>CANTUZ010000006.1:35177206-35777206 GCA_947846985.1 Fratercula arctica
ACAGCAGGCTGCTTCCTGACTAATTTTGAGATGTCTCTGATTTACCTCCTCTTCTGGGTCTGCCAGAAATGAAAGAAGTTGAGCAGCTGGCCCATGAAGCAGGTAAAGCACCTTTGCCAGCCTTACACCAAAAGTCAATAGCTTAACACAGGGGGAATTGTCTGTCCAGTGTCTAATCTTTTCAGTGCTGAAGGTGTAATATGGGGAGTGGTCCTAGTGGTCTGAAAAATTCAACCTTGTCTCTCCATGCACACTCTCTGTAAATTTTTTTATGGTTTAGATCTGAACATTTCCTTTTTCTGCACCAAGGCCAGAGTTTAGGCTTTGTCTTCATGCAGCTTTTTCTGATGTGTTTGTTTATGTTTGTGTTGTCAGAGGAGTTCCAACTTGTCAATGTGATGCTAGATGTAGCAAAGTGGCAGAAATCTGAGGATGTTAACAGATAAAGAAGTATGTTTTATGCATGTGCCTTGGTGGTGTAAAGAATGGGAAATAATGATTACTTTTGACAGGGTATGTTGAACAGCACCACCCTTCTGCATTACATTTTGCATTTGAAATGTTAATTACAGGTTACTAGCTTACTGACAACGTAAAGGATACGTGCACCTTAAATGTAGGTCATACTGCTTTATAAGAAAACCTCTGCCCTTACAGCTGAAGATATGCCAGGCATTCTCTCTAGGGGCAGCAAAGACAGGGTACACTTGACCTGATCTACATAGTTCACTGGATCTAACATCTGTGTTATGATACCAGAGTTCAGGTGCTTCATTTCTTACCTTATTTTGTCACTTCATTGCTGCCAAAAGAGGATAGCAACTGAGTGTGAAATAAACAAATGTTTGCATATGCAAATGATTTTTTTTGCAATTGCATCTGTTAATGATGTTTTGGCTGTTTGTTTTTTTGTTTTGTTTTGGTTTTTTTTTTTAAATGGTTATTCAAGAGTCACTCAGCAGCTAAAAGGAAAAGCTTACTAAATATTTAATGTCTCTGAACCACTCTGAGACTGAAATGATCCTGTTTCTGCAGCTTTGGTTTAACATAATGGACTATAAAAGGAGGCCAATGATTATATGACCATTTGAGAGTCAAAGTCAAACCTAAATCAAGTATCTCAGCAAACAATGAAAGAATTTTGATAAAAATCACACTGACAAAAATATAGCAGAAATATGATATATATATATAGAAATAAAATACGGAGTACATGATAGTTTCAATGTTCATAAGATAAAATATAGCCTAATATTAATGAAATGGATATACAGTATACTACTTAACCGTAAGGGATATTTTTGTTATCTTTGGTCAGCAGGAGTAGCACTTTATTTTGTGAATGTACCTGCTGAAACTGGATAGACTAGCTATTCCTGGCATGAAATGCTACTCAGTGGGACTGTGGCCACCTGAATGCTGCACTTCCTGACTACGGATCAGCAAATTTCAGAGAAGTGCAGAGCTTGCTAAAGTTTAGGAAGGCCTCTGATATTTTTGAAGATTGTTTGAATTAAGTCTTCTGCAAACATTCTTTATTTGTAAGGGAAAAAAAATAAGAAAAAGGACATTCTTTCCCAATTTGCTATTAGACATCCACTGTCCCAATTTGCTATTAGACATCCACTGGAAATGAGTTAGTTTTAAGTTGGGTTCCAGACTTTGGGGAAGCAGAATGATGGGGTTTGCCAGAACCAGTCAAATGTCACTGTGAATTGTACTGTGCTAGGCTGATCATTTGGCTGCACTTGTGCAACTATCAAAGCAAATGGAGTTTTGCAGACACAGCTAGAGTAGGTAAAAACATTGTGGCTTGCATTCAGATGTAGTACAGGCTGCTGAAATATGTCTGAGTGATATAAAATAAAGCTTTCCTAATAGTCTGAGAAGAATCATTCCAATCCTGAGTCTCATGTCTAGATTCCAAGTTACTCCCATATGCTCTCAGAGATGGTTTCGGGTAAGGCTGAGATGTGTTTCTGTGACAGGCATATCAGGTGGATACTTGACACTTGTCCTGAAGTTTTTTCTTTCTTCCCTTTCTTCCTGCAAGAATTAAACAATAGGCACATTATTGCATATCTGAGTTATCTTCATGTGAGTGAATGTAGTTTCATCTACCTATTGACAACCCCGTTGAACTTGCCTTTGAATCAACATTATTCAATAAACTGAGGGTTTGCAGACTGGTATTCTATTCATTATTTTTCTATTCAAGGATGTGGAAAATTTGAAGCAATTTCTTTACTCTTCCTATTAGCTACTGTAATTAGAGATCCTTAGCAGAAGATGATAAATTGTCCATTTATCAGTCCTGAGCAACAGGAACATGATGGACTTTCTCACTCTGAAGCAAGAGCCAAGCAATAAAGGTGAATTTACAATTAAAAAAATCAAACAAAAAAAAAACCCACCAAACTTCTCTCTGTCAAAGTGACATTTAAAATAATCCCCAGTTAAACTTATACTAATGCCTTTGGTTTTTATTTTTAGACTAAACTTTCTTTCTTTTTTTTTTTTTGGTGGTTGTTGTTGTAGTAATAGCGTACACTCATCTGACTCATTACCTTGTGCTGCTGCTGTTCCAACACTAAATAAAAACAACATCTTTCCTTAACTCTTTCATTCACCATTCCTGCAGGGCCTAATTTTCCTCATCTTACTGTTGGACTTCAATGAACTTCCATCACCCTTAACATGAGGAAAATGAGCCTGTGTCATGGAAATTTTGATGTCTGATTTTTAATTCAGTTTTTGATTGATGCTGCTTGAATAACTCATGTTTCACAATGACAGAAGATGTTGCACTTAAGCAGGACCAAAATAAAAATTGTTCTGAGATTTCAGCAGCTAACTTGCATCTGTGGTAGAAGTGACAGCACAATATGTTCATGAATCATACCTTAGTTCCCCCAGACAGATCCCTGCAGATGATAAAACCTCTATTTCCATTCAAGCACTTACATTTCCTTTTGATTAAATAATTCCATGTTTGAGTGATGTTCACAGGTAGAACACGCTTATGTAAACTCCCTTGATTAAAGCAGCATCCTGAGGAATTTATCACTTGATGATTTTTAGCTTCAGTATGTTCTGGCAAAGTAAAGCTTGCTAAATAGTCTGCACATCTAATCCACTGAACTCTTTCACACTGGCTTCAGCATAAACTTCTAGCTTTAGAGCAGTGCTTCAAGTTTACAAGCTGCTAATTGTTCTGGGGTGCAGCTGTCTGAGTTAGATTATCAGTCATGATTTCCTAGTTGCTTTATGATAGCACATGGGAGCACCAGCGGCCCTCAATGCTACACCCTGTGCGAAGAGAGGTGGAGAGCTCCCAGACGCCTTTCAACCAGAAGTCAACTACCAGACACAAATTACCTTAGGTGGGCACCGGGCAACAGGGGAGCAACACAGATCAAATTGGGGGCCGATTATCAAACCACATGTCAATACACTTGAGATGGGAATGATCTGGATTATTTAAATCAGGTTTGAATTTGAAGTGTTTTGTGTAGTCTCAGCAAAAGACCACAGGATGCTGCTGGAAGTGAGACTACTGCCTGGGTAACACTGCTGATAGAATGCCTTTATTTCAAATTGTGCTCAGGTGTGTGTAAGTATTCCTAAAAAAATTTCCATTTGTGGCAGCCAGTATTTCAAAGGAGGAAGTTTACCAAATGTGGGAGCAAAACAAAAGTTGTATTTTAATTGAATTTCTGAAATGTTAGATGAGTATGCCAACAACACTGTAGTTTTTTAAAAATAAAGAGAAGCTATATCTATTTTTTTTTACTGGATGGTTCTAGTCTCTCTAAAGATATTTTATTTTTATACAGCGTATTTATAAATTGTAACATACAAGCAGTTTTTATTTAGTCATTACTCACACAGGCCTCCCGCAGAAGTCAACGAGAACTATGTGTTTATTTGAGAGTAGAAGGTATACCTGAGGTGTCTACATTAACTTCTTTATCTCATTTCACATTTATTTCATACACCACACATTGTAAATACATACTGAAAACCAAGAAATACTTAGCTACGTTCAAATTCTAATTTTTAGAAAACGGAGGAAATCCACAATGAAAAATACACTGGTAACCTGGGCTTTTCTGTGCAACGTAGTGGCACGCTTCATACAGTGCCCCTCCTACTTCTCTTCCTGGGTTATGAAGTGGCAGAGCCAGGCACCAGTGCATTCTTCCTCTTTCCAAGGCCTTTCAGAAAGGGGAAGTAGAAAAGCACCATGTCACTTCATAAAGTATGGCCAAACAACTGGCTCTCATTACGTTTTCAAAGTAAGCCACTTCCAAGTTTGTATCCCACTCCAGTGCTGCAAGAACAAGCCCTAGCAAAACGATGGGAGAGTGGTCACCAAGTGGTGACCTGTGCTATATAGAAATGAGACATGATTGGACAAATCACTCTTTAATTTCGGTTAATGAGGAAAGCCTGCATCTGAATACCCAGCATGCTCTCAGGCAGAACTGTGAGATCCAAGGACTTTTACCAACAGTGATTCAAACTGGTGTGTGTATACTTATATATATAGTTATTTTTATATATATATATATATATATAGTTTTTCCCTGTTAGTTCCTGAATACATTTATGTCTTTCCTTAGATATGCTCAAAACTCTTGATTGTTAAAAAAGTCATACTGCTTGGGAGTCCAAACTAAGCTAAAAAAATCAGTCAAAAGCAGTGCCAGTCAGCTCCTGTGTCATAACAAACTTGGTTTTAATTTATGGCAGGAAAATATGTGTGTTGCTGCTGTTGGGGGGGTGTTTGTACAAACACTTTTTTTGTGGATGTTTTGCTCAGCTGAAGCAGGTAATAAATTTTTCAAACTCTGGTTACACAGATGGCTGGAGATACCTCTGCTGTGCAAAGCAAATGGGGAGGGAAACCTCCTGTTTTTCTCCATAGTAGCATATGAGGGGCAGTAACAAAACCTAGTCATTGTCTACTTCAGGGCAAATTAAATGGATCAGTACGTCTTGCTGTTTGGGGAATTAATTTAAAAGCTTAATTGACTACTTCTGACTGGTTTAAAGAAATGTCCTTCAAATGTAAAGGTAACTGATCCCGTTCCTGTAAATAGAATAAAATATATGTGCATATATTTAGGTAGTGCTCACCTGCTTTGCAGTCTCATTGCAAAAGCAGTTCTAGAGTTATGTATCTGACCTTGCTACAGGAAAACAGTGTATTACACCTCACACTACATTGTTTCAGTGATGCTGCTTTTTAAATGACCCTGTATGATAGTGTCTGCACTGTACTGGAGATCACAGGTCCAAACCATGTTAATTTTAGAAACCTCAGGGAAACTAATTTATTTTCCCATGCTACTTCTCAAGTTTCTTTTTTTATGTTTGGTTTGGGTGCAAAACAGAGTTGTACAAGAATGCTGAAACCAAACTAATCAACCTTTCTTCCTGATGAAAGCCATTCCTTGACAATTGGGCGAATGGCGATTGCTCGTGTGTATGTATAAGGCAGGGTCAGGCGCTCCTTTTAAACTGGTCTTGTGCCATTCACTAACAACAAGAACCAGATGAGACTGAGAAGAGCGGTGTAAATTGTGCATGGTTAGTTTTTCTTCCCCTGATCCCTACCTATGAGTATGGTTTTTTGGGTAGTAATCATGCAGACTGCGGAAGATGAATCCTACTAGTGAAGAAGGCTCAAACAGGAAGCTAAGTGTCAAAATTAGGGTCCACTTGTTCTCTTTTCTCCTTTTCCTCTTTAAAAGTGCTCTGAACATAAGTAAAGATTGGACACGTGGCAGTGTTGCAAAGACATTACG
Organism: Fratercula arctica; assembly: GCA_947846985.1. Taxonomy (NCBI): domain Eukaryota; kingdom Metazoa; phylum Chordata; class Aves; order Charadriiformes; family Alcidae; genus Fratercula; species Fratercula arctica. The sequence continues at coordinate 35,183,020 of CANTUZ010000006.1, forward strand.
GGGGCAGGGAAGAAATGAATTTTTCATCAGTGGAGGTAACTGCATAACTCTCAGTAAAGCTAATAGCCTGATTCTGTATTTCTTCCAGTCAGTCAGAAATTTCCTGAGACTGAAACTTAACTGCAGTGTTGACTGGAAGAAGAAATAAAAAGATTTTGTGCTATCTAAGGAAATAGCACTTTGTTGTACTTACCTATACACCTTGTGTGTTACTCTAGGATTTCCTCGCTCTTGAAGAAGTATTTTCCCCCTTTATATGCAAAGATAGATTATGGAACTTGCTGTTTCCTTTGGGGGAAAGATATTCCTCTGCTTGTGTCTGTATGTGTGTGCAACTGTCGTCTTCAATCTGTGCAGAGGTAATTGAATCAGGATTATGGCTACATGGTCTAAATGAAGGAAATCCTACTTGCTCCATAATTATAGAACAATCTGGAGTGAATTTTGCTTTTTATTTTTATATCTGATTTTGGTATGTGTTAAATGTTAGTAGTCACAGGAGGTGATCTATTAAATGTATGTGTATTGGTAGGAGGCCTGTTTCAGTACCTATTAACCTGATGTGCTGTGGCATCATTCTAGGAATTACTTTATAATGTCATGAAGTTGCAGTTTCTGTGTATGCTATAAATTTTTTTTTTTGAGTTTTACAAAATTATGACGGAGTATCTTGTGGAGACTCTAGTGACAGGTGAAACTATATAGCGTCACTAAGCCAAATCTACATTAGTTATAAAGAAGCAGAAACCTGAAGGGTGTAATGCATGCAGTTTGACTCTTGTAGTATTTTTTTATTTTTTTTTTTAATTCCTTCATTCATTTTGCACAGCTGAGCAGGGAAGGCCTGTTGTCTCTCCTGTTTATCATTTAGAAAAAAAGTTCCCAGATCTGAAAATTTCGCAAAATGTTAAGCAGTCATGTGCTGTTCCTGCTGGGAAGCAGATCAGCCCATGTGCTTGTTCTCCTCCCTTCTTATTCACTAATAATAGGGCCCTCCTTTGCAAAGGGGCATCTGCCTTACGAATTCTATAGAACAATAAATTACCTTACGTAGGTGACTGAATCACTTTTCAAGAGCACAGAAGGTTATTTTTCGAATAGTAAATAATAAAACAAAGTTTACTTGACAAGGACAGATGGAAAGACATGCAAATAAGGCAGTGCAGCCAATTATACATTGTTTTTGATGAGCATATGGACAACAGCAAAACAGAATAGGTCCACGCCAGACAAATGAGTTGACTACATTAAGAAAAACACTTATAAAGAGCTCTAAACAGAATTACGCCCATTAATGAGCAAGATAAATTATATTAATGGCAACTCTAAAATGGCTGAAATTGTTTTGTCTTTAGCAAGAAAAAAGAAAGTTATTTGGGCAAAAAAGATGTTTTGGGAATGAGGGAAATGAATATACCCCGATGAGCTTGTGTGTATCTGATAGTGAAATTCAGAACGTTTTTGGTGACCAGGAAAAGTCACACGTGTTACTGAAGCCCTTTCCCTATATGTGTCACACACAAAGTCTGCATGTTGCAGCAGTGGGTGAAGCTGCCCTTTAAGCAAAGGTGAATTTCATTTCTCCTCTGAATTCCAGATGCACAAACCTGCACAGTCAGATGTCACCCAGTGTTTGTGTGCTGTGTATATATACCATTGGTAGTTATTTTTGAGACTTACAGAGAATGAAGGAATGGTGAGAAATGGTAATGGATAGTTCAAAAAGAACAATCAATGCAATAATTTTCTGAGGTTAAAAGATTTCTTATTTTAGTAATGTTGGTGGTTTTTTTAGTTTTAATATCAAATCCTATTGAAAGAGTTTGGGGAAGCTGAAAATGTATTCATTAAGTATTTCTAGATATTTCTGAACTAACCTTCCTTTGGTTAATGTTTCTTCTTGTAAATAGTTGTAGACTGCAATCCAGCAAGTGAGGGAGAGGTAAACTGTGTATATGAAAAAGGAGATTATGTAGCAGACTGCTTGAGGTATGCAACACCCGTTTCTTTTTATATCAGATGTGTTTCTATCTTATGACTTTAGAACTCATTTCTTGTTGCATTAAGGTCAGTTTAACATAAACCATGGCCCTACTGAAGCCAATAATTCATTAACTTCAGTCTAAGACAACTAAATATTCTGCAAGGATTTTTTGCTTTTTGTGTCTTATTAAATAATACCAGGTGTGGTGATCAATTGCCAAAAAAACATGTTTATGGTACCCACGCTCCATTTTTTTACAAGGTAAAATCACCATGTTCTCTATAGCAGGAAATGCTGTTTGTTTTTAGTCTTTGCCTATTGCTAAATGTGCAAATTGTTGCAAATAAAAATCCATTTTTGCAATCATGAACTGAAGTTTATTGTTTATGCAATGTATTTAGCTGCAGGAAGCTTTTGTTTAAAATAATCTACTCGCTATAACTGCTAAAAACGCTTTTTTCATTGCCATTAAACTTCTGGTTTAGTTCATTAACATATCGTTAATTGTTGTGTGATTTAGTTTAGTTCCATATGAGTGGCATTTGTGAAGAAGAAATTGGTTTTTATATTTATCGTTTGTTTGAAAAGAAAATCTTCTAAAGTGATTGGAAAGGGCAGGGAATGTAGAGTACTTGCATAGTAGCTGTGTCTCTAAATAATTTTGAAGTTTGCTATTTAAAAATGAAGAAGAAACAAGTAGGTACAAGATTGTGCTTACAGGCAGAGAAATGAACAATCTGATAAAATCAAATTCACAAATAGCATCCATTCAGAAAGGAGTTAGCTTTAAAGTACATCTAAAATGTATACATTTGAGGGAAAAGAAAGAGCTTTAATTTAAACTCAGCCACATTTCTTTGAAAATTCTGAAGTTCTGGGGGGTTTGTACATTAGGTTTAACTGTCTGTTGCTTTGTGAGGTACTCCCTGCTAATCCAACTGGAACTGAGAGCTGAATGCAGATATTGAATGGTAACTGCTTTCAAAATACGTAATTTTATCCAGAAAGACAAATAATGCCCCCCATCCCCTTGCCCCAAACACACAAAAAATCCTGGATGATACAGGAAAAATGTGAAAACCGCAGCTGGAAACATCTTTCTCAGAATTTCTTACTGCTTGCATTGCAGCATCTGAAAACTATTTAGGTCTTTTATTGCAAACCAACAAAGTGCTGTTTGAAAAAATACAAGCCAACCCTCTGTTCTGCCTTCTCTGTTCTGGCTCGGTCTAAAGCCTCTGACAATTGTTTTGGTTAAATGCACAGTCAATTTTCATACTTTAAAATTGAGGTTCTATAGAAATATATCTATGCATACGCACACACAGTTTTATATACATACACTTTCTTTTTAGGGGAATATAAGGATACATCCAAAATAAATACACTCCCAGCTAATCTGTATCACAGTAGTATTTTTCTGCCCTAGGTTGTGATTTGGTCAAGCGTTGATATTATTTAAATAAAACGATGACCGGGCACCACATAAAATGACCTAACTGCTGGAGGACAGATTGCCTCATTGTTTTAAAGCCATGAGAAATTTGAGTATATCTGGCATAGACATCTTAAATAAGGCTGATCTGGAAATGTCAAAATATTTCTCTATGTCTGGAGGAAGAGATAGGGAATGATTCTAGGCTAATCTGAAAATTAATATGGAAATAAATATTTTCATAGTTCTGCATGACAAGAAGACCTCAACAGATCTACTTCAGATTTTTTTTTTTTTTTTTTCAGGATTCCCTCCTCCTCTCCCCACCTGCTCCACCCCCAGTAATTTGTTTTGTGAGTCTTTTCATATTCTTATTAGTTATGTGATAAATAATGTTGACATGTCTGCTGGAGAGGACCAAAATATAAATACAAAAGATAATAACAATTAAAATGGAATGACAAAAAAAATAATCTGCAAGGTAAAGCCATAGGACTTTACATTATAAAATATCAATTATTTTTTTGTAAAGCTACAGTATGAAATTGAAAAATCACCGTTTCTATTTCAATGAAGGGAGTATTTTTAATTGTAAAATATTCCTCACAAGTCTGCTTAAGAAGGAATGCTTTGTGATCTTTTAACAAGCTTTAGGAAACAATGTCATGAATATCTAGAGCTTAAGAATATGTATGTTTCCTGTTAGGTTTTTACAGTTCTGAAAATAAAATTTGTGGTTTTCCAAATTCTGATTAATTGCTCAGTAGTGTATCGCGCTGATCTTCCTGTTTGCTGCTTTGTCATCATTGTTTCTGCCAGCCCTCAGAACAAATACCTGCCTTTTTAGGAAAGATGTTTGTATAGCTGATACCAAGTCTGAGATAAGAGGTAGAGCTTGGACAAAACTCTTTTATAATCTGTAAGAGTTTATTGATTGCTGGGTTTTTTTTTTTTTGTTTGTTTTCCCCTTAAAATTAAGAGTAGTGAGTTTTTGTGTTTTTCTGAAAAATTCTACAAATGTTGCCACTTTGCAGTTGTTTAACAGGAGGCTGGACAACTTTGCCACATCCTTATGAAGAGATCTATCTTATTCTATTTATGCCCTGAACTTTGGGTTTCATGTCCAATGTACTGTGGCTGCATACATTTGTGTCAGGGTGTCATGGGGTTTCCTTAAAATGTAATTTGGTTTTAGTGTGGTTTTTATGTTGTGTGGTTGTTTTTGATTTTTTGCTCCTAAGTGAGGAACAACATAAATGGCTCATAAAACCCAGTGAAAATGAATCCAAAAAAGTCTTTCACTGTGAAAAGGAGTCTACTTCTGTGCCTGGAAAGTAAGAACAGATTGTAAGAAGAGAAGCTTGGAAAGATTTGTTATCTGTTGTACATAAGAGCGGTTAAAAAAATGCAAGGGGAACAGGTTCTGAGCATGCTGCTCATTTGCTCGTCACATACAGCCCAGCCCCAGAACGCTGTCCCAGTGGGCCCACCAAGGGCTTTCAACTTGCCTGACCTGGTGTTTGAGGGCCCTTGAAAACTCCTACCAGTTGCAAACAGATGAGAACAAACAAAACAACAGACAGAACATGTGTCGATGCCTCTTCCTTTGTCAGGCTTAAGGAGGAGCTACGATGTGCTTTTCATATTTCTATGTAGAAAATACCTGCTACTTAGCAGAAGAGTAGTTCAGCTGATACTCAGAATATATTTGAAACATTCTTCCAATATATGAACTGAAATAAGGGGGTGACCTTTCTGGGAATGTGTCTGCCAAATTGCTTTTCTCTGAGATCATACATTTACCTAGCCTTTGTTTTTAAGAAGAAAATGCTTTCCTTAGTTCTCTCTTTTCCAATTCCTTGGAAGTTGTGAATTAAGGGTTATATGCTTGGGAGCTGTGAAAATTTAATTTTGCCAAAACCATGGATCAGAAATATGGAGGGTACAGAGTGTCTTATTAGCAGGAATTTTATTCTGTGCTGTGATTGATGAGGAAAAAATTAAATGCTGTTTCTATCAGAGTCAATCTAGTACCACTAGTGAAGTACAATTTTATAGACTCTGCTCTTCCTTGGGTGGATAAGAAGAGACAAGTCACTTGTGGGTCCAATCAAATTTAAAATTTCTACAGTTAACTTAAATCAGAATTGTCACAAATAAATGTGAAGAGACAAGCCTCTGTGTTGATGTAAAGTTCAAGGCAACATTGCTTTGCTGTTGAAATAGTTCAGTTCCATTCTCTGCTTCCAGCACAGGAAACAATTCTGGTGCAGTGGTTTTACCAAACCAGAGCAGTCAACAGGACTGATGGGAAAAATAGTTGTACGCTTTTTTCTCAATATCATGTAAGAGCAATATGCTTAAATCTGGAGTAAAAAAAAAAAAAAAGTACATACTGCTGTTTAAAACTCTTAAGGTTTCTTGCACTGGAAGAAGTGATTCTTTCCTTGGTACGTGTTTTATGAGGAGACTGTTATGTAGTCTTTTGATTACACTGATAAACATGGATTTGCTTTTGCTTGATGCCAGTTTGGCATTTGTGCACGAAGCGAATCTGAAAATCTTTCAAACTGTTAGCATGCATTTATCACATTGCATCTAGGGGCAGCTCCCCTTCCTTCTCCCAGCTCCAACTCTCTCAATAACAGCTTTATAGTGTTTCTATAGGAATGCACTCTCGGGAAAAGATTCAGTGCTGCTTTAGCTTTTCTTCAGTGGGATTTGAGAAATGGAAACAATGAGGATGAGTCATCCCCATTTGGTCAGTAGGTTTGCTTATCCAAAGAGCTAGTCAATTCTCCTTGGATCATTCCCGGGTCCTAGACGTAATTTTGACCATGATGGGTTCTTGCATAATGCTACCAGTTTTTCCATGTTTCCCTGGCTTTCTATCAGTACCACAAATTATAGAAGAAAAGACATTTGTTTAATAGGAAAATACACTTGCAAATATGGAAAATCTGTTTTGGGGTTTTTTTACATGCTAAGCCCTTAGGCCCTATGTTATTTGATGTAATTGCTTGGAGGCTGTTAGTTTAATTGTATCTAGGAAACACACATCAAATTCATGCCTTATCCTGTTAGTGATCTTTGTATTGAACGAAGCACATAAAGTACAGGGAAAGAGCAGATGAAAGAGAAAGAATACAGTATTAAGAAATTTAGATGAAAAAATGTAATTTACTTAAATCTTTGAAATAACAGACAACAGAGAACATGACAGTAGAAAGACAAACTTTTGCAAAAAAATGGTTCTATGTTTGAAGCTATGGGGAAAAAAGATCCCATTCAAGCAACTTAAATGAATGGATTAATGAAAAGTAAACAATGCACAACCTAAGAGGGCCTGAAGCACCATTCTAGTCTTAAAACGCAACAAGTTGTCAAAAGTCAAAACGCATTTTCCTTTTTTTTTTTTTTTTCATGCCCAATTTTTCACCCTTTTGCAAACAAAGTGATGAGCTGCCACTGGGAGGTAGCTTGCGTTCAGAAGGTACCTTCAGAGCCACGAGCGCAGGAGGACTTGCTGGCTGGGGCCCTTCGGGGCTGCGGTGGCTGCCCCGTTCCTGCTCACTGCTCCTGCACGTACTGTCTTTGCCAACCTCACTGCTGCGGCTGCATTTGCCTCTGATTGAACTGACTTTATTTATAAAGAAAAGGTTTTTTTTTTTTAAAGACTGTTTTATTTCCAGCAGTACTGAGTGACTTAGTTAAGGCACACAGTCCTGTCGTTCTTTGTGTTTTATGGCAAAAGGATCCCACTGACAGATCAAAGGAGCCTAGTTGTCCTCACCAGGCCTTTCAGTAACTAGGTTAGCAGTTTTGCCTGCTTCCTTCTTCTGTTTGTGAAGATTTGCCTCCATCTCTGATTTGGGAAAGGACATCTCCTATAGTGCTAGAGCATATGCTTACATTTAAGCGGATACTTATAGTGTTCTCTTTAAAGACTTGGTTGTTTTGTGGGTCTAAAGGGAAGAACCTCAAAAAATAGATTATTACAGCCAAATATGGACTCTAAGTGCATATTAATGAAGCTTAATAAAAATATCTGTGCTCTCTAAGGGTCTGATAAAAAATTAATTTATTTTGGTGAGTTTTGGAGCAGGAATCGGATCAAGTAGCCTCAGAGATGGCAGGTGGTGTAGTAGAACATTACTTTCTGGCCGCTGCTTCACAAGAAGCCTGAAAGGTTTCTGCCCTCTGCTGTCTGTTCTTACTTGTTCCTGTTCTCCCTTTTGTAGGCCTCTTCAAGAGAAATCTTCTGATCCAGATTCTGATACAGTTTTACAAACAGCAGCGCTGGCACTGTTGGGTGGGTGTTGAATGAGTGAGCAGGCAGAGGAGGAGGCTCAGCACCTCTCATGCTGGCTGGCTTGCTGGAGAAAACGTAGCAAGAAGCTGTGCTCTGTCAGGGAACAGTATTACCTGTTGGGGTGATGTTTAATGTAGCCTGTTCCTGCAAAGTGCATTTATTTCGTCTAGAGGATTTGGAATAAAAATGAGCCAGCCAGAAAATATGAGCAACTTGCCAAGAAACCTAAGACCTGCACTACCATCTGGGGATGCTCACTTAGAATTTACCTACAAGGGAAACAATTCCAGAATATCTGCTTGCTCATCTCAGTATGACACATTTTCATTTCAGTATATAAGTGTTTGCATAAGAAGTCTATTCAGTGTAGCAATCTCCCTTTACATTTACATCTTTCTTTAAAGTCACTTCCCTGTGTAAATATGTCCTTAGAACATCACTTAAAGTGGGTAGCATTACTTTTTTGCAGGGTACCCAAAGTCCTTTGATAATCTGTTTATAAGATTATTCGGATTCAAAACTATTTCAGGTGATCTTTAGCTCTGGCTGTAGTTAATGTAGGAATGTATCCTGGAAGTAGACTTTTGCTGAATGTATGGGTATGAAGTATACCTAGACCAAGTTGTAAAAGGGATAAATTAAGTAGAAGGCATATCTGGAGAAGAAAAATGTGACAGCTAGTAAAAAGAGAAAGTGAAATCAGAGTTGCTTTTCAACATAGCAGTAAAATCATGGAGTGATCACTGAAGAATGGATTTTAGTATTATATGAATATATGAATGAGGTTGGGTGGCTTCAGTGCAGAGATGGTGTATGAAGTAGAAGATGCATGGGCTGTAGGTGTGTTTTGTTTTTTGAGTGTTAGATCTCAGAATGGAGGTCTGACATAAAATAAACATCCATGACTATCAAACATTGAAAGTAAATTCATATTTCATCCAATCAGTAGTATATTTAAAGACAGTTTATGAAGTTTTAACCACATGCTTTAAGTACAAGGTTTTTTTAACTACAAAGTTTTAACTCAGCAATTAACAGTTAACTGCTTGACCCTAGTAAGGTGCTTGTGTACAGTACTTTTTATATATACATCTGAAAATATTTGCTAATGACATGCTGTTGCACATTGTACTGACATCTGTAAAAAAATATGTAGTGCTTATTTCTCAACTTTATTTGGAAACCTTGTGTGAATGCATCTTTGATGGAAAGCAAGACTAAGCTAGTGGCTTCACTGATCCTAAAGTAAAGAGTCAATATTTATGTGTTGTAGCTAGGGTTTTAGAAAGGCTTGGAGGTTGATAACAGAGATTGTGTTACTCCAAAGAGACAGGAGTGAGAATAGATACAAGAATACTAGTAAATAATGTAGGGATAGTATGGGAGAAGAAGAATCCTGAGGATACACAGAGTGCTGAAGAGTCAGGAAACACTAGAATTCTCCTGTGAATGCAGAGACTTACGTGCTGCTGAGCAGCCAGAGAGTGATGTAAGGCAAAAATAAACTTAGCAAATGCAAGAATGTTTATTACCTTTACATGCAAATGAAGCATCATTTATTTAATCAGTTTTTGATGTCTGTAGTGGTGTGCATACTGTGTTTTATATGGTTCCTGTGTGGCCATAAATAAATTTTATTTAGAACATTGGAGGGAGCGGTTATTAACAGAGTTACTCACAGCCAACATCAATTACCTCTGGTATTCTACAAATAGTTATTTATGGTTACAATAAAATATTGTTGTGGAAGTGCAGTTCTGTAAAACTACCTAGAATACCTAGTATGGGGACTTCATCTTCTAGAGTAGATCCACTGTTTTACGTGACAAAAATATGGAGAACTGGTGAGTCGCTGAACAACCCTCAAAGTGCTAGCCCTTATGAGTTAGCATGTTCTGTCATTTGTCTGTCTCAGGACATGGTCCTCCCATGTCATGAATAAAAGCTCACAAGAAGATTACCTTTGTAAAGAGACAAAGGTATAATAATTTGGAATGTGGTACTAAAGCTTTCCATGTTTAAAAATCGGATAGCTAAGGTTCTTCAGCAAACTGATTATAGACATTTCTTGTAAGGAGACTGTTGGTTTTTCTCTACTTTTGTGACTTGTAATAAAGATAATTTAAGTTTCTGGAGCAGAGGGTGTATTTTTTTTTTTTAATGTTGTGGTATGTGTGTACCCAGTCTTTGATAGTTTCAAGGCCCTAATGCGTTACTTATTCTGCACTTTATTATTAGAGTATTCTTTTTATTATAGGGTTATGTGTATGAATTTTTTTTCCTCTTATGCCACTGGTAAGGAGCATTATAGCTACCAAGATCAGTATTTTACAGTTCGTTTGTCTCTCTGTATTGCAAAGATCCAAATAAAAGAGCCCCATGCACACTGACAAGCATGTGCAGGTCATATAATGGAAAAGAGTCACTTCATTTGTGACAAAATGATTGGAAGATTATTAGTGGCAGAACTTTTCTTCTCATCTGAAAGGGGGCTGATGTAGTCTTTTGCACATGATGACAGTTATCAGCCTGTATTAGACAAGAATATTTTTGAGCTATAGTTGGTAAGCTGTAAATCACCAGAGTCCCTGAATTAGTAAAGACATTAATGGTTAGCCATGTATTTTATAGTTAAGTGTATTTCTTTTAAAGTATAAAGGAATATAAAGACATTGATATGATTTCTAAGGAGCACGTGTTGCATTAGCCATTGGCTATTACATAATTCCATTCTCATTGGGTTATTATGAAGTGTTTAATTTGTGGCTTTAGCAGATTAGATTTTCTGGAAGTACTGTCAGGTTATATGTGAAGCTGTGCAATTAGTGATTGTGTCCTTTTTAATATTTTTAGCTCAGGTTCTTGAAGGTCTGATGAATGATGGAAAATCATCAGATTCATATTTGTCAAATCACAAGCAGATTTCACTGCCACTGAAACTGGAATACTGCAGAACTTGAAATATGTTTCTCTTCTGTTCTATGCAATATGAGAAAGTAAAAGAAAGGCAGTCTAGCAGCAACCCACAGAAAAAGTATAAATCGTCAATCTCAGATGCCAAATTATAGTCTGATCATAAATGAAAAACGGTTAGAGAAGAATTTGAAGTCAGCCAGATATCATGTGGAACTTGCATACTTCTTCTCTTAGGAGTCAAGGAAATTATTTATTGCTGATTTTTCAATATTTTTTTTAAACTATATTATCAGTAAGAACAAAGTATGAAGCTTTCATCACAGTCACAGCTCTTTTTTTAAGAAGCTAGGTGTCCAAGCAGAAAAGAACCTTTCTGTATTGCTGGAGTATAGATATAGGATATGAATAATGTCCATGTGGAAATGAATGTACAATGCCATGTAAAATACAGCTGACTGGTCACAGTGTGACAACCGAGTTTCATTGACCTGTACTATGTGTTCTGCAATATTTTTCTTTCCATGTAGTATTAGGCAAATACTTTCTTGTTTCTTATTGTTAGACTGCCATAGATTTATCATGGATATTTATGGGTGAGCTGGAGCTTAAACTACCTGAATTATTGTAAGTTAGTGTGAAAGACAGGAAAGTTATTTAGCAGATATATTAATATAATTTCAAAACAAAAAGCCAGAAGACGCAAGTAGTCTGCCAAAATACATACATCCTAATGCTGGCCACGTTTTCCAATTAGTAAAGATAAGGCTACTGTTTCTCCACATCTGAAATGCTTCAAAATTCTGCCGCTACTGGAAACCAAAGTAAATTAAGAGGTTAATTGTTGCACGAGTGTCTGTGGTGCCATTTCAGTTCCAGCTTTTACAGAGAACTTCACTGTTAAGTGATTTAACAGTTACTTAAGTAAACGGATATACCATAATTTACTACAGCCGCTTCACTGGACTGCAGTTAAAACCTTCCAAAGCAGGAGCCAGAGAATGTCTCTATGTAGTTATTTTGTTCTGCCTCATTCGCCACACGGGAAAATAACCTTCGTTCTGATCCCAGAGCAGCTAATGTGGTGCACAAGACACTTCTTACAGCACAGCTTCCTCCTGGTTACCCTTTTAGTGAGAATATTCCCTGGTTGCTCCTTTTATCCATAAGTTTATAAAAATTACTAGGCCCATAAGAAACATGTTCTTTTGTGACAATTTTTAAACTGTTAAAACTCATTGTCTGGCAAAACAAAATTGTAACAAATAAACAGTTGAAAAAGATTAATGAATACCATAAAAATAATTAGAAACTTAATCTCTCAGTGTTTTTAGGGGTATTTTTAAAGTTTTGTTTATAATGTTTGGTTTTATTTAGCATAAAAAAAAATCGAGGCAGGATTTTAGAAAACCATATTCTTGTGGTCCCTAATCCACTCATGTCATGCCTATTTTTATTCCACATTAAGTATTCCTGCAATATTCTGTTTATTATAGTCACAAGCTTTAAGGACAATTCTGCTCCTATGTTGCTATCATGAGATGGAGCACACTGTCATGGCAATGTAAAAGCTCTTCCATTAGATGAACTTGGAGATTTTAGAAAGTAAAAGGCTTAGATTTTAGTTGGTTCATTTTTATATATTATACTATGTCAGATAGACAAATACAGGACATAATCTTCAGGGTATTTGAAATTTAACTGAGGCGCACACATAATCTTTTTCTCCATATGGCTTGCATACTTGCTTTTGATAGCAAATTTCATTGGGAACTCGTGAAATCCTTTGTATGAATAGAAACATGCACACTTACAGGTCATCCCAGATGAGAATGAAGTATTAAAACATAGGTATTGCTCCAGCCTGCCCTGTGTTGTGCAAAATAGCAAATGCGATGGAGGAAAGCTCCCAGAGATACACTATAAGAGGAAGGACAAAGGGGACCAGCTTCCCACTAGAAACTGTTGCTGATGAAGTGTTTTTCTTCTGGCCCATGGTGATAAGACAGCAGTTGTTAGTGGGTTTTGCCACCAGGCTCTCCCTGCTTCCGATCTGCTGAAATTTTGTCCCATCTATGAGCCTGGCTATGCAAGTGTACATTAGGGAGTGCAGCACGCTACTGCTGGCTGCAGCAACAGGGTCACGGTGTGCCTGAAAGGGCATCTCTGTCACTTAAGCTTTATAGCTACAGCAAAAATCTTTATTCTTATAAGGAAGTCAATGTGCACGTTGTAGATCTTGTAAGCTTCCTTTCTGTCCAGCAAGCTCCCAAACATTAAAAATTACACATACCACTGCCACTCTTGTCTGGTTTCCTTTTGATTTTTCAGGTTCTGTTTTTGTGGCTTTTTTTCTTTTTACAGTGGGCGTTCATTGGTTTTCCAGTAGCTCAATTTGAAGTCTCAGGCAGCTGCTGTGATTGTTGCCAGGGAAAGGTCTGGTTAGTTACACACCAAAGGCCTAATTAGTCTTTTAACTGTTAGAGGTCACCTAGTTAGTGAAACAGATTGAAACGATTCTCTCTCCTTTTGCCTTTTCAAAGAATTCCACTTGGAGTGCTAGCTTAAAAGGGAAGTTCTGTCTTCCTGAATTTAAATGATCTGTTACTCACTAATTCCCTTGAGTTAATAACTGTTGAAAACATATGTAGCATATTCTTTACTTACTGGGAGATGTGATTTCTTGGATCAGAACATTCTAGATGGAGATGAGGGACGTTTTAACTTGAATTTCAGGTCATTTCCAACTTTGGAGTTGTATTACATAATGACTAAGTGGTTTGACTCCGCTGGTTATTTAAGCATTTAATATTCTTAATTGCTGTACCCAAAAGAAGCTGATAGAAGATGAGATTGTAATTTGTCTGTCAGAACGCGTTTCCTTTGCAGCAGCCCTGTAGCAATGGCAAAAATTAGTGGTTTGCCTTGGGTTTTTCATCAAGTGTGGTCAATTTAAGACGCAAAATCAGAATGGATCCCATATTCTTATAGCACAATAATGAAGTCAATTAACTAATATGACTTTTGTCTATTTATTCAAAGAATTGTCTGCGTTAAGAAGTGATGTTGGTTTCTTTTATAGCCAGCACAGGGAATTTGAACTCACTTCTACAGGAAGTTTGACGGTCATTGTAGCAATTGGTGAATGATTTTAAATTACAATAGGAGTGGATAGAGATCTCTTAAATTGGTGGAATTCTGCTAAAATAATGACATTGATGTGACTTTTTTTCAGTGTAAGTTAGCAAAATATGTCATGATACTGTGTTTCACAAAGAAAAGGATCTGTGAAACACTAAGGTTAATAAAAAATTGACTAAATTACTAATATGCAGTAGGACTTTTGCTGATTATATAAGCTGTGTAGAAAGAGGGATGAGGACCGAGATGTGTTAGACTTGCAGTATTCTTTGAATCATCCTCACAGAGTTACCACCTCCAGTTTACTCACATGTTGTTTCTCATGTTTAGTGTATGGACAGGAGACTCCCAAACCTTATGTATTCTACACCGGTCATTGCTTAATGCTTGTCTTTTAATTCCCGTTTCATACCCAGGCAAACAGACCTTAAATACCACTACATCTGTGCTTGGAATACTTGTTAGTTTTGGTTTATATATTTGTTTGTTTTAAACAAATGACATCAACTGAGATTTAGTCTAGTGCCTCTGGAATATATATGATGAGCCTAATGCAATTTAATCTCAGTAAATTCTCTTTTCTTGGATAGAACTTGCTGTAATTGTACTGTGGCCCTAAATCAAACTGAGAATTGGGAATAGAAGTGAAGTTTTCTGACGTACCAATAGCCTTAGTCAAAAGCTGACTATATTTTTTCATCAGCTGTAACGGGCTCAGGCCAGGTGGTAAGGATAATTAAACACTTCTGTGGTCATAAGTAAATGATGTATCAATGAGAAGGTTTCATGTAGGATTTTGGTTTTTTTAAACATAGATGAAACATGCTTTTTTCAGCAATAATATTAGGAAAAAAAATAATCTCAAAGATGACACAGCATCTCCCTGATGGGGTGGGATGTTTCAGTCCTACAGCTCAGGAAATTGCTTTTTCCTATACACAAAAAGACTGAGGATCCAATACTGTTCTCTTACCTACATGCTACCCATTACAATTAAGGAAAGCAATTTGTATCTATAAAAAGTGTCATTAAATCAAACAGCATTCATTTCAGTATATAATAGTCTCATCAAAATCAATAGGATTGAGGGCTATAATCTTTGTGTCCAAGGGGAGTTCTGTGTGCTGGTGCCTTCCCTGTCTTGGAAGGTCTCTGAACCTTTCTGCTCAACCCTGTAATATAGAAAGAAGCCTCTTGAAAACCTTGGTTGCTATATATTGAACTGCTTTGATTTTCCTTCTTTGATGAAATATTGTGGGATCCTGTGTACCACTGTCCTTGGGATGCCTATTAATATCCATTATAATGGATATACTATTCCATTTCTTTTTCATGTCAGTACAAAGGTTTGTATCCTCTAAGAAAAAGTAATTACTGTGCATTTTCTTTAATGTTTTTCACTTATGAAAAAAGAAACCCTTAGTAAATGGCACATATTCTGATGTAATTATTCAGCAATGTAGTTTAAATCTCTGACTCTTCCATTTTCTGTATCTTTTCCCAGTCTGATTAACATACACAATGAAAGTATTTATCAGCGTGGCTGAAAGAACAAAGTGCAGCTGTATGCCACCAAATGTAATGAAAGACATCTCGCTGTCTGTGGAGGTTGGTTTGAATTTTCTATTCTGCCTTGTTATCATTGAGAGAATCCTTTCTGACTGATTATGACAGTTGAAAACGTAGCAGCAGATAGTCTGAAGAGAAAAAACACCCTAAATCACTAGAAAAACACATTATTTTATATTACTATGCAATTGCAGTGAACTACGAGCTTACTGGAGTAAACATAACCATAACTTGTTTTCACAATATCCTGCACTGACTTACAATTTAAGGAATCATTCACAAAGTGGGATCTGACAGTGGGAACTGCCAGCTGATGCTGGCAATGTATTAATTAATACAATCAAGCATCAATAATGACACTTAAGGGCATCATGCAAATCTTATATTTGAGTTATGCTTATAACCTGATTAGGAATTACTCAAGGGACTTCACATTATTAACTGAGTCCTTTGTAGGCTTTTAGCAGGAACCTTTACTTTCTTTCCTTTTTCTGTGGATAAGTACAGGGGTCTTTTTAAAGTCACTCTGATGTATCTGACTACATCTTTCACTGTATATTTATGCTTTTTGTTATAGAAATGTTATAAACTATTTTGTCAATTACCTCTTAGAGTTAGCAATTGGTATAAATAAGAATAAAAGGGATAGTCTTTTTTTTAGAAGATTTTATTTCCATCCTGTGAATAGGAATTGTGTCTGTGACACTCCCCTCCCCCCTAAACAGTCTGGCTGCATCAGCCATTGTGGTGATCAAGATTCTTTCACTTCAAAGTGTTTAAACCATCTCATCAAATATACACTAAGAATAGAAATGATGAACAGCCAGTCTCTCATTTTTCTGATTTTTTTTTTTTTCTTCCTGTTTTCCTTTCAAGTTTTGAAATCTTTGGCCATGGGGATAATTAGCCTGCTCTTGGGATGGAGTCTTTCCTCTGGCTGTCAGCTTGAACAAGCAGCTAAAGATAATTTATAAGTTGAAAGCTGGTTTATGACTGAAAGAATAAATGCAGTCAAATAAGAAAATTTGCTGCCTATGACCTACCTTTTATGTCTTTCTTCCATGTAATGCCAGTTGTATCATACCCACATCTGTCATCTTTTTCCCCTTCCACTTTTAAAAAGAGTTTAGTCATCAACCTGAGTGAAAGATCATTTATGATCTTCAGAGAACATGAAGCAACTGGGAATGACAGAAGGAATAGAAATAAACAGAGCATGGCCACGAGATGGAAGGAAGGAAATAGAATAAAAAATCTAGATGAAGCCTTCTACTGTGTTTCACACATCAAGGTGTTGGTGATGGCTGGAAGTTTTGGAAAGTCTTATGGAAATAACATCAAGAAAGTAGTGTTGCTTATATCTGTTCACAGCCCCTATGCATTAGATAAAACTTTATTTTCCTCTTCTTTTGTTGATATTTTTCACTTACTAGAAACTTTGCGATTTTTATGAGCAAATACTGATTGTGGGAAAGGGTTTGGGTTTTTTTTTTTCAATTTGCCACACACAAAGATTTAAAAGAGGGTGAGCCAAGGTATATTTAAAGCACCAGTGTTAAGGTGCTTAGCTTTGGTGTCTGAGTGAAAAGGCTAAGCTCTCTAAATTCCATGAACAGACATATGATAGCAGTCTATAAAATCATTAGCAACATGCAAATGATATATGGAGACTAGTTGTTGCTGGCTTTTCCAGCAATAGTAGCTGGAGGGCATCAGATGAAGCCAGGATAGGAGAAGTTCAAAACAAACAAAATGAGCAGAAGGATTAAGGGGTAGCAGGTCTGTGATCTCCTTGACAAGGAATTCTGTGGGTGCCAAAAGTTCAAGTTGGTCCTAGAGCAAATTAGACACATTCATTTGAAGTTTTGCATGAAAGACTGTTTTATTAGTAAAATGAAATTATGCTCTCTCTTAAAAGAAACCCTAGGTGATTCTGGCTATTTTTACCAGCCAGGATGAAAGGGAAAAAAAAATTTACTTAGTATTTTAGGAATTCCCACTCTGACAATACTCAGAAAGATGGCAAGGTGTTAGCAGTTTTGCAAACAGACTTTGTCTTTTGAAGTTTGATTCAATTTTGGACAAAGATCCCCATAAACTGATGACAAATGAGATTTGTAAGAATCTAAGTGCAGAATAATAACTATTAGGAATAATGTTATGTGTAGCTTTTGGTAGTGCCCCACTCAGCATCCTGGTCACATTGCACAGACAAGCAGTTTTACTAGAATTTCATAGAAATACTTTTAAAGGTAAGCATTTGCTTTCCTGTAACACCTAGTTCTTTCTCCAACCTGTCAGCGTATTTCTTTCACGTAAGAAACCAAATGTAGAAAGCAAGCATTGACTAATGTCTTTCCTTTATGTTTTTAATGTGGGAAAACTCCATAAAGAAGATACATTTATTCCTTAACTAGTAGTAAAGCATTACAGCTGGCTACATGCTCCATTTGCCTATTGCAAGATTTTATGTTAGTTTGGCATACTTCTTTAAACCTTCCAAAAATCCTTCATAAAGCAAGTAAATGTAGTTTTGCATACAATGTGTAGTGAATGTGAGCTATTTTCCTCTTCATTTGCTTTCTTCTTCTTTAGTTGGTGTGTGTTATATCAGATGATTCAGGTTTGGGTGGTTTCTTTTTATACAAAGGTATGATTATCCTCTCAAAGTGAAAATGTGTTAAAATTATATATAGTACCAAATAATTTTACAGATGAAAAGCCATCAAAGGATTTTTAAATTCTGCATATTTCTCGTGTGTAGAGTTATTGGGTCAGATGAGAGCTAAGTTCTCAAAAAAAAAAAAAAAAAAGAAAAAAAGAAGGAATTAGGAGCGTGATGATCTTTAGATATGCAGTCCTCACTACAGATAGAATGTTTTTCTAGCCTTTAAAATACCTAAGCTTTATATTTCAGGACAATCTGTTCCATTACAACATTCTTCCTTTAATTTTTTCTTCTATCTCCATTTGACTCACTGGAGGGGGGGCGGGGGGAAGAAGAGAGCAAGAAAGACTCAAGCGCTTGATTTTAAGAGAATAACGATGATAATTTTTGGTGTTTCCACTGCTTTATTATCTAATAACAAATATCCAAATGTAAAAGTATTTCTCATAAATGTCAGCATCTCTATTCTTCAAAGTGGATTTGGGCTAGTCCCTTACATTTAACTCCATTTCACTTTTGCATCTACACTTGCTGTGACCTAAAGTTATATCACCTACTGGCTGACATAATGTTAGTCCATTTTAGAAACAGCGTAGTGTATGTGTAAGACTCATATACATGCAAACTTACTGTGTCTGCATTACTAAATTATATATTCCCAAGAAAACCTCACTAGGGAACAATATGAGCTGTAAGCAACAGTCTGTAGTATGCATGAAGAAAGCCTTTGTTATAATAGTTAACTTTGGTGTGTGCTGCCAGGGGCTGAAGAGTTTCTTCAGATTTAAAAAACAAAAAAAAAGTAATTTCTTTGTAGAGTTTTGTTCTGAGCCCACCATGGAGTAACTCGGTAGGATTTCCTTCAGAAAAACAGGAATTTGTACATTCCCTAATTACGATTCACTACTCTTTCTTTGTACAACAGAATATAGCCTGAGTGTCATAACTCCCCGACTCAAAACCACTGATACTTTCTGCTTGGGAAATATATTTTAAGTGAAGAATGTTAACCAAAACCATAGTCAGATAAAGCAGATTTGACTAAACAATGTATTACAGTGGTCAAAAGCCATCCTTGTTAAAACATACATTATTGGAAAGAAGCTACAGCTGATAAAGGGTGCTAGTGGAAATATGTCAATGGCCAAAGGGTAAAAGAATTTTAAAAAGTATTTTAGAATATAATTGGGATCAAAAAAGACCTTTATTGGATTCTTTGCTTGGTACAGATCGTGAAATCCTGAATAGTGATGCAAAAGAGGCAAGAAATCTCAACATCATGTTCCGTCCTAGATTTGGAACAAAGCAAGAACACACATGCAGGAGGCAGATACCAATGGAATAGAATATTCACCATTTAGGACCAAAAAACAGTAGTAGCACTTAATGAAACTAGGATTTTTCTTAAACCGCGGATTCAGAAAATTTATGTCAGTGATTTTAAAAACATTAGATGAACAACAGTGTTATTTTTTTCACAGATCTGAGAAATCTGGGGAAACTCCTGGTTTTAGAAGAGCGGGCAACTCTAAGCTGGTTAGCTTTAGGTCAAGCAGAGGCATAATAAATGTAAGGGTTAAATAGAGACTGTAAAAAAAAAAAATTTAAGATTAAAAATGTAAGATATGTCCATCAACATGGTTTCATGAGAAGTATTTTTGGTAAAAAAAATCTGTTATCCATTTCATAGAAATACAGGTTTGATTGATAAAAACAACTACATTGAGTAGTAAATTTTGTTTTAACAGAATTTAATATCACATGACCTACTAATGTGAGCCATGTGGGTCAATTGCGTTATGTAGACTTATCAAGGGTGCGTGTTAGTTTGACTCACTGATAATTTTAAAAATGTAGTTGTCAATAGAGAATTATTAATGAGCAAGGTTTTTATTAACAGAGACTCTCAGGAATTTCTTCCATTAATGGTATTTGACATTTTTATCAACACTCTAAATTATAAAATCTTTATGATTAAGGTTTGCTGATGAAACAGTCTGATAATTCAGAAGACAATGAGGGCATGTTACAGTTGTTAAATGATTTGAACAACAATTTTGTCAGAATCCAGAAAAACAAACGCATCATAAAATCCACCAAAGACAAAAAAACGCAGAGAGGATCAGGGAGGGGATATAGGTTGATATTGCAAATGGAAGACTTCTGTGAGGTAGAAACAGAACTAAGATGTAATGATGGCACCAGCGTGAACATGAGATGTCTGTAGAGTTTTGTAGGTTGGAAGGTTAATATAATCCTTTGATATCCAAAAAGAAAGGGCTTACTGAAGTGCTCTTTCCTCTTGTTAAAAACACTACAAATCTGTAATGTTAATTCTTGTTTTAACAATCCCCAAAGGTAGCAGAAAAGGATGTCACAGAAGTGAAATAGACTTTCAACACGAAGTTCTGACTTAGAGCCAACAGACAGTATAGATTCAGTACAATCGTGGTTTTCTGACCATGTTTGGTATGCTGACAGGATCAAACCCACAAACACCACAGATTTTCCACTTGAAACAAGAAAAGATTGATTAGGAGCTGTAGGCTTGGACCCCTTTGATTTTTCCTTTACTTACAGCCTGTAAATTCTAAGATTATTGCAATAATTTGGATGGGAGAAAATTACAGCACCAATAATCATCAGTATTTCTAATTGATGTACAGGTCATGTCTGCAGTACTTAGTCTAGAATGGTGTGAAGAGGAAAGATTACTCTTTCTGCCACAGGTGTTTTGTGGCCACAGATCAATCAGAGCAGCTCTTTGAGCCTACAGACTTCTTTGAATAAAGCAGATGGGAATGTTACGTGGAGAGTTGTGGATACACTTGTTGTAACAGGAGCTGAGCACTTCCCATTGTAGTAAATCTGGTTTTTTGCTTAGCAATCTGAATTTATATTTAGATATCTGATTTGGGGAATGCAAATCATTAAAGTTTTGGCTTCAGCATATTGGGTGTGAAATGGTACTTTCAGGTTCTGTTAAAGTCTATAAATACGAGGGTCTAAGGATAGTGATAGCGTGGGTAGGAGTCAGAAGATAATGCAGTTTGGATTACGTACACACTCCTCTCTCTATTCTTAATGGCTAGCGGAATCAATATGGAATTATACAAAATGGTGAGCTACCTCTTAAATGCCTGATCCTTGTCTGAGGTGTGTAGATTAACGTCAGGCAGGGTGACTTCTTGACATTGACATGCCCTAAGCGTGCTGTGGTCTAGTGGTTTCACGTAGTTTCAAAACCCAACAATACTTAGCCCTGTTAGCTCTTAATATGTCATGGTGCAATCTGTCTGTAAATATCAGATAACAAACCCAAGGAACTGTATACAGTTTCATTTAGTTCATCAGACTGTAAGTTGCATGTGTTGGGATAAAATATGGACAGTATTTGTGGAGGAGAATCTGTGATTAGAAAGGGAGCCCCTAAAGCACCTCTAAACACCCCTAAGTCGTTCTAGGCTTGGGAATAGCACTCTCCTACACCCGGTCCCAATTTACAAATTTTGGGGGTTTATTATAAATTTAAATTACATATAACACCCCAAATACATCTTTTCTTTCTCGTCGTAATCTTCTTTTTGGCAGCATTAATAAAATACCAATTTCATTTAACTGCTTAGGGACATAGCTACTGGGAACTCTCAGTGGAGAAGGAGCTGAAGTTTTCCGAGTGCTTGCAGTATATTTGGCATACTAGCAATATCTGCTGAGTTACGTTCTATATAATTTTTTGAATCATGTTCCACAGCACTCAGCAATATCTGTCATATCCTTCATATCTATGTCACAGTTATTGCTGACTTCAAATGAATAATATTTAGGTAATTTTCTTTGAGAAATTCAGGTGAAAAACTCCAAAAGATTCACACTGTAGCAAAGTTTCCTCTTCTACAGATGAGTCATTACTTTTTATGAAACTTTAATGAGCACCAGCAAGTACATGTAAGTCGTAACCGAGTTTACGAAGAAAGGTAGCATTATAATTTCTTTTTGTGCACTCATCTGAAATGTTGCTGACTCCCAAGGACAGGCCTTTTATTTCTTAAACTAAAGAAAAATTGGTTTTATAAAAAGATATTTCAAAATAACATACAGTGAAAGTCAATGTCAACAAAATTGCTTGTGAAAGCAATCATTTAAAACACAATAGGCTTTAAACAACAGAGATCATGCTTAGTATGCAATGATCAGTTAGCTTCAAAGAGCAGAAATCAAAGATTTTCAAATAATTAGAAATTGGAAGTGGAAATTATCTGTTTAGGTCACCTTTTCTTTCTCTACACATAAATTTTTCAACTTCAGTATTCTTGCTAGCTGCAAATATTCTGGTTCTTGGGAGATTATTACCTTAGACAACCTTTACCTTTGTGTGCCAGCTTTCCCATGTTTTTGAATGTACAACTTTTTTGTCTGGGAGGTTGAAAGCAGCTGAGAATATTTGTGTTTTACCCCTATCCACCCTCTCTGTATACTCCCCTGCAGTAAAAGGTTCCCAATTTCTTTGCTGTACCACTATACCTGTCTCACAGTCTTCTTTGCAACAAAGCACAAAATGAAAATGTAAATCTGCAGTATATTTTAAATTCAGTAGAGATTATTTTCCTTCATCATATGTATAATTTCTGGTAGATTTCTTTGGACCCATATTTACATCTCTATAACGAGTACTCTTTTAAAACTCACAGGCAAAGTTGAAATATTCCAGAAGTTGGATGTGAAATGCTATCTTCATTGTTTGGATTAATTCATATATACTACATTCTTTGCTGAAGAAGAGGAGATTTAAAGATGCAGGGTCTAATTCTTGCTGATGTCTGGGTACCTCTAAATGGAGTAACAAATCCTCACTTTTCTAGATACCAGCCTTTTGAGCTTGGTAATAAGAGTTTACTTGGACCGAGTTGTGTCATGCTGTTCTTCACACAAGAGCAAACTGAGTTCAAGTATATTGCACATTGCAGTGTAACATAGAGACAGCTGAACCAAATTAAAAAATAGCAAGAGAGTTCAAGAATAGCAGCTTTAGGCTTGAGGTAGGCTACATGATAGCCTGAAACTTCAAAGTGGTGCCTCTAAAGTCAGAAGAACTGGTTTTTTCATTAACATAGTGGTTAGCATGTCATGATTATTCTGACTCAAACATTGAAGTACTGCTTCAAGCAAGAAGTCCAAGAGTCCAAGCACAACATACTTTTAGGATAGCTAATGGCAAGGGGGAAACGGTAACTTCTTATCTCTGTGGTGTTCTTGTTCGGGCCCAGGCACTGATGAGAGCAGCCCCCTGAAGCTGCAGACAGTTGTGATGAGGTGTATGAGCTGGCAGAATTGAAAGAATTGAGCGCGCTGTGATCACACACCCTTCTGCACGGGGGTGGGATATAGGATGAATGGGCTTCATTTGCTTCTGCTGGCTTTTTGTCAGAGGAGCTTCCCTCTCCCCGGAGAGTTGTCAGCACTCAAATCTAGAGTGGTCTGTGGGTTTTGTCGCTTCGTGACATCCACCTGGTGGTGTCTTTACAGTGTGAGTTATTTCATTTTCTGCATTAACTCAGCCTCCAATTTAAAAACATTTCTGAGCTGGTGTCAGTGCAGCTCCTGAGCTGAGAGTGCTTGTCTGCCACTAGTAAAACCTGACAAGAACAGCTGTTCTGAGATATTCCAAATTTCTTTTGCTAGTTAGAAATTCCTTACCTCTTAAACACGCTTCACCTTTTCTGTGAACCTCAAATGATATGAGTGCATTAATTTAGAGGTGCTCACAAAGATATCATGCCTTTTATATTAAAAATGACAAAAGCAAACAGCGTGAATGTAATGTTCTATAGCTGTCTGTTTATACTTACATGTAACATATTTGGTTTATCAGCTCTTGTTTGGCTTGTGGCAACAACTAGATTAATTAGTGTAATGGTGCTGTATTGAAGAAGCTGTGAATTATTTGGGTTGTGGAAAATAAATGTTATTTGTATGAGTACCGGGATTAAGAAAACTGTACCAGAATGACTCATAGGAAACTAGGCTATGGGATTTTGGGCAAGGCCCCTCTGACAAATTTAGCAATCTAGTCCCTTTTGCTGTCCATGCACACAGGCATCCCATTCCTTTCTGTAAGCAGAGTTACACATCTGATACAGCCTTGATGTTTCTGCATGTCTCACTAAACATTTTTGAAGAAGTACCCTGTGAAGATGGAATGCTCCAAGTGTAAATGGCAGCTCCAAAACAACTAAAAATGACTGGGGACATGCCTCAGGCTCCCAGGCCTGTTTTTAAATGAAAAATATAGAGTGAGACTCCCAGATATCCTTTTCTTTCATGTTCTATGCTTAGGGCCATAGCAACTAAAAAACCTTGCTGCATTGAGACTTGAGATAAGCTGAGGGAATATTGAATAAGCCAGTATGCAGAGATCACTGGGAGTAGGTAGGAGTTTGAAAGCTCCAGTTTATAAAAGTAACTACGAAATTGTGCTGGTAGCTAAAAGATCAAACATTCAACTTATCAAAGGTTACGTTTGAAGTTTTGGGAAATAAAATAAAGAAATTCCTTGTTCTATTTCAGTGACTTCTGTGGCATATTTTCTTTGGCCATTGCACTTTCCTTAATAAGAGCTGATTTTTGTGGAGATAATTTTTAGCAGTGCTGTATCATACAAGATGATTCCACAGTAAATGTTCTGCAAACAGTGTGTTAAATTGATTTCTTGTTCCTGCTTGAGGTTGATTAAATGTAAATTTCAGGTTCTTGATCTAGTAGTTGTTGGCTTTGTGCCCTGGCTCAGGCTAGTGTGTTTCTTCTAAAACACACTTCAGCCAAAAGCCCCAGTCTTTCTTAGTCCTCTGTATTCATGTTGAGAAAAATATTTTTCTTGCTGGAGAAAGGCAGCAACTTTATTGCATCGTGGATTTTTTCATTTGGTATATGGCACTTAACAACTCTCTGCCTCTAACCAGCTTTAACATTGTGTTGCTGATCTAGAATACAGGCTTCAAATGAGTTTACAGACAAGAGCTGTAGCAGGATTAATGAAAATATATTCTTCATCAGTTTGGCAATTGTGATTGAATTGTTTTCCCCCTGTTTTGGGGGAGTATTAAAATCATAAGCCTATAGAGAATGAGACCATTATGTGTTTTTTTTTTGCAAAAATCACGTTTATTTGAAAAAGAATAGAAGATTTTCTTTGAAGTAGAACGAAAACCACTGAAAAACAGGACTATTTCTACTCAGCAAAATGCCAAACATTTCCCTGTTTGTTTATAGGTCAAGTCTGAAGGAGACTTGGAAGCCAGGGAACTTTCCTCTGGCTAGATCCCTAATTTGTCCAGCAGTTAAACTCTGCTTGCCTGTCTGCACTGTGAATAGTCTGATTTCAGTGGGATTATTTACAGTACATAAAGTTAAATCATGAGTGAGCTTTGCAGGATTGAGACCTTCAGAGGCAACTGGCAGATTTAAAATGCATTATTCCAAAATGCACTGAAGAGTTCTCCAAGTTATGCTAAGTGTGCTTTATTACACCAAACTAATCTCCTAGTTATGTCTAATCTCTTAGAGCTTGATTCTGTTCATCCTCATTTCAGTAGGTGCAAAGTCATTGCCTGAATCAAGTTAGGGTGTTTGGCTTTTTTATTCCTTCATCCTTAATTATTACATAACCTTTAATAGAGAGTTTACAGACTAGAGAGATAGGTCCAGCATATAAATTGGATTACTCCTTCCAAAACCTGTGGAGTACAACTGTTTATGGTGACTAAGAATCTGCCCCATAAACTTCACTGAAAGGCTTTCTGTAATCTGGCAGTATAACTAGACTGAAAGAGTTATTTTCAAGGGTTGTTACTACCTGAAAATGAATACTCACCAGGGCATCGTTAGCGTAATAGCAAAGTCAGTTCTCGAGGACGCTGAAAATCCAAACACTCTGCTCTGTGTTGCTCAATAGGATAGTTAATGTATCGTTTGTCTCCTATGTGATCTGTGTAGTAAAACTGGCCTATTAACTATAACGTGCATATTTCCCTAATGGAAAAATGAAACTGATGTCTCTGGCAATGCTTAACTATACACCTAGCAAGACAGGTACTCATGCCTTTTCATAGAGAGAGCAGCTTTTCCATGTCCAGTGTGGACTTTACAAAAACACATAAACAGCAAAATAATTTACATTTGTAGATAGAAAGAAACATCAAGTATACTGAATAAGCTAGAGAAAGCTGAGCATATATCTTTTAATACAGTTCATCAGCAGTACATTAAGGAGCAGACCTAAAGCCTTATGGAAATGGAAGGACGTTTCCTGACTTCAGCAAGGCCTTGATTGATCCTGTTATCCTTATGGTGTGCGGGCTCTCATGGGGGAAAGGAACCATGACACACATAATATTCAGGCATACACAAAATCACAGGACCAGCTATGTAGCCCCCGTGGGGCAGCCCTACTCATATGATCAGGTGAATGCATAGAATAAGGCTTCAGATAACTGCTCATCTGGCACTGGCTGCAGGATTGCTTGTGATTTATAGACAAAGCCCATAGCAAAGATGAGGCACAGACACATCAAAAAGTGTCATGAGAGGCACCATGGCTCAGATGGGCGAAATGCCCTCTACAACCAAGCTGTCTGCTGCTAAGCCTTGTGTGACAGCAATGAGGACAGCAAGAAGAGGGAGCAACTCCCCTCTGTGTCCCATATTTGTGGAAGTTGTGAGCATCCTCTTTGCCTGCCTTGGCAGGCATGGTCACAGTCTGCCAGGCACTGGTGAGTGCTGCTTGCCCTGCTCAGTGGTGAAGTCAGCATTGAGAGCAGCAGAGCCATCTCCTGTGCCTCTGTCCCGTTCCATCTTGCTGCTGAGGTAAGGGCTAAAGTTAGTCCCTGAGCTTTAAGAGTCTCCCTGGGCCTTTTACAGGCTTTAGGAGACGTATGGGAACAAAGTCCTCTCCAATGCTGCAGGCTTGCCAGGTAGGACTTTAAATCTCTCCTTGGCAAGAAACCAGATATTACGAATATCTATGAAGGTCTAGCCACTTTCTTCCTAAAAATCCTGGTAAGACTTCATTATTTGTCGGTAAAGATAAGAAAGCGTTTTCTCATGATAGGTCATGTCAGTCCCTGCCACAAGACGGACAGAATCACCATCAGCTCTTGCACATCTGTGGTTATCAGATCTACGCAGAGAGCATGGGGCTGGTGCAGCTCAGAGCGACAGATGAGCTCTGCCCGCTCTCCTCCCATCCCCTCCTCTACCTGGGCACTGTGTGCACTCACACCCTCACCCTGGCACGGTGGTTTTCTCAGACAGGCTATAGAGACATCCCAGTGGCAGAGCAGCGGCAAGGAAGAATATTACAACAGTGAGGTCTGCGGCTTTTCTGTACAGATATGACTGTTCTTGTAACACATCTCATTTTACATGCACAAAATGTTTTATGCCTGTACTTAAAATAGTTGCTCAAGTATTAAGACATCTGTTTTACATCTGTTATGCATATGAATGCAAACACTGGTCTTTAAAGGTAATTTTTACTAATGTGCTCACCATTTCAGAATTCCCTGTCTTGATGCATCATCAGGGTGATACATCTAATGCCATCAGCACACCATGTTTCAAAGCAAATTATAATATGTTGCTAGTGTGAAGCTTAAGACATGCTTTGTTAAAAGCTAGCTTTTATCTGAGAGAAAGGTTTTTCTCTCTAACATCAGAGACTATTTACACTGAATACAAATAATTGTGCCTCTGAAAGTTATCTGGCCAAATTAATACTGTCAGTTTCTAGGAAGCTCTATCAGGAAATTTTGGTTTATTTCATGTTTCTCCATACCAAGCTTTAATACCATTTTTTCCCACTTTATGTATTTATGGTTTTGCAATGTTTATGACTTGACCACTGAGGGCTAATCTGGTGCATAATGTATAAAGTGAAAATATTTTCATGTCATCCATTTTTATCCTAATTTGAATTCTAAAATAGCTGTTGAGCTGGTTAAATGATGGCTTATTAGTATTTCTGTATTTGCTAAGTACAAGTTGGAACTTTCTATTTTAAAAGTTACTCCGATCTCCTAATGCAACTGTTTGTAATATTTTTAACCACAGATTAATTCTTCCAAGAGCCACAAAGAAGCAAATACCTAAGGCATGTATGCTCTCTAAGGATAGAAAAGTTCTGGTACTGAGATGAATGATAGGAACAGAATTATTTTATGCAACAAAATGATCAAAGAGAAGCTTCTGGTAAAGTATCAGTTGATAGAAATTTGTGCTGAGCTGAAAAAAAATCTGCACTTTTGTGAAGTCTACAGTGAACCAATTTTAAATGTGAATTAATCTACCACTGCTGGCCTTAAAAGCTAAAACTGGAGAGAAAAAAAAAAAGAGAATATATCAGGATGTCAGATGCCAGAGTACTGAGAAGATGAAATGTTTTCTTCATTGTTGGATTATAAAAGTGAAACTTGGTAGTCATTTGATGGACTGGATCATAAGATATTATTAGGTATGATTGCACAAAATCCTACTACCCATTTCCCACCTCTTTCTCACTGGGACCATAAGTGCCTAAAACTTTGTGTTAAAAAAAAAAAAAAAAAAAAATCTTTCAGGAAAACTCCCCAGTTTTCTCTCATCCAGTGGATACATAAATGGTTACTAATGCAAAAAAGGCGTGAAAACATAATTTCTGTGCTTGGAAATCCTGAGGAACCTTATGCTACATATTTATTTCGGAGAATTGGAATACTTTCAAAGGCAGAGACCTCTGACATTATTAATACTACTAATTAAATCTTCCTGTCAGGAAGGTTCTCAAAGCTAATTTAGAAGGACCTCGAGGATTTGCTAGCACTGTGCCTGCTGTGTAGCTGTGCCAGGATGGGTACTCATTAGTGGCAGTGTTGTCTTGTACTCATTTAGCAAGGACTGCAGGGTCCGACAGCAGTCTGAGGCTTTGTTTTTCTTCTACCTACCTAGCCTGACCTGTACCAATTAAGAACAGATATTTTTCGTATCAAATATTTTAAAAGTACAACCTTTTTTTATGACTTCCTGATATGTTAATGAGAAAATGGAGGGAGGAGAAAGATTTTTGTAACTTTTAATAAGACTTCATAGGCATGTGTATGCTTCAGTAAAAGAGTCATCTTTTCAGCATATTTTGTTTGTGTTACTTTCCACAACTAACACTGAAGGCAGTTATTTTTATGAGGAAGTAAAATAAATGTGAACTGAGAGAAAGCCTGTTATTATAGATCCTCTGCGAGTGGCCCTTGCAAAGACCTGTAAAGCTGCAAAGAGCTCACAGACCTTTAGTCCTTGGGCATCTGCTCCCGAGCCTGGTAAAGAGCTGGGGCCATCCCTATGTGTGCACGATGATGCTGTCTGCTGCCTTCCTTTGTCTGCTCATGTGACTCTAGTTGCAGGTAACTGGTTGAGTGTGAGGGGCCTCCCATGTAATCTCAGTAGCTGCTGTTACGTCTTTTTTTTTCTGTGGCACAGGGATCTTTTCCACAAACACCCACAGCCTGATACGCATTTTCAAAGTCACAAGGATCTGATAGGCTAAAAGTGCCTGGTTTGCAGTTTCCTGTTTTGGAACACTCTCCTGACTGCTTTTTCTGTTTCTAACTATACCATGGGGAAGAGCTTGCAGCTTGACACGACCATCATACTATAATAATATATTCCATTAAATCATTGTTTACTGCTTGTATTACCTTTAATTTTTTTTTTTTTAAAAGACAGACATCAAAAATAAAGGGTTGGATTGTGGGTTTTTTTTTTTTTTTAAGGGAAAAAACCCCAGTTATATGATAGGAAGACGGATTTTAGGCTTGTGCAAGACTTAAGAACACTTAAGTACTCTTGACCCTCTAGTGAGGAACAGCAGAAAGAATAAAAGTCAAGATTTTCCATGCAGTGGGCGTTTATGTGCTTAACAGTATTCAGCTTCATCAGCTGTAACAGAAACATCTTTGGGTAGGTCTTTCATCTCTATAAACAGCTTACTGCAGCCATCACAGTTAATTTGATTAGTGGCACTCAGACATAAACCCAGTGAAACATCAGCTTAAGAGCACTTTTGCAACCAGCAACTATATTGGGAATTCTAATCTTTCAGAGCCGCACAGGAGGACAGCTACTTCTCTCGCATTTCTGAATGTTTTTAAACTATTTTGAACACTTATGTGCTTCAGGGAATGACAGATAAAGGGTGAGAAATATTATCACCTGACAAAGCTTTCTTGAATTAGGTCACTGCAGGCTGTTTCATTTAACAGTTGTTCCTTTTCCTATGTGCTAAAAATCAAGCTTTCCTTCTTCACTCTTGCATAAGATAGGGCAGTGTTTCTTGATGTGTGAACCCAGAGAGGACGTATGCCTGTGGTGTCAGAGAAGGAAGGGTAATACCTTTCTCAAATACCCTTGAAAGGAAGAAAGGACAGGATCCATAATTCGTATAACAGTTGGATGTTGCATGCGTCCCAGGATTGTGCCATGCTGCTCCCATAAACTGTCTTTTCAAGACTATCAGTAGTTAATATGGCTTTGTTTCCTATTTCTCAAGTTGGATAGGATGGTATATTTGCTTGCAGAACTGATGAAATGCCCAGATTGTTTGGGTCCTGCAGATTTTTAAACGGAAAATGTGAAATGCAAACTATTGTGGCAGGAAAGGAAGTGGAAGAAGCTGCAGGCTTTTATAGCTCAGGGTCTTTTCGTGTACAAAGATTGGAGTGATCAGTTTCCATATTTGACATGCAGGTGGCAAAGGCAAATGCTGTCTTGGGAGAGGATGTAATTCCCCTCTCTCCTCTGTTGGGGAGGTACAGATATAACATTCATTTCAAAGGCTGTACCTGATCATATCTTGATACAGTAAAACTGAGCAGAATTATCTCTTATCTTAATATCTCATACATAAAATAATAGTGTAAGGTTTTGAAAATTGCTGGTTAATTGTGGCTGGCAAAACAATCATCAATGAAACAGTTGAAGTGAATGTATTTAAGCACTGCCACTTGGTTTTATAGTTAACACCTGCTGCGATAAATTCAAGCTGCTAGCATTAGTTGCTTTCAAAATGGGAAAAAAAAAAAAAGGAAGTTTAACTTCTGTAAGTTAAAGTTCTGTAAGTGACTTGGCAAATTTTAGGAAAGAGAAAACTAAGCAGCAGTTTATGTGACCAGATAATCGTGTCTTGCCTATAAGATTTGAATTACAGATGCTGCAGAGGCGCTTGGCCCACACATGTTTAATAAGCACTAAAACATCTTCCAGGAACCGTGTGTATCTGAGAATGGATACATGCTATGGCATTACAGATGGCACGGTATCTGATCAGTAATTTTGATCTGCAAGTTTTCTGTTGTTTTTTTTACAGTGTGTCCTTTCCCTAAATAATTAGAACTGACTCTAAAATGTTATGCAGTTGATTGCAGACATATCAATACTTCTCTCAGTCTCATATGAAGGCAAGCATGCTACTCTACTTTCAGTTTAATATTAACCAAATTGGTTAATACACTCAAAATTACGGCAAACTTTTTTCTGATAGTAAGAAGACCATAAAGTTGTGTAAAATGCTTGTTTGAGCCTTCCTTTCAGTAGTGCTGTAGAGTAACACTAAGCCATGGCTGCCAGCAAAAGAAGGAATGTAGAGTTTGCCAGCTGTTTTTTTCCTTACAAAAATAATTTGGATCAAGGTACTTTATATAAATATATTCATGGTACATATGAAATATGTTTTGGATATGTTTGCCAGTTTATTGTGGATAAACAGAAGCTTTGAAAATTACAGCTGTTTCGCACACAATGTGCCAGCAGCAGTCAGGTGACAGAATGACAGACTGCAAAACCGAATGGAGTTTCTTTAAACAAACTATTCAAACATTCAGATCAGCTACACCTAGTCATCTGTCTAGCAACTCACCAACCATCCCACCCCTCCCTGGGAAAACATGGGAAAGCAGGAGTGTCTGGAAGGATGATAAATTGAGATCTGATAAACGAAGGTGGAACGAGACTTTCAGAACTGGCTGTGCTTTTCCAGGAGTGCCGTGTTCTATTGAAACATATGTGGATTTACACTGGTTTACTATATGGTAGTGAAACAAATCGTTCAGTCCTAGAGTCAATTTGCAGTTACAAAAAGACAAATTGTTGAATTATATTGGCCAATAATGGCTACTGTATATATTTGGATTCTGCTATTCAGCTCGGTTTCAGGGGCCTGAACAAATGACAGGGAAGTAATATAAAATTGCATGGCTCGAAGGACTGCTTAGTAGGATACAGAGCCTCTTATCTCTAAGTAGTCTGCGTGGGCTTAATAGGGCCCAAATGTTGTGACAAACACTTATGCAGACACCAGAGCACAGTGTCCTGATTTTTTTTTAAGGACTACATACTCTAGTCCTACTGACGTCAATGGAACCGTGAATGTCTCAGCTTCTTATAAATGACTTAGTGTGCACTGAAAAAACTAATTTAGATCACCCAGTTTTTAACTCTTACAGAGCCTTATGTAAGTAAAGACAACAATATATATTTTAGTCAGATCTAAAATTCACAGGAATTCACTTAGTACCAAAAGGATTCTTGCTTGTTTGAGCAATTACCTCTTTTCAAACTGCTTCACGTTGTTGGCACAAGTAGTTGTTTCTGCTTCTTGGCAGAAGGAGAAAATAGCCATTTCAATGTGTTTCTTCTGCCACCTATGTCCCTTGTTTGTGTATGTTAGTGATACCACTAGGTGCAAAAGTACTGAAATCCAAAATGGAAGTGTCAAAAACTCCCAAGAGATTTCAAGTTGCATTGAAGTACTTGGATGTGTGTTGGTAGAGTGCTTAGATCCTTTTGGAAATCCCACAGCTATTTTTTCTTGGTGCTCATCGTCTGCTGAGTACAGAAGTGGGTATGGTGAGGGGACAGATCATGACTTATTCTTTCAGTTGCTGGCTGCCTCAAAGAGGTTCAATTTTAGAAGTCTGTAAGACCTGGCTTGCCTTTCTGTTCATGCTCTTGTCTGTCTTAAGGCACAAAATACAGCATGGCCAATGTCTGCACTTCACTTACTAGGAGAGAAGTTTTCTTTCCAGGACTCATCATCTGAGTCCTTTCATGGGTACTGACTAACCACAAAAAAATTAAAGACTAAAAGGAAATAAAATGTTTACCATGAACAGTGTTAACAAGCTTAACTAAACACTGCTGCTACTGAGAAGAGATTCCATCAGACACCAGTTTTTCATGACTTGAAAAGCTCTTTCATTAGAATGCTGAAAAATGGCTGTATTGAAACATATCTGGCTCTACTTACATAATCTATCCGCCTATCATAATTACGTATTGTTGTAAAATTCAGGTTCAGCAGGTTCAGCATACTACAAGTAGATTCCTGCTTGCAAGTAAATCGAGTTTGTTTAAAAAGTTAGAAGTAAAGAGAAAGAACATATTGAAAAGGAAGATATCTCCCAGAATTTTCTTTGGATGGTTTGGAAGATTTCATGGTTATTCTGTAAATGTTGCAGAGGAAACTGATCTCTTTTGTTAAGCTGCCTATAAAGTCCATTTTTCAGAAAAAAATTGTACTTTAAAACTAAGTTCTAAGATGACACAAGCCAGTAAATCCAGGCAGCACATCTAAGAAAGCAATTTTTTCTCATCACAGAAAACCTGAAGCTAATCTAACAAGTCTATAAAGACACTTCTTCCTTTGCATTTATATAAGGTAGAAAACTATTATACCAAGCAGACAAAATATCTGACACTGGCCTCTTGATCTCTATCCCACAAACTGGACAATGGTATCCATTCATTGCATCATCCACTATCTCTTTCTGCCCTGTTCAATGGGAACTATTCTCTGGTTGCAGTGTACTTCAATGAAAACTTTTTAAACAGCACCTGCTTCAACACTTTGATGCTTTATAATCAAGCAGAAAGCTCTTCAAAAGTTATATACATATACATTTATATATACATACTGTCTGTACATACATATATAATATAAACACACACATATAATATATGCCTCCTACGCTGCATTCACTGTTGTTGACTTACTTCCCATTTATGAATGATGAGAATTCTGCATGCTGTAGGGGTAAAAATATGAGATCTTCTTTCACCCTACTGAGCTGTTTATGTAAAAGCTACAGTCTCTCAAATTGCAGGCAGAGTTTAGAAATTGCTGGAAGTTTGAAGAGCTGTGAACACCCATTTCTTGAGAAAATTTCACTTTTTATTTTGGTTCTCTCCGATATCTGGTTTTCATTCTTTCTGTGTCTTACAGAAAGGATCTCTGTCCTATTTGGGTTCTATAGTTCCTAAATCATTGCATGCATCTGTACCTACAGTCATGCATCACTGTGGTGTCTGATTTGCAGGGAAAAAGCAAAGGCTGTGGGGTTTGTTTGTTTAAGAACAAGGTATTTCCATACTCTTACCCTTTCAGTTTTGGAATATGGAAATATAAGTCTAATAAGGTTAAAGAACCTGTAGGGAGTCCTTCCATATAAGGAGAAAGTTTAGTAGCATGAAGTCATGGAAGTGCATGTCATTACATGCTGGCCCACAGCATTTTTTCAATGAAAAAGGAAAGAATTTGTTTTTAAATCTCAGAATGGCCACCGCAGAGCACTTAGAAGACAATCATACAGCAGTCAGACTATTCTACCCTTCCTCCAGCAGCAGTGTGCTAGTATGTGACAGCAGAGTTATCAAAAATCTACAGAAGTGGTGGTAAAATAGCTTTGTCTTTTGTGAACTCAACACTGAACATAAATTGTCTGCAGAACCTAGCATACAATGCCTGGAGGCATGTAGCATCAGCTGATTCCCATGATAATCTGAGGAGTGCTCTATTTAATTTACTTGTTCAGTAGCAATGGTTAAGGAAGAGTCAAGCTCAGATGAACCTATAATGCAGTGCTGCATTGCTTTTAGTGAAAGCTGAAACAATATCCAGCTGTTCCAGAGGACACTTGAGCATCTTGAGTCATCATTTCTGCTCTGTTTAAGGGGCTAATACCATGATTGAGGGAATGTATTAATCATGCATACATCAATACTGGAATTTGGTTAGTAACAGGTTAGTTCTTGTTCACAGCAGATGCTCTTTATTATAGCAGGAAGGTTTGGGAGCAAAAGTCAGAGTTAACAAAGAACTATCCTGTTGTTGCAATTGTATTTTCTTTCTTCCAAGTATGCTAGGCAATCTGTATTATAGTCATGCAGGAGTACAGCGTGACTAATGCGTTTCTGAGAGACTTTTCATTTCAGTAAGTTAAGAGTGTAGAGCAGTAGGTGGCATTTTAGTGGGGGCCCTTCCCTCAGCTCTGGATGAAAGGCCTTTGTCAGACACCACTCGTGCCACTCTGAAATCCCTGTGAAGTGGCCTATGGGAAGGTGCATTGCACAAAACTGAGCTCTGCACTTTCTTCTTTCCTCTTTTTGTTCTGCTGAAACCAAACCCCAAAATTGTTTTGTATAGTGCTGTCGCTAGTCTCATCAGCTCTAGAAATGGCAGGAATAAGCGTTTGAAGCAATGTTTTACGCGCAGGTTACATTTCCCATCAAAGTCAATGGGTAACTTCCCTCAGCTGCAGCTCACCAGGAGAGTTGCTGTCACCAACTCATTTCCTCTGAAATGACCCTTTTCTCTCTGAAGTTGTGCTTGTTTTTATACCCAGATTCCATGGTAATTTTTAGTGTTAATTTTGTGTAGCAGTGAACAGAGAAGTTTTTGTTTACATAGCATAAGACTTAGAAGCCATTGAGTTGTTTATCATCCATGACACTCATTTCACATCTCATCTGTTATATGATTGCAATGTGAAAATAATCATGTTTTTCTAGCATATCAGGGCTAAAATGGCTTACAACCAACAGGAACGTCTGGAGTTATTTTTAGTCTTCTTTGTTAGTGTAATTTACCAGCCAAGGACTGGAACCACTTTCCCCTTTTCACAGGTTTATAGTAGTAGTAAGTGCCAAAACTACAGAACTGCTACAGCTCTCAAACCCATTGCAGGGTCTTAAGATACTAGTCTCAATGGTGGGGTTGTTTTTTTTTATTTATTTTAATACAGCACAGATTCAGAATTTTTTGAATGCTGGCCTTGCAAATAATCCCAACTGGCCTAATTCTGTTACTCAAGCACACTGAGAAAAATTCTGGATGGTCTAAATGACATCAATATCACTGCTTGACGTACTTTCTATTCACCATGAGCAATGGTATGGGGATTGGTACCTGATTTCTTGTGAGTAAAGATATTTAATCGGAAACAAATTATGTTTCTTTTATTTTGCACTAGAGAAGACAAATATTTGGAAGGAAGGGAAAAGACAAGACTGTGCTGTCCCCTATAGAGTATAGTGTCAAATTACAGTCAACAGGCTCTTTAAAGATTCAGAAGAGAAACAAATTCATAGTACAAAAACTCATAAGAGAGTGGCTGTCTTGTCAGAGCAGAGTAAGAGATAAGAATGGTGGAGTTATGTAGTTAGAAATTGCTGAAGAGTTATTTGTGAGTTGTGCTTTGTAATAAGATAAAGACCTAGGGTTTTTGGTTGACGGGGTTTTTTGGCATCTTCTTGAGAGCAGAATGGTTTTTAATTTTGATATGATTTCCATTGTGAACATAGTCATTATAACTGACTCGATTATAACTCTGAAAATTGCTAGTTGCTTAGGGCAACACTTTGATGAAGTTTGGAATGTAGGTTAAAAAGTCTGTAAGAGAATTTTATGTTTTACTTTATACGCTTCAGACTATATATCTGGTTCAAGTGTCATAATGAATATTAGGAGAATCAATTTGGTTCCATACCTAAATACGGGTAAACCAGAGAGCTCCAGGCTTGCCTTTATGACTTCATATATCTATTATACATCAAAGGGACACGACAGTTGTGTTACAAACAAGAAAATTCACAATTAAAGAAAAAAAGTTGCACATGTACTCAGCAAAACCAAAGTGCAACTCATTAGGAATTAATTAACCAACTCACTGTGAAATCGTTATAAAGACAAAACTCCCACTGGTCCAAATTCACTGCTAGCCTAGCAGGGTTGAGTTTCAAGAAAGCTGAATTTATCTCAAGACTTAAATGCTGGAAAACAGTTGGAGTTCCACAGAGCAAGGATTACAGAATAAAGCACTAGACTTGAGCAGGACAGATGTGCTCTCTCATTTTGGGAGGTAAGCCCCAGTGTTTTTTCCTTTCAAGTTGGAGAAGAGATAAACACAGATTTTTCCCTTAAAAAATAAATATGGTAAAGTAGGATGCAAAAGTCATTATGCTGTAAGGACCTGGATTCATTCATATCTCTGTCCATTATTTAGAGACAATTTAGGCCATTACCCTAAATTCTATAAAAAGAGAGATAGATGTCTTTTCAGATTTCAGGTCTATCCAATGACTTTCAAGGAATATCAGCCAATGAATCAAGGTACAAATTCTGTCCATCCATGTAACTATGTGAACAAGGTCAAATTGTACTGATGAATGCACATGTGCAACTTGTCTCTTGTCCATATTAAACTTTTCTTTCTAAAATATTCTTGTTCAGATGTGAAGATATCTATTGTTATCTGCATATAATTCCTCTAAGACACGAATTTTGTTTTCATGGTTGAGGACAACTTAGTAAATGAAAGACTGGGCTGAAGCACGTACTAGAAAAAAAAAAAAAATGGAAAGGCAGTGAAGGAGTTTTAGAGAACGTGTATGACATTCACAAATTGTTTCAGGTATTCAAACTTGTAACAGTGCAGCTAATTTATTTGATACTTAGTTTCTCCAGTTGTTTTTGGCAGCAGTTCCAAATTATTTTTTTTTATACAGAATTAGTCATTGTTAAAGGAAACAGTGATTGAGTGGCGCAGTTAAGCATGATGAGAGAAGCATCACCTGGAGCCTGACTTCTTCAGTTGGATTTGAAATCTTGTATCCTAGATGTACACAGAAATTAACTTCTCCTTTCTAGCTGATACGTTCATCTTAGGGTCAAAAGAAACACTTTATTACAGTTAGTCTTCTACCTCTCCCGGAAGATAGGGAGTGATGCTATAGAAGTTGTTCAAACAAGGAAATCCTAGTAGTCTGATTTACTGATGAAACCAAACATGCCATTGCTTGTTCCATGCAGTACATTTGTTTAGGATTTATAGGCATCTGACAATCTGATAGAAGCAATAAGTCTATCTGGAATCCCAGACAAATGATCTTACAGGTTTTTGGGCAGCACACCAGACTTTCACTCCCAAACTGAGCGCTGAAGTGCTCGCGTGTGTTAGATCAGATTCAGACTTGATCATGTTGACCTTACTGCACCTGCATTGCAGGACGCACAGGATCACACGAGAGACGGGTGCAGTCCCATGTCACATGATGTTACTCTGCACATCCTATTCTTCCATTTGCTTAGAGTCAGAGCAAATAAAAAATTGTTCTGTGATGGTTGTTTGCCTACAATTCTACATAGTCAGAGCAGAAAGCCTTTATAAAGGGGTACTATTTCATTACTTTCAAGATAGTTCAAATTTTATGCTGTTGCTGGAGAGAGAAAAAGCCATGCGTGAT
The DNA here is from genome assembly GCA_947846985.1 of Fratercula arctica. NCBI lineage: Eukaryota > Metazoa > Chordata > Aves > Charadriiformes > Alcidae > Fratercula > Fratercula arctica. Next base: position 35,221,643 of record CANTUZ010000006.1, read on the forward strand.
CTACCTTTCTATAGCTGTCTTACACAGAATGATATAAACAATTTCGCCTCTTAATTATTGCATTTGGCTAACCGATATCCAGAGACCTAATAGTGATAAGAATGACATAGAATAGGTTATGGAGCTAAGTACCTCAATGGCTAAATTGTATTTCCAGTTATGTCTTTGAAAATCCTTTAGAAATCAATGAAGGTGTGTTGCATGGGTGTGACTGATAGCAGGATATGGCCTATTAACTCTGCATTAAAGAAGGGAATAATCTGAATACCTCTGATTAGTGTGGCTGCTGAAAGCAAAGATGGACCTTAGCTGCTGCTGTGGAGTACAAAAATATTTTTCTGGTTTTAAATCCACCTCTCAACAACAAAAATAAAGGAGGAAAGCCAGTTTTCTCCCTGAAAGAAATAAAGCAATGTCTATTTTGATCAAACTTTAGTTCCTATTTGCAAACAAACTGATGTTTCAGGCCCAAGCAAATAAATAAATACATGTTTACTTAGAGATATTGCCAAAGCTTTAACCCTAAAAACATGGGCCTGTCAGGAAACAACTGGCCTTCTCTAAAGCTCGGCCCAAACCATGACACTATAATAATGCTCTTTTTTTTTTTTTTCTTGTGATATTCCAGGCCTCCAAGGTACTGTAGATTGCAAAGCGAAACATCAAGAGAAACTATAAAGAGAAAATAAACCAGTTGCAATGAAAGGACTTATTTTTCTCTGTTTTAATGTATGCTAAGATTTGAGAGCCATCTTAGTCTTTTCAAAGTAAGTTTTATAGGATTATTATCCTGAAGAAGCATTCAGCAAAATAATTTTGCAATCCACAGGGTCTCTTCTGGGTGTTTTTTTGAATATTTATAAGATATTTTTATTTCATGGAATAAATTTATCTTTTAGATTAGAAGAGGAAGTACATATAAACTGAAATAAATGGATCTTAGAGTTTCATAATTCAGCGTTTTGACATGACCACATGCAACAATGCAGAGAAACGCTGGGAAGAGGGCAGCTCAAGCAACTTTGAAGGTGACTCACATCTTGAATTTTCAACTTGTTAAGAAACATAGTTTCTTAAAGGTAGTTGTCAGAAAGATTGTTCACAACATAAATTTGTCTCATGTATGTGAAAGTGTAATTAACAAAGTTTCATGGCTATTCACACTGTTTTCTCTCTGATTTATTTCTTAAAAGAAGTCTCCAAAGATTCTATGAGAATGAATTAAAAATGCTAAGCAGATCTCCCCTTATCATCGGGTAATTTAATGTATGTTTTAATCAGAAGCATTCAGACTGACTGATACTCAAACAACAAAGCCTGCAGTCACATTCAATTTTAAGGAATTCTATAATTGTTTATGGTTTATGTACAGAATAAGCTGTTATTAACAGTTGTCTTTGCAAGATTGCACATGGTTTACAGGTCTATATGTTGCATCTTTACCTGGCTAGCTGGCCATAAACAAAATACTATTTAAGCCTGGTCTAAGTTATCCAGGCAGTTTCAGATTTCTGTTCTGAGAATCTTTTCTAATTGCATCTGGCTGCTTGGGAGTTAGCAGGTGTTTCAGAAATATGGAGTTCAGGTTTTACAGTAAAATTTACATTTGGAGCAGGTTGCTATTGCCGCCTTCTTCATTTGCTCTTTGGTCCTTGATTTTGCAATAAGCAGGATCGTGGGGAAAAAGCAGTCAGCCAAGCCCTGCCAGAAACAGCAGGAGCCAAAAAATGTAGTACAGTCCACTGTGGTAGCCCCACAATGAGACTTTTCTACCCCAGATTGAATACTCAGGGAAAATGTGGCAGTTTACCCTGGAGACAGAAAACCCCCATTATTTCAGGGAAGCCCTGTCAGTTTCTGCTAGAACATGATTCACAATATGAAAATGCTGGAGAGCCTCTATTTTTCTGACAAAATGAGCAGAATTTAGTCTCTGCACTGTGGACTGTTTTATCACAGCTGATTCTCACTGAGTGTTCTTTACGGATCTAAATATTTATCCAACACTGTCTGGCTTCATTGTGCCCCTCCTCTAGATTTGGGATTTTTTTATGGTTTCTGTTTTGTATCAACTTAGATGTGCTGTTTTTCTTTCACTTTCTAGTTACTGTGCATAGCTGAAGCCTCTTGAGTCTTCCTTTATGTGGTTTATTTCATACTCCTTTTTTTCTCCCGAATGTCTGTCTAGCATTTGGCATTTAGGGTCTTTGACAGTAACTCAAAACAAGTTAAGATTTTTATTGCAAATTACTTATGCAAGGGTTAAGCAAGATGGTAAGGTGTAGAACTAGGAAGGAATGCTATTGTCAGCTCAGATTTCATTGACTGGAAGGATAAAACTGTGGCTACGTATTGCCGCTGAAAACCACTCTACTCAGACAAGAACCATATGCGGCAGAAACGCTTGTATATGGTAACAGGGATGTTGCAACCTAAAAATTATTTTAAATAGGCAGCAACCCGCATTTCTTATAAGTTCAAATACCACCTAATACATTTGAATAACTAAGTGTAACGGGAGCATTACAGATTTCTCTGTATTTTTTTCAGACTCTTAAAACTGAATAGTAACTTCAGGCTTTGGTACAATAAGAGATGGGAGCCCTGAGCCCTTACAAAAGTAGGTAGAAAAGGAGGAGAAAATTTAATCAGAAGAAGAATACTAAGTACTGGACTTAAAATCACTACTGTAAAGGGAATGAAGAGAAAAATCTATTTTGATCTTATTATGGGTTGACAAGATTGCATCATTGAAATATAAGATGGACTAATTACATTAAAGCAATTACACTTATTTTTTTTTAGTTTGCTGTAAAACTAATTATAAAGCAGCTTTTAATAAAATATTCTGTGGCAAAGCCAACGTATTTTATATTGTCTTTGTTACAAAATGAATAATCTCTTGTGCTGCAGTTTTAAATTCTTAATTGCATTCTTCATTTAGATTCTAGGAAAGAAATGAAGGTGTTATATATAACTGCCTCTTTGACAGGGTTTTCTTTCTGAATAGTCCAGGGATGTGATGAAATACTTTCTTTAATGTAGCCTGGGTGATAACATAGAAGCTTTTTCTCAGTAGTGGGTCAGTTTAACTGTGATGTTACTAGATATCTGCCTGTGACATGCCCTAAACTCCAAGTCAGAGATCTTTTCCTAACACTCCGTTGAGCCTTATCCCTAATTTTGTTCACCCTTATTAAGTCTACAAATTGACACATATATTTAAAGAAAGTCACCAGTTCTCAGCATAAGCTACAGTCTTCTTAAAAGTAATCTGTCAGACCAATTTTCTACCAGAGAGGTAGAAAAGAGCTAAAACATATTGCAAATTTCAGCTTCAACTTCTTAGCCTAAGACTTTAAAAAGTTATGTTGATTTAATTACTCAAACTCTACAGCTATTAATGGGAGCTGTATACATAAAATCCTTCCCCATCCTTTGTAGATTAGTCAGAGGATTTAATGGGGGGGGGGGGGGGGGGGAGGAAAAGCACATATGCCTGCAATTTTTTTTTTTTTTTTTGCTCTCTCAGGCTAAGCTGAATATAAGTATGTGTTGGACTATCCAGTCAGAGACTTTGTAGGGTATCTAATATTCAGAAAACATTACACAGAAAATCTTTGAAAATCGCATTGTGGGGTTTTTTTGTGGTTTTTTTTTTTTTTTTTTAGGTCTTAAATTAGGTCCAAAGTAATTTGAATATTTGCCATGATTGTGCTTGCTCCTGTGCAACTCCAAAGATAATCCATGTCCTGGAGGACTTGCAGAGCAGATTGTTTGGGACAGAATGTTACGTGATGGCATGCCATTGCCAACCCTGATAATAACTTCAGTTGGCAAGCAATCTCACTAATTTCAGTGGAGTAAGATGTTACTCCAAGTGAGCCACGTTGTCTGAATCTAGAATAGTCAAAGTCCTGTAAGAGTGAGCTGTTTTGCTCAAGCATCATATTTTGGCTGATAATTCTTGAAGTCTGTCAGTGTCTTGAAAAAAACGTACAGATGCCTCTTGCTTCAGATCAGTTATATTTGCCAGCATTGTCTCATATCAACATGATATGTCTTTGTAGTGTCATATACAAGTGTTATTTCTTACATCACTGTGACATCTTATTTTGTATCGACCAAAAGTAGAATATCTGCAAGGACATTTTATCTGTGTGTGGAAAATGGAAGGAGGACAGCGGTGTGCAGAGATGGTTATTTGGGGAGACATGTTCTGTGAGATCTGCATCACCTTTGGTAGGCTCCAAACACACAGAGCATAAGCCAGGCCCATCCTTTAAATGCCCAACTGAGGAATTCCTCTCTCAGCCATACAGGCACAGCAACGGCCTTCTGGTCTTGCTGGTTTAAAGTTTCTTCTGGAGAATCTATGAGTGGCCAACTAGATGTTTAACAATGTGCTAAGTGACAGACTCCTTCAGGCCTGGTGGATGTGTCATGCTCACACTGTCAAACTGCTCACCAGGCTCAGCAAGGCAGGAATTTTTGCCAATTAAACTCAAGTGTTTGCTTCAATGGATTCTGATCTTTGATCCTCTTGATAATTGTAGGTTGTCTAGAAACAATCTATTGGCAAATATAAGGGAAAACCATTCAATATATGGGGAAATTTAGAGGTGAAACCATGACCTGAAGAACTATGAAATCTTTTATGTGGAGATGTGAGTAAGTAGGAGTGCATATAAAGATCATGCAATAGAATTAGCTTGTCTGAGGCTGAGCAAGTTTTCCAGAGGAGGAGGAGAGGATGATGGTGTGTATGACAGCCAACAGGTGAAGGCCCATTTAAGGTTAGGTGTTCGGTGCAAGGAGGAGAGGGGGAGAATTCCAGCATGGGAGATCAGCAGAGCCCACTGCAGAAGTAAGCGAGGTCTGGTAATAGTTAAAGATGGTTGGCATTGAGGCTGTCAGATAAGAGATATGCAGGAAAATGGATTGTCAGGAAAAGTAACATAAAAGTAACAGCATAAAGTGAAGGATAGTGAAACTAAAAATTAATCTTGAAAGAATAAAGATGACTGAGAAACAAAAAGTCAGCTGTTGAAAGCTGTAGTTGGCATGTAATATGACAAAGACAAGACACCTAACAGATCATTAATACAAACTCTCAGAGCAGGTAACTCAGACGTGTAGGTGGCTGGAGCCCAGTGGCAACACAGCTGGGTGTCATTGGGTGGGTGGAGCAGGTGGTGCTGTGGATCTTCAGGCAGCAGGTTGCCTGGGTTTGCTTTGCTCCCTGAAGCCTGTTTTGTGGAATCCTCTACTTTTCAACTCGTAAAGATAACCCAAGGTGAGATTGCTGCTTAGAAAATGAGAAAGCACATCATCTGATGGTACTGCATAACAAATGCTTCATTTCTTGAACTCATGACTGGTATTAGCTACCCAGACCTACATGTGCAAGCAGTTAAACAGAAGTTGTGCAATTCAGCCCTTACTACTAAATAGCTGTAGGCTTTTGCTTTGAAATATTTGCTTCGTGTTTATTTTTTCTGGCGAGGCACGATCATGGGGTTTCTACACAAACTGCTGATTGGCTTTATTGTTTTTAATGGTCTTGTTTCTGGTAGCTGTCAGTAGAAGCAAAACAGAAACCTTGTTCAGTTCCAGAATCTGCCTGGGCTGTGGCTATTCCCAGTGAGAGCTGTTAGTTACTGAAATCAGCTACTCTGATTTCAACAAGCCTTGCTAGACTTAGCTTTTACTCTTTCAAACTTACGTCCATCCAGAAAAAATGGGCATTTGGGTATAAGTCAGACATGGACTTATCTATCTGCAACATCAAAGCAGAATTGTGTTCCTGCAGTATAGTTGAAACAGAAGAGGGTTTGTGTTCATTGTAAAGCTGGATTTGAACCACTGGCAAGTAAATAGCAGACACAGCTCAGCCTTTGAGTAATTTGCAAGTGCCGGGTTAGCACAGCAGGAATAACTGTAGTGGGCTATGGGTGAGACTGACTCCTGTTCAGACATCACTGGCAAAGAATCAATCATCCCCAGATCAGTCAGAGCTAATCAACACTTTTCAAGTTATGAATACTGAACACTTGTCACAATCTGCATCTGAAAAGTTATTCACTGAAATTATACAGTGAATTAATTGAAGTAGTACCTTTCAGAAAATTCTAAGTGTTTTGCAGGCAATTTGTGAACAGGTAGAAGTGAAATTAATTGAATGAATGATTTGTTATGAGCTATTCTTCCAGCAATAATTTAGAAGTAGGAAGGTTCTGGTTTTCCTTTTTCTGATTTTACTAAAGAAAGTTTGAAATGTTCACCCATATATCCTGCCTTAGAAACATAATCCCAGACTTGGCTGTTCTTTTCATCTTCTTTAGCACCTTGCCATGTTGTGAGATCACTGACATCTTTAGGTGTATTCATGAAGCAACCTATAGCTGAAACACATTAGGAGTTTCTTTGATTATTATTATGTAATTAGAAATAGAAATTGTCCAGTTTATTACTTTTTAACTCACTTTCCCTGCTGTACCACATCAGTCTACAATATAATGCTAAGAGGTAAAATTTTATCTATAAGCAAAATTTTGAAGCAGTAATCTAATGCAGATTTCTCCCTGATATCTGAAGTAATTCTGCCTCTGAAAGATCCTCAATATTAACAGCTGACTAACAGTTTTAGAAAAGAGAAATGAAGCACTCTCCATCTTTTTCACTCTGTCTTTGGTGCTTAGCATAAATTTTCCATTTCCACAATGTAGTGCATTGTGGTTTTGCCTCAGAAAGCAATTGTTCAGTCTTTATTAATGAACACTTTTATTTAGACTTAATAAATTTGTCAAAACTGCAGCACATTCTGACTTGACTAGATTGAAAGTGAATGCCATGTGCCTCCCACATATGCTCTGTTCTGAATAGGAAGGTACTTTCATTGTATGATCTTGGGGTTTTGCATGTGAAATATGTCCAAAACATAAAACAAAGTCCTATTTTCTTATACTTCTGTAAGTTATCTGTAAAGATATCACCTTAACAGTGATATTAAGCACAATTGTGACACCTGAAAGCTTTTCACTTTACCCCCAAGTTCTTGCCCCTGTGCAGTAGATAATGCTTTGTAGCTCAAGAAGTCTCCTGCCTGAGGAGAATTTGCTATGTTTAATGAACTCCTCCATCCCTGGTGTTTTCATACAATATACAGGCTAGAGGAAGCATTTTCAGAAGTATCTGTTGGCCTCTTTGCTCTGAAATCACTAGAAATTTTGCTTTCCTCTCTGAGTCAGGCTAAAGTGAATTCTTTTGAAAATCCCATTCTACTTGTCTATACAGGAAAAAAACATTGTGGCCTACAAAGATAAAAGCTTTCTCAGAGAAACACTGGCATCTTGATATCACACTTGGGGAATTCTTATTAGCACTTTATTATACGGCTTTGGAGAGCAAAACCATGTTCCTTTGCTGTGTCTGCCAAACTATCCGAGGAATCCTTGAGCAGCATAGAATAAATATCCTTGGGGCTTTTGAAAAGATCAAGGTACCATGACTGAGATTTGAGACTGCAGTTTCCTAGGACCTTGATTCTTGAAGCTCAAATTGTCATTATTTAAATGAAAAGCTTCCTCCTACTGTGAGAACAGTTTTGATTTGTTACAATAACGCTATGGAACAGTTTATTAAGGAACAATTAAACATCCTCTTCCCTTGCCCCCCTCCTCCCAGGATCCTTTGAATTATAGCTGTCCTAACTAATTGCAGCAAGCTTGAGCTTATAGCTACAACCTGATCTAAGGTGAGGAAAACATTTTAGCTAGATTTCCAGCCAAACAGTCCAAATTCCCTTCCTCACAGTCTAAAATACTTATCTTTATTGACATAAACAATGCAAAACAAAGAAAAATACTAGCATTTGTTAACAATCCATTTATTTTAGCTGCAGCTTCTGACTGAATTGACATTATCCGTTTTAGCTATCACTTCCCTTAGTAATGTAGGCTTAGACCAGGGACCATGCTGTGATCTGTATACCTTTTTTGTGGATGAATTATTCTACTATCACGTGGTAGGAAGAGACAGAGAGTGCTGAACTAAAAGTAATATGGGTTTCTTTTTCTCTCTCACCTTGGATTTAATTTGGAAAAGGTGAGCGAGGAGAATGTTGTTCTCATTTACTTTTAGAGAAGCACATGAGAATGATCTGTGTAGCTAAGGCAGGCAAACCAGCTGACATGTAGTTTAGGATGGATGAAACAGTCTCATGTCTGCTGTTCCGTGAGTAGTTGTTAAGATGACTTGCCTGTTGCCCAGTTGCTCTCTGGGGAGGAAAGGTGTCACGCTGATCTGTGCACGGCCTGGCTGCTGCTTGGTCACTTCACCCCGGTGTTCCCAAATTCCTACGCTAAAGATTTGTTGGAGCTTTTCTCAGCTCTGGGATTTCTGCAAATATGAAGTTTTTTTTTATTGTTTAATTTTGTTCCAATTTGTATTGCTTGGACAGCGCCAAAATACTCTGTTGCCTGAATTAAATGTGCCTTCCCAGCTGTTGTGATCTTGTGAGCCTTCATGAAGCTCAAGAGGGATGGGGGAGATGCAGCTCCTGGCCCCAGGACACTGCTGAGAAAGGCAGGAGTTCACATGATGTGTGCTGCCCCATGAATCTCGTCTCCCTGCCCGCAGGCCACTCAACCTGGCAGATTTGCCGTGAAGCCGTGGATGCCCAGTTGTGAGGCATTGCTCCATAAATCCCTATGTGTTTCCCTGTAAGGAACTAGGTAGTTGTCAAAAGTTCATCACTAATGAGATTTTTCAGTTTAAGTTACTTAAACATACTCTATTAGAGTTTTCTGCAGAGCTTTTCTACGGAATATATTTCGTAGTTGTAATTATAGTATCAATATCTGCTTTAACAATGCTGCAAGAGAGAAGTCCAAGTTTTCATTTCCTCGCTATGTTTCCAAAGAAAATCTTGTCTTTGCTAAACACAAACAAGTCAGTGCATTTGTTTTTGTACTTTGAATTCAAACCAAGTCAGGTCTAATTGCCTTGAGCTTAGTTTCACATCAATTAAATTGATACAGTATTTGTGAACTACATGATGGACAACAGAGACCAACTTTAAATTAGTAAACTTCTATTTTTTAAGTGAAGGGGAATTCAGAAATACTGGAGATGGATAAATGTGGCTTGTGTTTTACTGAGTTAGAAAACATTTTGCTGTTTCTGATGTGCACATCATTCCAAGTCCATTTTTTTCCTTTGAGTCTCTAGACAATGTTGCCACAATAGGAGAATGGATCACCAGATAGTGTGTGAACACAGTGGGGGTTCATACTCATAAAACTATGAGTGTATCACTAAAAGACCGATAAATCACTTGAAAGCAGTTCCACCAGCTGTAACCTTGGAACACACTGAATTGTTAATTGCCAAGACTTACTTAAAGCTTCCAAATTTGTAGATTCAAAGCAAAATATAATAATATAATAATTTCAAGTCCAAATCTGCTATGGAATGTGATTTAACAATATTGTGGATGCATAAACCAGTTCTGCAATGTTTTCTGCTGACTGAGGTAGAACAAAAAGAGCAAAGGCTGGGTTTGCCATTATGGATTAGCTTCCAGCTTTGTTAAACATAGGACCTTATCTCCAGGATGGTCCAACATCATCTTATTCCAGATGATGCTAATGCCACCACCCCCATCAAATTTCATGATTTACTGCTAGCGAGAATAAAAAAAAACCCTAGGCTTCAGGTCTGCAGTATCATGAAATGTATTTTCCTGTTTAGGTGCACAACAAAATTTATTTGTAATTAGGGTATCTCATCCTTGTTGTGTCCTGTCGATTCCTATTAAGTGGTAGGTTTTCAACATAGGTACCGTGTGCTTCCGTTGTGCAGAAGACAGTGTACAAAGAGATCTGCATTGTGCTTTTCCTGTTGCTGGTGTGTAAACAGTGCTAGAGTCTCTCTAGACATAGCAAGTCGCCAAACAATTAAACTTGCTCTGTCAGTGCTCTGCTATGGTCTTAATTCTTCGTCTTCAGAACACATGTGAAAAGCTTTGAGGTGGAAATATTAAGTCTCTTTCATAGGTGCAATTAACTGACATTGAGAATAGCTGATCTCCGGTTCTCAAAACAAAACATCATTTTTTAAAATGTATGTTAAGATTTTCCAAGAATACTTGTTTGGTTTTCTTGTGAAGAAACAAAGCAGTCTTTCTAAAAAAGACTGTCTCCTGATTGACTTGTACTGCTATTTTGCCACCTGGACGCCACCACAATCAAATGCGAAAATGATGGGATAATGCAATAATGATTAGCTGGAATACAGCTGTGAAAATGTACAGATTAATTTTACCATATGCAATGCACAGAAAGGAAACAGTCAATAAACCTTTTAAATGTATTTGGAAGTGAAAATGAAAGGCTGTAGCGGGTAAGTTAATTACTAAGGGCAAATTCAACACTTGGTCACGTACACCAAATTAAGCACGGGTGCAACATGGTGCGTGATAAAATGCATGTTGCTGAATGCTGAGAGGAGTTACCATTGTTCCCAAGGAAACAATAATAGCCAGAAACTTTCAAATGCATCAAGTCATCACCTAGTTGTATTAAAGCTCATTGCTTTAGACAGACACTCTCTTGAGGTAGAAAAGATGAGAATGGAACATAGGTGATTTTGTAGTTCCTAAAGAAGTGTTTATAAACCCTATTTCTCAAGACTTTGGCTTGTATCTGATGCCAGTTCCAAATTAAATATGAGCAAATGTTTGAGTTTCTTCTTGTGGTCTGTCTCAGGCTTTCATGTCAGGCCACCCATGAGGGTGCTTTGTATGGAGGGGTTTTCCTAACCTCCAAACTGGTGTTTGGATGCTGAACTCAGGCTGCTCTGTATTGGAATTCAGTACTGCGTCTGCCAAGTGAGTGCGATAATGGTGTTAAAAAGAACACATCTCTCAGTGAAGTTCTTTGCATACCCCTTAAAGGAATTGTTATCTGTTAAAATAAGCTATCTTGATAGATTTCATTAGGTGCCTTAATTATTATATATTGGAATGTCATGTAAAATTTACTAGCCAGATAGGCTTGCTTTCATGAGAGATTTACTTTGATTGCTATATTTTTTCAGTATTTTTAATGTTAATGTTGCCTTCCACTCAAATAACGTGTTGTCACAAAGCATCAGGGCGTTCAGGGCACTAAAGATCTAAACCCTGCAAATTACAAGGCAATTAATTTTTGAATTATTTGGTAACTTCAATTAGAGTGACTAAATTATGTACATAATTGCTTAATTATATGCAAATATGTATTTTTGAAGTAATTACAGAGTATTACATGTGGCAGGTAAATAGTGAAGAGAGGAAGAATCCACGTGAATGAATTCGACTGAAGACATAATCTCCCAGATAAAGGGAGCCAACTTTGAATTGCTTTCCATTACATCTGGGGGTCAGAATTTCAGTTCCTATTGTGAATTTTTCTTTTTCTAAAATTAGTCGACAGGATAGCTACAGGGAGATTGCTGAGCCGCTCTGGTTTTCTGCTACTTTGCTTTCTAAAATAACTGTTCTTGTGTCTTTCCCCTCTAAAAAGTTCTGTAATTGCCTGGATACAGTTAATGAAAAACTTGAGTTTTGGCAGTTACAATGTTTAAAGAACAGGAGCTTTAGCAATTAGTAGCAACAATTTAAAGTTTACTACCCTCATTTTGATCCCTCTCGGCATTACGTAAATAAACTTGTTTTGCAATTACCTATTCTCACGAGAGGCTTTGTCATAAGAGCAAGGGAGCAGGAAGAAAGCCAGATATTTGCTAGGAAGCGTTACCGTGTGCTCTGTAGTGGGAATCCTTGGCATCTTTCTTTCCTCTAGCTGGAGTTTCAATTATAGGAAAAATATGTAATAATAAGCTGGTATGCTGTGATGAAGTAGTGATCATACTAAAAAGGGAATGGTTGATGGTTGGTTTTAGGATACTTAACAATTTTTGTTATTCAGATGAACATGAAACTAATATCATAAATCATGTTGGGGCCTGTGAGGAGCTCCATGTAATTCTGCCCAAATACAGAGCACCTTCCTGGGAATTTTAAGGTAGGTTGTAGTAGTGACTATCACTTCACCATCATTCCCAGTATGGGAATACAATGTCCAAGGCAGAGAGAGGGAGGGAGACTGTGTGTGTGAGTGTGAGAATGTGCTCTGCTTTTTCCTCACCTCCCTTCAAGACCACTGATGGGCCCTGACTAATTTTAGAGCATCACGTCTTGCAGAAATATGGTGAGAGTTAAGAAAGTTATCATACAAATAGATAGTGGTAGGCTGGAGCAATCAACACCTCCTTTTGCCCAGAAGCCTGCTGATAGACTATGCTGCAGATTGCATTAAGAATTGCTCCCCAAAAACTTTCTGGGAGGAATCTCAAGAGACAAGATTTACATAATCCTCTCATTCTGTGCTGCTTCTGACAATGCCTCTCGGAGGTGTTTTTATTCCAACCTATTAATTGTGTTGTAACTTACAAGCATATATTTAAAGAACACCTTGTTTCTGCCGAGGACTCAAGGCAGCTGAGCATGTCGACCTGCTGTTCCATGGGAGAATTAAATGGTCAAAGATTGCAGAAATACTGGACAGCTTTTAATGGAGAGGCTCTAAAAGTCTTTTGTGTCTGTCCTAATACAGAAAGAAATTATAATCAGAACACTTTTCAGAATTGGCATTGAGTTTCCTACTTGGAAAAGCACTTATCTAGCAAAAGCAAATGATTTCTTTACTGCTTCAAACTGTAGACCTTTTGAAATGTAAATTAGGAAAATGGAGGTCTCAGCGCGGAAGGGCTCTGAAGATTCATTTGTTATGATGTTCCTCCCCGCTGTGCTATACCTAAAGTCATACAATGGGGCTGCCTTGCATAGTTCAGCTGTATCAAACAAGGAGGTACCACATTTAAAAGATTAAGCTACAGGGGTGTGTGTTGCTGCAGTTTATGGAAAAGCTGGCTCTATCAGCTATAGCAATTAGCTGTTTCTCTTGTCTTTGCTTTTAAGTTACAAATTAAGGAGCATACAATGAACCCACCTGTTATAGCAGGAGAACTGAAAGAAGTCCAGTTTTTGATGAATGCAGAGATAAATGTGCAGAGAAACTTCCCAGTGCTCTACCACAGATAAGAGAAGAAAGATAAAAGAAAATGATTGCGAGTGGTATGAGACTACTATCCTGACAGCGCCATTTCTAACGGAAGTCCAAACATGTGGTCATATTTCGTGACTGGAGACCACCATCATTAGTGAGCTGATGATAATTTTAAAAACATAAATTATTTGTTTTTAAACCGTCAGAAAGTAACAAAAATTATTATCTTCCTTGAGAAGTGGTGGTCCTTTTAACTTCACTTTCATAGTTGCGAATAAGCTAACAATTTTATGAAACAAAATAATGCTTTTTGTGACAGTCATTCTCTTTAGTATAGACTGAATATATTATTCCTAAATTGAAGAAAGCCTCTGCACTAAACTGGAAAATTATGCTGGGAAGAAAAATTTCAATTTGTGAAGGTTGTCCTGAGGCTTGAAAATGGCAGCAGACGCTATACTTAAATGCATCTCTCTGTACTTTTGAACAGTGTTATTGCAATGCACAGCGGGCTGTAGAGAGCAGTGTTCAGGCAGGATAAATCTTCAGTCCATCAGGCACCTCGCTGGGGATCACACTGGAGAAGTTTGTGCTCTTGCCGTTCTCCCCGCTGCTTCATGAAAGTTTGGGCTGATTTGTGGAAATCTGTCTAATCTTGCATGACATGGCTTTGTGATGTTAGCATCTGGCAAAATACTGGCTTCAAACATTTTGCCTCAGGAGGAGGAGAAGATTTCCTTGCTAACAGTGGGTGGAAGAGGCACTTTTGTTTTAGTGTTTCGTTAATAAGAAGGCTTTGGTACCTTTTCAAGGATGTAATGGCTTAATAACAGCACTCACTGTTTTATCAAGATATTTTTCTTCCACTCACCTCAAACTAGTGTTGTCGTAGGTTGATCAGTGTGTTAAATAATCCTGCAGAATGGACCATGAAAATTATTGCAGAGAGCTGTGGGAGCGAGGGTGGATTGTTTTGCATGTTTCGAGAATGTTTGCATTTTTCGAGATACCTGCATTGTTAGTATCTCATAGATGACAATGCTGGAAGCAACCACCATACTGCGGATTGCCAAAACTGTTGTTTCACTTTTGGCCTCCTTTGTGTTCATCCATGCCTACAGGCTTTTTTCGAAATTTGGAAATGGTAAACCTTGATGCAAACACAATGTATTTAGAAAGTAATTAGCCATGTTATCATTATGAAGCTATTCTTGTGCATGCGTTTGAGAAGAGGGAATCTTTCCCTTCATGAAGGGAATGACATTTAAATATTTTCAGTGAGGATCTCAAGCACTTTTAGGAGTTACATAGCCAAATTGGGAGCTCGCCACTGGCACCATGTCTGATGTGCAGGAAATGATCCTGAAGTGGCAAAGTATTGTCATGTGATAAGAACAGGACATTACATCAAGTGAATTAACTAATTACTTTGGTTGGGTGAAGGGGCCCTGAACTACCAGTAGATAATTTATTTAATTTTGAGATGGCATGGCAGTGGCTAATATACCTCCGCCTCTAAAAAATGGAATGTTACAAAATAAAGCAAGTTTGGAGGTGAACTTCGCAAACATAAATAGCAAACTTGTGCTTTACAGCTCCCAGTGCTTTGGCGGTGTTGATGAACACTCACTCTTCCTTCGAGCACTTAGTTAAAACGACCATTTCTCAGTCTCCTTCCTCCCTGGTGTGAACTGATCCAAGGCTACAAATCTTGCATGGACTATTGCTCCTCCCAGCGCTGGTTTAACCTCCTTTCCTCTTTGCAACTGCAAAAAGTAAAAGTACAAGTAACTACAAGTAAAAGACAAGCTTAAAACCTGGTATTTTATTGTTAATGTTATGCTTCTAAAGTTATATCCTTTCATATATATGAGTTTACCCTCTTTGTACCCAATTCTCCATCACTGTCAGATACCCCCCAATTTTTTACTTCTACATGTTCTGGATTCTGTCCTTCACAACCACAAATTCTCCTGTATCGGCAGATTTTTGATGACTGAATTATCAGAGAGAGAGAAAGTAAAAGCGAGGAATACTATGTATGACTGAAGTTTCTTAGGATGGCATGATCCTTCGGTTGTTTTATTGTAGGTTGTTTGCCATGTGACACAAACGGTCTGAATAACTTTATGAGCCAATGTTGGGTGGCTGCAGTTTGAGTTTTGAAGATCATTTGTTAAAGATGCATGAGTACAGAGGAGAATGAGCTTTCTTTTCCTTTTTACCTCTCAAGACTTGATGATCATTACAGTACAGGTGCTTTTAGTTTGGAGCGTGATATCACTGAAGTGCAGGATAGAGGTAGACTAATGGCTCTGAAATATCTATCACTATTCATTACACCCTCTGAAATGATTTTTGGAGGTTTTGTCATAAATCCCTTAATTGTCAAGTTCACAAAGACCCTGAAGCAACGCTAAGTCCACTAAAAACTTTTCAAATTCAGTGTGTTCTGGATAATCCTAAGTGGCTTGCCACCTGTGACTAGCCCTCTGAGCTCTCTGCTTTCAGTGCAAGATAGACAGTTAAGTTAGATATATTGCTATATTTTTACAAAATAATCCAGATGAGTTGTTCTGTTTGTGTCATGTTCATTGGTTCTTAGTTCTAGTTCATTACTTTTTTCTGTCTAGGTACAGATGAAGTGTTAATCATAGAAACAGTGAGCCACTGAGAGCAATGCCACTTGCACCTGCAATAAAGGAAAATGCCCAGTGTTCCCCCTACATAAAAATTAACAGGGGCTGTCTTTCTGTTACTGCACAGAAGAAATTGCTACGCAGGCTTGCTCATGAACAGACATGACTAAGACACTTATTCCTGACCAGAATCTGCCCTGTCAATTAACACTCAGCATGGCAGATACTGCCAGGAACAGAGCTAATGCACTGTGTCATGATTATTGTACTCCTCCGAGCATAAATTGAATGGGGAATGGTTAGTAATTAGCTCAAGCCAAATAGACTCTACACTTGTCTTCTTTTGTCATTAAAGTCCAGGCTGATAACAAAAGAAGCTCTGGTAATTAGCACAAAACCATGCAAGAGGCCTGACTGTGCTTCAAGAACTCTTTCACACATGCGTTTTTGGTCTAATGAAAATTTGACTTGAGAAAACAATAGACAATGATAAGATAATTGTACATTAATAAGCAATAATTATTTTAGAAAGAAATTCAATTTAAGGATCCTTTCTCTTAATGGCAAAGAATAATTAATAAAGCAATTATATACAGGTTTATGGATATAGATATGTAATCAAATACATGTATGCATGCAGCCCTTCCCCCGAACTCTCCTGGGTAGAGCTAAACAGAGCTGGGTTTGAATTTTGCTAATATTCCATGCTCCCAGCAATAAGATTTGCAGAACCTGCATTTTGTGCAGTGTTTTAGAGGAAAAGCTACCTTTTGATTTTTTTTTTCTTCATTTTGATTGTAGAAAACTTCTTCATTTTGAGTGTAGAAAACACCTAAGGAGTTCAGTACAGATGAATATTTGAAATTTTTAATATATTTTATACAAATATATGTATATATTTATGTTCTGCTTCCTGAAAAGGTAGGTAATTACACTTGTGTTCATTGACTCATAGTTTTGGGAGCTACACAATAAATGTTTCAAACCCTGAAAATATGCATGAAATTTTTTTGTACAAGTCCTTTCTGCTTTCTGAGTCTTGATACTTATTGGTATTTTTTTTTACAATAAAATATAAAGACGCCTGCTTTTCTGGCTTCTCTCTTGGTCCTGTGTAGAGTGAAACTCAATGAGAACGAAGCTTCTTTTATGAGTGTGGTCCTTTTTTCTATTGAAAGGTGGGCAAATGGAGCTGAATTGTAGCTCCAGAGGACAAGAATTTTGATGGAATTAGTAACAGTTAACAAGTCAAGTGTTTAGCTGATTTCTGTGTAATTCTGAATTAAGGAGTCATGGCTGGGGGTTGAGTTTTACTCAGCTGTCTGTATGCTTTAGTGTATGCTTTTTGATTTAGGATTTAGCTCATGTTTCCTACCTATTTATTCGGTACCTAGCAGGTTTTGGGTTTCACCACAAATTAAACTGGTGTCCTGGTTTCAGCTGAGATAGAGTTAATTTTCTTTCTAGTGGTTGCTGTGTTTTCAGATTTGATATGAATGCATATTTTTAGTTGTTGCTAAGTGAAGTTTATATTAGTCAAGGACTTTTTTCAGCTTCCCATAGAAGCTGAGAAGGAGCGTAGACAGAACAATGGAATATTCCGTACCATAGACGTCATGCTTGGTAAGTAAATGGGGGTTGACTGGGGGTGTGGAATCCATGATCTCTGCTCAGGTCTGGCTGGGCAACGAATTCACTGGGCGGTGAGACTGACTCGTGTCTTGTATATTCTTTTACCATTATTATTATTATTGTTATTTTCCTTGTTCATTTTTGTTCTATTAAATTGTCTTTATCTCAGCCCATGAGGTTTTCTTTTTTTTTCCCCTTTCTCCTTCTTTGTCTCTGTTTTCTCCCTGCCCTTCTTGGGGGGGGAAAGGTGGGTGAGCAAGAGGCTGCTTAGTTTAGTTACTGGCTGGGGTTAAGCCACGACGACTGGGAAAAAAACTCTAGACTGTAAGTGCAACACAGAAAACTTGTTTATAAACTGCTTAATATTTGTTGACCCCACCAAGGCTTGTAGAAAAAGAGAGACACTAAAATTCATATGAGACTTCTAGATTTCAGTTTGCAAACACTGGTTTTCAACTGTAACAGCTCTATTTTTTGGGGGGAATGATTTAGGGTTTTTTAACTCGTATAAGAAAAATTTAATGTGCCCGTGCTTCCCAGTGCTGTAATAGAATTAAAAATTACCCTCTTTGTGCATTGTAGCTACTGCATCCCACAAAAATGTGAAAGAACTGATGCAAATTTTAGGAGAAATAT
Organism: Fratercula arctica; assembly: GCA_947846985.1. Lineage (NCBI taxonomy): Eukaryota > Metazoa > Chordata > Aves > Charadriiformes > Alcidae > Fratercula > Fratercula arctica. Next base: position 35,239,662 of record CANTUZ010000006.1, read on the forward strand.
TTTTCTTTCTGTGCTTCAAAGCCATTCCAGCTTGCTCCTTCACTCTGATAACAGTGTTTATACTTCAGATAGCAACAACCAATACTAAAACATACCAAGTATGCATGTGCAGAGAATGCAATGCACCAGTTTATCTATTTTGGCAGCTCTGCTATATTCCTCTCCTTTTTTTTTTCTTCTTTTTTTTCCTGAAAGTGCTATCTAAGCATGATTTCCCAGAGAGATCAATAGCTGCTTCATGTGTGTAAACTGATGCGTATGGCTTACAAGGAAGATGTGATAGAGGAAGACTCTGGAATTGCTGATATAGACAAATTCATTAAGATAACAGTCTGTTTATCTAATCTTATTGATGTGTTGCAGTTATACATCACCTGTTGTTATAGCAATTCATTTCTGTTTCTATTCAGGTGATTTTTATCATTAGTTTTGTCCCTACATAGACAGCTCTAAATCATTTCTCTCAAGATTTAGAGATATTTCAGGTTTTAAAGACAAAATACTTCTCTTAGTTATAATGATAAAGACAAAAATACATAGCCGTGGTCTATTGGCCAATAGTGTGAGGTCTTCAAGAAGAGCACTAAAAGAAATCAGTAGGATGAAAAAGACCTTGGGTGATCCTGTTGAAGACTAGGTTAAGGACTTTGCAGCTTCAGAGCTGACTGTTGTGGCTGTAATCTCCAGCCTGTTGACTGGCATTCGCTCCAAACCAGTAAATCATTGGGATCAAGGGACCTTCTTGGGGCTCCTGTGAGATGTGCCTGGGATGGCAATCCCCTCTGTGGAGAAGACAGAACAGTCTCTAGGGCTACTGATTTAACTGCTTACATTGGCTAAAGACACAATATACCCAGGCTGGGACACTCTGCATCCAGCACAGTGCCAGTGCAGAGAAGCCCATAACTACTTCATGGGGTGCCCCAATGGCAGTTTCAGCTCTTCTAATGCCAGCATATCTGGTGCGTTACATATATAAGCCACCCATCATGCTAGATTCAAGTTACTTCTATTCAAGGGATACTGATGAGTTCAAAAGTATAAATGTTGATAAAATTCTCACAAACCATCCAGGGAAGAAAAAAGATAAGTGTTATCTCCACATTTTGCAGAAAGCGAAGCTGAGACTTAAAAGAAGGAACGATTTGCCTGGGGAAAGCGCCTTGCCTATCCCTGAAGTGTCCTTTTTCAAAGCTGCCAGCTTATGATGTATATGTGAATAAAACATTGCGATTAATACTGAGATGGGGAGTGATGCCATTCATTGTATATAATGCTGTCATTGGCATCATGTTCTTTTTAGCCCTAAATTGTATTCTTAAATTTTATTCATCAATGTGTTTGGAAGATAGAGCTCATGTTATCGTGTGGAGCCTTGTGTGCATTTTTCATCTCTGGCTTGAACGGATTATGTTTTCTCCCCTGTGGATGCCATGGCAAGGATTGAAATGCTTAGAGGAGACATCTGTTTGGGTGAATGCTGGGTGCTGGGCCCCCCACCTCTGCTCTGGTCTGGGAAACGCCTGCTCTGCTGAAAGTGTAATTGCCTCAGTGTGGAAATTGTCCTCATCAGGCAAAGATGGACTGTGGATATGAAACTTCTGGCACAACTTTTAAGCTGTGATGAGAACTACCTTGCACAGTTGTGCAATTTGCATTCTTAGCTGTTACACTTTTTTTCTTACTGCTTATGAAACTTTATGAAAAAATAAGGGTCTTAGATTATATCTTGAGTTTAATATTCTGTTTATACAGTAAGTGCAAACAACAACAGCAAAATATGATGAATGATTCCAATGCTTTTATTGTGCAGTCAAAACCTACACTAAAAAAAAATCTGTTTCTAGTACATCACAGCGAGTAGCTCTTCAGCATAAATGTTTTTATAGTTATCAAGTCACTTTCCAAAATTTTACATGGTAAATACCTGGCAATATCAAGAAACCCTCACATCAGATAGGAAAACATAATTGATGTTGTATTAAAACAAGTAATTTGTCCAGGCAGCCTGGATTATATTTTCACTGCTTAGATGATACATATTTGTGTTTAAACATGTACAAATGTTCAGGCATTTTGAATGGAAATAATTGAGTGCTGTTGAATTTCATAGTACGGGAGAAAGTGTTTCTATGTTTAGCACTCTCACAGTTGTGTTTCCGAAACGCACAGACCACTTTTTTTTTTTTTTTGATTGCTTGTCCATTGTCAGTTTTGATCAAAATCACTGGAAGCAGTAGTCCAGTACTGTTGTTTTGGGTGGTACTTACTTTTCCAAAAGGTTTTGCTTGTAATTGTTCATGAAATTGCTTGAGCATCAGGCACTTGGATGCAAGGATAAGAGCTGATATTCCAGATAGTGTCCCCTCAGAATTTTATTTCCTGGTTTAATGTTATATCTAGCCTTGCGCTGGTCTTTTTTTTTTTTTTCTTTCTTTCTTTTTTTTTTTTTTTCCTGATAAGATCTGTCAGATGCTGATTCATCTGAAGTGTTGATTCTGATTTAGGTATTGTCTGTGGTCTCCCAGGGAAAACTTCATGGGTATTATTTTGAACAAGATATTGAAGGAATGAGAACACTGTATCGTCAATGAAAGCTGAAATAGTACCTAAGACAAGGTAAGCAAGGATTCTTATTTCTAGTGATACATTCAAAAAATGTTAGCTGGTTATGTTGAACACTTAGGCAGTGAAACTGATAATACATTAAAGAGTAACTGTTCAGTTAATGACTAGGGTTTTTTGCTGTCTTCCAGGGTAGGTTAGGAAGGGGAGCTTGAATCTGCGTTAAACAGCCAGAATAGCCGATATCTTCAGCTGTATGCTGAAGTATTTTGGCTATTTGCTGTGCTGCAAACAGGAGTGATGAAACCATTCACACACATTGCGGTGGGGTGACCCTGGCTGATGACAGGTGCCCACCAAGCCGCTCTATCACTCCCCTCCTCAGCAGGATGGGCATGGGGGAGAAAATAAGATGGGAAAAAGCCCTTGTGGGTCAAGATAAAGGCAGTTTAATAAAAGCAAAAGCTGCACGTGAAAGCAAAGGAAAACAAAAGAATTATTCTCTACTTCCCATCAGCAGGCTATGTCCAGTCACTTCCCAGGAAGCAGGGCTTCAGTGTACATAGTGGTTGCCTCAGAAGACAAACGTTGTAAATAATGAATGCCCCCCCTTCCTTCTCCATTCTCTTAGCTTTTATTGCTGAGCAAACATCATATGGTGTGGAATATCCCTTTAGTTAGTTTGGGTCATCCGTCCTGGCTCTGTCCTCTCCCAAGGTCTTGCTCACCCATATCCTGCTGGTGAGGGGTAGAATGTTGGAGAGAGAGCCCTGGTGCTGTGCAAGCGCTGTTCAGCAGTAGCCAGAACACTGGTGTGTTATCAACAGCTTTCTAGCTACCGATACAAAGCACAGCACTATGAGGGCTGCTATGGGGAGAATTAACCCCATACAATTCTATAATGAACTCACTTCTCAGTCCTAAACTGGGCTCTAATCTTGGATTTGGCAGTAGCATTAATCTTGAAGTAGTGTGTTGTGGGGGTTTTTTTTCTAATCAGGTGGGAACGCAAATAATAAATTAATAGTTTTAAAACTTTTGTTTATTTGCCACATAATAGATTCAGCTGGCAGCCCCTGATTCTCTGTGTGTGTAAATCCCTGTGGCCTTACAGGCTTACAAAGAATCCTACCAGGTGACAACTGAGACTGGTAAATAGTAAAAACTTGGAAAGCTCACTACAATTTATCAGGGCAAGTTATGAAAATGTAAAGGGATGGCCTTGGATAGAGCCCTGTTCCTTAGAGATCTCCACTGGAGCGGTGCATAAAGCTTGGTTGAGGCCCCTGCTGCTCTGAGAGTGGGAGAAGACATCTGCATGGCAGACCCACCTGCCTCAGCAGAAGTTACCCCGGTCTGCCACTTTGATGTCATAGGTATTTTTATTCTATTTATTTTTCAAGAAATGAGAGAAACTTGCAATTTACTGTGAATTGAGATGACAGCCAATGTTTTCTCCTTTATCACCCTCACATGACTACTTTCCAGAGCGTGCAGTTTAGGCATGCATCAATAGGAGTTGTGATGGTGGAGGCTGCGGCTGGCAGAGGTTATATACACCTAACATAGATGTTGGGATGTCTCACATGAATTCTTTGGGGAATTAGTTGAGTTGAAGTTTAAGTTTTGATTTGACAGCATTGTATTTAAACAAATAAATAGTGACAGAAACTTTTGCATTCCCACAGTCATTCATGATTCGAAACAGAGCCAGTGTATATCAGAGGATCTTACCCTAACACTAGTGGAGAAGACAGGCCATCAAAACTGTTGGCTCCAGAGCAGCAGGAAACTGATTTCCCCTCATCCCTTCACAAACCTGGATTAGAGTAGCTCTACAACAGGCCAATCAACAAGAAATAATGGCACTTCTGACAGCATTGCAACCTTTTATTATCTCCACCTGCACCACTTGACATTCACAACTCCTGCTAGAAAATGTGGGATAGTGTTCAAAGTACAGCAGTCTGCTGTAGGCTCCAGTATGCTATGCAATTATGGAAGTACTTCCCAAAGCAATTTTTTAATCTTATGGGGCTTTTCGCCTGGGGATGGGAAAGTTAGAGCTAAGATTTGGGTGAAAGTTGAGCTGCCTGATGCCATAGGGATGGAGTTTGGGTCTTCAAAACAGCTGTATGAACATGTGGATATATTTTAATGATAGACTGCTGGTGGTGTTTTCTGTGCCTGGGCTTGGTCAGGCTGAGTGTCCCTGGTGATTCATCATGTGAACTAGCAATCTCGCTTAGATTTCTCTCCAGCAAACTGCAGTGTGGGACTGGACTTGTCTTGACTCAATTTATAGATCTCATTAATATTGCTTACAAGTTTTAGAGAGGAAGCTGAGTGTGACCCTTGCACTATCCAGTCCTTAGTGTCTTGTTGCTGGATGCTCGGTTTGTGTGAACGATCCCAGCTCCTTTAAATTCTCTGAAACAATGTTCATTTACAGCTCACGAGGATATTACTTCTTGTCCTTGACAAGGCAAAGGGAAATTCCTAAGACTACTATATTAATCAATAGATTTACACAATCTTCTCTCGTATTTTCTTCAGAACATGTGCAACATGGTGTGCAATGAGGAAAAACTAAGTTCTTCTGTCGGTTATAGCGATACAGAGTCAGACTAACAGCATTACTTTTATTGGAACACCTGTATCAGTACGCCGGAGAGCAAAATCTCTCTGTTGATATGTTGAATCTGAGTGTTAAAATAAAACATCACAATTAAGCTAGAGAAGATGGTGGGTATGAAAGGAAAAGCAGAGGGGAGTCATCCACATTTTTTTCTTATGACGTTATAAAGTGCTACAGCCATTTCAATTTGTACTGAGCCAAAAATAACCCAGTATAAGTGTTTCACAAACTCTTCTCAGTTTTTATCACTATTGTATTAGGAGAAGAAATAAGAAATAAAGAGAATAGTAAGTTTAATGTAAAAATGGAAGTGAGTAATGTTGAAATTGCTGTTTCAATATTCTTTTTGCTCCTCGTTTGTATTATCCAGTCCGCTTTGTGTTACCTGTCTTTATGGTTACAGCAGAATTTATATCTCCTCAGACTTATTTTAAATATATCCATTGCCTTATTTAAAGACAAGCACTTGTGCGTAAGAGGCTTTCATCAGTATCAGGCCAGATTTTACCCTCATTTTATTTGCAGCACAGTCTGAGCAACTCAGCTGAGCTCTCCGAAATGTTCCAAAAGTCCAGCAGTCTGAAACAGCCTCATCTACTGTCTCCTGGTGAAACTTCTATCAATACTGCTTATTGCAGTGTGCCAACTTGAGGAATTATGGCTGACAAAAACAGCATTTATAAGCAAAGACATTGACTCCTTCCCATTGATGCAGAATTGAATTTGGAAGGAAGTAAAACCCTAAGATTATAGTGGGGCAACAGCTCCAAGCTTAAATAACTGAAAGCTTTCCTTAAAATAGAATAAAAAATAATGACATTCATACCTACTAATCACAGGTTTTTGTTCCTAAGCTGATAAAATAATTGAGAACAACGGTAATAAAAAAAATCCAAAATTGAAATAATATGAAGAATTAATAGGAAGAGCAATCCATTCCATCACAATGGGACTTTACTGAAGAGCTATCTGAGCTCCAGAGGCTCTCCTTTGTGTCATTTCAAGTGTCTGAATGACAGGCATTGTGAAGAAATTAAAATGAAAACTAAGTAGAAGTCTGATCAGTTTAGCAGATGGAGGATGCTGGGACTTTGGGAAGCGTGTGGTCCTTGGGAGATTTGTTCTTCAGCATGGTTTTGCTATGGAACAAAAAATCCAATTTAAATAACTCTATAGATGCATAATTTTAATTTATAAACTACTCTCTGAATTTCTTTAAAAGAATACCACCGAGTTTGCCATGACACTCTTTCATACTGAAAAGAGAATTGTTAATCTGGACAACTAAGTTTCTAGCCTTTAGAGGGGAAGCTTCAAGAACAGTAATTTGATCAAAACATTCTCAGTTCTGTTTATCAATCTGGGAATATGTATCAGCTAAATTGTGTCCGTGCTTTTAATATTAATGGAAACAACAATAGGAATCTGCATAGACACAGAGGGATCGGCATTCCCAGATCCTCCAAAACATAAAAAAGGGACACAGTGTAGGAGAAGGAATTCAGAACCATCCTCCTCCTCTTCTGCTTTTCCATTATTTCTTATGCAAGAATCTTGTTTTACACTACCAGGGGATTAGGAATGGTATGTAGGAAAATGTGCACTCAGTTTCTAGGGAGTACTACACTTTCTGGTTTTAAATTACTTAACTACTTATAAACAGTATGTTTGATAAAGGCAGTGAAGTCTGCCTAGGAATATCATCAATGTTTTCCCTCAACTTTTGACCAGTGTTACCTAAGTGGAACTTTCAATAGGATTTTTTTGCTCTAAAGCGTGTATAAAATTAAATGTGTGGTCTCAGAAAGCTGGTTCACTAATTTAAAAAAATCTGTCTTGTTCAGGCCAGTTATCAGCTGTGATTTTGTTGAATGATTGATGTTAGACTTTTAAATTTTTTTTTTTTTTTTTTGAAGCTTAGCAAGAAGCCAAAACAGTATTACTATGAAATGATCCTGGCTTCTATTAACAGGATCAACAGATTGCTAAGAGCTAATGCAGTAGCAGCACTGTACCTAGTAGAGGAACTATCTACTCAGTTGATTTATGTAATTGCTGGCAGTACATGTGAAATGGACTATCCACTTATTTCTGGCAAATTGTGTACAGACCAGTGCCAATATAATAAAACTGAACTGACTGTATCATCCAGACATTCATTTTTCCTGAGGTTTGGAAAGCAAACCCGTGACCAGTGTTGTTTATTAAAGCCTCTACCTTCAAATGCTGCTCTAGATCCTTCCCTTTCAGCTGCATGTTGACAGACCATTCTTTCTGTTAAAATGGTCAGCTTGTTCTAACGGGTGCCCGTGCTATTTTGCTTTTGGGGAGTTTTGAACCCAACAGATCCCTCTCTCAGTCTATACGAGACTGACCAAATTTTAAATGTGTACTAGCAGTAGGTGGTGGCACAGCATGGGACACGAACTAGGTATACAGGTTTTTTTCCCCACCCATATGATTCTGACTGGGGAGCAGGTCGCTCTCTAGAGCCATCATTTCAGTCTCTCTACCCAGTCTGTGGTTAAAATGGTTGCTAGCACTTTCTCACCCTTCTACCGTATTCAAATAGTCTGCCCAGCCAATAAGGACTTATTCAATTAAATTGATTGAAGTTTATAGTGGAAGCTATGTTGGCACCTGTTACCAAATATAGCTCATCTTCTAAGTATGCAGACTGCCAGAAAAGGCATTTTGCTGGTTCATTGAATATGAGAAATTTGCAATAGAAAATGCATTGTTGTAGCACTTTTCTTTCAACATGCAAGTCAAACATTTTTCACAGATTTCAGAGCATGCGTCACATAATATGTGGAAAAACTGCTAATGTAAAACTTGTCTTTCGCTGAATCCCTGGAAAAACTTTCAAATCTTGTGTTAACATAAGAGGAGTTGTTACTGGTACATTTTGGACCGTGCTTTATGTAAGATGTATAACAAAGACTAAATAGCTGTCTGATGCTGCTATTGAGTTTTGTGGAGAGAGGACTGAAAGTGGTAATTCTGGTTTTTGTTCATGAGAAACAGAGCAGATGATCTGTGGACTCTGAGACACACCACCGCTTTGATGACAGGACACGAGACTGGTGACCAAGTCTGATTTTGCAAAATGAAGTAATAGTTTGGTATTATTTATCTTTGCATGAAACTTTGTTTGTCTCTCACAAAGCCTTCCTTTGTCATGTAGCTTCAATATAATGTATGAGTGGGTTCCACCTTAAAGCTCACAGTTCAAAGTTAATTGCTGTATTCCAGGAATTATTGCTTCCCTTCTCCACTTCCTCCTTCGGTCAAGTGAGCACAAGGGTCCAAAGGGGAAAGGCAGTGCTGTAAGGGGACGAGAGGAGCTCTAATATCTGATATCTGTCACAGGGCAAGACTTATTTGCTTCCCTCTACCTACACTCCTCCAACAGTGAACTCATTCATCTGGAGTTTGGTCATATAAGGAGATTGGGCTGTATATCTTCTATGAAAGTTGCAATCTTCTTATCTGTTGGTGTTTGCCTTCCTAATTTAGTTTTCTTTTTCTTTGTTCTTAAAAAAAAAGAGAATTGCTCTTTTACTGTTAGTTCTCTGGATTAATAGTGCAGAAAAATCACAACATAATGTCTAGGGTATTGCATTTTCCTCCTAGAGGCAGGCAGCAGTGTCACAAGCACAGGGCTGTTACTCTTGCAGAGTCAGTACCTACAGAAAGGGAAGCCAGGGAGCTGGGAATTTTTACTTAAAAACAAATTGAATGAGTGAATAAAGAAAATCATTAAGGCTTCATCTATAAATACTCTCTAATTTAAATTCACATCAGCATGAAATTTTAAAGATTTATTTCCATAATTTGAAGTAAAAGGTATTTGTTTTAGGGGTGATTAATTCACACACTGCCTTATGGGTAAGGGAAAATTGCAGGATCAGGATAGTATAAATTAATGGTTGGAGTATGCGTACTAAGTGTGAGAAAAGATTTTAGTCAAGCTTTTTTCTAGTTCCTTCTTCCTATTAGCATAGTGGTTGTAGAATTTCCTGATTCATCAGCGTTGAACAGGTACTGGTTTTATTACCAGAGTAAATAAAATTATCATCACTGGTTAAACAAAATTACCAACACCAGAAAAAAGATGGACAAGAATAAAAAACCAGAAAGAATTTATTACCTGTTTTAGAGTGGGAAACAGTTAGAACAACTGTGTTGCTCGATGTTTTTTAGTTTACAAAGAGAAATATACCTCCTTTGAGAAAATAAAATATTTTAAGGTATGATGGTGCTGAAACTTGGTAAATACTATGTATAAACAGCTAAAGCTCAGGAATCAGGGTCCTTTACCCAGACATCATCCTGCAAATCCATCAGAGCAGCTTCACTGCTCTTGCTGACCAGAAATTGGAGTTGTTTGGGTGAGTTATTAGGGGGACAGCTGTTAATGGCAGATGTCTGTGCAGGGGCAGTGCTGTGCAAGCTCATGTTTTGTTTACGAGGCAATCGCTTTCGAGCATTTGGGGGGGTGTGGGATGACTCGTCTTCTGCAGCCTTTTTCTTTGACATGCTGGCCTGTGCCTGGTTCTCTAATAATTTTTAGAAGGTTCAGTGTTCTTAATAATTACTTTAATAAATTAAATGTAAAGGTTTCTTTTAATGTTTTGTTTCTTTCTTATGTTATTAGCAAATTGGCTGATTTCCCTGCTAGGTTATTTAGTGACTAGAATGGAAAGCACATCACAATACTTCTTTCTTTTCCCTTTAAAAAAAAAATAAATTGGTATTTATGAGGATCATGATATTTCAGATTCTAAAAACATTTGCAGCACATTGAATATCTGCTGTCCTTTGTCACTCCCTGGATCCAACCTAGACTCGAGGCCTTGTTTCCATGGAGGCAATGCTTGTTATTAAAGATATTTCTTTTACAAGCAGACTTGTCAATTCTCACGCCTTTGGTTCAAGTTTTATAGTTTTAAGCCTTGTCTGAAGCTTTAATGTTCCATCTTCTTTGATCTTCTGCCAGAAGGCTTTATGTTGCAGACTAAGGTTATGATGTTTGCATGTTTTACCTCTCAGTTGATCTGTGAACAGCAGACAGGGGATGAAAAAATTACATCGCATTTCCTTCCTTCACAAAGCAGCATTACAAGTCCTTAAACATGGACAAAGCCTGCTTTCATTGCATTACTCTTATTATTGTTACATTTTTCAAAGTATGAATATCTATTGGCAAATAACTTAAGTTACAGCTAGGATTCTCCCTTGCTCACCCTCGCTCTCCCTCAAGACAAACCAGAGTTCTGGGAAGCTTGAACTGGGAATATGTTTCTCTCTGAACTATTTTCCCCGAGAATCCTGTTGACTTGCTAATACACTTTCTTTCAGTAAAGGTTTAACATTTCTGCCATTTGGATAAAGTGCTACAAAGTGAATTTTTAGGCTAGAAGACCCTTTAATAAGGCCAAGTGCCGGGTCCTGCATTTCAGTCACAACAACCCCAAGCAACGCTACAGGCTTGGGGAAGAGTGGCTAGAAAGCTGCCCAGCAGGAAAGGACCTGGGGGTGCTGGTGGACAACCAGCTTAACATGAGCCAACAGTGTGCCCAGGTGGCCAAGAAGGCCAACAGCATTCTGGCTTGTATCAGGAATAGTGTGGCCAGCAGGAGTAGGGAAGTGATGGTGCCTCTGTACTCAGCACTGGTGAGGCCTCACCTCGAGTGCTGTGTTCAGTTCTGGGCCCCTCTGTACAAGAGGGACATTGAAGTGCTGGCGCGTGTCCAGAGGAGAGCTACCAAGCTGGTGAGGGGTCTGGAGACCAAGTCATATGAGGAGAGGCTGAGGGAACTGGGCATGTTTAGTTTGGAGAAGAGGAGACTGAGGGGAGACCTCATTGCCCTTTACAGCTACCTGAAAGGAGGTTGTAGAGAGGTGGGTGTTGGCCTCTTCTCCCAGGTGAATAATGACAGGACCAGAGGAACTGGTCTGAAGTTGCAGCAGGGTTTAGATTAGGTATTAGGAAGAATTACTTTACTGAAAGAGTGCTCAGGCACTGGAACAGCCTGCCCAGGGAGGTGGTTGAGTCACCATCCCTAGAGGTATTTAAGAAACATCTAGATTTGGCACTTCAGAGCATGCTCTAGTGACAGAGATAGTAGGGGATTTGTGTGTGTGTGTGTATGGTTGGACTCAATGATCTCAAAGGTCCTTTCCAACCATGAAGATTCTATGATTCTATATCTAATTATCAAGTCACCTGCTAGCATATTATTTCACCCATTTTATCTCTTTGAGTTACCAGAATTGTATACATCAATTTTGTTGCCAGAATCTTAGAATTCCAACAGACTTTAAGGTTTTGACAGATGGGAATCCACCATTGCTAGTGATAAACTGTTACAGTGGCTAATTATCTCTCTGTGCTTATTTTAGCTTTCCCTTGTTCACCACTCTTCTTTCTTTTTCTGCATTATAGAGGCCTTAGACTGTGGGGTTTTTTCCTGCAAATGTGCTTATATATCCTGTTCTGGGCACCATCCAGTCTTTTCTGATAAACTAAACAGGTTGAACTTTTTAAGCTTCTTACTGTAAAGCTTTTTTAGTACCCTAGAATCATTAGTGTTGTTCTTTGCATATTCTTTTCTATAATTGTACCAATCACAATCAAGTGAATTGTGCTGCAAAGGTTTTTTTCAAACACTCTTTTCCTTCTCAGAATTTTCTAAACTTTTCCTTATGGAACTTCAATAAGTCTTTGATAATAGCTTAAAAAAATTTAATAATGATTTTTCTTGCTGTAGCACAAATGAATGGTGTTTAAATACAAGGAGGATTGTCAAATTTTTCATTGAAAGAGAAAAATCTGTCTCTAAAATTAATAGCCATTTTGAAATTGAAATGTAAAACTAATAGACATTTTGAAAACAAAGTTTAGAATGAAAAGATTTATCAGAAAAAGCATATAAGGAAGTAGGTATGTATGGAATTACTCTCTTAAGTAATTGGAAGCAACAGTTCTCTTTGTTCACTGTAGCTAATACACAGGGTATAGAGACCTTGGGTTGCAATAAGGATAAGTTAGGATACATTAAGAAAACTTTCTAATAATAAATACACTTAAGTACGAGAGTGAATTTCCAACAGAGATTGTGGAATTTCCTTTGTTGGAGGACTGACACATTTGCCAGAAATGGTTAAGTATAGTTGATCGTGGTTTGGATTTGGGGGATGAGGGAGCAGGTGGCATTGAAGATACTTTTAGTGTTTCTTTCAAATCTTTTTGACAATAGATATTGCAGCAGAATTCTGTGAATCTGTGATTCTATCAAAGTCAATGTCTTCCATTGAATTCACTGAGTGGGAAGTTGAAACTTGAAACTATCAAACAATCTGGTGACCTGAAGTTACTCTGATGCTCTTACCCCCTGAACATTCAAAGGTAGTGGATGGCGATTTCCTCTTTCCCTAAATCATCTGAAGCTGTTTTGTATGGAGGGATTAGGAGGAAGACCAAGGTACCTGCCAGTCCTATTTTTAATTCTAAGATTTTAAAATTTGATTCCGAGCAGTCCCATTAAAAATGGCCATACATACAAAGTATAACCTCCAGTAAGGAATGCTATGGATTAGCAAAGCTCTGGAATGTCTTTTGCATTTTTGCAGATTCCACTCAGAAGTATTATTAGGTGTTTCCCTCACCACACTATATCTGTATTTCCTCTCAGCCTCAAGTTCCTCTTACACCCAGTTTAGAACAACACTTTTTTTGCCTCTTAAGAACAGCAAAAATAGATCCTTTTGCAGTCAGATAATGTTAATTCTTTCAGTTAGCAGCAAGACAGTTGTTCTAATAAAAAGAAGCACTTCAGAGCCACCCAGTATCATTAAGGTGACCATGAGAAGAAAGTTTTGGGCAGAGTAAGTGAGGAAAGCTTACTGGCAGGAATAGGAAGCTCCTGCTGTGAGCTTCAGTCATTGATAGATGGAGCAGAAAAGATCTTTTGGATCAAGCATCTCTGAGTTGTGTGAGTGCTTTGAGGCCCTTTTTATGGTTTGCTCTGTTGAATAATCATTGGCACTATGTATTGCCTTCTGAACCATTTGTTTTTCAGAATGAGCTTTACTGGTTAAACCTGAGATTTCTTATGTAACTGTGAAAGCTTCTCTGTGCTTCAGTTTCCTTTCACTTCCAAAATTAGAGTGCTATTTGCCTGCCTCAAAGTATCTACGTAGCAAATCAAGATCCTTTTAATAAAGTTACCTTAATACATGATGTATCCAACCAGCATAATGGCAAAGGTGTGAAACTGCACCTACAGAGGGTTTGGGGGCTGACTTTCTAAAACTGTTAAAGTGACACATACAAGAGGCGTCATGTTTTTGCTTTGCAAATACAGCCTCAAGGTAATATAAGGATTAAAAAAAAGTAGTGTCTGTGAAGTTCTTAAGATTCTTACAGGTTTGGCTTTTCAAGTGAAAAGCAGAGTTATTCTTTCTTCAGGATAATAATTAGTATATAACTAGATAACTACATACTAGTATATAACCAGTAGTAAGAAGATAATTAGTCCTGTTTTTTGAGGAAGAGGAACTTACCAAGGTAAGTTCACATGAGGATACTGAGCTTCAGACAGCCTGTTATAATCAGATTTTAGACAGACTTAAGAACACAGAGAAGTCCAGTCCATAGCAGGATTTCTAGAAGCCTCCAGGCACATTCCCTGAGTCGGATTAGGTGATTTTAGACTTGACTCTAACCTTAGAGAAGGGGAACATGCAGTTCAGTTGTGGCTTCAGAACAAGTTACTGCCTATTAGCTCAACCATCCTGATTGTCTTTATAAATGATATTTTACCTGTTGTGAGCTAAAGTATGTCATATCAACCCACAATTTTAGTCTGAAACAAAAATATTTTGTCTAACATCTAGGTGGGTTGGGAGCTTAGACATAGACAGTTATAATGACTCTGCTGCTAAATGCTATCTTGATTACATTCAGTTGTGCATCCTTGGAAAATGATGATGCCATTGCACACCATTTATACTGACTACATATACTGAGAAAATGGTCTCCAAATATTCTCTGATAGCATTTATTCAAATATATTGTGAATGACAGTATTCCTTTCTCTAGCTGTTATTACTCCATGTCGTTTGTATAGATGAAGATGAAGCTATTTGCCAAGTGACCAAGTGAATTCACAAGTTTATTCTTCTGCTAGAAATATGACCTCGTGATCTAGTAGCAATTATCTTGACTCATAGCTTAAGGAAAGTATCTTTAAAGAAGTGAGAAAGGTAAAGACCCACATCCCACTGCAGTTCTGTTACCGCTGAAAACTTCAGCCTGAATATGTTACCTGCAATTTTACGTGTTAATCCAAAGGTATGAGTTCTTGTTTGAGACAATTTTTCATGGTCAGAATCAGTTTGGTGCTCTCTCTCTCTCTCTCTTTTTTTTTTTTTTTAAATGTCTTTTTGTTTCATCCAAATAGTCTACTTCTCTGAAGTAGACAAGATTTTTTTTCCTTCCTCATTTCCTAGATCTGAGTTAGATTCTCTGCTTTGTCTTTGTTCTTTTATAAACATTGCTTACTAGAAGCTGATATTGAAGATTCAGTGATTGGATCTAAACTTTGCAAAACCAGGACATAAACATCAGTCCCTTTCTTTTTTCTGATGTTGCTCGCCTGTGGGATACTGCCTAGGCTGCTATTGCTATTGATCTTGATGGACAGATTGGCTACCCTTGTGAGGATTAAGGATTTGGGCCTCTGAAAAGGTAGCGAATCATTTCAAGGTTATCCTTTTCCCAACCTCCATTAAAGGTATTCAGTGTTTAAAGAAATTCTATAGGCATTGATTGTCCTTTTAAGCATCAAAACATTTTATCCAATAAATAAGTCACATTTTTTAGACAGTTTAGTTGTTGCAAAAGGCCAAATAATTCAAGGATATCTCTTTTCTTCTATTTCTCTGCTCGCAAAAAATAATTGCTTTAATTTTGTTTTACCTTTAGTTTATGACAGGACAACTGCAAATGGTTTTACATTATTCAGAGAAGAATATGGACTAATTGGTAGGTTCTGAGGGGCTGCATCTGTGAAAATCTATATACGAACACTGCACCATAAAGACAAAGAGAACAGAGTGAATAAATCTTGTATAAAAATCATTTCTATGTGTAGATAAAGATGTAAAATTTCTAAATATTTCCCACTGTAGAATAATCCAGGCCATCTGCCTATATTTAAAGATAATATTTTAGAGACGTAGAAACAGGGATATAGGATTAAATTTGCACAGGATCTCCTTGAGAAAAATAATTTAACATCTTCCTAAGAGCTTAATAGGGGGTTTAATTGCCCCCCTTCTTTCTTTTTGGTAATTCCACAAGTCGGGAAGCAATAGCTTCTGACCGAGACTTTCTCTCTTCAAAATTTACAATATACAGAACTGAGAAGAAAGGGAAATGTAATTGAATTTGCAGGTAGTTTCTGTGAGATTTTTCATTTTAGTAGTCTATAACATTGATCTCAAAAAAGCAAAAGTGGCAAAACAGAGAACAAAAAGCTTGAGGATCCCCTTCCACTGGCACTAGTAATTCAGTACCTAGACTTAATTATAAACTTACTTTGATACTGTACAGGGATCTACAACTGAGTCCTGAGTCCTATTAGCTGTCATCATTTCATGGATATTCTAGACATTTACAATATTCTTGGCCTCACGTGGATCTCAAGTGAGTTCAATAAATAGTATTTGTGCACAAAAATTCATATATAATTTAAAAAAAAAAACCTCCTTGGACATGTTTAGTATAATATTAGGAGGGGGGAACATTTATCTATGTTTTCAGACTGACAGATGAGAAAATTTTGCCAGGTTTTGGGGTGATTCTGGATTCACTACATCAGTTGAGTTGACAACAGGCCTATGAGCCCCTCTAATAACGCTGAAAATTTTATGTCTCTGGATTTAGTGATCTGGATCGTAAAGGAAAATGATTCATTCAAATGTTCTGTAGACTCAGCAAGGTGAAACAAGTGTTCACATGTTCATACTGGACTCTTTCTTTTTTCAAACAAAATAAACCCAGAAAAGGAGTAGTAGGCTCTGGTTCAGCAGGCAGTACTTGTTTGTGAAAGAAGAACTAGTACTTGCTGGGTAATAGGAGAAAGAATTTCTGTAATGTACAAAGAAGGAAGCAAAACATTACTTAAAAATAACTCTTATATGACTTGGGAATTGCTACTTGGTTCTGGATGTCCTCCCACAGAATAATTCAACAGAAAAGAAGTAGGGGGATAGGGAAGTGTGATGGTGGCTGTTAGAATTTTAGAAAGATTTTCATGAGAGGATGACACTGAAAAGAATGGGGGTTTTAGATGTTGAGAGGGCTTCAGAAGCTCTTCAAAATAAGCTCTTCATAGCTAACAATCTAGCTTCTCCGCTTTTTCAAAATGAGGAAGCCGTTTAGGTTTTTTATAAGAACTAAAGAATATTGTAGAAATTGAATGATAATACTTTGAAAAGCCATAACAACATTTTTAACATTTAATTCTGGGTAGACTTGTAAAATAATTGTTGATGTCAGAATAGATAATTAACCCTTTCTTGTATGATCTCTACTGAAATAACAGACTTACAGGAGTTTTGGTAAATGGTGCTTGTAGCCCAGTAACATCTCATTCAATTTCTGAACTTCTGCTCATTCTGAAAAATTTAATCTGGATTTTAAAAGCTGAACTGATGATGAGTCTATGCTGCCTTGAGTAAGTGGTCCAGTACCTTCATTTCTTGGTTTAGCTAAATATATTCTGAACTAGAATTTGTTTTGGTCTTTCTCAAAGTATAGATGGTTTTACAATGAAAAATAATTATTGTAGCACTTTTTCTAAGGTCTGTGAATTCAATATCTTTTTGAAACATGGAAACTAGAGCTGAATGCCACAGTCCACCAAAAGTCTCATTAACACCCTGGTATAGAGAGAACACTTTCCTGACCTCCAATCTATATTTCTATGTTTAGTTTTTGAGCTCCATGTTAAGTCAGGGGCTTATCTTGTGTAGTTTTTTCTCTGCTGTGGTCCTGAAATTCTTTTAAATACCACTGATTTCTATGAGAAGGTAGTTTTTTTTTTAAGCATCACCTCTACTCTTTGTTTCTGTGTATACAGTTCTTTACCTAACTACTTCAAAATATCACTAATTAGAATAAATACCTTCTTGCTAGAGTATTCTATGGAGACTAGGGCTTAAATGCAGTAAAAAACAGCTTATACATTTCCATGGACATTCACAGTTAAATGAGCAAGGACAAAATATATAAAACTCAAGAATTCTTATGTCTTCAGCGTAACACAAACGATAACTGACAAAGACTGGTAAAAAATGGAACACTGCAGGAGTCAGGATAAGGGGTAAATGGATTTGGAATATTGTCTGAAATCTCTAATTCAGTGTAACTTCAAAATGTGTCCTACTTGTTATGCTGAAATGTGTTGAGTTAGAACCCCTTTGTTAGGGTTTGCTTGTTGGGTTGGGTTTTTTTTTTTATTCTTTGTTTTGCTTTGTTTCCCCTTACCAAGTTTCAGTCCCTGCCATTAGTTGTTACAGAAGTGTCAGGGACCACCTGGAGAGTATCTAGATATTGTACTATATAGTACACAGAAAAGGCACCTCATGGAAAAAAACAATTACAAACCACTGGTTGTGTAACTAAAATGCAATATGGAAAGTTTTTATTTTTTAAAATGCAAATTATATATAGTTTTAATAATCTGCAAGTATCCTGCAAAGCTCTGCCGAGTGAATGAACATGGAGGAAAGGGAAAATCTAAGTCACAGGAATAGTCATAAAGGACATACTGGGTTACCTACCTGATCTCTTACAAGTGCAAGATAGGTTCCTGTTGCCTACTTTTGACAAGTGGCAAGCATGGGTCATCAGCTGAGTGGTTCGGGTTCCTTCAGAGAGGGGCTGTGTCCTGAAAGTTTTGTAATATTTATTCCCAGTATGACAAGAAGCATACGTTTTGAAGTGAATGCACGTGAATGACAGCAAAATCTGGCAGGCACACATCTCGGGAGAGAGCTTGGATGGACATCATGTGGGAAATGTCTAGTTTCTAAGGATTACATTCACTACTATGATCTATCCTTTGTATCACAGTAAGGACATATTATATTTACTTGCTGGTAAGAAAGGTGTGTAGATAGCTGTGCAGCTTTGAAATTCAAACCACACCATTGGAGGGATTAAAATTTCTGTCTTGGAATAAAACTAGATAAGGACTGTAGGAAGAGCGATTTCATCACTAATGACTTGCTTTAATTGAGTAAACATTAAAACTCTTGCTCTCCTACCCCACTTGGGTGCTGTAAAGATGGTTCTAGGCTACTTCTGCTTTTTGCAAGATTAAAAAAATATATTTGTCAATATGAATTCTATTGAAAAATTATCCCATTTACATTTTAATTGTTTATGTGAATAGAAGTGCTTTTATATCACAAAATAAATATGAACACAAATTTATCTTTTCCCCTAAAGGAACATATTTGACAAAGCTTAGAAACGGTTCTGCTTTCAAGAAAAATATCCATATTATATGTTTTTAACCCATTCTAAAATAGAAATTCTGTTCCCATTGAGTCAACTGTAAGGTTCTTAGAAGTTTAATTTTGCTTAGGAAATAGCAATGGAATTGGAACATGCTCAGCGGGAAGATAGAAACTGCTCCACAAGGCAGCTCACATTTCTGTATGACTTTTTGCAAGCTCACTTGATTGGATGCGCTTCCTGCCATGCCTTGGACGTGGAATACTCAGAAGCCTACTTCAATGTCACTGTTTCCTTCGAAAATACCACTCATGTTAAAATACCTGCCTGACACTGGTTCTCTAGAGCTTCTAATTTATGGCATAAAATATCATTATTTTTAACATAGCAGAAAGAGCCCTTAGATTTTTTTTTTTTTAATATCATATTGAGCATTTATAGCCGAGTGAGTACCTTCAAGCATTTCCATTTTATCCCCTAATTTTTCCCATTCGTAGAGCATAAGTGTCCAATTTAACATCAAATTTCTCTTCCATGGGTTTAATAGCACTTAGTTTGGCACTTAGGGAAATTTCATAGGTAGAACCAATCTCTGCCAGCTTCCCCAGGGTGGAAATTACAGGGCGTGGGAGAGAATATGGAGCTACTGAGGGAGAACTCCCTGGGGTGATCTCCCTATCTTCCTCTCCGAAGCATATTAACAATCATTCCTGAAGTGCCACAGCTATATTTGGAGGTTTTTTTTTCTGACAAATACAAGAGAAGAAGATAAAATCTTCTGCAAAATCTCCTAAACTAAAAGCTTTGCGCTTCAAAATCTTGTTGCTGGATGTGTCAGCTGGGCTTGCAATTATGAGCAACTCCAGTGAAGATAATAAGATGACACTATGTCCAATAGTGTTCACAGCAATGGAGTTCAGATTACAAAATTACACTATTGAAGAAGAACAGTCCTTTTCCACAGCTGTGAAATTATTAACTCTGAGAAAATGGCAGAATTTATTTTTTTTTTTATTTCCCAGATTTTAAATTAATACCATCACTGTTGATTAAACTCAAGGTCACATGAATTCTGCAGAAAATGGTCTCAGATTCTATGGTTGCTGGTTTCTGTGGCAACATAATTCATATCAAAAAAGCTTAATTTTATTGTGAAAGTTAGTGATGCTTTTAGCACCATAACCCTTGGCAGTTTGTTTTGAAATTACCTTTTATCCTTTTTCTACAGTACAGTATGGTGCAGAATTTTTTCTGTTAACAAAACATAAATGCTTGAGAGAACTTACTAATGAAATGTTTGAGTTGATGGATTATCACCACTAGTAAAACATCGGACGTATGTTAATCAGCTGTCATTGCCTGTAACCTTGACAATATAGTGGGGATAATGTTCACTGTTAGATCTTTAGTTCTTTTGAAATGAGCTGGATGTTGTTCACAAGTACAAAATGTAAAACAAACCACCCCCTCCCCCAGCTAGCAAACAAATATATATATATATATATAGAGAGAGAGAGATGTATATCCTTCAAGTACTAGGTGATATTTATATTTGGTTTATTTTGAAACTATAAGTATCTTAACTAACAGCTGCTGCCAAAAGGGAATTACTTGCTCCTCATACGGTTTCTCTTTAACTTCATGGGGCAAGTGCAAGTAACAAGGAATGAACTC
The DNA here is from genome assembly GCA_947846985.1 of Fratercula arctica. Taxonomy (NCBI): domain Eukaryota; kingdom Metazoa; phylum Chordata; class Aves; order Charadriiformes; family Alcidae; genus Fratercula; species Fratercula arctica. Next base: position 35,260,076 of record CANTUZ010000006.1, read on the forward strand.
TGAGAAAAGTGAAGGTTTCTGTCCACCATACTGGGGACAAGTTCTTCCCCTGCAGGTTTTGATGGATATTTCTAAATGTGTCACTTGCTGACAGTAGGTGAATGAGAGTAGTGTCATACATATTTCCTGAAGATAATGGTAAAATTCGGTGAAAGTTGGTGTTTGCTCTCTACTTCTAAGCAAAGTTTGCATGATTTTGAATTCGTGCTTATTTTACACAACCATAATTTTGATCAATTAGGCCTGTCAATCCACCCCTGTCATTTTTTGGGGGAGCAGTTACTACTCTTATTTGTATGTCTTTGATTTCTTTGAAGTCCTCTCCCACCTACCTGAACTACGTCTAGTGTGCTGAGCTTCCAGTCTGAGCCATTCAGTTCTCCTACCTCTGACTGTGCTGAGGAGGGCTATGCTGGGAAACTGTAAATAACTTTAGTTTTTTTCGATTAACTTGTATTCATATATTAATGCGCAATGGGAAAGTGTGACCTGTGTTACTAAATGAGTGAGATTGACAATAAAATGCAAAGTAAAGGACTTGTAAATAACTTATACTCCTCTCTCTCAGACAAATACCGGGCAGTGTTGCATCTGAGTTGTCCCTTTGAAGGAAGTGTTTAAGACTCTTCTAATCTGAATGGAACAAGACCAGTCTGAGCTCCTCTCTGGGTAAGATCCATATTGCAGATTACCATTGCAATCAATCTGAACTGAGATTTCTTCAGTAGACATTTGATGCAAACTATATAATCACCCTTATACATTGCACAACTGGAACTCTGAACTAGTTGTCTGCCTCTTCTGTGAGATCAAGTATGAGGAAGCAGCTGTCGGAAATTGCTAATGAGGTACACTGGTAGAGCTGTGTGGATAGTTTTACCACCTTTTGTCTATGCAAAGCCCAGTGGAAGCTGAGTTATCATTATGCTAAATTGTAGAAGAATTTTTATATAATTGTATATTCAGACCTGTCAAATATAACTTAAATGATATGAGATAGGCCCATAGCTGGTTTCTGCTTCCTACTACCCCACCGTTGTGGCCACTCAGTGAAAACGCAACCTCTTGCCACAAGCGCCATTACCAAGTTTCGTTATGCCCTCAAAGAAGGGCCATAAGAACGTGTATGCTCCAGTTGCAGCCTGATGCTGAAGTTGCTACATGAAGAGAATGAGGTCAACAATTTCCGGCTCAAATTTGCTATGGCTTTGGTCTGCTTCACTAGATCACTGATGAAAAAGAGGCTGGTTTAGCAAAATATTTAAGGCCTTGTCTAACTTCAAGCACCTAATTTAAACTTAAACCTAATTTAAATCAATGGGATGGTTCATGTACCCAAATACATAATGCAGCATTAGGGTCTATGTAAATAGGACTCAATCCAATATCCTTCAGATCCAAGGTTTCATAGTTTTTCTTTAGTGGTACAAAGATTCTAGTTACTGGTATACTAAGTTTCTGTGGAAAACATTCTTAAAAACCTTCTGAACAGTGTTCTACATAAGGAAGCAAAACAGAAAACTAGTATAACAATATTCTTGTATTCTGGTAAGCTGGTAGTACAGAAGCACAAGCCCTATTGATGTTTGCTATTGATCAGACTGTTTGTAGACAGCTCTTCCTATTCTTTTCTTTCCATTTCTTCCTTACTCCTGTGAAATATTAATAGTGATCTTCTTTACTACATCAAAATACAGAAACAAAGTATGAATTGTTTTAACATGATATTACTGGTGAATCAGATTAGTTTAAGGAATGCATAATTCATTGTCTGGATGATAGTCACATTGCTGGATACTGACAAAATTCTATATTATCTTTTTTTCTACCTAATTGGGGTTTCTATGCCCTCTTCATGAAAAAATATCCTATTCATAAATCTAGTACATCCAGGACTTATGTTACATTGCTTTTATTATTATTGTATCACTGTTTCAGTAGTTCAGTTTTAGAACTGCAGACATAACTGTCAAGGAGATTTACAACTGCCTGTTATCCCAGCATTTTATAGCTCAGACTGCACTACAGTTCCTTTAAAGGCTTAACACTTATCCTGTGACTTCAGTTTAAAAATACAATTTGCGTCTTTCTGTTGATAAGAGCTGTTGGTGCCATGAGATACTGGAATAATCTGTTGCCCACAATACTTTTTTAACTTATTTTGGATAGAATTCTGAGTTTCGAACAACAATGATTTCCTGCTAAAATTCACTATCAAAATGCATTTCTCACCCCCGTGCACATCTTTCCTGCCCACTCTGGTTCATATCACTGCTGGTTTTTTTCATAGTTTACTTTGTGTCTCAACAAATATACATGGAGAAAAAGCATTCCAGAACCTGAATGCAGTAAGTTAAAAGCTACACAAGAAAACAGGTTATTTCCTTTCCCCCTTCTTTAAGGACTTCTAGAGAGAATAATGGAGCCAAAACCAAAATTCTGCTTTGTCAGGGGTCATCTGTCGCTATCTTCAATTTTTTACCAATATCCTGCACTTCCCCAGGTACTTTATTTCTCCAGTTATTTTTTTTTCTTTCTACCTACCTACAAATAGCCAAACTGATTCATACCCTTCTTTCTTGTCGCTGTTACTTATCTGAAAAATCCAGTGTTTCCTACTACTCTGCCTATCCCCTCTCACAAAGGAAACATCCATGTGGCTTATCCTTTGTACCTTGAAAAATGTTTACTGCTCAACGTTCTCCTTAATATGTAGTTCACCTGCTGTTTTTCCTGATGCAATCTTTCTTTGGTAAATCTCTCACTAAATAGGTTACCAGTTCAACATCTCATTAGTGAATACATATGTGGGAGCGTGTGTGGTCAAGCTCTCTGAAGATCAAGGAAGGAAAAAAAAGAGGTGAAATAGGCACTTCTTTATGTTTCTGTAAATTACTATTTTAACTAGTCATATATGTGTATAGTAAATGTATACATGTCTATAAAATAACACAGGATTGCAATTATAGCACAAAAAGCAGTTGTAACAAAAGAGAACACCATTTTGTTATGAATAGTGGAATTAATGAGGCCTGGCTTCCTATGGATTTATGCCCTTTGTCTCCTAAATCCTCTCTTCTTATGTACTACTCCCAGTTCCTTCCCAAGTGTCCTGTGATGATCCCACTGGTAAGAAATAGCGCTTTCTGCAGTTAACATGCAGCTGCCAAAGAGAAGTATATAATGGCTGAATCTTGTCTGTCTTTCCCTCTGTTAGAGCACTAAGTTGTATCTTTCCTGCACAGCTGCTGATTTCCAGAATGTGTGCAGGAGCTTCAGACTTTTACCTGTCTTTCAAATTTGTCCTCAGCTGGCCAGCATTTACTGTGGGAAAGGAAAGTTAACAGACATGTAGCATTATTAAAGATGTCTCACTCCTTAAGTACCAAACTAAAGATGAGCTCAAATTAAAATATACAGTTTGTGTGAAATAAAATATTTTGGAACATCAGTTATTATTCCAAGAGAGTCTTTTACTCTTGTTATAAAAATTACTGATGTTACTGAATATATAAAGTGCTATGCTAGTAAAAGAATGTACAACTCCAAGAATTTGAATCCACATATATTATTTTATTAATGTCTGAGCATCAAATACAAAACAACCATCTCATTGACGTGCATAACGGAAATAGCAGAATTCACAGCTGCTAAACATACACTTTAGGCAGAACAACACTTGCCTTCATCAATACTAGGCCAGTGAAAGCCAAGTTTTTCCATATGGGGAGGTCTGAAATCAATTTAGTTCTTCTGTACATCTATATCAGACTAATGTTTTTCTTTAATAAAATATTTGGAAAATGACAGCCTAGTATTGTTAAAGACACAGTCTTTAAATAGAATTGAAAAAGAATCAAGAAACGCATAACAGTCCCTCCAAAATATGTACCCAGCAGCCTAAAGGTTGCAGAATGTCATCTTTCCAGTTGAATCATAAGTGTGATGGTTTGTGTGTGCCAAGTAGCTGGATGACAGAATATAAGTATTGTATAATAAAATATTGCTCTCTGAAGAACCCAGGCAGACATAGTCTAGAAATGGAACTCTTAAGGAAGCATAAAAGTTCACTGGCTGAATATTTGCCTCTATTTGCTATTTCAAATAAATAACATTAAATTATAAGCCCTCAATCCATATAAAAATAGCCTTGAAATGGTAAAAGGACCTTGCAATATTAATGGATTAGAAGTAATTCAGCATTCTAGCATATTTTTGAGTGCTGTGTCAATTTATTTAAACTGTTCCAGTGTCTAAGGTTCCCTAAACCATTGTAACTATTGTAACTTATTTTGATGATAGCTTTGATTAACATTAGCTGAAGGCAGGGGATTTCAAGGTGTTTGCTAGTTTATTCATATTTAAACATAGCTATAAATATAAAAATTGAAACAGTGAAAGGGATGGGAATAGAATAAAATGCTCTAGAAAAGATCTGTAGAAGTATAGAGACAAGTACATTTGAAGGCCTAGAGCCTTGTGGTAGTGAGACCACAAAATCCCTCATGAAGAAATGACCAGAAAGTTAATTTTAAACATAATTTACTAAGTTGGAAAAACCTTGATTGCAATCTTCTGAAAGTACTGTTATAAACCTGAAACTAAGGTCTGATCAGCAACGCAGGTGAGAGCACAAACCTCAAGAAAAAAAGGAAAAAAAATTCGCATGAGCCTGGAGGAAAGGATAAAATTATCAACAGAGTTTTATCTGTTTGGTGTTTGTTTGGTTTGTTTGTTTGTTTTTTTTCTTTTTTTAATTACCTCTCTGGTATAAGTTACCCTTTTTATTGAATTGAAAAAATATTGAAAAAAATATACCAGTGCTGCATACTCACATACTTTGCTGGAATGAGCCACAGCTTGCGTGAGGAAAGATGTGACACAAGTCATAGCTTTTTAACTGATTCTCAACGGAAGCAGAAGACACTTATAAGTACTTGAGCTAAAATACATTATCAGGAATGTATTTCCTCTGAAAAGGTCTCATGGCAGGAGCAGTTTCAAGAAGCTCCATGAATATTTACTAAAGATTTTAACTCAGGGACAAGTTAAACAGTAAACACGAAAGGAAGGAATTTGTGAGAGAGGAGAGTGAAAGATGTGTGTGACTTTCAAGCAGTTCATGCAAACATGCAAACGTGACATTTGCATCTTCATGCTGGTGTCAAAATTGGATGGTTTAGAAGATACGTTATCTAGGAAACTGTAAACTGGGTGGGGACTGGCTGGAAACTAGGCCAAGTAGATGTTCCTCCGATATTTCTCCCAGGGACTCTGGAGATTCAGAGCAGTTTTATTTCCCAGGCAAGTCACTTCTAGCCTTTGAAGAGATCTTCCAAAATGCAGTCTCCTCACCCTGGTGTTTCTGCCTATGTTGGCCTATCATGGTAATGATATTTTTCAACACTAGAATTTCATCCTTTAGGAATTTCAGTCTTTTCCAAAGCCATGGATTCAGATTTGTATTGCAAGCAGGAGACTGCTGCCAGATTCTGCTGTTCGTTAATTACTGCCAGAGGCAGGCTCTTTTCTCAGCATCCTGCTGGATGAACAGTCTGTCACAGACTAGCTGTCCCACTAGTTATGTTCCCTTCAGGCATTGCTGGACAGTTGGGAACACCTCCTGACACACATCTCATTGCTCTCTTCTGATCATCATTGCAGAAGTAAGTTAATGATCTTGTCCATGAATATCTTGAAGGAGGGGAACTTTTGAGATATCCTCTGTTCTGCATCAGGTGGTAAAAAAAAAAAAAGGGAATTCATCAGAAATTAAAAAAACACAACAGTTGTAGCTTGATCTGTCTCTGATCATGAAGAAGCATTTGTGGTAATAACTCATACAGCTTCCTGCTCTCTCTGGTTCATCTGTCCATTCCTGGTAGGCCAAATAGACTGTCGTATTCGCAGGCAGATTGCAGACAAGCTCCGCCATGGTCAAGTATATGTGATCGTGATATTTTGCCTTGTGGTTATTTTTAGGACATAGGGTTATTATGATGTCCCAACATCTAATACTTCTGCCTTTCACTCCCACACCTCTGTAATTAGAGTGATAATGTGTTCTCAGTTGCTTTCCAAGTCTGCAATATGAAATTTATTTCTTTAGGTATTGAATCTCCCTTTTTCCATCATTCTCTTTCAATTCTTATGAGTCTTCAGTTTGGTATCTTAGCCAGTCTTCTGCATAAGCCAAATCTCCATGACCCCAGTTACATCATGTTTCTTTTTCAGTACTCCGTGCTGTATCTAAAAAAATCTGCTAATTTGTTCCTTCTCCTGCTTCTGTTTTTGTAGAAAGAATTGACTTGCATAGGACTCGTGTTCTCTCCTCACCGTTTCCCCAACTCACTTTCTCCCTGCTGCTGAGAGAGAGATTCTGCTTGTTGGTTACTGGTTTAGTTTTATCCTGGATTGCTGTTGTCCAAGATTTAATTCTTGACAGTCTATAGGGTGTTCCAAAACAAAAAAGAATATTCCCTATGTTTTTATTTATTTAAAATCAAAAAGAAAAGGAAAAAAGGATTGCTTTCTGAAAGGTTTGCCTATTGGTTCCAGTTAAATAAAATATGTCTTGGCCAATCTCATGTACTTATGTTTCTCCCATTATGGTTGCTTATATTTCTCTTAATCTTCCCTCTGTGATAATCTATTTGCCTTTTTTCATATTATTTGAAATAGACACTGCTAACATTTTATTGAAATTAAATGTACTGTAACCCAGTAAATTCTCTAAACACTGTTGCCAAGAAATTTAAAAGCACCTAAGTGACTTAGAAAAGAAAGTCCACTATGTGAGATGTTCCATGATGGAAGCTGGCATTCTCCTCTGGCAGTGCACCGCTGTGCAAGGCTACCAGCATAGGTCTGGCAACTCATATAGCTGCATATTATTGGTTTTCATCTCCTAAATCATGTAAGTTCTGAGCATTTTTTCTTATCTAATTAGAAGGCAGGATGTGAAATATAAAACTGTGTGGCAAATACCAAAATAATTAACAGCGCTGCCATTAGATGCATTTGACTAATAACAGAAATCCTTCATCAGAACCAGTCTTGGGGATGCCTCACAAGCCACATGTATGAATGAACCTGTGGCTACTCAATCTTTACTGGCTTCTAAGAAATAATGAACTGGATTCTCTCTGGGAAATACTGTCATTGAAGTGTGTGCATTGTCCCCACGCCATTGTCTCCATTCATAGCTGGGGAGAAAATGCAGCAGGGATGAGGATTGCTGAAAAGCTGTTCTGAACTGTGGAGTGTTGTGTCAAACAGGGAGATCCCCAAAGCTGTCGAGGCCTCTCTGTACTACCTGTGCATTTCACAAATGAGTAGTGAGAGTGATCATTAAAAACTGTAGTTTAAACAAACAGGGAAGACTGGAGAGGAAGTGGATTTACATCCAAGCATCATACACAGGAAAAGCTACCGTTAAAGCCTTGATCTCCTGACTTGCAGCATAAAGTTTTATGTGCTGCTTCTGTGCTTCCTTCTTCCTTATTTCGTGATGTTCATCTGATTAAGTGCCCACCAAGTGTCATGGGGAAGAGCTGGATCCACAGCAGCTTCAAAAACCACACTTACCGGTGCTCAAAGCTTGTCTCAGCACTTACGCAACATTGCTTTTGAGGAGGGGAACCCAGGACTGTGTTCCTCCAAAAGCAGATAATCCCATGACAGCTTTTATGTGTTTCAAAGGTGGATGGCTGCAAAGAACTACTTGTCAATGCAATAGTAATTACTTTTCAGACAAATAGAAGTACTCTGCCCAAATTGGGCATTTGAGGTCAATTCAAAGAGTTTGTTATGGGGTAGAATGCTTTGAATAGAGCAGCACAAACCCCTAGGTATCTGGAAGATATTGGAAGAAGCAAGGGACTAGGGAGATTTCTAGGTCTTGTCACGTGGCAGAGAGACTACAGAAATTGTAGTGAGTGGAATTAGTGATTCCTCTCACATGGTAAATGCCTTCTGTGACTCTAAATCCCATTAAGTGACAGAACCCTTGCAGTAAATGTCATTCTTGAGGATATTACTCGTTATTAATAAAGCCTGATTTCTGCTTAATTGTATCCATGCCTTTGACCTCTCCCCTATTACTGGTGAGAGATCATTTTTGCTCTGGAGTTCCCACCTATGAGCTAATCCTCCCCTGCACCTGACGTTGAGGTTGGTGAACATGCCAGAGTGGTTGTGGCTTAGCACTCTGTTTATCTCCTGGAAGATGCCAGCCAGACTTAGGCTGATGGGGAAGGAGCTCTGGAAAATCTGCGAGCTGCAGAGGCACCCGCTCTCCTGTACCAAGTGTGCTCAGTTGGACCCTGCCCTGCTTGCCCACCCAAGCCCTCCTGAACCTCCTGGGTAAACAGACTTGCAAGACCAAGAGACGGCAAACAGGAGCTGTGCAGGAAGGAGCATTTGAGATTAAAGCAGTGTCAGAGTTTCACAGGTGCACATTACGGACAATATATAAACTTTATCTCTTGGCACATAGCAGAATACAATCCATGTACTTAACTGATTGAGGGGTTTAGTGTGACAGAGAGGGAGAGAAAGCCTGTGAGAATAGTGATGCGTTTCTGGTTTTCCCCTAATAATAAAAGTAATCTATGACTTTCAGGGCAAGGGTCTGTACTTAACGGTTTTGCTTACATTTTAATTGGTACTGTGAATCTTCTGGACATGGGAAAAAAGTATTCAAATAAACCAAAGAAAATGGAGAAAATGTCTTAGAATACAAGATCTGTAAAAAGGGTAAAACATGAGCTGAAGTGGAGATCATGAGAAACCCTGGATCCTAGCTGGATCCTGGAGGAGATTACTGTTGTGTGCTAAATGACATTCTTCAAGCATTTCAGGCTACCTTTCTGAGTCCTGCAGCATTTCTTTGAATGGCTGCCATGGTAACTAGCATGGCTTCAGAGGGCTGTAGAGTGGGCAAGGTGTTGAGCATACCAAAGTGTGAGTACCTGGAAATTCCTTAGCAGAGACATGTATCTGCTATGGTGTCATTTGTACTGCATTTTTCTGGCAGAGGCACGGACTCTATGGGATGCGATGCATTGATATGTAGAGTATCTTGCTGCTACCACTTGGCAGGTAGGCTAAGAAAATGGCTTTATTGTCTTCAGAAAGCATTCCTTTTCAATGGGCTCTACAGAAAGTTCAACTGTGCACTATGGGGTGGCTATTATCTGTCCTCTCACTACCAGTTTTTCCACTCAGGAGACAGTAAATGTCCCCTAAACTTATTCTATGTACCCTTTTGTGTCTCTTGACCCTCTCTGCTGCATAGTCAGCCATCACAGGAGGTAGGGCTATTCTAGAAGTATGTTCTTTGACCGCTAGGAACATTTACAGAGTGGTGGGAGATGTGTGGGAAATGAGAGAGGTCTTCATCTGTCTTGGAGCAGATAGTCGGGCTGGCTGGAGGACTAGAACAGTGGTGCAGACCAGGAGCACCGAAATGAAATTGTACCTACATCCTCCTCCTTTCTCAAGTTCTTTCATTTAACATCCTTTACAGCAGCTGTAGTGCTAAACACTCTCCTCAAATTCGTGTCAGAACTCCTATTTGGTTATTTTTAATTGCATAAGAAGCCCTCATAGCACTAGAAAAGAAGTAGTTGCAGAGAGGAAAAAAAAAGTTTTGAAACAAATAAACAGAAGCAAAGGTGCTACCAAAAAAGAAGTGTGATTTTAAATTTTATTGCAATCCCAGGTGGAGCAGGTAATAGATACAATTAAGAAGTAGACTTAACTGAGAAGAACAATTAATTTAAGGTATTATTTTAAAATATCAATTTGAATAACACCTTAGATTTATTTTATAACTTACATTAAGTGATCAAAATAAATCAGACTGCACTTTAGAGACTTAAAGAATGCTGCATTCTCAGAGTAAAAACCAAAGGAGTTTCATAGGAGAAATCAAGATGAGAGACAAAGGCATGAGACTGATTCGTGTCTTTCGGATTCATGGGATTTCTAATTTGAGGACAGATTGTATCAGGGATCAGAACACCAAAAATAACTAAAAGACTGCTGCAAAGACAGATTTAGAAGAAACGGGATTGTTTAGAGTAGGAAAGCATAGAAGCTTTGGCAAGAAGATGATGTAATTACTCAGTGGGCTTAGTTTGTAAAGCAAAGAACCAGAATTACTTGCTATGCTGGGAAAAAAGGACTGAAAAATACAGAGAGTATAATTTTGAATAAAATAAAAAATCCAAATAATATCTCAGAATGCTCAGAACTAAACGGTGTCATGCCTTTACACAAAGGTGCAATGTTTCCATTAAGCAAAAACATTTTCTGGAAGTCCGTAGACAATGACAAGTATACCTACACACATACTCATACATATTCTTCACAGTACAGATTGAAGCAGAAGGTGATTGCAGAGAAAGGAGAAACAAAGGATAAGAGGATTTCTCTGCACAATTTGTTGAGGAAATGGCTGCACCTTTTGTTTGGAACATTTGCTTGAACATAAATGCTTTTCCCTTGCTTTGTTTGTAAGATGTTCTCCACACAGAGACCACTCTTTGCACTTCAAACTCATTTTTTCCTTGTGCTCAGTTATGTAATTGTTGCTACATTAAAAATTCACCTCAGTTGTCCTCAGTAAAGCTCATACAGACACAGACTCAGCCCCAGACTTCTGACTAATAGGAGTACACAAGAGCCGTAGGATGCTGTAGAACCCCTTGTCATGGTTTGGGGGGCTGGACTGGACACTGAAATGAATGACAGATGCTCTCCCCCCACCTCTTTCTCCAAGGAGAGGAGGGAGAGAGAGAAGGAGACTTATGAGTTCAGAAAAAAACTAAACTACTTTGATCAAATATTAATAAAATAATATAAAAATAATTAAATATATACAATATATACAAAACCATTTCAGGTTCCCAGGATGACAGTCGCGTCACTGACAGGCACGGGGAAAGTCCCAGACTGGACTCAGCGATGGACGGAAGCTGGGTTCTGGATCTGGATTCAGGAATGCATGGATCAGGATCAAAGGCAGACGAACAGAGAGAGTCCTCCTTGGAGCGCCGGCCATTGAAGAAAGAGGGATGACCCTTTGATCTCTCACAGGATTCGAACCCGCACAGGGAAACCCCAATGGAAAATTGGTTCTGTTTTACCTCAGACCAGGACACCGTTGTGTAAGTAATGGTCATGCTTTATCTGCAAAAGTTCAGTTCATTTCTGGTCCTTCAAGATGAAGGAAGATAAACTAAACCTAAGATTCAGGAAAAGGCTATAAGTGAGTGGAAAAAGTACTGTGAGTCTAGCAAAGCTTTGTTTGTTTAGTTTAGCACAATAAAAGAGCAGAGAGGAGTTGAGATAAAGATATATTTGCTCTTTTTAGGGGGATTTAATGTAATCACCTTTATTTATTTAAAATTAATTTAATTTAACTTAAGTAGGTAAGAGAAAGAGTGAACAGGAGAAACACCACGGAGAAGAAAGAACTCTTTAAGCAAAAAGACAACACCTGACACAAGCAAACTCTGCACAAATTACTGATTAATAAATATATCACTCATACAGGAAATTATAGGAATTAATCAATTCTGGAACAGCTCAGTCATAACAACAGTGTGGTTAAATCAACAAGTCCAGTCTCAAGAAAGACTACATAAATTGTTATTGCTCTCAATTAGGACCTTCAGTACTAGGAAGGATTTGCATTGAAGCTATATTCAAATTCTGCACTCTTGTGCCTCCATTTAGCTTGAAACATTAAGTATGGATAGCTCTGTCTCTAAGGCAGGGGGTTTGTGTGCGTCCTGCCCCAAAAAAGTACCTTAGCTTCATTTGCTATTTTTTCTTTCTGTTTCACAAGTAACCGTTTTATAGACCTCTCAGTGAACTTCTGTGCAAAAAAATACCAAATATTATTGTGACCATTGCTTTCCTTGAGGCTTTTCAAGCAGAAAGTTTTAAACTTTTTTTGCTGTTGTATAGGTAGAGCTGGAAAAATATTTGTATTCTTGGTAGTGACCTTGTTCAGGGCTGAGCTTCTTCTGAAGGATCAGTCTCATGCTGCAGGGAGATACAGTCTGCTTCAGTGTCTTTCCTTGCATTCAAAATGAGATTCTGACATCCCAGAAAATATTGTTCTATGGATGCAGCTTCATGTGATTCATGAAAGTACCATTGAGGATTAATTTTGTATTATTTTGAAGATATTTTTCACTGCTGGCAAAGAGGTGAACATTTATATGTATGTAAAATAGAAACCCAATGTGCCTTTTGAAAACTAATAATGAAAAATGTCAGAGGAAATCTTTAAAACTACAGCTTATTTTTGCAATCAGGTAGAATAGCATATATTTGGATCTGGATATTATTCTCTGTGGAGAATGGAAACAACAATTTGTTTCTTTCTAGGTCTACCTTTTCATTATGTGATCGTACAGGCTGTAATACAAAGGACATGAATTGGTAATTCCTCATTGTTTGGTAATAAGAATTAACATAAATCAAATTATTAAATAACGTATGAAAAGAGCAATAACAAAAATCCTTTGAATAATCTTTCTTGAAAGACAAAGATTTTAACTTTCTTCATGAATCTGGGCACGTCCTATTGATTTATAACTCCTGCAGGAGAAATAATCAGCTTGACCAATATTGCACCATTGGCAAGCTATTTAATGGAACTTTCTTTCCAGTCCACGTTACGACAGCTCTCATACTCCTAAGCAAAACCCTGTTATTATCAATTCATTATTAGTTTTCATTGCACGCCTGGGTCATGTCACAAACCTTTTTTTAAAGACCCCATGACTATTACTTTCTCTTCCAGAGATAAATAAGGAAATGATGGATGAAACTTACTTACCACAGTTAAATTATCAGTAGAAAATTCATCAGCTAGTCCAGCAGGGTAAAGAAATTTCATAAATTCAATAAACCACCAGCAGTATAATGTGTATATATACATGTGAGATGCAATAAAAGCAGAGATTAACCAAGCTGATTAGAAAGACAGAAACACATTAAAATGCACGGCTGGTAAACTCTGAAGGAGGCTGTTTGATGTGGATAAGCTTCACACAGTGCAACTATGCTGGTAGAAAAAATAGCTGGAAATTTTATAAGGACAACCCTGCAGATTGTGCAAGTGGCTGGTGTGGAAGTCAGAAAAGAGAAGCCAAATACTTTTCAGTTTGTTTCCCCCAGGCTTTAGTGGCTTTCTTCTCTGCCAGTAATAATGAGCAAGGACTTTTCTAAACTACATTAAAGACTTTGTGAAAGAAATACCTTTATTTAACATGGAATATTTCTCAGCCAGTTTCTGATGCTTCTGAGTATGATGTGCAAGTAATTCCTTACTTGTCTATCAGTTCCACTGATTTTATTAGGACCATTTGCAGATGCCTCAGTACAACAAATATTTAAGACTATATTTGAAGTTAAACAGCTGCTGAATGCTTTGCTGGATCTAGTGCAGAATGAGCTATTAGTCTTCTTAATGGCAGTCTCTGAGTCTCAGTGTCACTTTCCTATGTTAGCAACAACTCTAGCCTGTGGCAAGCAAAAGAAATCTTATCTGTTATGCTGAGTGCAAAAGTCAAGAAAGATTTGGTCTTTCTTAGGACTAGTAACTTAGAGTATGACTTCAGTATATTTTGTCTGCTTCATTGCTGCATATTAGCCTGATAATTTCCTTTACACACACAATAATATGCAACCATTTTTGGATGTACTAAATGCTTGTTGTATCAGTACAGCTTTTTTTTTTCCCCTCACAGTCAACTAATGCGTTTCTCCCTTCTGTCTCAGTTCACTATTTTAGGAACACTGAAGGAGGGAAGAAGCCCATGATAGAAACAAAGAACATTCTATAAGGAGAGGAAACGTGAGATTTTCTGTGACATTTTTGTCTCAAGCATTTATCATGATGTATCTGTCTGCTGCACTGATAATTACTATTCTGTTTCTGTTCTGAAGTAATGCTGAATCAGTGCTGCTTGTACATGACTTCTTAGGTGTTCTGTGGATTTAATACAATAATACATTGCTCCTGAAAGTTGTCCTCATTGATGTTACCAAAGCAATGCATCTAGATCCCATCACAAACTGAGAGCCTGTTCTGTAAATGCTTCTATGTTTATTCAAACACCCAGTGCTGATATGTACTATAAGACCTACCTGTAAAGCATCGCTCAAGTGCAGTGGAACTAAATGATACTGTGTATAACAAGAAAGAGCGCTACTCCAGCTTATATCTTGTTCATCCTTGTTCAGGGAATGTCACCTTTCAGGAGAGCGTACCCATTTGTATAACTTAGGATGTAGTTGCAAATTAAACATGAAACCAATATTTACTGAAATAATTAAAAAAGCAAATTGGACTCTTTCGCTTTTGCTACGAATTTACAAGGAGTTTTCCATTTTATCATGTGCCATCATTAGCCAAAGGTACCTAATGTTTTAAAGAAGAATGAACATGGTTGTTTTTCTCAGTCTCATTTAGGATCAAACCTGTCACACACCAACACTGGCCTGGCACAGGGGGACGGGACGCAGGGGGAAGCTCCAGCAGTGTCCTGCTGGAGGCTGAGCTACCCGGCACAGGAGAGACGAAATCCAGCTCCCGCCTGGACTCTTGAAAGACGGTTGTTTACAGGAACTTGCCTGTCCTTGCTGTACTCTATTTTCTGTTGACAGGACAAACTAGAAGCTGAATGACAAAACCTAGTAACAAATATGCTTCTGTATGTAAGGACATGCATATATCCACTTAGGTTCAACAGCTAGTTAACATTAAATGGAATGGTTTCACCAGGGCCAAGGGAGACCAGTTTTTGCCTTGGGACAACACTGAACTGTCCATTGGGAAGCCACACTCAATCTAGTCCAGAAGTATTTATTAAAAATGAACGGGAAGATTCCTTCTCTTCCTTACTTCGGCTTGTAATGTAGTGTATTTTATGATTAGAATAATTTCTTTTAAAAATAACTAGATAGAAACTATGGTATGATCTTTGAGACAGATAAAAATGAGGAGATATTTGGGTGCAGACTAAAAGAGACAATTATCACAGGACAATTGCTTGCTTGCAATTCTGTTTTGCCACCTGTGGAGGCTTGGAAGGGAGCCCAGCATTTGTACAGTACAACTCATCTGGTACTTGAAGCACAAAATCCTGTTTGTTTTGTCACTTTCTGGACACGTGGTTTTGGCTTGAATCCAAAAAGGCATCTTGAGATTTGTGTCTGATGATCAGTAGATAAGGTATCATTCATTGGTTGCAACACATTTTCTGTGCTTTAAACTGACCTTTCTCCAGAGTAATACAACAAACATTTGTATGGGTGTTTATCTTTTTTCCCCTAGAACACAGATAAATTTTATTATGGAAATTTAGATTTGTGTACATACATAGGTCTTTAACATAAAATAAAAACAAGGTAAAACTTTGAAAACCGTTACCAAAACCATACTCATTAATGAGATCCTTCCAAGGACTCTAATTGTTTTGATTCACAAAATCAACTATTAAACAGTACATGAAGACAATTTACAAATGTAAATGTAAGTGCATTTTAGTAAGTGTAAAAGAATATAAAAAAATTTTAAAGAAAATAAGTTGAAAGGTTGGAAGAGGATTGGAAGGTGAGAAAAAAGAAATGCAAAAACAAACTCATCTTTGCTCCAGTGCTGCTAGCAATCTACCTTTCCAGCACTCTGTACTGAGTGTTTTTACAGTTTTTACTACCAATCTTTTGCATGAAAAACTAGAGGACAATGAATTCCCACGCAGCCCTCAACCGCAAAGAACATGACATAGCTCTTTTGTGGACTTCAAACAGCTGGTGCTGTTGGTGCACGCAGTTCAGAGAGCTCCTTTACTGCTTGATTGTGCAAGCTCTTTGAATCTCTACAAATATGGGAAGAATTTTGTGTGTACAGAGTTTCAGACATGAAAGCTGCTGATTAAATGTTAGCAATCAGTCTGAGGTCTCTTTGAAAATGTGATCCTGAGGAATTTTACACATGGAAAAATTTGAAGATTCCAATTATCATCCTAGCAATCAAAATGTCAGAAAGTGGGAAGAGACGTGATGGGGCAAGGGTGAGTGTAGTGAATAGAACCTGTTAATAGGAATTGCATGCTGGGGCTGTGGACAGTCAGGGTGAGGGCAGAGCAATTGGATGCCAACATCCAATCTCTTTTTGATTGAAAGAACATTCTTTCTCTCTCTCTCTCTCTCTCTTTTTCCCCTTTTTTTAAATTTGTTTAACTGAAAACAAATAGTGTGAATGAATTATTATAGGCTAGAACACACAAGAACTCTAATCCTCTCCAATTAATACAAGAGTCAGCAGACTGGTAACAATACCTACAGTCTTGTTAGTGGTTTATTTTCTTGTTAGTGATAACTATCCGTAAGAGATGCTACTGAGAACCTTTGTTACTGCTGTCATTCTCAAACACTCAAGAAAATACACATTTATTGCTCTTTGCATGAAATACCATTCACATAAATGTCAACAGCTAAGCTCCCATTTATTTAAAGAGATTAAGATTTTATTTCCCAAGTCATCTTCCGCATGTCAGCAATGACAGTATTTATAAGTTCTCCACTTTTACTCGTTTTGTTTTATTATTGTTATTGTAGTAAGATTGGTTCTATTCATAATTTTAAAAAATAAATTCTCTGTAAAATGCAGCTTTTCATTTCTGTTGTGTTGCATGTTCTGTTCTTGTAAACCATACTGCCACAGGAAACATGGCATTGCTAAGGGTAAATTGCATAACAAAATCTGGCAGATCTGACAGAAGCTAGTGCCAAAGGAAGATTTTTATTATTTTTTTTTGCAGGAAGGGTGAAATGATAAGTTTTCAGTAAAGCCGCATATCTGCATAAAATGAGAATAGAAGGTGACCATAGCAGTGTGATTCTGCCTAAGGGTTCCAACTTAATACATGTCTTTCTGTTGCTTTTAAGTTTTTTTATATGTAAAATTTCAGATTGAAATTGTTTGAGCTTATTTCCATTGACAGTATTGAGTGGTCCAAACTGGTGTTTAAGTTTCATCAAAAGTTTCCACATTTTTAAAAAATCTATTAAGGGAGAAAATGGCTGTTTGACAGTTGTCCCAGTTTATTATTTTTTTCAATAATGTCATTTACTATCAAGAATTTCTGTCAGAAATTTGAGATTTGACAGCGGAAATAATATTGCGTACCAAACCCGACATTTTTGTCTTTTCATGAAAATCCTTCTAAGCCTGCTATTATGAATATGAACAAATTTTAATGCCTGTGCAATAAAAATCATTAGCTGATTGCTGCTAAAATTTTTGAACGTTTCATCTGCAGGAAGCACAACCCATAATTGTAGTGTAGCTGTAGCTCCTGTGGACAGGACAGAGGAAAATGAATGCTACTGCCTCTCTTGTCCTTTCTCTCTTGTTCATGTGAGGTTAAGTTGCATGAAGTAATCTTTAGACTAGTAGATTAAGACCACAGAGTGTGATCTTGACAGTAAACTCAGTTAGCGATTGGTGGTTTTTCCTGTAGCCATGCTTCATATCTTACATTTGCATTTTACAGTCACTTTGGCCCCTCTGCTTTTTGAAATTATAGTAGAAACACTGTCCTTTTATTAGAGGCAGTTTATGGAGGTCTTTTCTGACACAGAGTTTAGGTACAAAGACTAGGAATTGAATGAAAATTTTTTGTTCTGCTACGTTGAATTTTGGAGACTTTGTTAGCTTTCTCTTCAAAATATAATGCGGGTTTACTGATGGCAGGCCTGTTTGTTCATCCTCAGTTTTGCATAACATGTCAGGGCTCTGTTCTAGCTGTGGTGTTTGCTGTCCGTCGTTTGAAGTCTCAGCTATTGAGAATTTTGCATTTGAAAAATAGCCACTGCTATAAATATGCCTGAGTTACCCTTACTAGTGTTTTCATTGTGTCATAGGTAAATCGAACTGATTCCATGAAATCCCTATCCCCAGAGATATGATTTCAGTGGGAGCATTTCTTAGTGTCGCTTCCATTGAGATCAAAATTTCTTAGAAGAGAAAAAATAGTAGCTGTGCCATTAGAGTCACATTGCATCTGCAGGGCTTCGGGGAGGAGGAACACAATGTCAACACGAAGCATCACAGATATTTTTTCTTTCTCTAAAGTTGTAAATACCAAGGATTTCGCTTTTGAAAAGAAAAGGCTTTTATGAATACATTTTAGTTACTGTTAATAGTGTTTTCCTTGTGTCAAAGGTGTATTGGATTTGTTCCATTAAAGCTCTGTCTCCTGAGACACAGTTTCAGTAGGAGCATCTCTTACTGCCACTTCCACTGAGATCATGATTGCTTGGAAGACAAAAAATAGTGACTGTGTCATTAAAGTCATACCATATCTGTAGGACTTGGAAACACTACAGTGTCAATGGAAAATGTCACATGCACTTTTCCTTTCTTTAACTTGCAGGATTTTAAATGAAAAAAGATATAATTATATATATATATATAAAATATATATATATAAAGGGTTAATGCAATATTGTGCATCCATTTTAATCCCTTCAGATCTGCTCTTATGTCCCAGGGTCTAAACCAATAGGAACTGTTGAGCAGCATTCAAACACTGAGACCTATGTACACGTTTGAAAGCAAACATGCAAATTAAAACGAACAAAGTCTGCAATTGTCTTGTTTCGGTCACCAACAAAGATAAGCCTAGTACAAGAGATCAGATGCAATTGCAAATCTTGGAATTCAAGCCATGAAGCAGCTGAGCCCACAAGACTTGGTAAAAGTTGTTTCCTTGACTTCACTGGATTTTGTATTGGACTCTGGACTGGAATTCAGAAGCTGTAGCACAGGGGTATGTATGGGACCTGGGGCATGCAGGGCTCTTCCAGTGATGCACGCTTCTGTGAATGGTGATGACTGTTTCTGCCATTTGCCCAGAAGATTAAAAAAAATGTGTATAAGCCTCTAAATCCAATCTGAAGAAAGAAAAAGGTGTCTTTTTACCCAGCCACTTGGCTAATGGCGACAAAATGCGTACCTCTAGTTGTACTGGGCACAGCCAAGGCCCCAATTCTATAAATTAATTGAGAAGTGATCATAGTACTGAGATATAAATATGCGTTTTTTTTAATGTCTAATTTCTGTTGTTTCAGGTACTTAGCCAAAAATCTGTTGCTCTTTTTGATATGTAGTTTTGGACTTTATGGTAAACGTGCTATTTATTATGTGAAGTGGGCTGAGAAAAACTGTAATTTGACTTCTTAACTTACATGGTTCTACTTGTTTTATTCTCAAGAACAGGTGAAATAGCACTAGAGCAGGTGAAATAGCACTACCAGCAGAGAATCTGGTAATAACTTCAGCTGCATGCCCCTTCTCCCTTCTACTCACATCTCATTAGTGATATTGTTCTAATAAGATAAAAATCATTAACTTATACATCTTCACAGATGAGCCAAACAGCCCCAAGTGAAAACAAATTTCAATAATTTACACTTTCACACTTTCTGTGGTTTAAATTGGGAGCATGGTGATCTCTGGACAAGAAAATCTTAGATCTCGACAAGTAAAATAAGTTACTTGAGTGGCTGAAATTAGCAAGTCCCACATACTGTTGTCTTTTTTAATTTTCCGCCTCATTAACATCTGCAAATGAGTATGTAAGGCTGAGTCTACAGAAGTCATACACTTTTGTCATTAAACATGTTTGCTGCTAGCAATAACTGGCTCCCTTAATGCTGTTTTGCAGATATATGTGTATTTACTGCCAAAATAAAATGACGTGGTTAACTTGCAGAGTTGTATAATCAATACACGTGTCCTGAGTCTGTGGGACAGTTAGAGCTAGCCTTTCCAACTCAGTGGCGTTGTCTTAGCAGCTCTAAGTTTTAAGCAGTTTCTAGTAAGTAAAATTTAGTTTAAAAAAATCAGTCAGCCACTGAAAGACAGAATTTTCTTACTCCAAGCTAATAACGATCAAAACTTCAAGAGAAGATTCTTTTTGGGCTAAGCACCTCTGTTAAGGCTCATATCAGATATCACACAGGTAGACAGTTTTTCAGCAATGTCCTCCCGAATGATCTAGTTTGAAAGTAAATGTAAAATATTTTCCATTGTGATTCCTGCCTGCGAAGGGCTCAATGAGTTTTGTTTATACAGAAATAAAGGTGGGGCATGATCCTTTAATAAATACAAGTACCAGCTGCATATAGTCTGTATAATATTATCCCACCACATATGGAATATAATCCTGTTATAGTCATTGAATGAATCACACACAGCCATTATTATGGGGCTGTAATTTAAAGCTTGGATTCCAAACCACCATTAGCTTTCATTTGTACTAATGGAAAGTCGTGTTCCTGTGGAACTGTAAAAGGGGCATTTCTCAAAGCAGGGGCAAACTTATAGACATTTTGTTGAAATTGAATCCAGCCATTTTGTTCATCTGCCTAACTGGTCCCTATTGCTCTACTCATCCTTGCTAACTGCTAGTAACATAGGATGGCAAATGTGGCATTATATAAATCCTTAAGAGTATTTATAACATGACTTTTTTTGTTGTCCTACGATCAATAAATCTTGCTTTCTCCAAAAGCTTTTCAATGTCAGAACTGGTTTTCAGTTCTCTTAAAACTGCTGTCATCCAAATTTCTGCCAAAATCCAAGTCCATTGGAAGAGGATTAAACAGCTTGACAAACCAGAAGGAACAACTTGACCTTTGTGGTTTTGACTGTTCTTTCGTAATGCCATCACAAGGAAAAAATAAATAATATCGGATGATGCTCACATATCAGGAAAGACTGGAAAATGGCATTGCTCAGACTTGACATTTTGAGTGGCAGATGGGATAACAAATAATTTTCCCCCATCTTTTCTTGTCAATATTTAATTCAAAGCACTGAAGTTGATAAATATGTGCATTTAGTTACACAAAATACAAATATCAATACGCTTCTCTGGCCTAATTGCTAATATGTTGACAAGAACTGAATCATAATTTGACATGAGAACAGACTTTTTTCCCCTATTTTGATACAGAGAACGTAGCGTATTATAGTGCTGACAAAAATCAGTATCTCATTGTCAAATATTCTCTTTGATGTTTTCAAAACTTCCATCTTTCAGTATTTTGAGGTATCTGTCACTGAAGAGTTGAGCACACTGCAAACCAATGGCACCAAATATTTCATGTTTCTAAGTTAATTGCTCTGACTTATGAACCCCAATTGTTTTAAATTTTAGTTCAAACATTAATGAAGTCAATACCGAGTCTGTACAGTTTGCATATGACCTATGTAAATATAAACCAGTTAACTGTGCATATATTGTTCTAATTCTAGTAGCTTCATAGACCTATGTCATCTCTTATTCCTGCTAATTAGGCTTGCTCTTTCTATCAGTCTCACCTATTCCTGATAATTAGGCTTGCTCATTCTCTTAGTCTACGGATTTTCTACAGATCCTATCACTATATAATTAAATTCTTCCCCGTCATATCCTGTGTCTTCCAGTAGGTTTTGGAAATGATGTACCCCGCGTTCTGGATGTAAAGCCTTACTGAATATACTTTGCTATTAGTTAAGCAGCATCTCTGAGGGACTAAAACCAAGCACTGGAAAAAGTGTATGGGTTTGCCTCGAACTGGAGATCCAGCTGAAGCTGGGGCTATATGCAATTCTTAAAAGTATGTAAGCACCTAAAGATGAAAGGAGGCATTTACTAGATTTAAAAAACTCCCAGCAGGAGAATTTAAGCACAGCTAAAACTCCCACAACTTCTACATCCTGTCTTTTACCTGGTGGCACTCTGGAGCACAACTTGGAATATTGCACCAATGAGAGGGTTTTATTTAGACACATGAACATCTTGTATCGGTAATAGATAAATAATTGAATTGTAATTGATGTATAATTGATCTAAAGCTTGCCTTCAGTCATGGTTTCCTAGGAACGTTTTATTTGGTCCTTTTTTTTCTACCAGTAATCTCACAGATTATAAATATACGAAATAATATGCATATATGGACCATTAGAGTGCGAGTTTTGACACAACTATAAACGAAACTGTTTGGAAGCTTTCAGAGAAAGCTGAACGGAATCTTTACTATGTTTCCATATTGTTTTTTTTTTTTTTTCTTTTATCTCTACAGATACAGACCAATGCAGGTTACAGGGATTATGGATGTTACAACAAGTTACTCAGAAAAAACCATGTGAAATAAATTTGGCCGTGCTGTTCCTGATAGACTGTAAAGAATATGTTACTTGTTAATTGCCAAGACATTTCTTCTAATTTATATTAAATTTCCACATTTTTCTCTCAGTTAGTATTTCAGTGTCATGTAAGACCATGAATGTGTGACTCAGGATAGTTACCATACGAAATGCTAATTGTTTTTTTTTATCTATAAAGGGTTACTTCTACAACGCATTTCCTGTGTTAAAGCTATGAAAGCTATTTGTTGCTTTGAAAAATATTTTTAAAAGCGTATTTATTTTACAGTCCATTTTCTTTTTTAGTAGGTGTATGTCTAGTTTTTTCTACCCTAATGGATGAATAGAATACTTTTGGGAATTTTTCATGAAATCTCCTTAAAGGTTAGGAGTTTTAGAAGATAAGATCATGTTTGTATCGCTGAGATTCTACATTACAGCACTGAATGCAATGTTGGGTAGTCCTCCTCTTTACAAGCATTCCCACTGCATTCAGAGCTGCCACTGATGGGGGATAGTTCCTCTCAGTCAGAACCTTACGCTGACTGGCATTTTTATGAGTCAGCTCTAAAACCCACGTGTAATGGACTGACCCAGCACCTGTGTTTTGTGGGGTGTGTAACTGAGAGCTTCGCAAAGAGGTAAAATGCCAGTGGATCATTTACCACAGATGGATTTTCTGTTGGATTTCCCTGGTGGAGCACACTCTGGCTGATGGAAGTGTGAACTTATATTTGTAAGGACTGATGGGACACCACGGTTCCCAATCTTCTCAAATAATTTTTAAAGATTCACTAGAACCAGGGAGGTGATTATGGAGATGGAGAATTGATAGGGTTACATGTCAGTATTAAACCAGTTTCTTCTTGCTGGATCTTTTATGTATATTTTCTCAAAACACTCAAACTCAAAACTTCTTTTGTCCTCCGTATAACACTGCAGTTACTGAGTAAAATGAATAATTCCAACCTTCACACGGACAAACCAAAATCTGGAGAGGTTTCTGCTCAGGCCTGGAGTCCTAGCTACTCTTTAGGATGCCATTGGACATCACAGCTCAAGCAAAGTTTTGAGATTTCCATGTGTGGGGTATGAGATAGCTGAGGCTGAACTTTCTGGAGTTGAGGAACAACTATGTAGACAAAACTATACCATCCTTCTGGGTTTAGTTTTGGGGAATAAGTTTACAGAAAGATGTGAAGATTGATAAATGAACTCATAAGCCAAAGGAGAGTCAGGAATAAACACATTCTCTCAGAGAAAGGTCCAATACTCAAACTGCCAAGCAACGCTTTTTGTCTCTTAAAAATATATACAGACATCTTAAAAGATATACAGTATCTTAAAACATATATATAAAACATATATATATAGTTGCCTCAAACATTCATAAAATGAAATGCATTTTCCTAACTTTAAGGAAACAAGAAATAAGAGCTTCTTCACTTTCTAACCCAGACATGCTTGGAGCAGCTGTTCTCCTCTGTATGCTCTCAGTGTGCAAACATATTAAAAATGTAAATGTCAAACTTGATGTGAGGTTTCAGTGTGGTCCTGTCTGCAAATTCCATTTTCAGCTTGCCAGCAAGCACTTTACCCTGCTCGGTAGCTTGCACCTTTTCAAGAAGCGGAATAACTTAAGGCGCTTCTCATACAGTCATTAATTGGCTGTTTCTAGTGGGATCTCTTCACTGAGTACATGTTAATGTTCGTGATGTGGGTCACGACTCTGCATTGCTATTTTCTCTAATTACCATCCTTCAGTGTTTTTTCCCTCAGCTGGAACATTGTGTTCTCCCAGGCACAGTGTATGCAAAAGTGGAGATATCACAAAATGAGAGGAAAAAATAACCTAATTATCTTCATGGTCCAGGAAGGTCCAATTAGCAATTAGAGAAATGTGTTGAAATAAAAATTGTACATTGCTTCTTTTGACTCTGCTTCTAAACTGTTAAGATCACTGCTCAGATTTATCACGGGATTAACTAACTGCTGATAAGAACACTTTTAACACCAGGGCTTTAACGTTTCTGAACACAGATGGTTTGAGTTGTTTGAAACTGCATGAATTACTGAACTATAGTCTCATTGCAAGGTTGTTAATTGTTCACTGAGGCTTGACTGGAAACATACTTTAATACGTGCTGCACCATCGCTGGATGTGCTATCATCATAAATGAACACGCACAGTTGCCACGTCGAGAATGCAAGAAAACGGTGCATTGGTTGACCTGGGAATGTGCAGGAGCTGCTCATTCCCACTCCTTGCGGAGGTGCACAAAACTGGTGACATGTTACAGAGCCTCCAGAAAGAATAAGATAACGACATTGCTTTATTCTGAGGTTTCATAGTTTATTCTGAATTAGAGAGAGTAAGGAATGACTAGGGTGGAAAAGGAATGCTTTATTGCAGGATGGCTGACTACAATGGTGACACGTTTTCCCTGTGAACCTGGCTTCCCTCTCCTTTAGTATGAACTACACCTGAATTACAAGGTACAGTCTGCAAAAAATTATCACAAACTAGGATTGCGTTTGAGAAGAAAGTGAAAAAAGGAGATGTTATATGTGATCCATAGTCACATCCACAATTTATATTCCAAGGGTTGATGTGGTTATATAATAGTCTTCATTTATCATTTATACTATTGTGTATCTACTCTGGAAGGTGTCTACATCAATCTTAGCAATCTCTCTCTCGGAAGTCCTAAGGGTAGGCGTAGATTCCTACCAGCATGCAGCCTGGGGTTGGAAGCCTACTTGGTGAAATACTATTTATTAAAACCTTTGAAGGGGAACTAGAACAGATCAATGTAAGCACACAGGTAACAAAGAATTTTAACACTTCTGCCTCTGCAGGATCAATTTATTTTTTCTTTTTGTCCAGATGGATTCACATTTCTGCAATTGGAAGCTTTGAAGTCGGTAGCTGGCAGGAATATTTACATGTCTGTTTCAGAAGAGCAGTAAGGTATATTCAGTATTGGTGGGGTAAGCCATACTGAAATATCATAACAAGACTTTTAGGCTGCATGATATGAAAGGTACAGAGGGTAATACCATCATTTTCCTCTTGTCCCAGACAGAAGAAAATAGTGAAAAACACGCTCTGCTTAATATCATGTACCGTTACCTCACCCTTCTTGTCATTTAGTTGTTCTAGGCGTTTCTTTTTGCATCTCTTTGTCTTTTTTCTTCTTGGACTAGAAGGTGTTTTTTATTTTTAGATTTCATACTCAATGTACTTATTCTCTAATTTCTCCCTCTGAAGCCAAACCAGTTCTTGACCATGCTTTGCTGCTCAGGTGCACCACACAAATCAGGCTGGAAGAGTAATGACAGGCAAAGGCAAAAGTACTCACTGTGCATGAGGCCTGAGTGCTTAGAATCTAAGATTGCTGTATAGAAGCATTTAAATACAGGAGTGCTTGCTACGGTATATGAAATGTAACGTTATGCCTCATTGTATTCAGGAAAATATTTTAGTAGCTTTGCCTTGTAATGAAACTCTAAAAAATTGTATCCATCTTGGCTCCCACTGCCTTTTTGGGCTCCATTCACCTCTGCATAAGACACTTTGCAACAGGCTTCATTGGCTTCTGTTAGAAGTATGTCAAGGGAGACCAGGCCATATTGCTTCAGGGTGCAGAGACAATTAATATGGTCTAGGCTGGGAAACTGTTTCCATTTTTCCATTCACTGCATATCAAGCAGGAATTGGACCATGTGGAGAAGGTCAAATGGAAAGTAGAGAGAAATACCAAGGATGTAGAAAACATAAGGTATGAGAGTGGGGGGTTATTTATTCTAGAAAGACGCAGCCACATCTCCTTTGTCCAGGGAAAGGAATGCAAGGCCACTCTGGAGAGGAAGGGAATAACCTGAAGAACCAAATAGATAAGACAAAAGTGAGGTGGCAAAGAAGATTTCAGTTAGATAGGATAAAAAATAACAGTTGGGAAAGCGACACAGCACAGATTGAACGCAGAAACATGGCATTTCTGCCATTGGTACTTTTAAAGAACAAGTGAAATAAGCATCTGTCAGCAATATCAAGCAGCAGCTAATCTTCCTTAGGGCAGTAGAATGTTTTTGGTCATGTTTTAAAATCCCCTTCGGTACTAATTTTTCATTGACCGTATTGAGACTTCACAGGGAGACTTTCAGCCCAAAGGGCTTATACTAGGAAGTCCTGTATAGGGTCTGAGAATTTTTAGGTGTTTTTTCTCTAGGAGTAAATGGAAAATGTCACATGGGGAATGTCTGGTCAAATAAACGAATGTTGAGAACTACAGTGTTTTACAGATGTGCAGGGAGCAAGTTTGTAAAGCAGATTCCTGTGGTTGCTACAATCAATGTCAAAAATCCTATTGACTTAAGTGGTTAGAGACGCAAACCTTGAGCTACTTGGAAGATATCAGTTAATCAATGTGAATCAAATTCTTCTGCTCTGTGTGTTGAACCAAGCAATAGTTTTCTGCTCTCTCGAGAGGTGACAATCTATCATGCCAATCCCCCTACGCCCACCATTCTTGGGAATTCATTTTAATTAATATTAATTAAATTTGCCTTGAGCGAGTTATTTTGCTGTCCAGATTTTGTGAAAGATTTTCCGTTCTTGCTGCTTGCCCGCTTTATCACCTTGGTGCATCCATTTACAGAAGACGTAGACGCCATATGAAATATTCATTCATCAATTTGCTGAGGTTAAAATAGTCTATGCCTGCAGTCGTTTGGACTCTGCATGGCTGCCAGCGCAGCCGTTGGAGGGTGGCTGAGGGTGAGCTGTACCCCGCGCAGAGGGCACTGAGGGGAGCCTGGGGCAGGGGAAGCTGGGCTGGGAGCCATCCTTGGGGATTGCCCCCGGCTGCGGCTGAGTGATGGGAATCAGGCGTGGAAGCAGGGCCCTGCCCGCCAGGGTGCTGAGAGCACCTGAGCTCGGTTGGGAGCCCGCTTCTCTCCGTTTAACACAACCCCTTGGGTTTGGGCGCCTCCCGGCTTTTCCTGGGGACGGTCCCGCAGGGTTGCGCCGGGGGCGAAAGGCTGCAAGGCCGAGCAGGGCTGCCCTGGATGCGGTGACTGCTTGCAGGTGGGGGTGGGAGAGGTGTTAATTGGCCCTTATGTAGCTCAGGCGGTGCTGCGCTGCCTGGCAGCGCTGTGGGAGCTGGCAGAGCTACGAGGGGAAAAACGTCTGTGAAACCGGGTGAAGGTGCTGGGGGGCACGGCTTGCCCCCGGCAGGGTGCTGTGGCTGGCGGGTGTCGGTGCCGGAGCTGGAAGCCGTCCGGCTGCTGCGAGGTAAGCGCGGGGCCTGCCCGAGCCCCCGGCTGGAGGCTGCCTGGGGGCGCGCCGTCCGCCTCGGCCCTCCCCAGCTACCGGCAGCCCGGGCACACGGAGCCGGTCCTGGCAGCCGCAGCGGGCGTCCTCTGCTGTTTAGGTCAAACGAACCTCGGTTTATTTGCTTGGCTTTTAAGGGGAGGTGGGAAGCCTGAGCTCCCATAGTGTGAAATGCTGTTCTGGTGGTCTCAGGAAAAAAGTACATCGCAGGCGTTCCTAGATGGGGCTTAACGGCCGTGGTGGGAGTTTTTGTGCTGTGTGATGGGGAAATACTTAAAGGGAGAGAGAGGATAATGGGGGGGAAATCTCTCTCCTCCCTGGTTTTTAGGGCTAATCTGTATTTGATCCTAGATCTTACAGAACTAGAGAGCAAAATAACATGGACTTGACGTTTTAAAGTTCTGAATCTTTGTGAGCCACAGCTCTCTAGGTTGTGGTTTGGTATTGTTTTTGGGTTTTGGTGTTTTGTTGTGGTTTGTTTATTATTATTAATTATTATTATTATTTATTTTTGAAAACTGTTAGACTACATCTTTTGATATTTGGGGCGTATCTTAAACTGTAGCATTCTCCTGACTGCTTTATCCTGCTATTCTGTGGAATAATGCATCTTGCAGCACTGTAGAAAATGTATGTAACTCTGCTCCCCAAACCCAATTCCCCACAAAACATTGTATATAATAATCCTGTATCTCACTTCCATTTTTCTCATGTTCTTTCCTGATTTAAAACTAAAACCTACTAGAATCTAGCTTCAAAGTTGGATTAACAGCTGTGTGTGCTCTTAATCAGTTGAATAAGCAGAGTATCTCATACATTAGTGATCATTTAGCATGTTCTAGATTCTTAAATATGTTCATCTGTAACTTAAGCCTTTTATTTTTTTTCATTGGGTGCCCAATTGGACATTGCCTTGTTAAATTGGACATACTCATCTGTAGCAAAATCACTGTAATAATGGAAATGTTCTTACTTTCGTTGTACTATGGCATATATTACCGCAGAGGTATGTGTTGTAGGAAAATTTAAATTAATTTTGTTAGTGCTTACAAAGCCAAGAAAGATTTATACTTTTTCATTTCTATGAATTAAGGATAAACTTAGTCTTATAAAAACTCTAGGAAAAATACAGTCTTTTAGCAAACTACTTAATTGATACTTTAAAATACAATATACTCGGTAATATGGAAGTATTATGCTCTTTAAGGAAGCCCAAGGCTAATATTTTGGAAGTCGGTTTAATCTTTAATGTAGCAAAAAATAAGACAACTGTAAAAGTTGCATCAACAAGCACAACAAGCAGCTTTTCTAAGTGTAGGATTGTCTTGGTTTAAACTGACCTGTTTTTCTCAAAAATTATTTTTGATGAGTAAAAATATTCTTAAAACTAATACTTTGAGCATCTTGTTTGCAAATCCCTGGAGAAATCTAGCTGCATTGCAGGCAGTGAGAGTACTCTTGCTCTGGGGGAAGGCAGGCTTTCTCCTGACCCTCTCTCTCACAGGAAGCGAGGATGGAAAGGGATCTTCCAAGTCCTGAAATGCAATCTGCTGCCTTTGGAAACAGCTGTTGCATCTGGTGCTATTTAGAAGTTCGTGTTACTTCATCACATGCGCATCTTCTCATGGCTTTGCTATTCTGATGGTTGAAATCCTCCTCTGCTTTTTTAGCTATTGTTATTCACTTTCAGATTAAACCTGGTAATCTTGAATGTATTTTTGGCTCTTCTCCCTTGTTGGTTGTCCCCTTTCCATAGATCCTTATAGACAACAATCATTCTCTCAGTTCTGTTTTACTGGATGAAACCATTTAGGAATAGGCAGTTAATACTGATGAGTAGTCACTCCTAATCAGCTGCTACAAACTCCCATTCCCAGGCAGTGGATAACTGGCTGGCAATTTGTCTGGCAGTGAATCAGGGTTGCATGGGGAGAGAACGCTGCCGGCCATACTACCCCAGGCAAGGACCGCTTTCTTTACTTGCGTCTTTCTGTAGTTTTCCAGTCTCCCCACAGCATAGTGCCTCTGGCTTTCTCTTTCCCCTCTGTGCCCACCTCCTTCCCAGCAGCCTGCTGATGGCTCCACCAGTGCCTGTGCCCCCGGGCCTTGGTTCCGCTCCCCTCCTGCCCCACTCGGCTCAGATGGTTCCCAGTGGAGTGTCCCAGATGGCTCCCTGGTTTGCAGAGAGGCAGGAGCAGGTGACTTTATGGCTGTTTCTGTTGTTTATGACTAAGGGCCAGCCAAAGGCTTTATTGTATCCAGAGAGTGCAGTAGGCCAACGAAGTGGCTTAGTGGAACACATCCAGCTGAAGAGCCATATGTCACGCAGCTCTGGTGCAACTCGGGCACTTCGTACAATCCTTTGAATACAGTTCATCCCTGAAGATTGCGAATTCCTCTCTGTGGAGATCTGCTTGACTCTGCTGCTCCAGCCAGGAGCTTGTGCGCCACTGAGGCTGGAACCCCGAGCACAGCTATTCCAAAGCCTCATGCTCATGCTCTTCTAGTTAGAAACCTTTTGCTTGGTGTATCTGTTGTCCCTTAAGCTGTCCTGATAAACATGATGTGAGCAGTTTGAATATGAGTAATCTTTTTTTTTTTTTTTCTTAAACACTGTTATCTCTCATGGATGCCAGCTCCCCTTGTATTGTGTGACTAGGGGTACGTGTCTCTTAAATTGTGCTACCATCAGAAGGAAACTGATTGTATTCATAAATCTTACTGATAACTCTAAGAGCATTTGAAGCTCTTTGTCCCTTTGTTAGTCTAGATAACATGTACCAAGACTGGGCCCATCAACAAATATTGGTTACCCTGCAGCACATGACTGATACTGAAAACTTTTGCTTTGGTGTTGCAACTTTTAAAGCTGTTGCCCATTGCTTTAAAGAAGGGGCTGCAGTGGATAGATTAGCAGTGGGATATAGCTGAAAGGACAATGTTTTCTTGCTGCTGCTTGGTAACATCTTAAACTTGTCTGCCTCAGATTAGATTACGCTCGTGTTTAGCTAGTTTCCTCAGCAATTTTTGTCTTTCAGAAATTGCATTTGCTTATCGGATTTTTTTTTTTCCCCCTTTAACATATGGCCATTCCAAAGTGATTTTTGCAGTGTTATTCCTTTTTGAGATTATTAATCACATTTGATAATTTAAGAGTGGCTATTCTCAATGTTCATGCAAGCACTGCATATAAAATAGATCTAAATTTTAACTGATAATGTTTATTTTCCTTCGGGGGAGCGAGGGCCACCCCAGCAAGGGATTTGCAAAGGTATATTTATCAGTTGGACCATTAAATGAAAAACAAGTGAACAGGTAAAATCAGCTCAATGAAAACCTGGAGGAATCTGATAAGTGTTTATTTCTCTCTGCGTGTGTATAAGTACATATTGTGCTCCTTAGTTCCAAAGAGTTCAATAGAAGCTAACCAACAGCGCTCTGTGTTACTGACAGATACTTCTGGATTGAGGAAAACAGTCTGAGGACAGCTGAGATTCCTTCAGTGGGAAGAGTAAGAGAGGTACTTGGTGACCTCAGAAATTTGCAGTGGGTCTCGAGATGAAAGCATGTTTTGGATCTGTGAGGGACTCCCAGCTCTTACAATATGACTGGTAATATTTATTGCCTGGTAATTACTTGCCTGGTAATATTTATTACTAAGAATTTGTTTATTGCCTAGGAAACTTTAAAGGCAATCTTTATATATCATTGCAAGTGGAAGAAAAATGCAAACATTTCCAAATCCTAGAACTGATTCATTTTTTTAGTATGTCTGCTTATGATGTGAGCTATCTATTTTGTTATGGAGCAATACAGTGGTGTATAACCAGTTTAAAACAGCTACATCTGTCTAAGAACCAGGTACATAGGAGAGTTCAGATGGAATTGTTGGCTCTGTGCAGGACATCCCTATGTGGAAGCAATATCCTCCCTCCATCACCCTCCGCTGCTCCGTCTGGTGATGCCGTGGCTGCGCAATGCTCTGCCTTTCCTCACGCTCCACGTTTCTCTCTCTTCGCTGAGCTTGCTCAGATGTTTTTAGCTTAAAGTTTATTGATAACTTCAGGGCTGCCCCTTAATCCTTTGTCAAAGACCTCAGGTTTGTTAGTCTTATTAGTCTGTTACCATGGCGTTTCCTTCATTTATATTCCTTTGTGAAAGACGCCCTGGTTCACGTTGGAGCTTACAAACTACGTTTTCAGTTAAATGGTATTCTGCAGGACTGGCACGTATATTTTTGCTAAACTAATTTTCTTTTGGGTTCATTGATCTCTTTAATGAAAGTCTAAGCATTTTTATGAGCCAAAACCTCATTACACTGTACAGAGGCTGTACTTTAAACCTATCTGTTCTGTTACTGTACATTTTAATAAAACTTTATTAGATTTCTTTTCTGGTGAAAGACAGCAGGAAATGTTTCCTTCATTAGAAAACTTGAGGTGCTGGGAAACTTAATGTTGCATTCTTGTTTTCAGATTAATTATGGGTTTTGTTATACCTGGTTAATGGGTCTTCTGTGAAAGGAATTCAATTTAAATTATCCCATAGAAGATAACTGCATTCACGTCAAGATTATCTTTACACATCTGATCATGTGGCTTCTTTTCAATGAATAATAATTTTTTTCAGTCTTGGATTTATTAAGTTTTTCCTGTTGTAAATGGGTATGATACGCATTTTGTAACAAGGTATTTTATCTAAATTCTGCTTCTACCAGTGACACTTCACTTTGCTACAGCAGCAGATGCAAATCTACTGCAAATGTAAATCTCCTGAAATGTATTTTTTCCCCCTTCTTTTAGTGAAGAAGGCTTCATTTTTTTTTTTTTTAAAGTGGTTTCCTATGCAACATGGGGTACAGTAATCTGCACAGCTATTAGGTTGTCTGAATAGGATGAAATGAAATTCCTATTTCATAGGAATGAAAGCATTTTTATGTAACTTAATTTTGTAAAATCCTGAGTAGCATCTGGAGGGAAGAGAATGACGGGGAATTAAAAACTCAGGGGATTTGCTCAATATGTTGAATCTACTCCAATATCTTATTTTTCCTTCTATGACTACTGCGCATATGTTTGGGCTCTACTGAGAGTGGAAGAACGTGCTTAACTGAAAGGTACAAGAAGGGATTTTTTTCTGTAGATATAAGCCACTTCTTCCTCTTTCTTATATTAGAGCCACATCTTATTAGTATCCTGGGCTTAAGTAAGAGAGGTTAAAAGTCACTTGCGCTTTTTTTTTCCCTGCTGCCACCACTCTGGAAGGCTATAATCAAGAAAGATTTTTATATCCCATTATATCTTTGCCTGAGTTATTCCTGTGTTCCTGACTCTGTCTGGTTTTTTTTGGTTTGTGATTTTTTTTTTTTTTAAAAACCAGGAAATATATATTAAAAAAAACCCAACCAAATGAAAAAACCCACTTCTAACCCAAATGGTAGTCAACATGAAGCACCTTGCATGTTGTTCTCCTTAAAGAGGGAAATTAGTGAAAGGCAACCTTATCACCAACACAGACTTGTTTATTTGAAAGCGATTTGCACAAAGCCCTAAGCACAAGCAAGGTCCAAATGTAAGTTTTTGAGGGGGTACTCCTAACGTTATCCTTTAATAATTATTATTCCCCTATTTCTTATCCAGTGCTGAACCCAAAAGCTTCTTCCTTTGCTTTCTCTTGGAGTCAGGCCCTAAATTGGACCATTTCAGGCCCTTTTTTTTTTTTTTTTTTTTTTTTTTTTTCTTCTCCAGCTTACATCTCCATTCAGACAACCCCAAAGTGTAGGCCCTGGCTGAAAAGGTCATGGCTTTTGGTGACCTGTGCTTTGTCATAGAAACTGGTTGACCTTGTATCCTCTTGCTCTTCTTGGGAGACGTGTTTTTTTTCTGAATAACCATGTCCAGCCACGTCAATATACTCAGAGCCTGCCTGGTGGGTCGACATTGGGCTGCAACCGGATGTTTCTCACATCCTCAGTCCTCACGGGTGTATCACCCTTCCTTACATCCGCCTCCCGAGAGGTGCCAGCAGTGTCGCCTCTGGGCTCAGCCCTGTGGTAGGCTGTTAGAAGCAGGTGGAATTAGCAGTGTGGGGCAGCCCTGGTCCCCTCCGACCCTGCTGCCAGCTCCTGGGCAGGGCCACCTCACCCCACCGCTCACAGTGCTCGCTGCTCAGCAGTCGGTCTTTATTGATAAAGTGCTGTCATACATTTGAATATCAAAGTTATCCCAGCAACAGCTTCTTTCTCGTTGCTGTTTGTGTCTTACTGATCTGAGAGCCCCACAGCTGAGTAACGGGGGCGGGCAGAGCAGGACGTGGCTCCCCAGCGCTGGTGGTGCTGCATGGGTGCTCTGGGATGCAGGAGAGGTGGTGGCAACCATCGTACGGCAGAGAAAGGAGATGGGAAATCTACAGGTAAAGCCAGTTAATGCCTTTTGGTGAGTATGCCTCAGCCCTGCATAGCAGTAAATCTTTGTAACACAAGGGAACATGAGTCTTATCTCAAAATATTGTGAAAGAAGGAACAAACAACACTGTACAGCAGCAATGCTGATGTTTACCTTACTGGGGCTCTTATCTCCTGGCTGGTGGTGTCAAGAGTTGCTCTTTTTCATGCACGGGGTCATTTTGAACCTGAAGTTTTAAACTCTTAGTTACATACAGATGTCCCCCCCCAGCCAGGTGCTGTGGATTTACATCCCTTGGATTTCATTAGTTCTTCTCTTATCAGTAGGAGGGTTTTAAATCCTCAGGGTAAAGGGAGTGTTTTGTAGGAAAAGCTTTCTGAGGCTTCCAAAGGCTCTCAGGCTTGGAGGCTGCCTGGGGAATGGGCCTTGTTCTGGTTGGGTTTGGTATTTAATCTTTTTTAAAAGTCTTTGATAGTTGCTAATGTTCAAGCTGGTGGCTATGTGTGGAATATATGCCAAAGCGCTAATCTGTATAAGGTGGTGTTGAATTGTTTGAGTTATGTACTTCTGAAATAAATGTCCGTTTAGAGCGACCTACTTCTGACGCGCTTCATCTGACATGGGGAGCACCTTCTTTCTTTCCAGTAAGCAGGTCACTTTGAGGTGTTCCTAATGAGAGGAATAAATAATTTATGAATATAGAACAGTTTGATTTTTTTCAGCTGGGGCTTTGATCTGGAATTATGTGGAGGTAGTGGGCTGGTTCAGATTCCAGGATAAATGCTTCCCATGCCTCCCAGGAAGTGATTTACTTTTGACCTCCTCCAAAGACTTCAGGTTTTGGCTCCTGACAGGCATTCTGTCGTAGGTAAGGAAGAGTTGTTGATGCAAACACCCTAGGTGTTGTACTGAATGACAAATCGGTAATAATTTGTGACACAATGTGTGTAATGACTGGCTGTTCACTTCTGAAGGACCACTGCAGGTGCTAATCAGTGAGTCAGCCCAAGCACGCTGACCTCCAAGGCTTTCGTCTCTGGAAAGCTGTGTTAAAATGTATACTCTGGCTTACTAAGCAGAGAGGATGACATAAATACAGCCAGTTCCATATAGCTGACATGACTTGAATTAACTGGTGAAAACTGACTGCTCCCTCTTAATTGTTACAAAATAGCAGCACACAAAGTAAAGCAATAGGAATGTTGTCAGTGTTTAGTGGTGAAATGATTCAGCATCATTATCTTCCTAATAATGTGTCTGGAATAGCGTGGATTATATCAAATGTGTTTACATTATTACTTTGGCTTTCAATGATCAAACTTTGTGCTTTATTTGCTGCTGGTTTCCTACAGCTTCTTGGTATAAAATAGGATACAATGGCTGTTGGCTGCAGGTCATCAAGCAAATGATTTGCAGTGTAGGCTCCCTGAGCAGCGTTCTCAAAAGGAATGTGTGGTACCACCAGGCATCTCCAACTCATGCCAGCCCCCCTTGACTCTCTTCTAGCTGTGGACGGGTCGTGTTTTCCAGTCGGAGAAATGCTCTGAGTTTGTGCCCAGTCTACCCTAAAAGTTCCGCGAGAGCTCTCAAAGTTCCGAGAGCCCTCAAATTAGCGGACTGAATTGATGTGAAACTGATTTAGTTTTTTTTGTAGTCAGCATTTGGATATGTGTTTTTTCTTATTTGAGTTGCCTTAACCTAGAAAACATGACTGTACTCTGTCATATTTGGCCAGACTGAGGGTTTTTTTGGTTGTCTCATACATGCGATAGTGCACTTCTGTTGTAATCAAACAGCACAACTCAGGCATGCAATTTTCTGCTAAGTATTTTCTTATTCAGCAAAAAGGCTCATGCAATAGCTCCCCACTCAAACCTGAGCAAATCTGTTAATTGGGAGGAAAACCTCAAATACTACCGCAAGAGCTGTAGTGTGCCCCTGAGGTTTGGATCAGAGCTCTGATCCAAATGATGTGATGTGGCATCCAGAGCTGGAGCTGCTGCTTTTGCACCCGGTGGCAGCCAGAATCCGGTGGAGGAATGGATTTGTTGGGTTTTTCTATTGGGAAGTTGATGGGAGCTGGGTCCAGAAAAAGCTGCCTCTTTCCAATGCTCCTGCCAACTTCTGGCTCAGTAGGCTCCTAACTGTTGCAGCAGCAAAGCTTTTTCTCCTGAAGTGTCAAGAATTGCAAGCCCTCTTGGTTCAGCTTTAACTCACAATAAGAGAAACATCGGGCACTGGCCTGATATTCTTGTGCCCATACTAAGACAAAAAGTGGTGTGTGTGGTTTTTTTTTTTCTTTCAGCTGCTATATTTAGGAAATGATTTTTATTCAGTTCTTGTTTAAACAAGTCCATTTACCTTTTATTTATATTACCACTTGACTCAGAGTTGCGTTTCTAAACACTACGAATGCTTGACAATTAGTGCCTAATTAGCAAAATCTAAGAAGTTCTGCAATTTTGGATCTCTTCTAGACTTCTGCTGCCTGGTCCAAAAGCTTATTAAAATGCCTGTGATGAGATAATATTGCAGCGAGCATCAGAGGCATAGTCCTTCACCCTGTTTTCACTCATCAATAACACTTAATACTGCTCAATATTCTGTATGAATGAGAATAAGCTTGTGAAGCCTTGCAGGGTAGGTGGGTTAATGGATCAATATTGACCTTTACCATTACAACTCCAATTAAAGCTGCATATGAACTGAAATGAGGGTAGCAGTTTCAGCACAAATGGAGAGGGTGTGGGGTTTGCAGCAAGATTTTCTTCATCTAACAGTACTTTATGCCATTTTTAGATGTCTCTGAAAACATCACAGAATTGGAAACAAAAATGTATGGAGAATGCTATGAGGATGTGGATAGTTTTAAACCAAGACTACGTTGTGTGGATTTTTGTTGGTGGTGGTGGTGTTTGCTTTTTTTTTTTAACTTGACAGTACAAAACCTCCTAGTGGTGAGTTTAAGCTCTCTTCAACGAATTTGGATGGTATTCGGTTTTACTGACTTGATTTCTCTTACTGGATTTGCTGTGTGGTTTTGATGGTGGAATGACATTTAGCTCAAGAAGATCTCGCACGCAGTGGGCAGACTGGGTTAGCAGCATAGTGCTCTTCGTGGGCCATGGCAGTGTGAAGCCAGAACTCGCTCGTTCCCTGGCAGCACGCACCCTTCAGAAGTAGGCTTCGCTTGCCAGTGTGATAGCCTTTGAATGCCCTTTGGCTATGCTTTCACATCTTGTGTCACCACCTATGTCACACAAGTGACCTGGCACTTCCAAGTCACGATGAGGGAATCTTTGTCTTCAGCAGGTAGGAAATGTGCTAATTGAGATATGACTCTTGGGCAGCTGGGAAATGGAGGCTTTCAGCATCATCAGAGGCTTCTGAACTTTTTGTTGTGTTTCCTATTTTGATTTAATCTCATGTCTATGCTGTCTGTTGCTTTGGTGTTGTTTTTTGTTTGTTTGTTTTTTTTTTTTTAGGAGATGGGGCTAGCAGTATGTATGGGAGGGGAAAAATAAAAATCAGTTTCACACAGTTAATACAGCATGAAAATGAGAACCAAGAACAAGAGGGGGAAAAAAAGGGGGTATGTGGGTGGAAGGGCTCAAGGACAGTCAATCCATTTCAGAATACTTTCTCTGTTTTCAAAAAATAAAATTTAAAAAAAAAAAAGCTTTCCCACTGTGTACAAAGCCCTAACTCTGCATTCAAATGGGATTGTATGTTTGTGGGTGGCTTTAACCCTAGTCCTCTTTACCTGCTATTCTCACACCTATGTTTTATTATGAAATACAGAAACAGGAGAGGGTCTACATTAACAAGCAAGAAGAGACGTCAAATAGCTGAAAATCTCCTATCATTTTAGCCAACTTTTGTTATAAACTGAAGAAGGCTATGTTTACAGCTACAGAAAGGGAAAGAGAAATACTCCTTAATTCCCATATCTTGTCCTGACAAAATGTAAGTTGTAGAAAGGATAAAGTGAAATAGGAAAATGAGAATGAAAAACTTCAAAGGAAGTTTAAAAGTAACCAGGAGATATTAAGTGAATGGATTGAGAACAGCACAACTTCATCATTGAACAGTATCAGGTTTTGCTACCCTTACTTAAATCAGTGTTATAACTTTGCAAAGAGTTAAAAGCACTCTCAAAGCTCTGCCCTGCTCTTGATTGGAGAGCTGCTGCCAGAACTGAAGTATAAGTTTTTAGTTTGTCCACAGATACTTGTATGTGTGGAAACAAAGTAAAGAAAACATGCTTTCCAAGTTGGACTACATAGTACTCCCATCTCCAGAAAAGAATTCCTTTTTGACCAAGACTGGAAATGAATGGGATCCTACAGGTACCTGTCTTGTCTCTGGCACTCCTGCCAGCTGGATGGCCACCCCCTGCTGCATAACGGTGAGAAGAAAGCTGAAAGGGCCAGGAGGGACTGATCATTTTGGGTTCAAGTGCAGGATGCTCCCCAATGTATCTGGGAGAAACAAGTAGTATCAATCTGTTCTGTGGGAATGCTAAACTTGCACTGAAGAGAAAAAAATCTCATTAAAGCTCCCCAAGATGCCCTTTGCTGCTATTGTTTGTGGGTTTTTTTTTTTTAAACATTTTCTGTACAACAGTTTTTGTTAGATTAAATGGCCTCAAGTGTAGCAGGATCAATGCAGCTATCTGGAGATTTACTTTTGGTAAATAAAAATAATTGTAATAACATGGCAAATAAATTTTATTTGCTGTTATCTAGTGAAAACTGGAGCAGAATCTATAATTTGTTCTGAAGTGTTGAAAATCTATAATGCTAGGTGTTTGGGTGCTTCTTCTTTCCCTCCTGTGCCAGACCATGTTCTCAATGTGGCAAATAATCTTGCCAATCAAAGATACTTTACTTTTATTTAAAAACAAAACAAACAACAACAACAAAAAAAAACCCAAACCAAAACGTAATTCATACTATAGAATGGCTTGGGTTGGAAGGTACTATAAAAATCATCTAGTTCAACCCCCCTGCCATGGACAGGGACACCTCCCACTAGACCAGGCTGCTCAAAGCCTCATCCAGCCTGGCCTTGAACACTTCCAGGGATGGGGCGTCCACAGCTCCTCTGGGCAACCTGTGCCAGTGCCTCACTGGAACATGAATATGTTTGGAAGTAACTGCAGTTGAAGTGGGACTGTAACCCTTATTACATGTCACCTATGTTTAAGCTAATCTGGATCAGACTCTTCCTTGTTCTCTTGAATTATT
Source organism: Fratercula arctica (assembly GCA_947846985.1). NCBI lineage: Eukaryota > Metazoa > Chordata > Aves > Charadriiformes > Alcidae > Fratercula > Fratercula arctica. Next base: position 35,299,292 of record CANTUZ010000006.1, read on the forward strand.
TTAGAGGCTATTATATAAATCATGTATATTTTGATGTCTTTAGACCGCTGCAGGTGACACTGAAAAAATACAATAGTTATTGTGTCCTTCCCTTTTTAGATTCCGTATATAGATGTTTATTTGTGTCTCAGTAGATATCTAAGTGTGATTTAGTCTTAGGTGTTGGTTAATGGTTTGGTCCTAAATTTTTCCTGAAAATTAAATTTCAAGTTGAGTTTGATAATGTATCACAGAAGTAATAACTTCTGGTTGTGCTGCTTTTTATCTGAAGAGCTCAAAGTACTTTGGAAATGCGTTATTTATTATGTACCTGTAGTATTGTACAGGGAGCTTTATGAAACTCATGGCCTGTAAAACTATGTATGCAGACAAGTCCTATGTATGGAAGACTATTTAGAAAGAAGACCCCCTCCACTCCTGTACTTAAGTTGTGGGTTGAAGCTCCCTCTGAGCAGAACCTGACAGACAAAACTGTCTTTGGACCAAGTTCAACAGTGATAGGCAACACCAAGCAATTTGCGTCACTTCAATTCACCTTTTTGTTCCTCAGTTCGCCTGGTATGCGAACATACCTGTACAAACGCAACCTGCCAAATATTGTTGCTCCTTTTGAGAAAGTATTAGTAGTGATTCAGCATCCATAAAAAGGGTAGTTTGATTCCAGAGCTTGTACAACAACAGAGGACCTGGTCTCTTGTGAACCATCACATCTGAAAAAAAAGGAATAAGGAACAATCAAGGCTTTCCCGTTTGATCTAGTTTCATTTTTCTGTGAATACGGCAAGCTTCTAGTAGTATAATCTCTTAGACCATCATTTTTACTTGACAGCAGCTAATTGCTCACGTTTTTGTCAACTTTCTGACCTTTAAATGGTGCCACTTTTGACAGCACTTAAAAATGGTGATTGCCTTTAGAGCAAGTACGAAGAAACAAGGCATGCATTTCCACTCTAATTAGGATTTGTAGTGCATTAATGACAATCATGTTGACAGAAAACTTTACACACTCATAAGGCTGTCATGATGGGCAGTTGTTATTCCTTGTCATCTTCCTTTCTTTTTCCTATCCACAAAAGTGAAGAGTGTCCCCAAGGGTAATGTGACTTGGTGCACAGCATTCTATTGAAAACACATCTCTGCTGGTGACATGAGGGGAAAATCACTGTATAATGTACTGCCAGGCTGCGTGTAGAGAGGAAGCAATGGCGAAAGAAGGCTCTGTGGCAATCCCCACATTGTGCTACTTCTGGGAGTTGCAGGGTGTGTCTGGGCGTCTCCTACTCTACGTGGAGAATGTCTGACTTGCTAGATAATTTGGACAAACAACTTCTGAAGGCAGGAGAGCGCCATGTGTTTTGGGTTTCTGTACCAGGTTCTGTCTGAAAGGCCTGAGTGCATGCAGTAGGGACAACTCTGACCTGTGCCGTAGGTCTGGCCTTACCATAGAGTGACAGCTGATGGGGTTGAGATGTGGGTCTTGCATCCTGCTCATCCCAAACAAGGAAGCAGGTTGGAGCTGATGATTGCCGACAGAACTGTTTGCTGTTGCTGTTTCACAGACCTCCTCAGATGCTGGGGCTCCATTTCTCTTGTGTGACTACGTGGGTACTTGTCTCATCTTGGGGGAAAAAGCTGCAGGGGAATATGATGGTGAGGATGTAACTGCCACCAGAATAATTCACTGAGCTTGTAGTTAACTCTTTGTGTTGCCACTGGCAAAAGAGAGCCTCTGGGAACAAGCTGTGAAGCACGGTTGTCACTTGGTTTCCCCTTACTTAGTGTAATGCTTGTCTATAATTTTAGATTTAAACTTATACATGTGCCTTTCATGTCTGCCTCTTGTGCTTCGTGGACTGAAACCCCAGCATCTAGTAAACTACTCTTATAGGGTGTCTCTACTATACTTGTACAAAGGACTGTACAGACCTTCGGAGACCAGTCGCCATTTCTTTGAAAGAAGCTTTATTTAAAGTTGAGATCACTGAGGAAAAATGAAATACATAGGAATGTTTAAGTGCGTGTTTCAAGTTATCATAAGTTTGACTTTTCTCTAAGGCTCTTATTAGCAGGTTATTGAAAAAATAGAATATAAAGAGTAAATGTTGGCTGTGTGTTCAGTTGGGATTTTTTGGGGGGATTCAGTTGGGAAGGATTCTTTTCTGACCCACTTTATAAGCAGTTTGTCCTGTGTCTGTTTTATACTATCTCTTAATATTGTGGTCATCTTATGTGGAGCAGACTTCTTGTGATTCCTAGGAAAACTGTTTACTGTCCTTTTCCTATATATATATATGTTTGTTTTGAAAGTTATTATTAGCTGAACTCTTCATTGTCAAAGTAGGTGAATCAAGTCACTGAACTCTGGTAATTTACTCATAACACCTTTGTACTAGATGGGTATCCCTGAGTCAGTGAGTGTGTGACTGTTGAACTGCTCAAAGGAGGGTTTACTTTCTTAAAACGTCATTCATTCTCTGTTTTCCCTGACTTATTCATGTAAATACTAATACTTTTAGACCTTTGAATGGTCACTATGTAGTGATAAACTTAACAGTAAGGAGGAGTAGTAAAATGACGCAGCTAATGTCACAAACATTCGGCCTTCAGAAATAGCAAAATGAAGACCTTTCTAGGAGAGGTGGGTTGGACGGTGCTGCTTTAGGCATGCTTTTGGTACAAGTGATGTGGATTCTTCTGGCCATGTTCTGAGTTTGTCTTGTCTGCCTATTTTTCATAGAAAGCAAAGGTCTGACCCTTCAATTAAAGGTAAATGTGCTCTTTCCACTTTTTAGAGACGTGTAGAAGAATGAAATGTGCCATATTTGATTTGGGTTTTACTGGGTTTTGTTTAAATATCTAAAGTATTTTTAACTTGAAAATACACTTCCATAAATGAAAGACCCCAAATAAAAAGTGTCAGGATTTCATTGGTTTCTTATAAATCCTGAAAATAACTTATTCAGTTACAAACCGTGAATATTTTTAGAGCAGTGCGCATATTCGTAATACCTCTCCTAGTAAAATAGTGACTGTAATTAGAGCACGACATAGTAAGAAATATTCTTTTTCACCCTGTTCTACACCTTCTGATAAAATTCTCTGAGAAACATCCTGTATCTGGATGGCTTATTCTGTAACCTTATTGACTAAGATCTCACAAAGGTGCTATTTCCTAACTCTTGGCTCCTGGTACATTAGAACTTAGACCTGCAAGGAGGAGATGCAGCACTTAACCTTGAAGATATGCTATTGAAATGTTATTTGTAAATTCATTCTAATAGGCCAATCTAAGTACTTGTACAACCTGAATAGGATGAGTGGTTGTTTTGTTTTGATGAACATTTAGGGAAAAATGCATTGCCCTCATCCTTGCCTGCAGGTCTGTAGGGGCTTACTGCTTATTTTCCTTTGCTAGCTATGCGTGTGGCCTTTAACGTGAATGAAAAGAATGAGAACGCTCATTATGAAAAATAGCCTGATAAGTTTATATATAATTTAAAAAGGCTAAAACCCTTATTATTTACAAAAACGTGCTGGGAGCTACATCCAAGTAGCAATTCTTACTTTCCATGCAGAATTCTGCATAAGGCTGTTAACCGCATCACATGTTGTAGACAAATGCTTTTTCTTGTTTTCGTGGGAGACAAAAGAAATATTGATAATACTGAGCTGAATGTGATGTATTTTTCAGGCAAAGTACGTTGACCTGTTGGCACTGCTGTGGCCCGCTCTCACGAAAGCATGACCTTGTTTTGGAGCAGCAAGCTATTTATGCTAGGCTCAATGTGCCTTCTGAGAGTGTGGACAACAGTTCTCTTCTGCCTAAAAGCAGCATGCCCAGCTTGAATTGCAGAGAAAATGGCTTGCTTTAAAAATGAAAATGCCCAGAATTATGCCTGAAGACTCTAGAATAGGAAAACATTTAGCTGCCTCTGACGCTGTAGTTTGTTGAGGTTTAGGCATATTTAAATACTGATGAATTAGGGCCTCAATTATTTTTCAGGCTTGTAAATGTTTTTTAACTTATTATTTTTCAAGTAGGTTTCAGAAACATAGCGTCAGTTAAAGAAGACAATAATAAGGCACACTATGACAAAAACAGGCTTCAGCTCTGTTTTTGAGATGTTTTCACCAGTTCCAGTCTCTCTCTGCATGGGGCCAGAATCCTGCAGTGCAGATGTTTGCCCAATCTGTTACTTGCATCTTTTTTTAGATACTGCTTTCCAGGATTCAGTCTCTTATTCTGAATTCCTTTACCGAATGTCTGCCTAGTGTTTGTCTGTGAATAGCTTTGACTTGCTAGCTAAGCCGGTTTGCTTTTATGGTTATCCTACCCCTCTCAATATTTAGAACTATTCCAATTGGTCAGTCATCTACACATTTTATCAGCAATGACTTTGCTATTTCCACCTCATTGGGTTTGTTGCTTTGTTGTTGTTTTTTTGGTTTTTTTTTTTTTTTTTTTTTAACTCTAACAAAAAACTGATCTGGAAAAATAATTGCTTTTAAAATTTGCAGATTATATGTCTTGGAGACATAATAACAAGTATTGAAGGTGGAGCACCTGTGCAGATCAATCTAGCTACATTTGGGTTTTACATCAAAGAAAAAGCTTATGCCCTGACTGCAGTAATTTCTCTCTATGTGAACTCTGCTCTCACTCAGTGGTGGCAGGAAGGGACGAAAACCCATTTATGTGCAAGAGAAATGGTTTAATTTATCTCTGAGCACACGATTCCTTGTAGTCTCCTGCTGTAGTCCAGCAAAATCACAGCATATCAGTCAAAGGACACTTGCTGAATATTTACCAAAGGTTATCTGCATCTGGGAGATATCAGATGTGTACTTTCTAATTTTAGAGGGTTATGGACTTGCTGGTTGCATGTTCTGGGGTTTGCAATGCAAGGGGAATGAGTTCCTGTAAATAATGACAGGACTGAAAGGTTCTCCAAACCTTAACTGCTTCAGTGCCTTAAGGATGTTAATAATGTGCCCAATGAAAGTAACCCCACTGTGAACCCTTAGCGTCACTGGATTTTCTTGCTTTCCTCTGGAATGTTATTTGCCTAATAAAATGTCTCTGCACACAAGGGATTACTCTGTAAAGGCATATGCTCAAATACAGAGTAATGGTTTTATTTTTCATTCCCTTCTGCAAGGAAAGGGGGGAAAACATGTTTGTTTTTTGTTTTGTTTTGGTTGGTTTTTTTTTCTTGAAAGAGTGATTCTTTGTGGCACAGTGAATCATCCTTTGCATTTTTCTCCCTCCTTCCCATCTTTATTCTAGGAAAAATTCCCATAATTGCAAAGTCTTTGGTGGCTGTAATCAATATATCATCTTCATTTCAGTAGGCAGTACTCAGACTCATTAGGAATTCTGGGCCATAATTAAAGTCAGTAGAGAGCTCTAATAGGTGCGAGACATCCATTGTCTGTCTTGTCTCAGGGTGGTGGGTTTTAAAAACTGAATTGTGAGCTGTTCTCAGAGAAGCTGAGCCTCCAGACAGGGGTATATGATGGCAAGAAATGATTTACAGATCTACAAAATACTTGTGCACAGCCAAGTGCAATTATCAAGATGGTTCGTGTTACTCTTAAATCTGCTAGTATTTTGACATGCTTCTACAGATACTTGTGAGTAGCGGATAACACAGTAAGCCTGTTACTTCATTGCACTCTGAAGCTTGTGTACCTCCATTCATTTAAAAGATTGCACTTTCTCTGCATTTTATGTTTCTATTTGTATCTGCAAATGTTAATTAACATTCTAGTTCATCAGTTTCAGAAACTTAACTTAAATCTGTAGCTGTTTATGCCTGGGTGTATCAAATCCTTTTACCCTTACATCTTCTATTGATGTGAGAATTGGGGTAAGGCCTTCTATATATGGTGTGTTTTTTCTATTCCTCTGGTTGCTAGAGCAGTATCTGTTTAGAGGGACGTAATAGAAATAATCGTTACTGGAGTGGCTTGGTGGGCAGACAGTGGGTGAGTAGGTCAAGGTGACAACATAAAAAATGTACAGTTCAAAAACTGCTTGCAAACTACAAATTCCGTTGTGTTCTGAGATTACAACTGCGTGTTGTCCCTGTGTGTCTTTTTACTTCAAAATACTGGAGAATTCTTTACATTATAGTGTGCACCCAGAGATAAGTGAAGTTACCTTTCAAAAGGCCAAGAATTACCTCACTGTGACTAGAGGCAATGGATTTATTTCCAGTTCTGAATTTGGAAAGATAACTGATATCTAATAATCATCTCTTAACAATGGTTACTCTGTGGTTGTAAGAAACTTGGCAGATAATTAATGATGAATGAAATCCACTGCTTTGATCTCTCTCTTTGATAAATATCTGTGGGCAGATAATGATTCTTTCAAATGGATTTGCTGTTCATTTTCTTTTAAAGCCTTTTCTTCACTGTGGGTATATTAAGCTTTGCCTCTTGCCATATCTCTATTAGCAAAAGCTCTAGTAGAGAAGTGTGTTGTATTTGCAAGAACAATTACTGCTTAACTAAAGTTATTGGGCTCACAGAATTTGTAGACTGATATACATTACAGTGGCAAAAACATTGCCATTGTCAGTACAGGGTACATTTGGAGGTTTTGCATTCTTAAAAATGTACCAGGAAAATAAGAGATGTACCTGAAATATTTTGGTGTATAATTATCCTAACTGAAGCATACTATGTGATTGTTGGTCTCTGGTTCTGTGTAGATATAAATCCTTCTGCATTTTTTTAACGGTTGATCCCAATGGTATAACTTTTCTCTTGTTTTATTTACCTCCGTTCTCCATTCTTAACGTAATTATTTCGTAGAACGTGAAGGAAAATGCAGAATACAATGTAGTTCTGACTTTTTTAATGAACTGCATCTAACTACATTTAACCACATTTAACTGCATTCAGATCTGGAAACTTAAAACATTATCTCTTATTTTACTGCATATCTCCCAATGGAAGAGAATTCTATCAACACTGTACAACTTGTCTTGTCATAATTAGCACTGGAGGGTTTTTAAACAGTGGTGTGGAAGGATCCCTTTACAGAAGATAGAACAATTAGTACTATTCCTTAAAAGTGAACGTTGAGAAACGAACCAAGGTGATAAATCAGCAGGCAGTCTTCAGAGGGGTAATGACACTTGTAGTCTGTTGCTTTATGGAATATGAACCAGCAGCCTGCAGGCAAATATCTCTAGGTAGGCCCACCACCAGTCACCTGGGCTAAACAGGCTGCCAATATCCACTCAGCACAAATATGTTTTTCAGGCAAAGGATCTATTGCTTTTTTCCTTATTCATGTAGCTCCCATTAATGTCAAAGGGAACTATGTGTTTGCAAAAAGCAAATGGATCCCCTGAGGGTGTCAAGTATTGTAAGGTAATGTTCTTCTGTTACGTTTTATGCACTGCTTATTTTTATGAGTTGTTGTAATTGTTTAGTGTGTATGATTGCTTTAGGGCCTGCTGTCAGGTGTGGAATCACTGCATAAAAAGGGCTCGTGAATGAAATATTGAGAATGTAGAAAAGCAACCTCATCCTTCTAATGTCAGCAAAGCAAATATATAACATTGGAAATAGGAACTTACATAAGGAACAGCAGAAATTAAGAGCTGCTTGAGAACTGTGAAAGTGCATGGTCCTAACTGAGCAATTAATGCCTGCAGTTATTGACATTTCGGTAATTCGTTAAGATCTGTATCAGTTCTGAAACAACTGGTCTGCTGGGAGGAGAGCCTATAAAGGCAGCATTGATTAAATACGCTGAACCTGAGAGACCAGATTAGTGGTCATATTTCTAATTTGTAAATCAAATACATTTACAATGTAAACAAGTTCTTTGTTCTTGTTTTTGAGGAAACCTTTTGACATGAACTTGGAAGTGCTGTTACCTGAGCTAACGGAGTTGTTACAAAGTAAGTGTGAACCTTTTGTCTTGGTTTACACGATCAGTCAGTGAAAATTAGGTATTCCTTGGCAATGATCAAATGATTTTTTTTTTTTTGAGCTGTAATAATTGGACCTTTTCTTGATACAAGCAATTTGTGCTACTACAAGCAATTTGTGCTACTATCGCTACCACTATCTGAAAACTGATGGATGGATTTCTTTGCTGCTGCTGGCTGAATGGAGTCACTGTAAACATGAAAAGACAAACTAAGAGTTGTCCTGAATGTGAATTAAGGATGGATAAGGAAGACAAGTGTTAACTTTCATAAACAAAGCTTTATATAAACCCAGGTATTTAATTGTTTTGGGGTTTGTTTTTTTTTTTTGGTGTTATGTGAAGCTCTTAATTCAGAGAAATCTTATATGGGTTGAAAGATATTTTAAGGTACACAGGGTGTGAGTCCCCTGCTTCCCAGAACTTCAGTGCTTTTCTACATTTCTGTTTACCATCAAGATGAAAAGTTGTTACCAGGGCTGAAATCCTCTTCCAGCATTATGTTTTACAGAACTATAGCAATGGCTGCAGTTCTGTCCACAAAGATCTTTTGTTAAGGTGAAGAAGAGTAATTACATCGTCTCCTGTGCTTCCACTTGATAGCAGTTATCTCTGGTGCAAACCTGCTCATTTGGAGGTTAGTCCACCCAAGTGAGTGGTTCTACTGGGTAAATAACGCATTAACAGAAAAGCTGTAAATAATGAAAGTAACTTTTTTATTAACATACAATTTTCTACCCAGTCCTTGGCCATGGGAGTTAACTTGGCATTGCCATGTCTGATTTGGTTCAAGTCAGGAATGATGAGTTAAATCTGCAGACAAATCAGTCTGTGCATCAGATCTGTGGTACATGGTTGATGTGGATTATCGCCAGAATATGGGGACAACCTGTTTGTGATATGCTGACTTATATACCCAGTTGTTGACTCTTTTCTGATATGTAACCTGTGTTATAGCTCCAAATAAAAGTCAACCCTCTGACGTATTCCTAAAGCAGCTTTTTCAGAAATTTCTTCTACATTGGGAAAGCATAAACCATACTGCGTTGATGCTTTTTTGTCTATATCTGATATGTTCTTGAAAACAGCCAGTATGGGTTACTTCAATACTGCTGTTTTTAATAACAAAACCAGTTCTTTTTGCCCAGAAAATGCAGTATTTCCCTTTGTCTTTCAAGTGGATCTCTGATACTGTAACTAGGTTACCAAATTGGCACAATAGGCAAGACAGCTGGCTGGCCAAGTCTGCATATCTGGCAAGACAGTAGTGCAGGTGCAGGAATAAAATACTTGCTTTCAAGAACAATTTTCTGGGGCTGACCTTCATGCGATTGAGCTTCTTGCAAACAGCAGATATTTTTCTTCTCATTGCACAGCTGAAGACTAGAATTGCATTAATCTACTCATCCCTAACTTTCTGCTATAGAAATTGATTCTATCAGAAGCCATTTTTCTTGTGTTCCCTTTCATACCAACCTGCTTTCCTATTTCTCTCCAGTATTGCATGAAATGCTTGGCTTGCAGGTGATCTTGTGAATTAATTTCAAATCAGTTTATTACTTCAGTGACCACTTGAGTTCTTCGCAATGGTACTTTTCAATGTTTAATTAAAAATAGAATTCTGTAAAAGTCAAATTATGTTCAAGCCTAGCTTTGGGGAACAGAAATAGGAAATTAAAAAGGGGTATGTGAGACTAATTTTTTCAGTAGGAACTTCAAGCAAGTTTCCAGCTTTTAAATGCATTGGATTGTTTTTTGATTTGAGTATTTCATATTCAGGTATACTAATTTCTTGTATTGTCATTGAGCTGGCCTTAGTGCATGAGAGCTGATCTTTCTAATTAAGACTAATTGCTGAATTAATGCAAACACTTGAGTCTTAGGTTTACTAGCACAGCTGTTACCTATAGAGGAGAAAGGAGGGTCACTGTGGTGTCTCTGAGGGCAATTTCCCCAGGGATCCTGTTGACTAACTCCTTGAAGAGCTGGAAGTTTGCTATCCTAAAATTCAGGGTCTTGGCTTTACTCTTCACCTGACCCATATCCCTCAGGGGTGCAAACTCCACCAGTGCATGACTGCTTCAGCCCAGGCTGCCTCCAAAGTTGATGTGACCTATGAGCTCACCTGCATTGGTGACCAAGTTACTTTTCAGTTCCAGCCTTCAGTTGATCAGGGAAAGAAATATCTGAACAGGGCCTTTGAGCTCTGTGGGTGTGTATTGAAGAAAGATGGGTACGATGGAGCAGGGAATAATTTTAAGTAAAATTATATATAGCCAAGCCAAGTATATACACAGAAAAGCAAAGATTCTGACTAATGAAGTTTGTAAACAGTGATTAAGTGATTAGTATATAGCAGCTGGTCCCCAGAAGGGCCCATGTAATCCCTGGATCTTAAAGAAGCTGAGTTTTCTAGCTCTGGTTTAGTTCTCTATACATGAACTCTATTCTTTCTCCACCACCTCATTCCCCTGGTGTTCTACTAAATAAATCAGGTCATCTCCCACTTCGTATCTTTCCTTGTTTTTTATTAAACATGTCCCAGAGTGAGATGTGTAGGGTTGTTCGGCTTTTTGTTTGGCTGTTTGGGGTTTTTTTTGTTTTGGTTTTTTTTTTTTTCTATGAGGAAGGAGGAAAGATGACTGATGAAATATATGCATCTCAAACACTCTTAAAACATGAAGTGATATATTAAGGTCTGGTACATTTGCCAGTGACATGAGTTTTATGATTATGTAATTTTACTAAATTCAAAGGGAACAGAAAGCATGTCAGCAGGGTTATAACACTGTAAAACCACTGTTGGGTTAAGATAATCAAAACTTAATGTCTGTCTTTCCCGGTGGATTTATTCCTCCTTTCTGTGTTGTCAAGGGAGAGGAGGATGTGACTGATATGAATCAGTGTCTTTACAGGCTTAAAAAATGGCAAGAAGAGGGGGAAGGCGAGCTATCCCTGGTTGCTTGTAATTGCAAACCCTTTCTCTTGCTTGTGAACTTGCTACACAACAGCTTGAAACCTTGAGGACCTACATTTGTTTTCCAAGACAATTGTAGGGAATGATACCTGGAGGCCATTGTATTTTAGGACAGACCAAGTCCTTGTAAAATCAAAACTGCTAACAAGTTATAAGTCACGCGTACAATTCCTGTATGCAAGGCCTTCACCAATCTTATGAAAAGCTTTTCAAGTCAACAGCAGTATTCAGGTGCGGCCATTAACAGGTGTGTAGTACTCTAAGTTCTAGACCTGACACAATTGGTTTTTATCTCAGTCTTGAAAAACTGAGTAGGCAAAACCTGAGGCTGCAGTGTGCCCCTGCCTGCCCAGACCTGACTGAAATGGCTAGACTGGCAGAAAACTGTCCAGCAAGAAAATTGCTGTTTAATGAATTAAATTGGCTTGGCAAAAGCGTTGACTCCAGAGTGGGTGCAGTGTGGTTGGGAGGAAGGAAGATGGGACCCTTTCAGCGTCGTTGATAGCCTCAGCTGCCTTGTACAACACTCCCCTTCCCAGAGAACAGCTACAGTTGTGTCTCAAAAAGTCTGCTTGAAGCCTCACTGCCCAAGTAGAGAATAGGGGATCGCGTATTACTGCACACTCGCTCTCTTCAGGCTGGAGTCTCAGCCTTCTGTAGCAACTCAGTGGTGACTCTTAAATTACCTACTGAAAAGCCACACACTTGAGCTGCTTTGGGGCAAGGGGAATGGAGTCTTAAATCCATCAGGTTCACCCCATAGTGTTTTATATGGTATTGTGTAAACAAAATGCAGTGGTCTTAAATGCTTGCCAGTGGGAATTTAATAAACACTCTTACAGCGTACGGCTTACTGTAATAATGGTACTAGAACTTGATTACCCTTTAAAAAAAAGTACTGCAGAACACTTCAGATCATGCTATGGAACATAGTAAAAACTGAACTATACCTGTCAAATGAGCAAAGAACATATTGTAGTGCATATTATACTTCCTTGCAGTGCATATTACACTTTCTCTACTTGTATTTCTTCACTTTCTACAATATTTTGGATTTCTCTGTGGGTCTAACAATCATTAGTGCTAATTAAAACCTTGTAATGGTGGTTTTATGTAAATGAAATTGTCATTTCATGTGGTGAATTTGACTTGCAACATATGTCACTCTCTTTGTTTGCCTGTTCCTGCTTTTGGAGGAAGGCATATAAAGGTGATACCTTCTGTTTCAAGGCCGACAGCCCTTAAGGACCCTTTAGATGTACTGTTTTTCTTTTCTTATACTGAGTATCATTCAGAGAATCCCACAGAAGCCTGCATAGCGTTGTCTCTGCATAGAGATTGATTATTAAAATTCTATTCCAAACAGTGTTTTTGTATGAACTGTGTGATTTCAAAGTGAGGTTAAATCTTAGAGGTTTGTTTTTCCTTAGATGTTTGTGTGTTGATCCCATGGCTACTTAAATGCCACTTCAATATTACACAACTGTTTGGAACTTAATTTTGCAACTTTTATATAGAAAACAGTACTTCTCTTGCCACTTCTGAACTGCCAGAAATGTTGGCTGCTATTAGTGTGTCTGTAAGTGGATTTGTCTCTATTGTAGGTATCTTTGTATAGGAGGAAAATGACATTGTTTTTAGACTGTATTTAAAATGCACCTCTTATGTAAAGAAATGGGAGGGAGAAAGGAATCTGTTAATCTGTCCTGATGACTTATAACAATCCTTCCTCGCTACTTACAAGTATAGTTACAGTCACCCAACCAACTGGCCCCTTTGCACATGCATGCTAAATTCCCTCCCAACTATGCAATAAAAGAAAGGAAGAATACTGTTCCATGCTTTAAACCGAACTCTAAGCAAGCTAGAGATACCTTCTACAGAGATGGCAGTCTATAAGCTGCAGGCTGCTATTATGTGAAATGGGCAAACCTGACATTCTTGTTATGAGTGTGGATCTGAATATATTTATTGCCATTTATACAGAACTTTTGTCTTTCAAGCATGCAGGTAGATACTGAGACTGTGGAAAATGTTTCTGAAATACTTCAAAGAGCTAGAGTTGTGAATTTCATAGCTGAAGTGTGATAGATGTGCATAAATCGATAGTTCAGATCATGTCAGGGAAGTCTAATTTAGGTCTACTGTTCTTGACAATATCACTTTAACAATAACTTGGGCTTTATTTTTCTGGGAGACATTTGAAAATACAAACTCTGTGGAAATTGTAGCTGGTTTTTTCCTCCAGCTTCTGAGAGGAGTCACAAGTTCGGAAGAATATCTTACTCTGCCTTTGCTGGTTGTTATCATTGATTTCTTTGCCCTGAGAAAGGGAAAATTAAACAAACTTTCAGACATGGTTTTCATTATGAATGGTAGATGAAGGTAGAGTTATTTCTTAAAACCTGTTTCTAGACCTATGTGCTACACTTTTTTTTTTTTTTTGAGAGCTGGCTGCACTGAACGTGCCACTTGAGCTACCACGTGTGCACCAGGACGGTTTGTGCTGTCCCTAATGTTCGTGTCTATGGGCATTTAATATGTTCCTGAATGTAAAATGAAACACATATTCAAAAGCAGACTTTAAGTTGCTGCTAGACCGCTTTGATTATTTAAGGACACTACCTCTGTGGATTTTTACCTGCCCAGATTTTTATTATAAAAAGCATTATTTTATTTGTAAGCTGTGTCATAAGCTGTGCCTTTATTTTTGTCTCGAGTCTTACTTGTTTTATAACAATGATAACAGATAATTTCTCACCGTTTCTCTACTAGGGCCCAACATAGCAAACAGCTGGTGCATTTACTATTAAGATATCTCTGCATGTGTGTTATTTTCCAAACACTTATGAATTATGAGGATGTCAGATATTCCAGTGCAATCTGTTAAAAAGACTTACCTTGTTTGTTTGTTCCTAGACCGAAGGGGGGAAAGGGGTAGAGGAGGGTGGGAAGTCCCAACACTTATGCAGTATTTACAGGGGTGGTGCTTTGAACACCTCTAGCACTTTCCTGAATGGTAGATGCTCAGCTTTCTCTAAGTATTAATGAAACTTAGGTAACCAAACTAATTACCGTGTCTTGACTGCTCTACTACTGGTCATATCCAAGGATGTATCCTGCTTGGAGAATGCTTATTTACGGATTTCTCTTTGCCAGTACAATGTGTGTTCTCGTGTTTGTTTGGTTGTTAAATACCCAAGACTGGAGCCTTGTTGATCTTCCGCAAATATCTTATTTCCTCAGTATAAATCTGTATATATACATAGGCTAGGCTAGGCAATATGTGTTCTTAGACTCTCTAAGTGGAAAAAACCATGATACCTTAGCGCAGATATTACTTATTCTGAAATGAGCCACTAGCTAAAAAAGTTTGGTGACTCGGGGTTGTTTCAGAAATAACAATAAAAAAAAAAAAGTGCTGTGGTTTTTTTTCTGTGAACATAGTAGAACAACAGTAGGGCTGTTCTCCTTTGATTATCCCTGGATTTTACCTCTTCATCAAGTTTTTTGTAGGAGGTTGTTCTAACGCAAGTATTCATTTGGTATATCTTAAACTTGAGCTAGGTAGCTTATAGTTAGAAATAAATTGGTAGAGGTCAAGAATTAGAATAAAACTTTATGTAAATCACATGAGGCCTTAATACCTGTTTGGTTGCACTTTTCAAGGCATTTGCAGAGTTTAAATTAGGCGGACAGTGCAAGAAATGCAAACTTTTTGTTGCCCGTTTTAAACTTTTTTTTAATTGACACAAAAGACTATACAGAGCAGGGCAGAAAGTTGCTCCAATTAATATCAGCTCTAGCAAAACTGTTTAATACCTAGTTTTCCTCTTGCCATCAGTGAAGAAGAGATGAGGTTTTGTAAGTGAGAGTGTTTGTGTACTTTGTGTCTATCAATATCAATGAGGGAGCCAGTGATTGCTGCAGTCCAGATCCTGCAGGGTGTGGTCCCCTGCTACTTTCCCCTTCCTCCCAGGGGCTAACCCATCTTTTCTCCTGCTTTCCCTCACTTTCTGTGTCTTCCCTCCTCAGCTGTGCCGCAGTGGGGAATTGCATCAGGAAGCTGTGGAAGTGAGTCGCGCGAAGCAGTCAGTGCTCCAGGTGAAGCAAGAGCTCAGGAGAACTCTATTCGTTAGCACTTTTTAAGACTAGAGTGGAAGATGTTGTATTAGTGTGTTCTCACAGTGTGTTTTTGAATATCCTTAAAAATACTCTGTCATATTTTATCCAGTGCCTGCAATCATTGGACCAATATTATTAGGGGTTTGTTCTATTTGTGTTAATAATAAAATTAACAAGTAAGACTTCCTGAAAAAAATAGTAGTTGCTTGTTAGAATTATAGTGTGATTTTATATTTTTTTTATTTTTATTTTTAGGAATTTTAGTGGAAAATATTGTCATGCTATAAAAGTCAATAAGAAAAACTATGCATGGTTATTGATACCTTGTATGTACACAGAGAGCAACTTCCCTCTATGTTTTTTTTTTTAATGGTCTCTGAAGTTACTATGTTCTAAATGCCTCTGTTAGAACATGAATCTACCCACTTAAAATACTTACATTAAAGCAGAGACCAATTTCTTCTGTTATTAAATTACAAATAAAAATAACTTCATCATGGTTCCTATTTGCATGAAGATCAGGATTCTTCTCTAAAGTGTATGCTTTACAGTAAATTACAAGGAATGTGGTTTTAACTTCCTTATTCCTTTGAGTTCTTTGGCTAGATTGTTCCTTCTGTAGTTTTTAATAGACTGAAACGTAGTTGTCCTGATCCTTTACAGTGTCTGAAAACAGCTCAGCTCTGGTGAAGAGGCAGCTGAAAACAGCTGGTTGTAGGTCCCTGCTGGGAAGGGAGGATTCTGATGAGCCACATAATATGGCTGATGGGTCAAGCCTGCCTTGAGAGTTTACACTCCACCCAGATCTGAGCTTCCTTGCTCTGCTTTGTATGGGGTATTGCAGACTGCTCTGCTTGAATCTAAAAATGTGTCAAATCCAGTCTAATGTGCTCGGTTACTGAATGTCTCTGTGGCTATTCGGCCTTAGAGTAGAACAGAGGTGATGAGGTATCTCACGGACTGTTGGCATTTAACCCACGCTTTGAAAGCAAGCTTAATATATTGGTGGTGTTTTATAAACTATCAGATGTGAAGCTGTACCAGGTTGTTGGGAGGTAACTAGTAGATAATAGGAAAAGGATTGGGCTCTGCTTTCATTGGCCCCTGCTAAGTCCCATTTGGGCATGTTGTCCCTAGAAAGACCGGTGATCCTTCTGTGCTAGTGCTGTTTGGGATCTTAAGTCCCTGGCCCAAGGGACTAGAATGATCCTCCTCACCCTAGGTTTCTCAGCATTGTAAATTGGATCAAAGTTTTGATGTTTTACTGAATGAAGATTGTGCAAGGTTCAACAGGAAAAATATAAAGAGTAATTAATTATTGTTTAACTCTCTAGCCAGTGTGTTGCTTCTGTAGTTATTGCCGTGCAGCTTCTTAAATCACCTGGGTAGCTGCCCTCTGGCTCAGCATTATTAAGGCTCTGGCAATGCTTATTCATCGGAAGTTGTGTATTGCTGGGTGGTTATGGAGGAACTGGTGGAGAGATTTCCATCCTATAATGTTTCATCCAAGGGAAGGCTGCTTTATCTAGCTCCCGTCCTCCATTTGGACAAATCAAGGTATAGGCTCAGTACAGAGATATATGGAAGAAAAATTAATCGCCTTTGATATATAAAGAGGAGATTTGTTTTTATTGTAGCAATCTAACAGTGCTTTTCACTCTAGATTGTATGAATATATGAGCCTTCATGACAAAATGAAGATGGATACAGAGGGTAATAGCTCTCAGCTGCTCTGTTCTATTATAGTTGCATCTGTGTAATGTCAACAAGCAAATATCTGCAAATGAAAAACTAAAAATTATGATATGTTAACCAAAGCCTGAACCACACTATCACATCTGTGATTTATCTTCTAGCAGTCTAAATCAGTTTTTGTCTCTTTTCAGTGCCCTTCTTGTGATCACATTTGTGAAAGTCTAATAACCTAGTCTTTCTATAGTTGCAGGTGAGCTCACCTTTCTTTTCCTCCCGGTCTTCTGTACCTTGCTGTCTCGCAGCAGGCAGAGCAAGACGGAAATGTTCCCATAGCTTCTTTTTAGGTCTCTAACAATATATATTTTTCTGAAAAATTAGCCTAGTGTTTCTATAATTTTAAACCTTTCAAATATACAAGTACATTTATGTAATTAATAAAGAGCATTATGACTAGAAAAATGACTAGAAGAAAATATTTAATTTAATCTCTTTTTGTAAAAGATTGTAAAAGAAAGTTCAATAGAAAAATCAAGAGTAATTATTCAACTGTTGTCTGACTTTTGTGTTCAAAATTGCATTTTTTTTCTTACATACCAGCTATACCATTTAAAGACGTCTGGTGATACTTAGGTCTATTGAGAAAAAAATTATTATCAAGCAGCCATTCTGTGTATCCTTCTACGATATTTATTCATAGCTTTGTAAAACAAAAGTAAAGCTTGGCAGAACAACAGTGTTTTCCGAGAGTCTGGCAGCTAATATTTGGCTACATCGCTGAGTGCCATATGAAATATTAATTACCATTGCAGTTTACTCTGTGATTGCTGATACAAGTTTAATTGTTGAAGGAGAAAGCTTCCATGTGAATCTGACTTGAATAATTTTATTTCCTTTTCCAAATATTTTTTTTCCATTCTAATCTGAAAATTTGTGATGTGTCAGAAAGCTCTCTTTGCCACTAAATCTCCACAAGGGTTTGTGGAGAATCTCTTCATTAGCCTTGACAATGGGGAGAAACTGTTTCAATCTATTTAATAATTTAGTTGATGCTTTTCTTCTTCACACCATTCAAAAAAAAACAAACAACCAAAACAACAACAAAAAACCCAAAACAAAACAACAAAAAAACCCAAACCAACAAAAATAACCAAAAAAAAACCCCTATCAAATTACCTCACACTTTAAAAGCAAACTCAGTGTTCTGGAGGAAGTTTGACACTTGCCACAGAGTGGAATGTTCTCTTCCCTGAAGTCAGACTAGAAAGAGGCAAATACCAATGCAAATTTCTTCGTGCTCTCTGAACAGGGCAGGGGGGGCAGGAATTCCTCTATTCTCAATCAGCAGCAGCACTTACAAAGCTGGACTGTGGCTCTCATGTGGTGTAGACCCACTCTTCACAACAATAAGATGGCAGTTGCCAGCTTTTATTACTTGGCTGTTCTTATGATCCTGCTTTTTATTTCCTTAAGTCACCAGATTGCTTTTGGGGCAGGAATTGCAGTACTGAGCGTGAGTGCAAGAAGTTGTTTGTTTTGGTTTTGGTTTTTTTTTTTTTTTTGTGCTCTTCCCTCCTCTCCCCATACTCCTGTCTTGTGTAAATCCTGATCCTGTGGGCATGCAAACTTCCTCAGCAGCTGGCCCTGAAGAACATGGTCAGACATAGAAAACCTTATTTGTAAGTGTAACTGGGCCACAGCTGGGGCAGGGACTGAACTGCTTGGAGGTCTCAGCTGGTCACAGTAAGAAGTAGAACTGGGGCAATGACTGTGGGCTTAGAAATCCAGGAGCCTCTGCCCAGGCAAGGTTTTTAAGGATCTAGTTTTGGAGATGGAGTATCATCATGAGTATTAGGGCTAAAGTATTTTTTGTGCGTAGATCTTGTTGGCAAACTTGTAGTGAGCAACTAGAAAAGTACCTTTTAAAAGTCCAAAGGTAGAACCACTGTCAAAACTTGTATTCCTGGTAAAATGTTTCTAATGCTGCCTAATTCCCTGTTATCTGTTATACCTTTTTATTATTGGGAGTTGGTTTTCAGCAGCCATGTTGTTGTATTCATTAGTTGTAGATAAGCTGGTTGAAATGCCACACTTTCTAAATTGAATTTACACTTGCACTAGTCTTCTAAAGTGATTTCTAATTGTTTTTAGATGGCTGTGATATGGGTTCATTAAACAGACTGTATTTTTTGTGTCTAAACATTTTGGGTACTTAGTTTTTTGTAAAAAAACCCCTGCCACTGAGATGCATATCGTAATCTTACAGATACGTAACCAATGAAACAAATTTTGAGCCCTATTCCAAATTTCCCTCCAAGCTTCTCAGTGTTATTTATTCAGTCATTAGCCATGCCCATGCACTTATTGATCTTCAGCCTACAGCTAATTTTTTTGGTGTAATTTTTTTGCAGCATAACTTGGCTACGCAGATGGCTTTGGTAGTTTCAAATAGGGAGTTCTTTTATCCTCTTTATACGACTGAGGGAACAGGGTAGGATTCCACTAAACACATGCTTTTTTTTTTTTTTTTTTTCTTTTCATGATATATCGTGGTCAGTAAAGCTTATCCTGAATTTTTGCCGGGTTATTGCATTGCTTTACTACCAGTGAGCCATGGTCTTGGATGCCTGACTTGGTGCTACTGGGAAGAGATGTATTTCTTGCATTCCTATCTCACTCTGCTTTTCTCCTTTTATGTTTTATGATCAGTTGCAGAGCTAGGGGGAAGTAGGGTTTTTATGGCCTGAAAAAGATAAGTCAGCTAGAAAGCGTCTTAAACTCTGAAAAGAAACTACATGATGTCTCTTTCAAGCTGTGGGCTAGATACATTGGGCATATACGTGGTGTTGAGAAACTTGTTATTGCTCAGTACTATACACTGCTTTGTGCTCCTGCAGTAATGTGTTAAGGCAGACACTCTGCTATTGGATTCTAGTAGAAGCATCGAGAAGCGTGCCTCTCTGACAGAATACTTTGCTTCCTTAACAAACGCGTACTTTAAATATCAATGCTTTGAAATCATGAAGTTGCTGATGTTTCTCAGAATGTGTGGCTTCTAATAAAAGTAGGACCCCTTATGTTATTTCTCTGCTTTTGATGTGCCATAGCTCTCTCTGGGTTGCTGTCACAGGCACTGGGAACCCCAGTGCCACCCCAAGCAATGCAGTAAACCTGCAGGTAACATGGTAATTGCAACAACTGGAAGGCGTAGCGTCGTTTGGAAGGGTTACGTAAATGCTTGCTGTTCCTAGACATGTACGTGAGTAAAGCAGTGACCCTCCTTTGGCCATGTCCTGCTCTCAGCTGGGATGCCTCAGCCTAATCTGCTCGGGACAGTGGTATAGCACAGAACAGCTTTGGTCTGTGCTCCTGGTGGACACTGGCACTGATTGACCATCTGCTCTCGCTCAAGCCACTTCTCTTGGCTCATGCTGTTGCTGCCACAGACTAGCACAGTAAAGGAGCGTCCTGTGGGGGCCTTCATTGCGTTTAGGCAAAGGTAGGTCTGTGAAATCAACCCCTGTTCTCACTACACCTAGCAATAAAAGTATTTTAATCCAGATAAATGTTTCTGCTGGTCTGGTGCCAGCGTTTTCCTTTTGAAGTAGCTTATTGTGTCTTGGACAGGGCTCACTTCCCTGCTGGACATTTCCAGGCAGTAGAGCAATGGTGGATCTTCTTAGCAGTGGGTGCTATGGGTATTAATGCAAAACAAAGGGATGGTTGCTCACTCTCAGAGAACTGCAGTATTGGGTATGTCAGGGTCTGTATGAAGGGCTGACTAATTTTCCTAGGTTGAAGATAGGAGCTTATTTATGCCTTATGGTCCTGCTATACATGTGCAGGGGGCCTGCAATAAGTTTCTTACTCTTCCAGTTTGATTTTTTTTTTTTTTTAAGGTCAGATTTGAAGCTTTTGGATTCAACTAAGAGCTTCTGGCCAGTTTTAGATAAAATAGCTACTTGCACTGACAGGGTAAATAGAGTCCTTACTCTGCCTGCTGTGAGGTACTCAGTACGTTTTGTGAGATAATGAATATTGGCCTTACAAATAAGGGTGCGGTTCTTTGCACTTGTGCAAACTTCATGTTTACAACACTGCTTTCATGCGCTCATAAGTGGTAGCTGTTTCTGTCCTGAATGTGAATTGCCTCAGAAATGGCCAAGATAGTAATTTTAAACGCTTCACACAGCTTTTCGGAAAAAATCTAAGAAAATGCTATTTCACTCTTCAGTGCTACAAAATTGGAACATTCTTTAACATTATGGAAATACAATGCAGTTTTTCATGGTAAAAATGGTCCTGAGAATTAAAAGAATATAAATAAGGACAAAATGGTGCACATGAGCATGAGTGAGATACACTGATGGGGAGAGGATGAGGACAATATGTGAATAGAAGGAACTTGGAAAATTTTGTAGCACTAACTCATATATTCTTATGACAGGACAGGTATGTGAGACATCTTGTCTTTCTCGAACCAAGCGGATCGTGAAGAGAACTGTTAGCTCTCCTTCCAGTATTTCTGTTATTCCCTTGTCTCCTGGATACATCATACCCAGTGCTCTTTCCAAGTACCTGTCTCCCTGTGCTACTTGCTTTGAGCCTGGGCAGGTTGCTAGGCCATTAAAGCGGTGGTAGAAAAAGAGAAGGTTGACAGATAATCAAACTGCTCTTTCTTGTGCTGCCTCCCCCCTCTTTGCAGAGTCTTCATAGTTTGAGGTTTGTACAAAATTATGTGCAGTGTGATATGGATGGAGCATATGCTGAGCAATAGGTCCCTTTCAGCTCAACAGGCTGTGCCTATAAATCAGGAGATACACTCTAATGTTCATCCTACCTGAACTGGCATCAGCTGCTCTTTGTTCCGCAACTGAGTCATAAAGTGCCATTTCAGGCATGGGCAGAACAGACTGTGAGTGCACTGAACTCGTGGGGGGTGGGTGCAGGAGAGTTATTTCATGCTTTGAGGCTGATCACCTGAAAACACTAGAGTCATTGTCAAATTGCAGTATTTTTCTTCTTAAATGCTGACACAAAATCAAACTTAAAAAAATATGGTTTTGTGTAATCTCTGTGTACTGTCTTCAACCTGCTGGGAGAGGCAGAGGTAGGTTTAATTATTTCACAGTGCAATTTCCTTCCTAAATGCATCCAAATCTGGATCCTGCTTGGAAGGCAAACCATGGCAGAGGATTTTCTGATGCCAGTTTTGGATGTTCTCCATTTGCACAGACTTCGCTGAATTTTACATGTGACACTGCAGATACACAGCCTTTGGAGTGAATGGATTCTGAGCCCAGAACGATTAATCTAGTACGAACCGTCTTGTGGCCAAAGATCCTTCACAGATCCGTGATTGTGTACTGAAAAAGGAGTTACTTTGGGTGCCTGCTTTTTATTTCTCTAAAACAAAAAGACTGGGGAAAAAGTACACTTGTGACTTGTGTTCAGAAAGCAAATTGGTTTCAATCTTTGATATTCTAATTACTAGAAGCTGAACTTCCATTTAGTATCTGTACTTATACATTGTATCTGATGAAACTGGAAGATATATTTCAGGAGAAGTTGTGGTCAATACATAGATGTCAGTGCAATTTAAAAAAAAAAAACTGTACTGCAAATCTGCTGGAGCATAATGGCTTTCGTTGCATTTGGAAGTTACAGGAAGAGGACCCAGGCGAACTTTAAATTACAAATTAAAAAGTCAGACTGTTGGTTTGAAAACATCTTTATTTGCAAAATCATAGTTTTCTTTGCATATGTGGGTAAGAAATGAATAAAATAAACCTGGTTTGACTTGTGGTTTTGGGGGTTTTTTTTGGGTTTGTTGGTTTGTTTTTGTGTGTGTGTGGTTTGTTTTTTTTTTTTAAGCATGCATTTTAACATTATTTAGACTTCTCTGGAAGCCTTGTCAATATTTTTATAACTCTGAGTTTAGTAGTCATAGTCAGCATGGATCCGATTACTGGCTTGTCAAGCCAAAAATGGTACTCAGTTTATGTCGTTCTAAATGTCATACTGATAATTTCTGTTTAATTCACTCTCACATCTACATATTGCACACCTGATTATTTTAACCTTATCGTAAATGCACACCTCATTGTTCATGTGAATTTGTTCACTTTCTCATTTCCTCTAACTATTCTCCATAGCAATTAAATAAGCAAAATGGTACTACGGAGAATCCAGGATAAGCAGAGTTAGACTGTAAAATGTAGTTTCTAAGTATATTTGGAACTAGCAAAATCCTAATTACTATTTTGCTGTCAAACATGATAAAACTGCTGATAGTAGATAGGAGACAGTTTATAGAATATAAATGCTTCTGATCTGAAGGGGGGAGGAAGCACAGGATATATAACTCATTCTTAGCATGTGCCAGTAACAAAGTTCACTGAAGTCAGGTGAATTACTGATTCATGATACTGAATCGTAGCTGCTGAAGTTCTTGTAGCAAACACAGATAACAAGTATCCAAGGGATTTAGACAACCACCAAAGGATCCTCTGGAACTGAATGTTTATCGTGATGGTGTTGGTGGTTTGTTTGTTTTTTTTTTTTGGGGGGGGGGGGGGTGTTTGGTGTTTGTTTCTTCCCCCAGAGCTCCTAGAGCAGTGGAGTTCTGGAAGAAGATTGATGGTTCCCTTAGTATTTTGCAAGGGTAAACAGGATTTACCTGACTGTTAGAATCAGCCAGTATGACTGGAGAAATAATGAGCTACCTACCGTGCTCCTTGAACACAGGTAAGAGGGGTGTAGGTCTGAGACAATAAACATGACTTTTTAAACAAACTTCATTGGATATTCTCACTCATTTTCAAGTTTGGTTAATTGATTAAAAATACTATTAAAATAAGATAGAGCATAGACACAAGGGGTTTTTTTAACACTGACTGTAACGCAATTTAAATAAATAGAAGAATAAGCAACACAATTAACTGGGCTTGCATTATGTGAATAAGCAGCAGTTTATGGTAATCTCAAAATGCAGTTTTAAACAGGAGGTGATGCTTGTACTCAAATAGTTCTGGATTCCAGAAAATGTTTGTCCCAGTGGTTTGGAGCAATAGTAAAATTAGTGTTTAATCATTACTCATATTTACAGATGATCTCTGCTAAAACTGGAGAATACTAAATAACCGATATAGGTCCTAGCCATTCTGCATCATTTGGGCAGCTGAAGTCAGTCAACCACACACACTCTTTTATTTGTGGGCTTTTAACTTGGTCATGCTCTGACAGAGGTTAAACATTTGAGGAAGGGAACTGAGTTCTGGGGAATAAAGTCCTGAAAAAGGCAAGACGAGGATGAAGATGGCTAATTAGCAGTTTAAGATTTGTCAGTGTTAAAATGCCCCGAAAACCCTAATTCTATTCTTAGATTTATAAAAAGGGAACCATTTAGTAGCAGCAGTAGTTCCTGTTTTGACATTATTATGCGGTCTTTTGGGATCATCTTTATCTGAATCCAAGTGTAAACAGGAAGCTGGAGAATTGGTCAAGATTGATTAAAAAAAATGTTTAAAGAATCAAATACACACTTAGAGTGAATGAATCCTGCCTATTTATCTTTGGGGTCTGCTCTAGATGTTTATGTACTTCTGTGGGATGAGTATTTTGGTCAGATTTGAAATAAGATTACCACTCCCCCCCCCTTTTTTTTTTTCCTCTTAAACAATATAATCAAACCTCAATTTGGCACTACTATTGTGCTGTAAAAGTTGTTTTCAAGAGCAAACTGACAAGCAAAATATCATACTTATTTGAAGCAACAAGTCTGCTTTTCTTCAGGAAAATGCGTATAGAAACGCTGGAAGAAATGGCAGCAAGAGATACACCGTATCCATATAATTCATTAGAGCCAATAATGATGCATTATCACAAATCTGCTTTTCAGCGATGCCATTCATTACCTATGGGATTTATTGCTTTATTAATGAAGAGTGAGAAGAGCAGAGTAACAAAAAAAAAAAAAAAATCACTCATTAAAATTGAGCCAATCAATCTGGAAAAATTGCTGAATTATTCTTGTTATGAAACTTTACTAATTAAAAGAAAAGCTTCATGATAACTGTGTTTTGCTGAATGTAACCAATCGGTGGCAACGTTCCCAGCTCAGATGTGAATACAGCCTACGGAAACTAATTGACTAAGTTGTTTTGGCCTTGCCAGAGCCTAAATGCTGTCACGTTTGTCTAGCAGAAGAGAAAAAGCTCTTCTGTTTTGTGTAAACTCTGGCACATTATATACCATAAACAAGATGATGATGTAGGGTTTTTGCCTTCTTCACAGTGGTGGAGAATGTCACTACTTCAATGAACATCAAGCTGGTTTGGTTTTAGTTTCAAATAATCCATGAAGGTCAAATTTTGTTACTGTTTAAAATTTCCAATTGCTGTTAGATGTGTAACTTGAATAAATGAATAATGGCAAAATGTGTTTAACTTAAAGCTTACTATTTAAACTTATGGCAGAGCGTGTAATATCTGTGATATCGGTTCTGCTCTTAAACATTTTTGTGATGAAGCATCCAGTTTATTTGTAGTTAAACAAATATTCGCAGTAGGGAAAATCATTAATTATTCTGCAAACAAAGTTCAGTCCCACATTTAGATGCTCATAAATGGACTGAAAAATCGTGTTTATGTAAAGAAAAGGCCCAAAGGCTGTGCTTCGTTGGCCTCTTGCTTAAGCTATTTTACCTCCTGAGGGCCACAAGCTATGAACTGGCCCTTTGAATGGAAGGATAATTTAATTTATTTTAAAGAAGTCAAAATGCGAATTGAAGACTAAATTCTGTTTCCAATTATGGCAATAAATGTCGTGCTCGTAGTGAGGCATGACAAAAAATCATGTATTGAAAGAAATGCATCATGGAACGCAGTAGTGCTATCACTTGTCTTTCTCCTGAAGGAAGAGAGAAGCGGAGGATCTCATTGCCCATGAAAGATGGGCTGAAAGGTGTTCCATGTAATTTGCTATTCATTGAACTCCCTTATGTAAATCTACAAATCATTAAAAAAAAAAAAAAAGTGAGTTGATCCAAGATACTGCAAAGTGAGCATAAGAGAAACTAGAACTAAGTCATTAATGTTCAGCAGGTTGTTAAAAACCAAAAATTCTGCTCCAAACAGGAGCAAAGGGCAGTGAAAATGCTTTTTGGGGACTAGGAACGTTGCCATTTAAATCAGCACAAACATGCAACGTTTATACATATTCTGAAGAAACATTCTAAATGAGCTGCCAGCTTGTTTTCTCCTACAAAATCTGAAAATGTAATCTCTATAGTTTTTAGACTGATCAATATGAATGTGGCAATCAGTCTCTCACCTTTGTATTCTAAAGTCATTCCTAATCAAGTTTTCATTTAAAAAAAAAAAAAGAAACAAAAAAAACCCCAATCCCAAAGACAGACAAGCAACAACAACAACAAAAAAACACAAACAAAAAACCAAACCCCAAACTGCCTGAAGATAAAAAGTAAAGCACCTCTGTTAAACATCGTATATATCACTGCACTGGAGTTACTTTGTTAAGGAATTAAATCTGTTCCTGCTAAATGATTCAGCCAGCTAAGTGGATATTTTGTATTACCATGGAAATGAAATCGTAAAGTGCAATTGTCAGCTTTAAAAAAGTCTAATGCACAATATGATGCTTTTTTTCTTCTTTCATTCACTTTCTCATTTCTTACTAATTAATTTCCTGATTAAAATCTGAGTGATAATCTTGATTTGTATTCAAGGTACGATGTCAACACAGAGAGCAGAGTCATAGAGGTGAAATAGATCGTTGTTTAAAGTTGTACAAAGTTGGTTGGTTTCTTTTTATTTCATTATTCTGGGGAAATCAGGATCATTTGTTTTACTTTGTGTTTGTCATGACTCAGAGAATGCTAATTTTACTGGGCTGCAAACATTTCATATTAACAACGCTAACTGCTTTTAGGGCTGTAGTTACTGATAATGGAAAGAAAAAGTGTTTAGATTTGAAAATTAAATCATCCTCCACATCTACAGTTCCTAGCTTTTCTACTTGTTGGTTTAGTGTTTGCAATGATTTTTTAAAATACGACTACTTGCCTTTAGGCAAAGAAATGTCTGCTGGGTACTTGGTCGTTTTCTAGACCAGGGCAAGCATTTATTACCTCCAGGTTTCACTGTTGGTAGTAATTATCTGCATTTAGATCTGCCTCTAAAATGAGGCAATTCATGTTTTCATTCTGTATCCACTGCTTTATATATAAAGTTGTTGCTGTAGCTTCACTACGGTCTCTCTTACCTGACATACCATTTATATAGCTTTTTATTTAGTGGTCGCAGTGTCTGGCTTCTGACTAAGACACGGTTACATTTTATACTTGGTTCTCGATTCTCTAACTTTGTTCTGTTGTGTTTGTTTTTTTTTTTTCCCCTCTTTAGACATGGTTCATAGTTCCTTACTTCTCTCGTAACAAAAAAATAGCTCACTACAAGGCTAGGGGAAGTAAACAAATTAAGCCCGTTGTTGGAGTTGAGTATAGATTTGACTGTTGATTCTCCAGCATTCTCTTTTTATCCTTCTTGAGCTTGTATTCTTCTAGGCATTTGGAGCTGGTAAAGGAAAAGCTTCTAAGAATGTTTCTCTAGATCTTGGAGCAGGAAGAAGGGGCGTAGTCCTGCCTAGGCCAACAGATGGTCTCGTTCCTCAACAAAGATTGTCTGTATTCACTGATGGCATCTCTAGCTTTAAAGCTCTCACAGGTTAAAATATATATAATGGCATTAAAAGAAGGGGGCGTGAGTCTCAAATACATAAGCTATTTTTTGCCAGTCCTATCAACAGGGAGAAAGACCTTAATTCTCAAGTTGTCTCACTGAAAAAAATAGGAAACAAAACTGTCTTGGCATTAGGAAGGGCACAGCAATCCCAGCTCTCACAATAAGCAGTTCAGGGTACAGCGCGGCTTTACGTAATAATATTCTGCCCACACCAGAACCAAGTAAATGACAAGATAGATGTGGTTTTATACTTTTGCAATTACAATTCTCTCAAACGTCAGAAAAAATATTTTCAGGCTATGGGGACTGAAATGAATTTTTCAGCTGTATAACAGGATTTTTCTTGATGTAGAATCGAGCTATACCCCACAGTCATTCAATTAACTTGTCACGGGCCCATACTACTTTCATTCCTTAAGTTTATATTTCCTGGAATTGCTTTTACAATGTATGTTTTACTGGAACTGTGTCAGTCACTGAGCCCTTACTTTTCAACATAGCACATAAAAAAACCCAAAAAACAAAAACAAACAAAAAACCAAAACAAACCCAAAAAACACACAAAAACCAAACCCACAAAAGAACCCAAACAACACCCCCCCAAAAAAAAAAAAAACCAAACCCAAAACCCAATAAAAAAAAACAAACGAAAACACCCACTCTCCCCACCCCCCCCCCCCCCCCCCCCCAAAAAAAAAAAACCAAACAAAAAAACCCAACCAACCTAAACAAACCCAAACCCAATAAAATGGGAAGAGAAACCAAATCAATGCTGAGAAGCAGGGATACCACATCAGTCACCTCTTATGAAGTAGCCAGACTTTCTCATGTACTTTAGTGGTTTGGCTTTTTTTTTTTTTTAAATAAAAAAAAAAAAAAAAAGGAAGAAATGAAATTGTTTTGACTGTGA
This sequence comes from Fratercula arctica, assembly GCA_947846985.1. Taxonomy (NCBI): domain Eukaryota; kingdom Metazoa; phylum Chordata; class Aves; order Charadriiformes; family Alcidae; genus Fratercula; species Fratercula arctica. Next base: position 35,327,710 of record CANTUZ010000006.1, read on the forward strand.
GTTCACGTGGAACTTAAATCTCTTCTGAGCATCACTTAGTTGCTTTTGCGGTTTACCTAACACATTAGTGGTGTGTTAGCTCACGCTGGTTCATAGCACTTCTGAAATCTTTCTTTCTCTCCAGTGAGTTCCAGCTGCTGCCTGTGGCGGGCTGGGGGAGGGAGAGGAGTAATGGATTCTCGAGGGGGTAAAGCTGGAATCTACTTGTTGGCTAAATAGCAGCCCAGAAGTTGAGGAGAGTGTTTCCAGGTTTAGTTCTTAACACAAATCAGCGTGATCTGCATTATTTGTGCAACTGCAAATTTCTGTTTAACGGGTTGCTTTGCAAAAAGCCTGATGTAATATTCAGTAATATAATTAATGTGAGTTTCCTTTAGCTTCAGGCAATTGTTCATTTGGGTAATAATTACATAAAAACGGGGTAACTTTTCACATCCATCTTGGCTGAAATGTAAATACTAGCAATATCCCAGTGTCACCTACCTCTGCTGACCTAGAGGTCTGTGGAAAGATTTTGAATTAAGTTCTGTCAGCTCTTGGCTCTGAATTGCTTTTACCTTATAGGCAAGTTACGTAGCCTTCCCCCTCCCCAAGTACTGTGCTTGAAATATAGGAATAAGGGTGCCAAGATCACTGGTGTGCTGCATTGAAAAGAGCTCTTTTATGAGAAAAGCTAGTTAGAGGATATAATAGCATTATTATGCAGTTTCATACCTCTAAATAAGGATTGGCATTTTTTTTAACTGACTGGTCGATTCTGAAAGCATTTGGTAAATGTGCACTTACGTGACTTTTATTTAAACCCTTCTAAAGATAGCCTCCTTAACCATGTTTTCTGTTGCAAGGAGACTGATAGCGTGCCCTTTGTATGACCTTGTGGTTAAATAAACTGCACACTGTAGCATTGCCACTTAATTATTTAATGATACCTTGATCAAGTTAGATAAATGGATTGGAACAATGCTGTATTCAATTAATTTTCATTTTCAGCTAATTAGTATTGCTACTAATGCCTGTAATTCAAGATGTGGTTTTGTGTTGTGATATCTTATTCATTTCTATTTCAAATGGGAAAGCTAGATCTTTCCAGACTCAAATGCATTTATTGTACTGAGTGTAATTACACTTAAACTTGTTAATTGATGGCACTGGGTATGTATTTTTTACACGCGATGCTTGTGTAATCTGTACCCTCCTCGTACTTGCAGGCAAGATTTTCATCAGCCGTGTGAGTCTGACAGTGCAGGTGTCCGGCATCGGTAACTGTGCGAGATCTAGGGAGCTAACAGGGGATGGGGAGGAAGGAGCTTGTTATCGCTTGATTGGGTTGTTGCCCTGCCTAGCTTTTGGTGACTTGCTAGACCTCAAAAAGTCCAGGAAGGTTTCAATCCTTTTTGTCTTATCTCTGTGAATGCTTTAAAGAGCGCCTGGTATTAACCACATTTTACAAAACCCCAATAAGGTCCTATTGCTCTGGAGCCTTGAATCCCTGCTAGAGACAGAGTCCGGTTAAGAATCCCGGTTCATTGTGCCTATTTACTTCCACAAAGGTAGAAAAAGTTGCGTGCCGTTCTGTTAGAGATGGGTGGAGAAATCTAATTCCATTTTATAGGGAATTTCAGTGTGTGAAAACCTTGTTTCTTTCTGGTCTGGAATGAGAACGGAGCGCTTTGAAATCGTTTTGGCTTGGGATGGTGCGTCTGACAAGCAGCAGCGCAAGAAGTGATGGAGTTTAGGCACCACCGTCTTCAGGCTGGCACAAAGTTGGAGCCAGAAAGTCTTTGGCCTGCAACAGAGCTCAGGGCATGAAGAGTTTGCTGCTAAGAGATAGTTTAAGTCCTGTGCTTCTCATCGCGTTGCTGATGGATGCTGAAGGGCAGAGAGCCGAGACAGCGCAGGCTCTGCGGAAGCCGCTGAAGCTGGCTGCTGGGCCGGCCAGCTGGCAGCAAACCCAGGGGGTTTTGAAGCCTTCCTGTCTGTCAGGCAGTTTTCACTGGGGCTCTGCCCTAGGTCTCTTCAAGGTATCATTAAAATTATAAACTTCCTTAGTGAAATGTTTTATTTTCAATGTAGGCGTGTTATTCTTTGAGAAATTGTTAAAATGTGGTATTTTGTCAGATGGGGAAAGCTGAAAATGACATGAATGAAATGTCAACCTGATACACAGCTTACTGTGAGTTACAGTCATTTTCTTGCTTATAAATGCAAAAATGGCAAACTTAAGCTACAAGCGATTTCTTTGATGTGGTGCTTGGTCTGATGAGTAGTCTTAGTCTCTCAATAAAGCAGCCTTCTCTGCCAATAAAGGCTTTATTCGTTGGTTTGTTTGTTGTTTTTTTTTTTTTATATGATTGCTACCAGACAATGACAAGAAGTGAGTGGGAGGAACTCATAAGAAAAAACCAATTTGTACCATCTGTTCCAGAAATGTAAGCTGAGGTGACACCGTAAAGGGGAAAGCCATGTCTGAAATGGTGATCAGTGGCTGTTTTACATTTGTGTTAAAATCGTTATTCTCTTCATACTAGTTCTGGAAGCAACAAGTATTTTATATATTTAAAGAAACTATGTCTTTACTAGATTCTTGCATTGCTGAAATGGCTGACATGGCGGTTTAGCTCTGTTTATAGCACAATTTATGTGGAGAACTACAGCGGACCATTTCAAATGCTTTTATTTATAGCAGTGAAGGATCTCCAATTCCTGGTAATATCAGTCAGTGCTGTGATTGAACAATACTATTTTCATGTTGATATGCTGTGATATATCAACATAAGATCTAGGAGTACCAGAATGCTCTGAATTGGCCAAAAGGTCTATCGACAGTCAGTGAGTTTTTTAGTTTGCAAAATAAGGTTACAACCCATAAGCCAATCAGTCTTTCTGATGCTATGGACTTTTACGCATTTTAAAGGCTGTCTGGTCTATTATAGTTAAGGTAGAGATCGTGTGGTTTTTATTTGCTGCTGTCTTCCAGAGCGTTTGCTGTACTCTTAGGAAACACTGTCACAAATCGTGCTTGAACCATGACCCTGTTCTCAGTTCTTGAGATACATGGTCTGTGGTCTTTTCAGAGCTCTTTCATTATAACTGTGTAAAGTGTGCTCTGTATCTCCTAAACTGTTCAGTGTAGGAAGATTAGGTTGCACATAAAAGTTCAGTTAGCCAAGTCTAATAACTGTAATGTGGAATTCTCATTGTGAAAATGTGGTGGGTTTAGCTGTTTTGGCATCATACAGAATATTAAAATATACGAATAATAGAAATATAGGGCTCCATTTCAAGTTTAGTTAGTTTGAGTACCTGGTCCTTATTGAAGGCAGTGTGAAATATCTGGTTGTTGGACCCATTAGTCCATCTCCCTTAATATGAAGTTTTATGAAAACGGCAGAAATTATTCTAATAAAGTGCTAATTTCTGTTGAAGACAAAGACTTCCTAGATTCATATGCGAGGAATTAATTTCTACTTGTTGAACAGATGACAGTGTTGTCGTTATTGAAGCTGGTCTATTAGTTGTTCTTCCTGTCTACGTAGGTTAATACTAAAGTTAATTACAGCTTTCATTCCAGAGGCAACTTTTCATTGTCGTGAATCTAGCTTTAATTTGCAAATTTTGGAATGGTAAAACACTGCCTGGGCCAGAGACGCAAACATGGATAAGATATACTATATTTTAAGTGCCGCTTCTGTTTTTCAATTCTTTTTTTTTTATCCTGCTGAAAAGCAATTTTCCCTGGTTTTACTTTTGCTGAAGACATAATTTGACTAAATGTTAATGTGCTTGAGTCTCCTTTACATCACATCAATTTAATTTTAATAGTTCTTGTAAAACATCCTGTGACGTTGGATGCCCCGGTGGCTCCGAGGTAATTTGAACTTTTCATCATGGAGTACCTGAACTTGCTCCCTGTAGCAAGCCCCTTCCTTTCTTCCTCCCTTCCCCTAAATGATTGCGACAGCACTGGGGGCTGGATGAGAAATTCTGCTGTTGCCCCATCATTTGAGCACAGCTGGAGAGTGTGGAGGAAAAAGGTATAACGTGGATCAGATCTGCCTGACTCGGTGTTTTGGACTAGTGCATAAAGGTTAGGAGGTAAAACGTTGTGCCAACGCAGAACGCTGCTCGTAAACATCTTGAACAGACGTTACCGAAGGGCTTACTACTATTCTACGTGTGCTTCCACTTAGATAATTTACACCTCTCACTGTAGTTCTTTAGATATTTGCAAAGAATGTCAGAATTATGACAGCGCCTGTCACACAGTTGACAGTCAGCATTTTTTCTTTAAAAGAAATGCAGGTTATGGCAAACCTGAAGGAAAAAGTCACAGATGACAAGTGCTTTTTATTTTAATAGTAATAATAAAGGTCTGATAAAACAACAAAACATCTGTTTACAATTCTCCTTAGAATTTTGATCTCGTTTGCTTAAGTAGAAGCTGTAATGGGGAAGATCCTCCTAAGGAAAAACAAAACCAAAACAAAACAAAAAAAAACCACACGCACCCACACACCCACCCAAACAAAAAAAACAGCCCACACCAAAACCAAGATATTGAGATATTGGAGACATTGAGGGGTACTCAGCGTGCCATTTTTTTTTTTTTTTTTTGGCATATTTTGCAACTCAATCCTGTATGTGTTTTATGCGTAGGGAACTCTGGAAATCTGGATCAGCTGTAGAGTCCTAGATGGTTTTGCAGGGTGACAAAATGGTTGGGAGGCATCGGTGTTACCCCGCTGCTGGATACAGCTCCTGCAGCAGCTCTCTGTAGGCTTTCTGTGTGAACTCAGTCCTCAGAAACCCAGATGTTATTAAGAGTGTTGATGGCAATTAGGTAACTTCTGAACCTGGGACTGAAGAGTAAAGACAAATCTCCTCATAGAGACCTAGTGGAAGTGGTTTATGAAGCCACCTATAGTTAGTTTTCAGCTGTGAAGCAGTAATGGTTTCCACAGTGCGTCACCTCTGGGATGACTTGGACAAATCTGGTCTCTGTGGCGTGTAAACAGGTACAACAGGGCTTATAGGGTCACTCTGGCTGAGGGAAGGGCAGCAACAAGTCTACAGTTCTGGTTTTTTTTTTTTTTATCTCTGTAGCTTTTGTCCTTACCCTGTGAAGTTTATTTAAGTTATACTTAAGTGCCAAGTAAATCTCTAATACTTGTAATATCATTAATTGAAAAGGACAAAGAACCTAATAGTATTGATACTGGGTTTTTTTGTTTTTCTTTTTTCAAATGTTATGGTCTGGAAACATTTTCCCATGCTAACTGAAGCATTTCAGTCTCCTGATAGGAAACAAATGGAATAATTACAGTTATTTTTGTAGCCCTTGCTATGTACAGTTTGAGACTAAAATGTATAGAATCTGTATGGCTTGAATAGCACAAGTTTTTGCAAGTGAGCCCACAGACTCATGCTTATCTCTTATCTTACTTCACAAATATTTAATTGCCTTATTTGACTCTTCATATGCACCAGCTGTAGTCTATTTCTATTATGATACATGCTGTGTTACTCTAATTAAAATAAACTTTCACATTTTGAATTGTCATTTTTTTTCTTTCCTACTTTGGCAATAAAAACTATCCTTGTCAGAAATGCAAGGCATTCTCTCCACGATCTCATTAAACAAGCAAAGTAGGTCACTCAGCATATTTGTATCAAGCTAATACAGAAACCACACAGTCAACATATTTTAAAGCTGCGTAGCTCAACCCTTGTTCCTACAAAGAACGACCTTATATCAAAACTATCACTTCAAGGTTTTGACAAAATCTGACATATTGTAGCTGTAACTTGTCAGGAAGCAATGGGATGGCTGAGGACAGTGAATTGCTTCACAGGCCAGTAACAAACTGGAATGTGAACTGAGGTGAGTCCTGGACTGTGAACTGACAGTGCTTGTCAGTCATCAGTGCAGGTTTAAAAACAAAAAACACCACCAAACCTCCCCCCCCCCCAAAAAAAACAAACCCAAAGGAAAAGTAAACAAACAAAAACCAACAAAAACCCACAACCCACAGAGAAAACCATCTTTTGTAGATGTGGGTTTTTTTTTTTCCATGAGAAATTAAGATTACAGTGCCTCCTTTGCTCTTAATCTGAAAGAAACAAAACAAACCCCAAAGAAAAAAACCCATAATGAGTAATGCATTAATTACAAAACCAGTCATAAAAATAATCATTCTAGTTCTCTGGAGGAACATTTGCATCTAGATGAGCCTTCCTGCCATGGACAAAAAAGAATGCTTAGCAATTAAGCAAAAGCTAATGTTATGGATGTGTCCAATTTTCTTTTAATTGCAAGAATTTCATAATGTAAAGCTGCTTTATCTTTGATGTTGGAGATTTCCATTATGATATCAACTTCTGAAAGATATGAATAGCAAAAAGGACCTAGAACTAAAAATGCCTAGTTAATTGTACAGCAAATTCTGTCAATTACTATGCAAAATCTGGAGAGAGTGACAGGCCATAAACAAAAGATAGTCTAAAATTCAGTCTAATGCAAAAGTACACCAAGCCTGGATCCATGCTAGTTTGTGCGGTGTTGAATATGAATCTTCTGAATCAAGTCTTCTAAACAGAGTTAGTTCCAGTAACAGCCGATAGTTGTATTGACTGTATTTAAGATTATGCTAATAGTCTCCCATTATTTTGCATAAAAATGGGGAGTCACTAGCATGCTAGGAAGTGTAGCTCTGCTTTGTGAAGTGCTTTGTTCTTACTGTTCGGCTAGAAGGTTTTTGTCAAGAGGTGGCGATAATGCGGGTGAGGTCTGTTATATGTAATATGGATTCCAGAGCTTTATATATTTTGCAGCCCATAAAAATGTATCGGACCAGTATTTCTTCTCCCCACCCTCATTCTGTAAAGTTGTTAAGATCTTAATTTCATAGATAGGCTTAGAATCTGGTCTGAAGTTTGCTATCTATTGAGTGGATTCTCTTGGACTGGAAGATGACAATAGTGGGCTTCCCTAGAGGTCATACCTGTAGAATTGAATGTGTCCCTTCACCTGCTCCATTTTCCTACTGCTTCCCCCAGCTAATCCTGTGGTGGCCCTTACTGAAAGGGGTAAAACTGTTAGATGAGTTGTCCGTGTGCTTCCTCGTCTCACTTGTGTCACGATTTGATACTTTAGCTTGAGGCTCGTACCAGACCAAAGCTTCTCTATGTCGCCTGGAGGAACACAAGTCAGAGTGGCATGGGTTACGGGATTGTTGATATAGTGATGGTGCCTTGATTTCATGCAGCGGTATACTTCTTCAAAGAAAAAGGTAAAATAATTGAGACTTCTTTGTTTACATACTGCCTAAAGAAAAATTTCTTCTGAATGCATGTGTCTTGAAATTATGGCCATATAATTACTTCTAATGATCCTATAGTGAGGTTTGAGACAATCGCTCCTAACATACATTTGATACGAGATGAGTTGGTTAATTTGACTGTTATCGTGGTGCATTCTTCCTTTGATGGGAAGCAATAGGAATAATTTCTTATTATAGAAGTTTATTAGCAATTATTTTATTTTGATAATCTTTGTCACGTGTATTTTTGTTGAAATTTCTCTATAGTTCGATGAAGTGATAACCAATTTATTTTCTCAAAGTTGTCTGGCATTTTTAATATTTCAGCTAAAAAAAAAAAAATCTGTAAAATGGCAAATTAATCATACATACATCTGTAATAGTCTTATTCACAGAAGCAACTTTCAGCATTGCGATGTGACCTTTTCAGAGCACAATTACTGGTGTGTTTTGCAGGAAAATTTTATTATTTTCCCCCTGAATTCTGATCTTGTTCTAAGCAGACAGATACAACCTAAATGTGAAATATCAAGCAGAAGTGAATAATACTATATTATTCATCTGCTTATATTTAGGTTTTAACTGAAGAAAAAGAGGGGAAAAAAGGACACACGCACTTAAAAAAAAAAAAAAAAACCAAACCCAAAAACCCCCCCAAACTTTGTTAGAGAGATATTATACCATAATCAAAGATGTCTCCCTACAATTCTTGAAAGACTAGGGGAGAGAAGTGTTATAAATCTGACATGGTCAAAGTTAGTGCTATTGATATAATGTAGGTGTCCCTGTTTGAATATAGTATTTATGGAGCGACCCTGAATATAAATGACTTTGTTTAACCTTGAACGCAGTCAGATTTTATTGAATGCCTAAAGAGGTGTATATATAAAGAAGATATACCTAATCTACAAAAAATCGATATCTAAAGTATGACAATGCTCCATTTCTTGATGTAATGAATAGCTTAAAGGTAGTCAGAGAAGTTAAGGATTATCTACAGCTATAAGCATGCTTTTCTTCCAAGGAGGTGTCTGTACTGTGTTATACACATATATCTTCAGGGAGGGAAACTAAAATATTTGTTTCTATCATGAGACTATTTCTACATAAAAGAACAATACTTGCTCTAGGTGACCACTTCACTTTCCCTAAAAAAAAAAAAAGAAAAAAAAAGAAAAAAAAAAAAGAAAATTGTGTAATCCAGTTAAGTGAATTTGAATTCCTCTTCCCAACTCCACTGCCAACTATAAATTGATCTTCCACCCTCCTATCTCCAAAACAAATGGCTACAGAAGGATACATTTAACTGGCTAGTTATGAGAACAGGTCATATTTGAGTCCCGTTTTCCAAATAGGTGTGCTTGAGATACAGGCTTTATTCATTATTTTTTTTTTCCCTAGTAATGCTACTTCGTGCATCATAATATCTTTCTAGGATTTAAAATCCCAAGGGTTTTCAATGGCCCAGACTAAGGTCCTGAGAAAATAATGCTACGCACAATCACTAAAGTTCTGGAGCACAGGACAAAGAAAACTTCATGGAGTTTAGAGGTGTATTATGAAATAATATATTATGCAATATGAACATTAAAAGATGATTAAATAAATATTTTACAGTTGGAATTATTCTTAAATTGTATAATACTTCTATCAAATCACCCGCTTGATAATTAGAGTGAATTCTGGGTATAGTGTATTTGAAGAAGGGCAGAGTGTTTATTGTTACAATCAGTCCAATATGTGAGTACATTCAGAACACTCGGTCTTACAGAATACAACTCTAAAACTCTAAACAGACTATACATCTTCCTTTAGAACGTTATAGCTTTTCTTATTTAATAATTGTGATTCTGATCTTCCTTATAAAAGTTTATATAACTTCTTTATAGAGCAGTAACTCTAATGAAAGCTAAAGCAAATAAAATAAAACTCAGGGCTACAGACTTGAGCTGTATACAGAAAGTATCAGGTCCTCAGCTATTCTCAGCCTGTTTTATGTGGGATGAAATGTTGGGAGATATGTAAAGTTTTCTGCCCTCCCTAAAAACGGCTGAGGTGGACTCCTCTTACATGGGAATTACGGGTTTGAAGGTGGTCTTAGTGATCCTCTTCTGTGCTGTCCTGGCACCACTGTTGAAGAATATGTTCATCAGCTTATTAAATAATGAAATATTATTACGTGGTCAACGACAGAGGTATAACTTATTCCAAACGAGTAGGGTTTGTCTGGATGTAGACTTTAGTTTCATTGTGGAAAGAGGAGAAAATTAGATTAGCTATTAAATCAGTATACAGAGGGAAACGTAAGAAATCTGGTGCGTATGCACAGAACATCTGTTTCAAGAGTTGCAAATGAGACGTTTGCAAAATTTCAGAGTGGACCACATGATGCAATTTCTAAATGGATCCTGTAGGGTCCCCTGCCAGCAGCCCTAATAAATATTTCTACTGTTATTGTTTACCCTGTTTAATAACCGTGAGTCACAGCTGTTTTCATCTGAAAACTAATTTAGACTGTTTATCCTCTTCCAGTGGCATAGTTGCACTCAAAGATCTCTGGAGAGATCTATTTCCTGCACATACCCCCTTAGCACTTGAACTGTTTGTCTGGCCAAGATGGTTGTAATCAAATCTGTGCAGATAAAAGAGCACTTTTCATACACAAGTCTCCAGGCAGAAACTTTTTTTTTTTGGATGCATTGCTGTAAAAATTCTGTTCTGTCACGAGAATACATGGTATTGTCTGCCTTGGTAAGGTGGCCTTCATCTCCTGTTGAGTTTGCTCAGCTTGTGTTGCTCACTACTTTACAGATTATAGCACAGAGCGAACTTCCCAGTGGAACATGGCTAGATTTTTATTGCAATATTTTGCTTTGGAGATGTTCTGAATGACTGCGAGGCCAAAGAGAATCATTAGATGCAACAGATATTCCACCAGTGTGCTGGTCCAGAGCCTGCACCCCAACAACCTGTGCCGCATTCCATCAGGCAACACTAGAACTTCAGATCTACCTGAAATTTTTGTGCTCGGCATTTCTGATGATATGCATTGATTGCACTTAGACACAGTTGTGCTGACAGTTATTTTCTTAGCATGAATTATTACTTGACTTTCTTTGAGAGATTTCAAATGCTTTATGGTATTGGACTAGTGTGTATTTATCATCCGTCAGGTCTGTGTGGATGCATGCTGGGTCTTGGACACGTGCCTGAGTTTGGCACTAGCCATGCTAAGATGCAAGAGCTATGTGAAGTTTTAACAAATTGCTTGTCTTCTAATTTAATGCAAATAGGATTTTCAATAGTTTAAAGTCTCGAATATCTATAATAACTAGGTTACAGCAAATTTGAGAAGTTTGTTTTCTGAAATGAAGCCTTCCATTAAAAAAGAAAGAAAAAGTCATTTCCATAGTCTGTTGAACCAGGCAAATTAGTAGTGGCCACATCTTCTTTGTGAAGAAAGCATAAGGGACAGTCTTTTCAGCTTTTTTTTTTTTTTTTTTCCTTTTTCTATCCTTCTTTCTCTCTGAGTACTATTCTTCGGCAGCTGGCTAATCTCTTCTATAAGATTTCTTTTTAATTGAGAGTTAAGAACTTACTACGACAGTAATTATTCAGGGGGCAACCTCTGACTTGATGCTCCGCCTGGTAAATGAACATATGTTACTTTGTTTTTTTTGCTTAAATCGGAGGGATTTCAGACTCTTTGGTTTCTATGAGGTGTAACTTCCCCAGATTAGTTTAGATTTCTGGTGCAGCTGTAGCAGAGTTTACTTGCTTAGAATTGGGATGCTTCTCCATGGACATTTCAAGCAAAAGCAAGTGATGACATCACATCAGTGCTGCTGGACTACAAATGATGTAATAGTTGTCTTAATGTGGACTGGATTACACTTGTAATATGGTGGGAAGAGTTAGAAAAGAGTATCACAGTTTTAGGATTCTGGGTATGAGACACGCTTTTCAGATGATTGTGCCATCAAAACCAGTGTTTTTAACCAACTAGTGGGAAGAAAAAGTGGCATCTGTAGAAAGGGGGGCAGCAGCATTTAAGGGGGAACTGGTGGCCTTTACTAACTGCTCCTCCTGTTCTACCTATAGGCAAGCGGAAGCAGAAGTGAATGTCCACGGACAAGCCTTTGAAGTAGCCTAAAACCCCAAGTTGCAAACTGCTGTGGCTGAGGCATCTGTTCTGCTCCTCTGCCCCAGCTCCAGGGAGAGAAAGTTTTAGGAGAAGCCTTGAGTGAGCAGGTGGAGATGGCATCCCCTTGCTCAGATCCCCTCACTGCAGGGGGATCAATGCCAGGCTTTGCTGCTGCTTAAATTCAGCTGCCTTCGGCAGTCGCTTGTAGACTTGCACCAACCCTGCTTTTGCTAGGCATTAAAGTCCCAATGTTGTTATATTGCTTGTCTTCACAGGGAGAGAAATTTATGAGGAATGTACTGTAAGGTGAAGTTTATTGGAAAAGGGAATAAATAACTTTAAGACATCCTAGAAGGCTGGGTTAGCGTAGGCGCAGAGGGATGCAGTGAGGATAAGACAGCAAAAAGAACATGGAAGTTCCATACTAATAAATACTGCATTTAGTGTTAGCTATGTCAGAGAGGTGTAGCACTTTCTTGTTTTAAGAAAAAAAAAAAAAAAAAAAAGATTTCAACTAAAAAAAAAAATATGAATTACCCTATAGAGGGGAGCCGTTTCTTGTAGAAGAGCTCAATAAAAACAAAAACATTCTGAGTTTTCAAAAATGAGGGGAAAAAATAAATTTCTTTCTGTTTTTTCCTTTAGGATTTAGCAATATATAGTATGCTTAACAATGAAACTTCATAAATTGCCATGTAGCTTTTTATTTTTTTTATTTAGCTATTCTAAGAAAATCAATTTAGCTGGGTAGCAGTGATAGGATCTCCAGCTATTATCACCTAATCATTAATTTCTCCTGGACTCTGTTTAATACAACTGCTGCAGAATGTTTAATAAATCATTAAAATAGCTTGGATTTAACTGAAAAATAAATTATTTAAAACCATAACTGCAACCTATTCCCCCACTCCCAACCCGCAGAAACCTCTTCGCTTATTAAAGCGTAAGTGAATTAAAGCACAATAAAATGATAAATATAGGAATCTACAGCTTCTTTAAAAAAAAAAAACAAACCCAAACCACTATGAAGTGAATGAATGCAGATGACTGAATCCTTACATCTAGTCTGCTCATGATCCATGCTTGCGGATAACACAGAGTTGTATTTCATAAAGTACTTAATACCTCCAGTTTTCACACTGTGATTGCCTGGTTTAGAATGAAAATACCCTTCTCCTTGTGTTTGCCATTGCATGTGTTTTTTATTTAAAGCTTCAGAAAGACCTTCAGCACCTCCAGATAGTGACTTGGGTGGTGTTTTGTAGCTGTGATTTCAGCCCTGGCTGACGAGTCAGGGCATGAAATGATTGGTCTGTGCACAGTGGGCTCTACACAGTGGTACCCTGAGGAACCTGAATGAGGAGGACCACTCACCCACAAGTGCTTTGCGCCTCAGTAGATTTAGTGAGAGCTGTTCATACATATAACTTTACTTTGATAAGGTGTTGGGTTTTCTGTGTTTCTTTTTTACTGAATTCGGCAGCTGGTTTGCTCTTTGAGCATCAGATCCTGGTGGCATAGAAACACTGAAGGAAGCGCGGAAGAAACTTTCAGCTGGTGTAAAATGACATAGTGAACTCTTATCTTCTCCTCTGTATTTTGTGGACTGGATAGATGCTGAGTCTGGAACTTATTTCTTTCTGTTCCTGGAAACTGGGGGGGGGGCGGGGAGGAGGACATGACAGGAAGTAATGTAGTCAACAAATACTAACACACACACACCCCCCTCGGCCCCCTCCCAAACTATCCAGTTACTTACAGCACGGGCGACTATTAGTTCTCTTCTTTGGAGGGATCTTCTGGTCTTGCTGTCTAATAAACAGACTTTTGAAGCCATACATTGAGGTAAATAATGTCATATGGTGTTCCTCATACTGATGCTGAAGAGGGGAAAAATTAAATTGCAGAAAGCTTTGAGAATAGGGAATTATTTTTTTTTTCGTGGGTGTACTTTGCATAACTAGCTGATGAATTCCCAGTGTTGAGGTTCAAGAGGGAAAGAAATGTCTCTGTTATCTTTTTCTAGAAATAGCAACTGAACCCCCTTGTATTACAGAAAGTGAATAGAAAAGTTTCAAACTTATTACAAGACAACTTTATTTCATCAAATAGCCTGGAAAATGCATTCACTAAAAATGGATGTCGACCCTTTGAAATTTTGTTTGAAGGATTAATTATGGAGCTGTGTGACCAGTCTGCGTAACTCAAAGTGCCTGTCTCTATTTTAGGATGTTTCTGTCACTGTACTTGTATTTGGCTCATGCACCTTACCAGGTGACACTGGCTTCACATTAAAAAGAACTTGAACAACTGCAGAAAATGTGGTGATTGCAAGGAAAGACATCTGATGTCAAATGTAATTGCAGTTAAAGCCATGCCCAAATGCTTATTGCATAGAGAAATGATCTATTTACTTCTGTAAATAGACATAATTCTATTAAAGCAAATTACAGCTGAACTCTGATTTGTAACAGATGAGGGTCTGTCTAGCAATGTATTAATTAAGTGCTCTGGAGGCATTCAGTGGGAGAGCTGAGCCAGGACATAGAAGAACAAATCAAAGGACACGAAGGAGAATCCAGCTGTGCCAGAACAGTGTTATATCTTTACATGAAACAGTCAGCAAATGAAAGCTGAATATTTGCAGTTGACCAGTTCATAATTGCGGCTACTGTGGAACATAGTCAAAATAGATGCTAGTTCAGGGTGAGCAATACCTCTGAACCGGGAAAGGCAAAACAAATACAAAAAACAGAGGAAATGCATCGTCTCTTGCCTCAAGAAATTCATGTTTGGAAATAGCTTGATAGAGATGAGTGGAAGCCTAGAAGCCCTCTTGGCTGAGCGTTGGGGTTGGTTTTGTGTTTTGTTTTGTTTTGTTTTTTTTGTTCTTTAGTGGCTTTCCTCAATTCATCTGACTTCAGCAGCCTGGATCCCATTGTGTGCAGAGTTTCGAGTAACTTCTGTCCCTGCTGATTTCCCAGGTCTAGCTCTGATGTGACAGATACTGCAGAGAGTTAAAAATGGGGAAGAGGGGAAAGAGAATAAGTACCAAAAGCAAACATCTGAATTGCCTTTTGTAATTTTTTTTATGACAAAAAAAAAAAAAAAATACTGCCTGCTACTACAGGCAAACAGGTAAAAGAGTCTGACTCTGAACAGAGTCCACTGTACAGCGGCTGTGCTGGGTAAGAACATGGTTTGCTTTTGTTTAGGCCCTTTGGAAATGCAGGTGGAGACAAGGTGCAGGTAATTCTTCCGTTCTGCTTTATTTGCAAAATTCTTGGCCTTTAGGACTTTGTAGGCTTATACAAATCGACTTGAAATAATTCGGGGAAGATATTCCTGACTCTGCTTCTCTGCAGCCAGAAATGAGAGCAGATGTATGCCCCTCATAAGAGAAGTAACAACTGTGTTTCCTTAGAAGTAGAGATTGGCAGCCTTTTTGCAGCTCTCCACTCTTCCTAATAAATCCTGCATTTGTAGTTCAAAAAACCCTACTGCAGTAGCTCATAAAAGAAAACATTCTTAGCTGCTTACAGCAGTGAACATCACATATAGTGTTGACTCTGTCTAAAGACCTCGAAGATTTAACGTATAAAGCTTTATAACTAAGCGCTGAGGGAAAGAGTTAAACTTCGTATTTTAAAGAAGGGACACTTAATATTCTCAAACTCTGCAGCAACATCAGCAACCCTCCAAATGAGGAAGAACAAGCAGAAACCTCTGTGTTCCCCCTAATTCTCTCCTGTTTCCTGCCCTGTAGATGAGAGCTGTTTGCGAATTTGGAATTAGAGGGGCTCTTTGGAGGGATTGCAATTTCCCGTGTTTTCCAAGTGCATGGAAGATATGGTGTATGGCTGTATTTCCCCCAACCAAAGGCACTGATCCAACACAATGTGCTGTTGTGAAGCTGCTCAAATGCAAAAATTGACTCTCCCAGGGTGGTTTAGCACTTTTACAGGAGGCGGAGAAGAAGAGAACGTGACTATCGGCTTCCACCCCTGTGCTTTACATCTTGAATACTGGGTAGAACAGAGGAAAAAAGTAAACCACAACTGATATTTTTCTTGCACAGAGGCTAGAAAACAGCATTTGTAGGCACTTTTAGCCATTATTAATCTATGCAATTGTAACCTTTGTAATTTTCTCCCTTCAAAGTGTAGAAGACACTGAAATAACACCCTAAGGAGGTTTGGAAATTGGGACTTGGCACTTAAAGCCTAGTCAGCTTGCATTGCATTGTGTAGTAATTGCTAGTTAATGTAGTAGCAAAACCATTACAGTGACAAAAATCTTAGAGTGTATTTCTCTTTTGATGTGTAAATTAAGACTGTCAGAGAGCAGTCCCAATATTAAATAGCCCCCCTCATCCATTCTAGTTTGAAAACACTTTGCTTAATCCCTGGCAGCATATATACACTCTTTTGCTTGTGTCTGCCATATTCACTAGCATCATCTTTCATGCAGACCAAAGGAGAAAGATTTATAGGGGCTGTGAAATGTCTGAGAAGTATTCTGCCTTGAACAAGTTGCCTGTTTGGGACAAAGAAGCAATGATTAATTTTTCTTAAGTCAAATTCTGTTAATGTTTTAGTAGCAAACTGCAAAATGCAAACTTCTGAAGCCTGAATATTTTGGTACATTATTTCTTTTCAAACAACAGTGCAAGATTAAAGAAGTTCAGGAAAGATAATGTGTTTCCAGGGAATCAGAGAATTTTTGAGATAAGCTGCCTAGCCTATTTGTAGAAATTACAGAAACTTCAATAGAACTCAAACAGCAACCATCTGTTTCTTCCATTGTGTAAATTTTAATTGCTTTTATTATGATTTAGACATCAAAATATAACTCTAACTTATTTTTAGATACCACATAAAAATGGTGAAACAAACTTTCCCATATTGCGTTCTCACTTTAGCAGAATTCTTCATAGGTGTATTTCTCCTGCCAAAGATCTCAAAGAGTTTTGGTAATTACCAAGGAAAAGTCAGAGCGGTATTTCTTCATGGAAGGGTGAAATATAAATTACTCGCTCTTCCCCCTCACGTGCTTGGTTGAACATCTCTGTGCTCTTACCTCCTCCACTTCTGTTCCTGCCAAACTTTTGAAATAATAATCATGGCTTTGTAGCAGTGGATCTGGTGGTTTGACTGTAAATTGTGTATCTTTTCTTTAGTTAGGGTGTAGTGAGGACCTTGGAATGACTGGTGGTAGTGACCCATTTCAGTGTCGCTCAGCTAGCTCTCATTCTGTCATATTTGACTTTTTTTTTTCCTCTAGCGGAATAGAAGTTGCAAACTAATTCTGGGAAGGTTTCCATAGGCTTACATAGTCTCCTAAACTGTTTCTTGTGAAAGTAGTAGTTTGATGGGATTCACGTGTGCTGAAATAATGAATCGCTTCTAGGGGTGGGAGGGGGGAAAGAACCGCCAAACAAAACACTGCTGTGCAGTACATTTGCCAAAGCCAGCAAGCTTGCAGTATTAATAGTTTAACGCCATGGAGGAAACAAGCAATTAAGTAGCTAATATGTGATGTTACATCAAACAAGTGACTTCAGCTGGTGTTAGCAAAGAAGATAGGAATTGCTGCTCGTCCTTCTCCCGCAGCATGTCCCTACTTTGCCACTCTGCTGAAGGCTCTGCTAGATGAGACCCAAAACCTCTGCATTGACCCAGAGAGCGTCTTGTTCACAGCGAGACGTATGTCTTGCCTGGGAGATGCTGGCTAAAAGCGTCTCTGCGACTCTCGTAGGACAACTGTAGAGCTGTTCTTTAGGTGCAGTGTGCCATGTCACGGGTTTGGGTAGTCTTCCTTCATCTCAGAAGTCCGAGATGTAAAAGTCTTTTTTGGTGAACTGTTGTTTTCTCTGCCCCGCGTGAAGGGTGAACGGGTGGTTTGTCATCATTGTGTTGCTTAATGTTGGGGAATATTCCTAGTGACTCTTTGATCAACATATACAAGGTAATCACTATGAGAAAATTAAAAGAAAAAAAAGAAGCCACTTTGAAGTTGCTGACAGAGAAAGGAATTATTCCTCGGGGACTGTTTTCTTAATATTTTATTCTGTCCAGTAGAGGAACTTAGAGTTTGCATAATAATCATTATGCTAATATAATGGTATTTAGAAGGCCATTGCTCCTCCTACTTGCAAATGAAGAGGTTATTCATGACCTGCTCTGTGCTTTTGAGATGCAAGAAAATGTTGAATCAATAGAATCAATTTATTTATGGTAAAAAAAACCCAAAAAGTCTTAAACTTCCAGTAAACCTTCAGTCCTGTAACTTGTAAATTAAACAATTTTAATTCCTTGAAAGATCAAGAAGGGAACTTCATATTCATAACAAGAATGAAAGGGAAACTGTTCAACAGTATTTTTTTTTAAAAACAATATTTTAAGCCTTCACTTGGTTTAGGAGTAGAAAAATATGATGAAGGGTTTGAAGAACCATAATGAAATGAAATCTAAAGAATTTCATAATGCAGGGACTTGAGTTTGTTTCTTACAGTAAAAGTCTGACATCTTAGAAGGGGAGCCTGAAGCCGTCATTAAAAAGATGGGAAAAGATGGGTTGTTTTTAATCTTGTTCTTTGGTGCTTTGACACCTGACGAAGGATGCAGGGAGGTACCTCCCTGCCCTGGCAATCGTAGCCTGGAACAGTGGGTAGGTACCAGTAGCCTTTTATTCACAAACTCAACAGTGGCCTTCCCCCCCCCCCCCCCCCCCCCCCCCCCCCCAAAAAAAAGCAGGAATGGAAGGTGATGGTTTTAATTTTATAGATTATTTTATTTTTTTATATCAGAGTGGTTAAAGCACTCATGGGAGGATATGGGAGGTTGTGGTTCAATGTCTTTTTCTGCTTTGCTAGGTAAACTGAATTTCAGTGCTTGAGAATATATTCTGGAAAAAAAGTGCCTTGTAGCATTTAAGATGACTGTTGGGTGACTTGGTTCTGCTGAATTTAAGGCTTGTTACAAACAGTATGGAACAATCTGGTGCAAAAATCATTCCTTCCAGCCTGATGAGCTGAGCAAAGCAAACAATTTATATCATATTGTTAATTTTTTTCCCCTTTTCCTTTCCTAAATGGTCGGAACTTTTAGTAGCTTACCCAAGAAACCCAGTATAATAGGAGTCAATTGCAAAGAAAAGTCTTGACTCTGCCAGAAGAGTGAATGAGAGCACTTGAAGTGATTAGTGACTTGCGTTCGTTTCTCCTACTACTCTAATAGATGAATTTGACATGTTTTTATTTTCTGTTTTCTTAGCCAAGTGATAAAACCTGACACAGGGTAGGAATTAAGATGAAAGTGCTTCTCAACTTTGAACTCTGTAAAAAGACCTCCCAATAAATTATCGTGGTTTAAAAGGATTTGTGGAACCTCCAGGAGGCTGTGCTACTGTGTGCCACAGCCTGTGCTAACAGCCCCCTGAACGTGTGAAGTCGCTCCCTTCCAACAGCTTTACCTGACTGCCCCGCAATCAAATCTGCCTTACTGACTGTGTATTACTCATTCCCATAGCTGTACTTTAGATCATGCTGCCACTTTTGGTCTCAATAATACTTATTTTTCAACTCTTCGTCCTGAGCACAAGCCTTTGTGTTGCCTTTCAGGGGCCAGAGGGGTAACCGCTCCTCTGACCGTGGGCGTGCTTGCCCACGAAGAATGTACTTGGAGCATTTTGCAAAGTCTGCTATTGGCTCCGCAAAGAAGAAGGCAGGATGTCTTTTTTTTCTTTCTTACCCTCCTTTCCCCCCCAAAAAACCCCAGACAATCTCCCCACCCCAAATCCCAGACCCTTCCGACTTAATATCTAAGTGTTAGCAGTAAGAGGAAAATGGGAGAGATGAAAGATATTCCACTCTGTGTTAAAATACTGCTTCAGAGATGCACCTGCAGTTTCCACTCTTCTGCACCCATACTGCTGTGTATAAGCTACCTAGTTCCAAATATTTAGAAGCTGTGATGCTTCTTTGGTTTCTAGATCCTATTCAGTCCTGTCTGTTAGTTGGACCTGTCTTGACAGTCATTCTTGGCCAGAGCACCTTACTGGAGGTTAATCTCCTTAGTACCATATTTTCCCAGACAATCTGATGTGAGCTGTTAAACTGATACATCGTTGGAAAGAGCTGACACTTTAATGATGTATTAATGTCACGTGTCGTGAAAGTGAAATGCAAGGTAAAAAAATATATTCTGCAAAATATGGTGCCCTCTATGGAATAAAATTTCTGGAGGGCAGATGTATGATAATGATTTAAAAACAAATGAAAACCCGCAAATGAAAACAAATGGAAAAAAAAAAAAAAACCAACCATAAACCCCCAAACCAAAACCAGACAACTTTAATTATTATGAAGTATAGGCTGATTTTACTTTACCAATTGTGTAGCACATATAGAATGTGGCATTATTGTATTTGAGTGTTTTAAGTAAAGCAAGAGAGATTTTATTACACAACAACAACTTTTTTTTTTTTTTTCCTGTTGGATTTTAGCCAGGTTCACCAGAATAAGTGACGGGATGGACAAACAGCTTGACGTGGTTCTGCCTACTAGTACATGTATTATTTTACTGTGGGAGAGAGGCTTCTGCATACCAATTTTCCCTTGTAGCCAACATCTTCCTTATCCAAACCCAGAAGAAACAGAGTGGTTTTTGAAGGGTTTCCATTCCTGTGTGTTTTCTGGCAGAGGGCTCTGCGGTCCCTTTACTTAACTCATACCAAAGCTCGCCTGCAAAATATGAGAGACAAACCAGAACCACTAGGGGTGTCTTCCCAGAGGTGTGCAGAGATGATGATGGGTGAATGAACGCCTTGGAAATTGGATATCTCCGGCTTTTAGTTGCTCTCGAATGGGTCACGCCTACATTTTGTGCTTCCGTTTCCTGCAATGTGTAGGAGAAAGTGTCAGTGCCAAATGTTCTGGAGTAACATAAGATTGCTGGTTGGTGCTCGCTGGGGCATGTGTAGCTGGTGTGAAGGGTTTTGTTCAGTCCCGTGCTTTTGCAGATTTTATTTCATGTCAATTAAAGACACATGACTGCGAGTTTTGGGTTTCTGGAACACTACGAGGCTTTGTGGTTCGAGTGCTGCTCCTCTCCCCCCTGCCGCTTTTCTTTGGGTGTTTTCTGAAGTGCAGGAAGCGATGATCTCTGGAAGCGTGGGTACGTGTTGTGTGGTGGCTGTTAAATGGGGAATGCTACTCCTGAGATCTTGGAAGTGCTTTAGAAGCTTGGCGAGTGGGGGTTGGGTTTGGCTTGGTTTTCCTATGTATTTATGATAGAAAATGTCAGTCTTTCTTTCCATGGATGGAACCCACCTGCTGGGAGGTGGCTACCTGCTGTGTCAGAATCTTGGATATTTTTTGTGTGTTCTGACAAAAGTTGCAGCAATTTTGTATCCATGTGGCTTCAAGGATTGTGTGCCTTGCTGTTGTGATTTTGCTACTGATGCTGTTCCAGCATCAATAGAAATATATTGGTCTAACAAAATATTGTGAAAAGATAGTTTGGCTGAAGTTAAGAAAAAAATAATTCTAATTTGACTTAATAGTTGGACGCTTTCCCTATGGCTAATAGTTACTGTGATACATTGTGCTCGTAATAGGCCTAGTCACTAGACCTGTGTGTGGTTTTAAGCATTGTATTCAGCCATATTTCTGGCAGTTGCTTTTGTGCTTTTCATCTTGTCATCCCTTGCACAGTAAAAGGATGTACGAGCTCACAGTGGCTGCTTGCAAATGAGTGCTTTGATCCAGGTAGTTAGATCGTGACTTAACTAACCCTCTCACTGTTGAATAACATACACTCTTTTGGCTGTTCCGACCTGTAAAAGCAGAGAAGAGCTGTCCTTAACCACAACCCAGCTGCTGGCACAGTGGATGACGGCTATTAACGTGTGTATAGTAACGCACATAAACAAATGCACTGCATTACAAGTGGGCCGTTTAGGAAGCAGAAGGTTTGAGGGAAGATGAGCCAATTCTAGCAGGATAATTTAAAATTACGGTTGTTTTATAAACCAAGGAATCCTAATAATATCAAGTACAGAAGGAAAAGCAGGTACAATTAAAACATTTAGAAGTTTAGAATTGTTAAAAAATATTTTTACTATGCTAGTTGCAATGGTCCCCCTCCCCTTTAGCTTTAGACAGACAGACTGATAGTTTGTTACTCACAAAGGAAGAAGAAGAAAAAAAGGAAGTAAGAATATATAATTCTGCTTATTAGAAGAAATAGTCAGAAACTGATTAGTGTGGGAGGAATTAATTATTACATCTACCCACGCTTTCTGTTTTTTAATTTTTTGCTATTCAATTATGCATCACTAAATGTTATCATGCAATCACTGGCAAGATGCTAATTAGTATTTATGAATTGCTGCTTTTTATGTCTGACCTTTTGATAATTTCCCTTTGTGGAGATGGTTTTATGTATACAGTGATCTTGGAGAACAGTCGTCTTTTTTTTTTTCTTTTTTATTCTTAGTGCTGAATTTTTGATACACTGTTGCCGTAGCAGTGACTTACAATCCCCTTTAATTTTTGCTAATAAAAACAGAAGCTTTAATGCACAGAAAGGTGCCCCTGTAAATCACTGCAGTAAAAGAAAAAAATAATCTTAAAGTTAGGTAAGGAAATGGATGTAAATCAGTGATCAGTGAAGAGTACTGTGAAAGGTAGTAAACTGATGCCTCTTAAAATCAAGCTTCTTATCTAAGTGCCTAAATTGGATTTAGATGCCTATGTTTAACTTGACACTTACACAGATTGTGTATTTTAATTACTTATGAACCCTTGAACACTGCAGAGGTCACTGGTGTTATCTTTACTAGGTAATTATACCCACCAGTGTGACTTCATTCTGAAAATCACCATTTTTACCCCTTCTGAAACAGCATCTAGCATTCCTAATCTCCCAAGCACCGGTTTTGTAAATGTCCTGAGGTGATTAAAGGAGATTGTGGGAGTGAGTGGGATCATAGCTAATCACACTGACTGAGGGGATTGTGGTCAGTGCTGCTCAACCACTTGTCCACATGAAGGCTTCCACCGTGGAAGAAAAGCACATTATTCCTTTGATTTCCATCCTGTCCTGCCGACGTGCTTTGTGCTCTGCTAGAATGAGTGAGTCTCTGGGTGTACTGGTGCCAGGATCCATTCAAATGTTCTTCACTTTTTAAAAAAAAAAAAAAGAAAAGTGAACAGGAAAATGCTATTTGGTTTAACCAAGAAGAACGGAAAAGACTCATTTGATTCATCCTTCGTGTATCTTAGATTTGTGTAAAGTGTTTGGTTTTAATATTAAACCGCCCTTTCTTGATGCTGAGGATTCATTGCTAGTTGCAGCACTTCACTGTGCCTCACGGGCAGGATTTCAGGGCACTTGTTCTCTTTAGGAAACAAGCTTGTCTGGATAAGAATTGCAGAATCTTAAAGTTGAATTACCGTGACTCACGCCTTTTACATTTTGAGTTATATTGCTTGCCTACGGGACGGAGGATTACTTCCTAGTAGGCTGATTCAAAGCCTGTTTAGGCACTAAAAGAATTTTTTTGGACAAAGCTAAGAACAGTCTTGATATCGGAAAATTCTATTTGATCAAAACGGGTTAAGTCTCTCTGGTCTTGTATGAAGCGTATAACGTAACGCTCTCCCAGACTGCACAGTCACCTGTGTGCTAGGAGTGATACGGCTCCTTCATGATGTCATCCGTTCTCAATGCGTAGCCCTTAAGTGGAATAACTAAGCCGTGGCTAGGGGTTTTTTTTTGTTTGTTTCTGGGTTTGTGTTTGGTTTTTTTGCGAGCTTTTACAAGAGACTTAAATTGGATATGTACGCGTAGTCTTGTGCCATCCAATGTCAATATGCCCTTGTCCTCCTTTTTTCCCCACTTGAACATTTAAAAGTAACTTTGTGGATTTGACTCGATAAATATTAAATATTCCATTACGTTCTGGATGTAGAATTAAATTCAGGGTTCTGAAAGTGGTTTTGAAATGTATTGAAACACAAAGATGCTTCAGCTAGGCAATAACTCTGCGACTGAAACTGGATATGGAGAAGAAAATACACCAAATTCTTTTGTGTTTTTGGATTCACTATTGTTATGACTTTTTGGAAATCTCTTCCTTTAAAAATATAGAAGTCTGACAAGAACGTGTTATATTAGTGTTATACTAATGTGATTTAGCTAAATACAACATCAGTTCTTTGAACAGTAACAGGAATAGGGACTCTAATTTTACTTAAATAAAATATGGCAATGGGTGAAATAGGAAATTTTAAGTCTCTGAGGAAAGAATTGATCTCATGTTGTTTCTGATAAGGAAGTACCGTTTCCATTGCTAGTTATGTTGCATTAATGAATAGTTACTGTTCAGCAGAGCAAATGCAGAGATTCATTAAAGCAGCAATGAAAACAGCAGCATCTCAAAACAGTTATGTTTTCTTCTAGAACTGATCCCTTCTGACTAAATTCTAGTTTATCTTTGAGGTTTTCGTTTTTTGCCTCCTTCAAATCTGTGGTGCTTGTATCTTTTGTATACTGCACAAATACAGCTACTCAGTTAAATGATAAAATGTATTTTGGCATTTGTGAGATGAGATTTTTGTGGCCAGTTGAATTTTGTAATCATAAGCAGGAAAGCCACAATCATCTTCAAAACTTTTTTTTTTTTAATTTATCTTCAAATCTGTCTGCATTGGTTTGAGTTTCTTCTACTTTCATAAGAATTTGAATGTAAAACTACTCTGAGAAAAGTTCTAATAAAAACGAAGCCCTGTGTGCACACAAAGCCAAAGATACCTTTTTATTTAGTTGTTTTTTTGGTTTGGTTTTTTTTTTTTTTTCTCCATTTAAGTAGAATATAACATTTGTATAATTTCAGAGTGTTTCGTCCCTAATGTAATTGAGCCAGCTTAGCTGGGAGCTGAACTGAGATCCTTAATGAGCAGAGACTTTAGCTGAAGTCAATACTTCTTACATGTGGAAAAGAACTACGTAATACTAACGAGTTGTGGGAAGAGATGTAAAGGTGCCCTTTATTAATGATTTATGCAAGTTCATGCTTTTTCAAATACAACCAAAATGGATTCGTGCTAATGGTCTGCACTTTGATCTTCAGAACTCTAGCAATAGTATTGTCTCACTAAATGCTATATTCAATAAGTGGAAATCTGTGGTATTAAACTACTTATAAGCAATTTTTGTCTATATTAGGAGAAAAACCTGTTCAAGTAGGAGACACTGTATCCATTACCATCCTTTGATTTATGCACTCTCTATTTAAAATCCTATAATGGAGTCAGTACTTCTTGTAGAGCATTTGAGTCTCTTGAACAGGCTATTTCTTCATTTGCCACTTGCAAGCCACCATAGAGTGATCTGCAGGACTTCGGTTACAAAAGATAGTAGGAGAAATGCCTCTTGATATTCTGGAAGGGAAGTGCTTTTGTGTGAACTGCTCCGTGAAGTTCATATTTATAGGTTGACTAAAACTGTCTCCTTTTGCCTTCAGCCCCACTGTCTTCCACACAAATCTTAAACTGTAATAATAAACTAGTCTCACTAACTAATGTTGATTATGTAATAATTAGTGGCATCCCATTGTTGGTAATTTTCCCCAAAACGCTAAAACAAGATATGAATGTTAGTCAACTATATTGAATAACTTTTCAATGCACTTTCCAGATGCTGCGTAATAGTTCTGCTACGCTGTGATGCTTCATAAAGCTCTAAATTTGAGATGTGCCCGTGCTGATTCACATGATCTGTAGTCAGTATCTAGCAACAAAGAACTGCTAGTTGCAACTTCATCTGCAGGAAACCCGGAGCAGTCGAAAGGAAATGCTTCTCAGAGGTAAGAGAGCTTACCTTTTTTTTTTTTTTTTTTTTTTTTTTTTAATTCTCTCCTCTCTATTTGGGTTTCTGCCCATTTGCATTTGTCCAGTTGCATGGACTGAAGTTTGTTGCAGGAACGCAGCAAAAATAAAAAGACACGGGGGACAGATCTTCAGCCTTGGGTTTTGAATTTTTCCTCTAAAATTAATTTTCAATTTTCAAAGATTTTGCTGTGGTGAGGGTATCTATTTCTGTTGGCTAGAGAATTTGTATGGGGTTCTTCCTCTTACACTCCAAAAATGGAAAGATAGAACCTCAGAGCTGAAAGGCTTCTCATGTGCCTTCTGATCTGCTACAGAAATCCAATTAGCAAATTAATATACGTTTCCAGGTTACGCCCCTTTTCAGTTTACAGAAGTTAGACACTTTCACATCCTTGTATTGTAAAGTGGGGAGGTAAGTAGTGGAGAAAGCAGTACAATACATCTTGAACACACGCCTATTGGGAAGCAGAGACTGGAAATGAACTATGAGCCATGTGAGGACCTGCCTGATTTAAAGAGCTTCCACAGGGAAATCTGAGAACAGGCTTTTTGTTGTGGACGCTTTGGGGATGGCTCCTATTGCTCCTGCTGCGCGTAGTCCTTCTTACAGCCGTTTATATTAAGCTGCACCCTGGAGTGATTAGTCTTCTGTAGATGGGCAAGAGGGAGATGACTGTTGTGTATGGCTGTAGTAAAAAGACTGTGGGTTTGGGGGAAATTTCATGGATTGGATTTGACCTCTGCAGCGAATGAGCTGTGGAAATCCTTGGAACTCTCACCCAGAAAAAGAAAAAGCACGCGTTCTCCTTATCAAATGGCCTTCAATGGTTTAACTTATTTTTCTGTTGCTGTAAGGGCAAAAGCCCTTCTATATCTATGCCTCATGATCTTGCTTTTTATTATTTCTTATAGTTTTAGCTGAGGTGAAACACACTTGTCATGCTGGGCTTTACAATTTTCTTCCTGAGTGTGATTATAATGAAAAATATTAGACAAAGAAGTAGGAGGGGAGGGAAAAGCTTTTGGAATTGTGCATGTGGGCTGTAGCTAGAACCCCACAGGTGAGGGAGCTAGCGCGGTGAGAGCCTGCCTGCCCAGCTTATTAGTACTCAGCATTATGGTATTGGTGCTTTCAAAATGCTCTTGAAATGAAGACTGCTCACAGAGCAGGAAGATGATAGATTGTGTTATTGTCTATACATCTGGGTGCAGCGTTTCATCCTTCTAGGAGACTGTTAGCACTGGTATAGGAGTTCATGCTGTTGCTGTGATTTATTTTTTTTTTAAACCCAATTATCTCAAAAGCTAGAAGCAAAAGTCTGAAAAGTTAGGAAGCTGAAGGCAAGAAGGGGTTACATTTGTTTCATTCGTGATTGGAACCTTTTTTTAAACCTTTGTTGCAATTCACGCTTTGACTCTTAGAAATTTATGAGTCAATTTGTAGAAGCTGGAGTCTTTACTGTTCAGCTTCCAGTACATTTTGAGACTGATCAGTAACTTATCATTCCTCTAAAACTTAATGGCACACAGTAGGCACAGGGCAAAAGGCTCTTTCAGTTTCTGCCTCATAGGTCTACAATGGTTCGAGATGTGTGTTTTGTCTCTCTCTTGCAGGATACCCTCTCTTGCAGTAAAAGCATCAAGGATGGCATGTAATTGACTCAATAACAACATACTGGCCTGTACCCCACCAGCTAAATCCACACGTGACTGTGATGCTGAAAGCTTTTTCTCTTCCTCAGTGAGCAGTATGAAGTGGAGAATAATATAAAATAAGTGCATAGCTTGCCCGCAGATGTCAGGTGCCAAAGTCACTGAAACCTGTAATTTAGATGATCTGGTAAAGATTTCAAATTCTGGGAAGGTCTTTCAGGATCTTTGTATGATCTCAGCTTTCTCCAAAATCTCCGTAATTGTTACACAAAGAATGGTCTAGTTGTGTTTTTCTTCCTTAGTTTCTTTATGCGATTCTTCGTTTAACTAGATGAGAATCTAGTATTAGATTCAGTTCAGTCTTGATTGTCTGAATCTCATTTACTTCCTGCTATTAAATCAGGACAACAGGTCATAATACTTTATTAATAAACATTTGATGCCTTCATCCATAATTCTGTTCTCTCCTTAACCCTTTGTGTATGGATTTGTAGCATCATGTTGAGCTAATGCATGGAGTACCTATAATACAAATTCAGCTATCCAAATTTGCCAATTTTGGATTAGTACATCGGAAGAAGATTAGTCATTCATAGCAAATAGTGAGAGCTATGTCAAAGGAAAATAAAAAGATCTTGCTATAGGCAGAGTTGTAATTTTTTTCTCTTATGCAACTAAGATAGAAGTGATGGTGAAAGTAATCAAAAGGGTGAGGGGTAAAGAATAATAAAAAGCATCAGAAAAAAGGAATATTGTGAGGTCTAAGAACTTTTGAAAAAGCAAAACGTTTTACCTAGTGTTCTTTAGCTAGCTTCTGATTTAGACTTTAGATATTTACATATAAGGGAAAAGCATTAGCTGTTAATATTCAGGCAGTCAGATACTGAAGTATTTTGTTGCTTTGCAGGAATTTAAAATGCTAATGAATGATTAGGCTTAGCTAACAAGCTGCCTAATTTCACTTGCAATGATTTAACAAAAGTGTTTTCCATCTGGGAGATACTAGAAACAAACAACTCTTAATTTTTGGCAACAGATTTGTTAATTTATTGTTCTTTCTGAGGTTGTATTATGATGGAGTCCTATAAAGGGAGTTGTTGATTGTTTCTGGACCTTGTCAGAAAAATACACGTGGGTAATATTGTTAGAAGAGGAAAAATTTATCCAGAAGACTATATCAACACATTCTCTACAGGCTTTTCCTTAGAAACATACATAGATTGAGTATCATAGTCTTCAAAGCAAAGAAGCAGAACTTCATTTTAAGATGGGATATTCAAAGCTCTGAGGCTTATTTCTACTGTAGCAATTAGAAAGTTCTGGGAGCATCCTGCAAAACTCCTATAAATGCATTGTTATGTTATATAGCAAAATCTAAAAGGAAATATAGTATGGATTTTGTAGTGAAAATACTTTCTAACTAAGTAAAAGCACATTTATGATATATTTCTGCAGTTTCTGTAGTTTTAGGGCACATAATTCTCATAATGTAATATAATAAAACTTTTAAGTTGTGGCACATGTCAAGAACCAGACAGAAGGTAGGCACTTTTTTGCATTCAGTATGGACTTTATTTAAAGGGAATGTTGGGTGATATTGGCTGGCATTTTCATCACGTCTTAAAAAGCTATATTCCTTCTCCCTTCTTCACCTCTTTTCTCTCTGTTCCAAATAACATTTTTCACTTAATTTCCATTAGAGTTGTAAAACTTGCCCTTTCCTAAGTTAGCTGTTGTGGAGATGAGAACAAATAGATCGCTATTTGGTCTGGTGCAAATGCAAATTGTTTTCTTTTTTTTTTTTTTTTTCTTTCTTTCTTGTTGCATTATACGAACTGAATGTAGGATGGAAATGTACAACACAGGCATCCTATATAGTGGAGAACAATATGAATGTTTTTGCTATCAGTATCTCTGTTAACTGCTCAGGGAGAAAGGGATACCTCTATGGTATTTTCATCCCCTTTGCATAAACAAGATTCCATGCTTTATGAACTTGCTTTTATAATGTGCTTAATGCGTGCTCTACAGCCAGCAAGGCATCAGAATGCGGATGTAACTGTATACCCAGGAAGTTCCGTTAATCTTGGCTGTGACTCTGCATGATTTTAGAATTCTGTACGTCCTTGGATCGCAGTCAGTCTATGCAGCACCTCGCAGCATCAAACCCCCAGTCTTCAAAACCCATAGTTTAAACGTATATCGGTGCAGTTCTGCCATGTGCACGGGCACGCTGAAAGTAACCCCAGGCAATTCACTGTGTGTATGAATGTGCTTAATAAGAACAAAGTGTGCTTGCTAGAAATTACAAAACGTTCAGCAGCGGAAAGTGTTTCTACGTCATTGTGGTGAATAGCACTTATAAAACTAAAGGTATGGGCTTTTTTCACAATTTGTTAATGTAGACGTGTCACAGATTTATTTATTTTTTTTTGTCACGTGTTGTAGAATTGTTCTGCTTATTTGATACCTATATTGGCAGATCTCCTAAGTTTTCCTAAGTGGGGAAAAAACCCAAACAAAATAATTAGAGGCCAGTAGTGCTGCTGCTGATGTGGGTAACTATGAAGTGAAAATATTTATGGTCAATAAATTCCTATTGAATTCAGTGTACCTAGAATCTGACAATAAATGGCTTCTTTCTCACTGCTTTTTTAGCCTTATTGACCTTGAGTAATGACCGCCCTATTTTATGTCTCTCCTTTGAATTCTTAAAGGGGGAGGTGGAAGAAGGAAAGGAGGTGGGGGGAACCAAAAATATTCATCTCCCTGGCGGTAACTGAGCTGCAGTAACTTTGGTTTTACAGCCTTGTTGTTCCGCACTGCAGTCTAGTAAGTGCCTTAGATCTGAATCATCTTATTGTGTGAGGTTTAAATGCTAATTTTCTACTCCCTCATTCTAGAGAGAGAGAGAAACCTTAGCATGTTGTGTAACTTTCCAGACTAATTGAGCTTCATCTGAAGAAAGATTATTAATTCAAATACAGGTGTAAATATTAGTAAGCATGAGCTGCTATCATAAATTATTTTTTTTAGTTATTTATTGAAGGGGGGGTAGGTCTTGGTTTTATTTATTTTTATTTTATGCAACTGTAGTAGGTACTTTTGCATGCTTTTCACTCAGTGTAAGGACTTTTATTTTGGTAATGTAACAATTTAACTCTAATTAGGAAATAGTGCAATGAAAAAAAACCACCATTAAAGAAAATACTATTCCTTTAAAGATTCTACATGCTGGATGTGAGTTAATGCTGTTTTCATTAACAGTTTTCATTGAGTCTCCTCTGTTTGAACGTACAACAATGATAATTATTAACGTGCAGTCCTGTAAGAGAATAATCCTTCTTTACTGACAGAAAACAGCATTTGGTTTATACAGGAAATTAAATCACTTTATCCTTGTGAGGCTTGTTAATCATATCTGAAGTAGAGGATTGTAATTGATCTCAATACTTGCTGTACAAAATAATTTTCTTCACTTGAGTGTGAAAGACTGCATATCCATTTTTATCCTGTTTTTTTTTATCTTTAACATTGGTTTAACCTTTTGTTTTTAAAAAACCTCAAACAATAGTTTCCACAGCTAATAACAATTTGGTACAAATGTAACTCACCATCTATTCAACTTTCCAGTAAATGGAAAAAAAATAAACACACATAAGCCTTAACTTTAATGTATTGGCTTGCATAGGATCATAGAATGTGTTGGGTTGGAAGGGACCTTTAAAGGCCATCTAGTCCAAGCCCCTGCAGTAAGCAGGGACATCTTCAACTAGATCGGGTTGCTCAGAGCCTCATCAAGCCTGGCCTTGAATGTCTCCAGGGATGGGGCCTCCACCCCCTCTCTGGGCATGATAAAATGGTGGTTCATTAATCTCTATGTAGCCTTCATACAAACTCCTGCAGTCTTAGTTTTGCAGCCTCTGTGTGAGGCTTGGACAATGGGTTTCTCTCCCCTCTCCACCCTGGAGAATACTCGGAAGAGCATCTTGGGCAGCAGAGTGCCTGAACACTTCCCTTTTCACAGCGCTGGCTAGTGATGCGGCTGAAGACATAGGTGCATGTTACTGGCAGCAGTGGTTAGGACAGTCGCTCCCTCATGGAGTCACACTCCTTAGTCCCCTGATAGCCCGTGTTGACAGGGCAGTGGCAGGTTTCACGCTTCCACAGGTAAAACCAGCTTTCTGATAGCTCTGCATAGAGAGTCCTGAGGATGTTTGTGACTGCTGCTGGAGAAATGACAGACTTCTGCATATGGGGACAGAAGAACAAGTCCTGGCTTAACTTCCAAGTGATTTAGTGTTTTTCGTATAAATAGATAATTTAAAAAATAAAAAAGGATACTGATGGTTTTAAATGTGATATATTGCAATTTAATTCACACTTAGCAAATCAGACAAGTTTTAAGAGTTTTTTTCCCTTGCATCAACGTACAGAAAAGTATCAAAGGATTAGGAAATCTTCAAATTACGAAATTTGGAGCTGGAAGCTTTGAGGCAGGGAAACAGGCAGTACCAACCTATTGGAATAGTGAAGTCAGTGGATGCTCTGATGGCTCCCCGTATTGACTCCCACTGTGATGCTTCTGGTTCAGAAGCACCTTCTGTGCGATTCCTTAGGCTGGCAGCAATTTTGAAAGTGTGGAAAGAACAGAGATGAGCTTGAGATAATGACTAGGTAATTAATTAATACAGTAATATCCCAAATTGTCCACTTAGTGGAATTTCAGTTCCCTTGGTGAGGTGGTTGGCTGCTCCTGGTGGGATGGAGGGGGCGAGGCCAAGCAGAGAGCTTCTCTTAGTAATACTCTGTTTTCAGTCTCAGTCCAAAATATGAAACTTACTGCACGTGTCTTGTGTTCATCCTGTCTCCTGACCAGGCAGTATATACATTTGATTCTTGTTCCCTGAGTCTGTTAACGCATCTTATTATTTCTGCCCCCCTGCCCAATGCAACTATAATATTTCTAAGCTTAGACTACGTGGATTTAGCCTCAGTGAGCCACATAGTTATGGAAATGTACACCTTTGCTGCTTTAACCAGCATAGTGCAGATAGTGGTTTCTTTTTGTCATAGGTTTGTATCTGTTAATGCACTTAACGAGCAGATTGTATGAGCTCTTAAAGTTTAGTACCGCCATGTGGCATATGTGATATTTACCAGTGTACCATAGGAAGGTTGAATATTTAAATGCAAATAGCAGGTTTGGCTATAAAATGAAAAAGAAAGGAAATGGAATTAATTTGTGACTTGTGGATGAAGCCCAGGATGGAAATAGAAAACACAGTAGAAGGAAATAATGTATTACCTCCACCAGTTTCTTATCTGCTTGAGTCCAGAGTGTTCAGAGAGCAGAGCACATTTCAAGGCAACTGAGTGCTGGAATTCGCTCCTGCTGTGCCCTGCTCATCTACTTCTACAGCCCAGATGGAACCTTATTTACCAATCAAAAGCAGGGATGAAGGAATTGATGGAGCTCAATTTGCAAGGATTAAATGATGTACAGTCAGTTTCAAATGCTGTTGAAAATAAAAAGAAAGAAATGGAAGTGTGGTTGAGTTACTTTCATTTGAAAAAGTTCGATCAGTTTTAAATTTCAAGTTCTTTTATCAAACACTTTCATTTTGCTTTCATCAAAACAAGCTTTTTCCTAAAAGAACTTCCCAAAAGAAGCTGACAGGAAATTTCCATCCCATGTAGACATGGATATGTCTGCTGGTTTGTGGTCATGGAAGATTTAAGCCCAGGGCCACTGGAATATGACAATATGTCCTGGTTTTAGCTGAGGTAAAGTTAATTTTCTTTCTAGTGGTTGCTGAGTTTTCAGATTTGGTATGAAAGGAATGTCAATAATGTATGTGGTTTTAGTTGTTGCTAAATGACGTTTATACTAGTCAAGGACTTCTTTCAGCTTCCCATAGAAGCTGAGATGGAGCATCGACCGAACAGTGGAATGGCCAGTGGAGTATTCTGTGCTATGGATGTCATGCTTGGTACATAAATGCGGGTTGGTCGGGGGTGCGGAATGCACGATCTGTGCTTGGGTCAGGCAACAATTCACCAGGTGATGAGAGTGACTTGTGTCTTGTATATTTTTTGCTATTATTATTACTATTATTATTGTTTTCCTTTTCTGTTATTGTTCTATTAAACTGTTTTTATCTCACCCCGTGAGTTGTTTGTGTTGTGGTTTGTTGCTTTTTTTTTTTCCTCCCCCTTTCCCCTCCTTGTCTCCCTTTTCTCCCTCCCTCCCTCCCTTCCTGGGGAGGAATGGGGGGTAAGCGAGAGGCTGCGTGGTCCTACCTGCTTACTGGGTTTAAACCACAACCCAGTCGCCACGTGGACGTGTTTCCCATCATGCGTGTCTCCTTACTCCTATCCTTTTCCGCAGTCAGGATCAGTTCACCTAGGCTGCATAGGTACAACTTAAGTGACAGGATTTTTTTGTTCCATTGTGTGAATGTTTTGAAGCGTTTCTGATCTGGATTGCGATTGGCTAAATTCAGCTAAGTATTTCTTGGATATATGTTCTATCTTGGTCCAGCCTTCCTACGATATCAGCTGACGTGGTCTGGTAGAAGAAGAAAGCTGAGGTGCTTACCAGGAGCTTGAACCTCTCCAAAGAGCTAAGTGAGATTTTCTTGCCAAACTGGGTGCTTTATTGCTCTGATGGTGATCTGAGAAACTTCCAGAGTTATTGGACATCTGGTTTCCCACCGTGACAAAACAGCGCAAATGGTTACAAAAAAGGAACAATTAAAAAAACTGCAGTGGAAGACTCCTAGGAGTAAAGGGGGTAACCAGAGGGTTTATTCTTCCACTGAATCTGTCATAGGTTTTGTTCTCCATTTAAACAGGATTTCTGTTGGTTTTTTTTTTTTTTTTTTTTGGTGGATTTAGCAAAGTTAATAAAAGGGAAATGAACCACAATACACAACATATGAGGGAGAAACTGCTGCTGATGTGTATTTATCAGGAGCAAAGGGAATAATCTTTGCAGGGGTCATATAAGGAAAATTGAAGTCTCTGCTGAGAGGTTAGTAAGCTGGTCTCCAGCCATGTATTTTGTAAGAAGGGATTTGAGTATTTGAGACCTTTCATCTTCTGTTGACACCAAAAAAAAAAAAAAAAAAAAGCTAGTTAGCAGAAGAGTATTGAATGATTGCTGATGAAGTTCTGAAACAGCAGATAGAAAAATGATGCTAATGTGCGGTTGTATATACTCATGGAAACAAAGTGTAAATACAGCTGTAAGCACTGCAATGAAAGCTTAGGGTTAGGTGGTGAACTGGCATGTACTCGTGATGGTGATCCCTAAATGTAAAACTTAGGATATCTTGTCTCTTTTCTTGACAGGAACCCTACCTGGAGGCAGATAAGTGATTTAGTATTCTAGCTCGCCATGGAGGACAGAGGAGGGTTGGGTTATTTCGTCTTGTGCAGTTGTTTCTGTCTGTTTGGGGTTTGTTTTTGTTTTTCACTTGTCAGAGCTGTCTGAAATAACAGCTCTATGTCCTAAATGTAGAAATTCAGAGTCAATGAAATAATTTTTGGTTTTCCAATGATCATATTTACCCTTGCCTTTGTTTAGTCTTCCAACTTGCTTTCTGCTGTCTTCTCCCAAAATGACGCACGCACTTCTGGTTTCACAGTAGTTGTTATTCAGCATCAGAAAGGTAATACAGCAGATCTATAAAACAAATCATTAAGGTTTTGAGGGGGGTTGTTCTGGTTTGGTTTTGTTTTTTTTTTTTTTGTTGTTGTTTGGTCTGGTATTTTTCTGGCAAAATGTCATCAGGATGGTTTTTAATGTTACCTTGATTGAAACATGGAACGTAATATTAATAGGAGCTGTGTGGTTGAGAATCAGCATTTAACACACTTATCCCATCCATTCCCTAGCACAAATGCTACATTTAGCTTTTTATTCTTAGCAAAAAGAAACTGAGAATTATCCAGAATTGCCTTCCAGTGATACTTAATATACTCTCGCGTGCTGAGACCCCAACTAAATCATTCCAGGTATGCACCATACATTGAGTTGAAGTCAGTCTTTGCTGAGAAACAAAGTATAATTAAAAAAAACTGTGAAACCCTGCAGATTTCATTGTCGGGCTTGAAACTGGTGACAAAGTCAGTTTGTCCAGCTGTAGACTTGAGTGCATCCTGCAGCAATGAGCAGCCCATCACCTGCGAGTCAAACTATAAGATGGAATTGTGGCATTTAACAAACTGATGAGCAGTACCAGTTTCTGGTTTTTCTCATTGCGATTTCATATAACTGTATCAAATGATTGTATTATGGGAGCCAAGCCAAGTGTTGTGGCATTAACTTTTAAAGCAATAGATTTGAAATAACAAAACCAAAAAATAACATACTCATTATTGCTGTTGTAATAAAGTTTAGTTTATCAAAGCTATGAAGTCCTACAAACCTGTTGTTTTTGCAACTAAAGGAGCATCACTAGAGAAATTTGGTTTATTGTAATTACAAAACCAGATACCGTGAGAAGCAGGTGTTTTGAGAAAGCTGAAAAATGGAGTTAAGTTTTAATGAGAGCTATTGTTGTGGCTTAAATAACGCATACCTCCAGCTACATAGATGCTTATATTTAGAGATTCTAAAATCTTATGTTCCGGTGTGGGCACAATTAAAATGTCTTTTTATCACCAATTTAAGTAATGCTTGAAAACTAAGAAATTCAAGTGTCTTCCCTGAAGCCAGAAAGTATTCAGTAATGATAACAATAGCTTATTCCCTATTGTACTTCATGAGCTGAATTTTGCAGCAATAGCTTTTTGAAAAGAACTAACCTTCAACAACCTGAATTGCCGAACTCTGGAAATGATGTTCTGTGGGACAGGAAAAATGTAAAGATCTAAGCATTTCATAGAATCACTATACTTTGTATAGTGGTCAAATAGTAGTCTTTCATACAGTATTTTATGTTCCAAGTTTGTTTTATTGACCTCATCTGCATTTGCACCTCTTCTCCCAATCAACTCTAGCCTTTAGTTTTCACATGACTTAAAAGATAGGCTAGAAATTAAATTTTTGGAAGTTTTGATTTAAGTGAATTCTGGATTCTCAGGAAATCCCTTCTGGAGAAAGTGGAAAAAGCGCTCTGAACCAGGCTGGGGTGCAGGGAGTGTGGTGCAGTGAGAGGTATTTCTGCCTCTTTCAGGCACGGGCCTTTTCTGTCCTATTTGCCCGGCATGTGCTAACCTTGTCTTTTATCATCCTTCGTAGCCCAGCCCAGGCCACTTGCTTTACTAGGCCAGTTCCAGGCCTCTCGGTTTTCTTTTATCACTCTAAGGCTGCTTTTCCTGCGGGTCATATTTTTGGCACGCATCGTAGTCTTTCATTGAGCCATTGTTTCCTTTGCCCTGACTCTGGAGAAGGACCTTGCTCTTTGTGCAGAAGACCAAAGGGGGAGTCGTCATTCCTCAACCATTGCTAGAAAGCAAGCCTGGCCCACCACAGGCAAATGCATCTCCAGCGCAGAGCGAATCTTTGCTGTCTTCTGAGATGACCTGAGTATGATGGATATCAAGTCCCACAGTATTGTTGTATTGAAGCTCTTCAGATAAAGAATTTTTTTTTTTTTTTATTTAAGCAAAACTCTGTAATTAGTGTAGATCTCAAAAATGGCTAAATATATATGAAACTATCCAATAAAATAGCGGATATATCAGGCTGTATTAATTATGGGCAAATCTACAAGCTGTACTTCAGCATACTGAATTCATTCAGATTGTAGATATATGCAGAATGAGTGGGGAAATAACTCAAACATCCCTGCTAGAAATTATGTTTTAAAAGACTTTAATAAATGCAGTTATACCTCTTAACGAACAGTAAGTTTACTGTAAGCTATATGTAAAAATAGGATGAGTATCTGAAATATGGTGTTATCTTAGAGTTTTGTGTGGAGAAATTAAAAGTAGCTATCAGAATAGTATAATATTTTCACCTTCTTTTATTTTTTTTTGGAATAGACAAGGCATGTCACAGTACTCTGTAGTGTTGTATGTACCAGCATTTCCTTGGATTCCTCTACTCAGTCCTTTTCTGTCTTCTGTTATCTATTGCAGAAGAAAACCATAATAAATATCTTATTTTTGGGTACAGCTAATCAAGGAAAAAGTGCAGAACATCTTAATTGTCTGGTAAAGCCAGCAATTCTTCAGGGACAACGCAGTTAATTTCCTTTCTTTGTATTTCATATGCATATTGCTATGAATCA
Organism: Fratercula arctica; assembly: GCA_947846985.1. NCBI lineage: Eukaryota > Metazoa > Chordata > Aves > Charadriiformes > Alcidae > Fratercula > Fratercula arctica. The sequence goes on from CANTUZ010000006.1 coordinate 35,364,970, forward strand.
TGGAGATAATAAGCTCAACATTCCTGAAAATGTGGTAGTTAAATATATGCAACTGACTTAAAATATACCTCATAAGAAATCTTTGGAGAGCTAAGTTTTTTGCCTTGCATAAGAAATTGTTAGTATTCTTTCTGAATACGGTGTTGACGTGGAGTGAAGGCTTACAGCGCGCAGTCAGACCTTTCTAGGGCCTTGCCATGGTTTCAGCTGGGATGGAGTTAACTTTCTTGCTGGCAGCTGGTGTAGGGCTGTGCTTCGGATTTGGGGTAAGCAATAGTGCTGACAGTGCATTCATGTTTTTTGGCTCTTGCCAAGCATTTGAGGCCTTTTCTGCTCCTCTCATCTCCCCACCAGTGAGCGGGCTGGGGGTGCACAAGAAGCTGGGAGGAGACACAGCTGGGACAGCTGACCCCAGCTGACACCCAAGGGATATTCCATTCCACGTGATGTCACGCTTAGCATATAAAGCTGGGGGAAGAATGCAGTGTTCATCATCCCAAGTCACCATTACATGCGATTGGAGCCCTGTTCTCCGGGGGATGGCTGAACATGGGAAGCGGTGAATGAATTCCTTGTGAATGAATTCCTTTATTATTAAACTGTCTTTGTCTCAACCCACAGGTTTTCTCACTTTTACTCTTCTGATTCTCTTCCCCATCCCACCAGGGGAGAACTGTGTCAGCGGGTGCGTGCTCCTAGTTGCTGGCTGGGGTGAAACCACGACAGGCCTTGAGTGAATTAGGTGTCAGTACTCGTTCCTCAGTATGAATTTTATTTATTTATTAAGCTGTCTTAAAATCTGTCTTAACATATTATTGGTGACATGGTTACTACTGAAACATGATAGGTTCATTGCTGGCTGTGGATTTGGGAGTTAGGTGATTCTAGGTCAGTGCACCTCTGCATGTTTTATTCTGATCTAGAATTGAGTGTAAAGCATTTCAGTACCAGACTGGCACTGCAGGTAACAGTTGTTTTTTTGGGTTTTTTTGTTGTTTGGTTTTTTTTTCTTTAAAAAAAGAACCCAACACAACCAACCAAACAAAAAAACCCAAACCAATGAAGCAAGCAATAATCATCTGTGTTTGTTGTTGTAAGCCCGTCACTTAACTCTGCATTTTGCAAGTCTGAAGAATCCTAAAATCAGATTCAGTAACTGAATTAAATAAATAGATGTAACCGTTTGTATGTTAATTATTTTTACTATCTCATATTCCTGCCTTAATACTTTACTTTGCAGTGTTGTGCTCTGGATTAATTCATCAGTCTAATTGTGTGACTGAAAAGGTCACAGAAGGGTACTGCGAGTGTTGAAGGTCTAAGCTGTATCGCGGCTCATAATTTATAAGTACTCATAAGAAAAGGCAGACAGAAAACATGACAGATGAGGCTTTTCCAAATGAAAATAAGAAACAAAGTGGTTTCTCCAACACAAGCCCATGTGACAGACCTTGACAATGTAATTGCTTTCAATCTGCAAACTTTAGATGTATTTGAGCATTTTGACCAACATCTAGCTGCTCTTTCTCCCTATACAAGTAATTGTTCTTGTTCTTAAAATTAGCATTTGTATCTTATTTTAACCTTAATTAATTTATTGGTAAATAAACTGTATTCAATCTAGAATGCAAACACCATTCTAATTACTAGCTTCTATATGCCCGCAGACCTTGAATGGCCACTTACTTAAGTCAAAGGAGTTCCTTTAAAAACCAAAAAAAAAAAAAAAAAAAAAAAAAGGGAAGGTTATGACAAGTGCTCTCATCAGTTGCAGAAGAGAACAAGACACACCTGTGTAGCCAGAGGAAGTTGTTTTTTTTTTTTAAATTCCTAATAACCATCGAATCAGTTAGCATAACCATGCAATGCTCATTTGGTGCCACATTACACCAGATGCTGTTAACTTGGTGACAATGTGAACTGGTTGGCATTTTGGTGTCATTTTTTTTAAGGGGGTGTCAGTCAAAAGGGCTTTGAGGTGAATCTGTTTAAGACTTTCCCAGTGAATTTCCCGAAGAAGGCTAAATAAAGATAATTAACACTGTAAAAAACCCAAGTCGCTAGCAAAGGCAGTGTGATACGCAAACTTTTTCTTCAGATGAACTAAAACAGTGAAGAGAAAATTATGACAATCGCACTTCTTTTCCTTGTAAAATTCTGCAGGTTAAAACACTGGCGTAGAACAGGGAGTGCTCAACTCCAGTCTCTTGGGAGAAGATCACGACGTGAAACACCAGTTAGTTATTTCTGCCTGCTTGGGTGTAGTGGGTGGGCTTTGCTGTGAAAAGGTCACATAAAATTTTAATTAGGACAGGAAGAACAGGCACAGGAAGCGCTCTGCAGCCTGACGGCGTACCTGCCCTGCTTTCCCTTGTGCCTCTCCAGCACAGTACGGCTTTAGCAGAGTCACCTTTGTCCCTCGAAACACCCCCGAGCCGGGTGGCTGCGGCTCTTGGTGGGAAATGCACCTTTGGGACTCCGTGCTGGAGCAGGGGCTTGAACACTTCCTGCTCTTATCCTGCACAAGTTCTCAGGACACGGGAACACTATTCCCCCCACTAAAAAGGTGGGATATTATTGCTCTTAGTTTAGCAAGCAGCATTCAAGTGGCGTGTTTTGATTTGTTTTTGTGATACTGAAAAAAAGAAATGAAGCAATTTGTTTAAAGCCGAGTAGAAGACTTTGCTCAATGAGGAAAGAAAGCTTTTCACTCTGCCTGTCGAAGAAAAGTGAAAGTAAATGTAATCGTGGTTGCACTGAAGTGTACGTCTTTGGTATCTACACCTTGAATACGGGGTGTTTGTTTTGTTTTGGTTTTTTCTTTTTCTTTTTTTTTTTTTTTTTTTAAAGTGCATTCAGTTCTTTTCAGCCCCTGCAGAAACCATTTTGTAACCCATTACCTGTACTGAGGACTGGGCCTCGGATCTACAACAGGGCTAGTGGTGACCACGTATCTGCTCTTCCCGAAGGTACTAAAGGTGATGAAAGGCTTTGAAAAGCCAGAGCTTTCCCTTGCTTTAGCATCCTTTAGAAACTAGGTTTTCTAAACCTACTTATCCTAACTGTTACTTTTAGTTCATGGGGTTCTGGGTCAGAACTTGTCCTCTTCGTTAAAAATAGATCTGTCTTGTGTAACTGTGTCACGTGTGGCTTCATGCTGTCTTTGTTTATGTGTGTATAAGAAAGGCTTAGGGAAAGAGAGAGAAGGGTGATACCACTGGTTCTGACTTTTTAGTTATTTTAATTATGGCTGCGATTTATTTTTGTGTTTGATATGGAATGTTTTAACTACGATACTTTTTGATAAAACAAAATGCACCACGCTATTGCTATGAAGTCCTTAAAAATCAACAGGAAGTTCCAAAAATGCGGATTGTTAATGTAACCTTTTCCATTTTAATGTCACTGTGGGTATTGACATTAAATATTTAATAGAAACATTTTATTTTCACTGTATGAAAGTGGGTGGTGGTGTCTACCCTATTTTCAGTCGTGTGGTAGGACGTCTTGGCTGTACCTCACTGCACCAAAGGCTGTGTAAATCTTGCTGTGCTGTCTCCAAAGGTAGTTCTGAGAGGAAACCAGTGAGGGTATAAATGAACACTAATTTTACGTGAACTTAGCTAAGGAAAATGGTTCCTGTATTCTCTTAACTGAACTAGGCAGTGCCAGCAGGACTGGGTTTAAAATATTCAGAACTGCATTTTAAGGTACAGAAATAAGTGGATGCATTGTCAATGGCAAGCTGCATCAAAAAGGAAAATTCTAATTCTGAAATTCTTTCACTTTAAATCAAAGATGTCTGGCTGTTTATACTATTAGCAAAGAATAACACTTTCTCTGTTAGTGAACTTTCAGTGACCGTTATAGAAAAGGAAGCTTTCCTTATTATACAACACTAGAAAAATTATACAATACTAGAATATACGCTTGAGAAGATATGACTTAAAATAACTTCTAACCTTCGGGAGCTGAAGGAGAGGGAGTAGCAAGACATTGTTCTTGAAGGGGGGAAGGGAAGACTGTTAAGACAAAATGAGTACTGAAAAAGGCAAACTTCATAATGGTCTAAATCCACAAAAGGTAATTCTTATTGCCTAAACAGCCACCTTATGAGTGTAGTCTGAACTCCTGAGGTAATCCTTTGCATTCTCAAGTGAAACTTGGATTTTTTGGTTTTGTTTTGTTGGTGTTTGTTTTTTTTTGGGGGGGGGGGGGTGGGGGGGTGGGGGGTGGTTTTTTTTTGTTTTTTGTTTTTTTTTTTTTTTTTTAAAACTACATAATGTTTTGGGAAAAAACTGAAGGTTTTTTATCAGCCAGAACAGCAACATGCTAGGTCACTTGTTCTCAACTGTAACTCTTTCTTCAGCAGCAGTTACTAGATACAGTGAATGCTATTTTGTGAAATGGAAGTGATGTATATATTAAACTGTGATCATATGCTATTTAAATGTGATTTCTGTGTTTTAAATGCTTCTAAAAATCCTAGAATTAAGTTCAATAGATTCTAGTGGAACTGATCATCTAAATAGTTTTATTAATTAAGGCTCCATTAATGCTTTGATGCAGTTACAATAGATAAGGTATTTGTTCAGAATTACTGCTTCAAATTTTTGTGAAATAAAGGGGAAAGCTTTTATTCAATTCAAAAACTTGACTCTTCTTTCCCACAGAATTATTGATGAAAAGCCTGAAGGGTTTGATGTACAGTACAAACTGAGGCGTCAGTTTGCATTTGGGTCTGCTACTAGAAGTTTATCTGTTGTTGGCTAATGTGGCGTTATGGAGTGTTTTATTTAACTTGTTGGTTTTGTGAAACTGGTGTTTAGGCAGCTGTATTACACAGATTGCTTCCTTTACTGCTGAATTTTAGTTTTCCCAATGAGAAACGTGGAGGATGCCAGAGAATACACAGCACTGCCAAAAAATGTGTTCAGGACCACAAAGAATATTTTGTTACGTAAAGGGGTTTTGTTTGTTCTGATCTCTAATATTTTAGTTTTTACCTGGGGAGGGGGTTCCCCCATAATCTGTTTTTTTTCAAATTAGTATGGAATGTATCCTAAATATTGAGTGAGTGAGGAAATAAAGAAGAGACAGTAACGTGGGTTATGCTTTGCTGGGGGAATACTGGAATTTGGCCTAAGATAATTCAGATGTTTGGATGTGGTTGACAGTCACCCAGACTGTGTGGTGAAGACATACTGATGCTGACAAGTCCTGGCACTATATTGTTTATGAGATCGGATGAGATAACAGCATGAATTAATATGCCTGCAGTATGTAGATGACACACTGTATTAATCAAACTGAAGTTTTACAGGTGTTGAGTTGTTCACTTAAAATTTAACCATCTTTTAAAAAACAAAAGGTAAATAATACTGTGATCTGTCTCCGAGATTTATGTATACCAAATCCAGCAATATATACCTTTATAGGAAGTCACAATTCAACTGTGACATCCTTCATTGCAAAAATGCTATTCCAGACATCACAAATGATATTTCCCTTTGAGCTGAGCTGCAGATGAAGAAGCACCAATACTGTTCAGAAGCTGATTTAGAGTTAACAGGGGGACAATTTTACTATGCTACAGTACATAAACATTCTACACTGACGTTTTATAGCTGGTCACAATGCTGATAAATATATTTTATGGAATATCTGCTTGTAATGTGCAGATAGAGGCAGGAGAATTCTCTGTTATATTTTGGTTTATTTTATTTTGTCATTTTAATATGATTCAGAATAAGCCTGATAGGCCGTTAAGAACTAGCAGATATACTTAGTTTTTAGATACACTGATGTAAATTACAGTTTGCTGTCTTTGGTAAAGTTATTCCACACTTATAGAACAATTTGCAGATTGTAGCTATGCCTTATGGCATTATGAAGATGTAAAATCAGAGCAAATGAAATAAGCATCAAACCTTTCCTGCAAATTATTGCTGCTGGGGTTTGGGGTTTTTTTTTGTTTTGTTTTGTGTTTTTTTTTGTTTGTTTGTTTTGATTTTTTTTTTTTTAAACCCTGCATTTAAAAAATAAAGCAAACCCCCCACAAAACAACAGTGACAAAAACCCTTTACACAAGATGACTGTATTTGTACTACATTCTGGAATAATAAAAATATATTCTGATTAAAGGCTAATTACAGTGTTTGCCTTAAGCTCTTTGTGTCTAAAAAGTCTACTGCTGACATTGAAATAGTGGGGTCAGTGCCTGGGGAGGGCTGGCTTCCTAAATCTAGTCATTCTGGTTTAAAACGTCATAAACCTTGCGATCCTACGTTAATTATTTTTTGACATCTTTTACTGGGTGCATTAGAACAGGGAAATATGAGACTATGAAACTCTAATCCTCTTCTTAAAGTCAGTGTGCGAAGTCTTATAAGCCCTATTTTTTATCTTGTGTTTTGTTTTGTTGTTTTTACCTGAAGAAACTGTGAATTAAAATTGCTGAATATTATTCTTCGGCACTCTCAGGGGCAGCCTCAAATCTGTCTAAATCCTGGAAGACTTTCGAAGCCCCAGAGGGTTTTGCCCGGGAACCACCAGGGTAGGATGGGACTCAGTTGCGAAACCTGCCTTTCTCCAACTCTGCCCTCTCTGCGGAGGGCAAGGAAGGAGACGAGTAGAAAATGAGAGCTGTTCTTTGTGATTTCTTACCGTTCTATTATAGATCTCTCACTATAAGTTATCTTCTTAACAGCTGGCTTAATTTGTTTGAATCCTTTAGACTGAGAAGGGAAAACCTTGTTTGCAGCGTAGGCATATGATTTAACCTTTGTGACTTCCGAAGGAGCAGGAACAGGTTTGCAAATATCAGAGCTGCCTTCCTGTGGAGCTCTGGCTGGGACCGTGCTGAAGGCAAATACCTTGTAAATCTACAGCGTTAACATGAAGCTATTGACACAGGTCTCAGAATTACCATACTACGAAGTGTATGATTTCCTATCCCTGGATCATACGTGGAGATTGTTGTGTCCTCCAGAACACTGAACTCTACGGCGTGGATTCTTATAGTCTACTGAAATGTTTTCAAGGCATGACGAGCTTGGGAAAATGCTGCACCAGGAATGGCAATATGCCAGTATCGCCTGCAGGGTGTCTTTGTTCAGTTTTGATGTCATGCCTTAATGACCATGTTTCCCTACTGTAAGGGAAGTATCCTGGCTGAGCAAAGCCTTAGCCAAGTTAGGAGGAAAAACATAATCTAATACCAATCGTCTTGATTCTTCTCTTGCGATGTGTTACACTATAGCGAAGCTAGTAGTGGTTATGGTGATGCTTGCAATTTAGGTTTTAGCATCGCATTTATAGGATTTGTTTTTCTTCTGTCTGTTTGCTTCTCCCTCAGAGTGCACCACAGCATGATCAGTATTAGGGAAGAATCTTGTAGTTCTTCCTTTTTCTGCCTCAAACTGTCAATGCTAGAATACGAGCTGTCAATTTACCTGGACACTCACCAGACATGCAGGTTTCTTGAAGAGAGAACCTCTGTACTATACCAGCATAGTAGCGATGATGCGTTTGTGGGGATTTTTGAAGCAACAGAAAACAAAGTGCAGATTTAATGTCAGCTAAGCTGCATCTGTGCTACGAGAAAAAAATGCATGTTTCTTCCTCTGAAATAAGCTTATTTTGCCTTAATGTTTTCCTGTCTCTTTTGTATACATCTGTCTAGCCCACAATCTAATTTCTTATTTTTAAACAAGATTCAGAATGTGCCAACAGGGTTAAGATAAATTAATATTAATTCATGAATTTGAGCCACACTCTGGATCCCACCCCAGGGGTCTTTCTTCATCAGCACTGCTGTAACGGCTGCTAAGGTGGATAAATGTGGTTTCAGTCATATACATCTGAGTACCGTTGTGCTTTATTATGCTAGCATGATAGACCACATAAGCTAGAAATAAATCTTTGCTGATTGCAGAGCAAGAGCTAAATAGACAGAACTTGAGACATCTGGCTTTGGCACTGTCCCTTAAGAGCCCTTAAACATGAGCTTGTAGCGTGTTTGTTTTTTGACTTATGTGGTAGCTGGAGCCTCTGTCTTGTTACTTCAGCTAACAGTTATGGTTTTTTATCCCCTCATGGATATGTCTTTGCTGTGATGATGGTTTTCTAGATCTGAGTGTTAACAGGGTCTCTGTGTTGGTAAGCATACTGTGAAGCTGTGCCCTTTTTTAACAGCGTTACTACTAGTTTTGCCTTTTTCTGCCTGGCTGGGATTTCTGTGAATGCCTTGCACAGGCTTTTGTTTCTGTTTTGGTTTTCTTCTGAAAAAAGCTGAGCCACACGGATTTTCTCACCATAAATTGCGGGAGAAGTCGGCCATCCTTCTAGCAACGGTAGAAGAATTATGGGCAGACAATGAATGTCTACAAGCATTTTACCATCTTGCAGACAGAACTGACAGACTGCAGTCCAAACTGGAGGCGTTACCTGAGCCAGGCAGCTGAGTTAAAAGCACCGTTGATTTCAGGTCAAATAGTTCTGTATTTTGGCAGGGGAAAGGTCAGGAACGATGGCTGTGGAAGAGCCTGGATTAACTATGGTGTTGAATACAAGTATTAGCCAGCAATAGCACAGGGGCAGATAGGTGCTTTAAGTGGGCAAATGCCAACGAGGCCTGCAATTTGACAGAGGTTTTGCTAGTTTTGCACTGGTATTGAATTTGTACTGATTTGCGTTTCGGAATTTATGTTATATTAATCTTGTCTTTATTTGTATTGTGAACCTTAGTTAGAAGCAAAAGCAGGGTCCTCATCGACGTAAAAAGCAGTCTTTGTAACAGGGTGTGTTTGTGCTGGGTGGAAAGTGCTGCCACTGCAGTTAACCCCGCTGAGCCTCAGGAACTGTAATTATTGCTGTTAGTTGACATCTTTGTTGCTTAGAGTATAAAGATGACTTCAGTACCCACTTTTGCTGTTTACTTGGCTCTGTTGTGCTTTCCTTAGAGTTCTTTTTCCTTCTTTCATGATACTTGCAGATTTTTTTGAAAAAAACAAAACAAAACCAAAAACAGTCAGTGCAGCTCTGAACACTTAAATCCTTATAATACCACTTCTATTAGGCACCTTGCATCTAACATCATGTCTGCCATCAGTAAGAAACAAAAATGAAATCATTGGAGAAGAATAAAATAATTTGGTTTGCTTTCTTCAGTGATCAGTTAGTTATACATGAAGAAAGGTGTTGGAAAGCAAAAAATACTAAAACATACGTGTATAAGCACATTCTTAAAGCTATGGCATTTGAGAACCTTTATAGTACAGATGAATACGAAGACTTTTCCTGATATGATCTGAAGAAACTCTTTTCGTGACTCTTACAAACCAGGCATTGTATTTCAAAAATGTTCCTTTAAACAGAACTGATACTTCACTGTAGGTTTTTCTACCAGAAATATTCCTATAGCTGCTGGGTAATGATGCAATAAATTCACCCAGGAGCTTGTTACAGTTAATAACCTGTAAAGGGCAAAGGTATTTGGACAATGCACATTAAATTAGACCTGTATCAGCTACTAATAATGTAAGTTATTTCCTCTTTTGTCCTTCAAAAAATGTCATTTTGTGGAAAAAAATAGAGGTCAACTTATTTTCTACATGTTTAATTTTTACAGCCAGTGACTTCTTTGTGAATAAATAACATGCCTTGTTCAGAAGACAAGCATCAACTCCGAACAATTATCAAAGACATTAGTATACAATGCTAATGTATTTCATGCTTCAAAAGCTACAGCTGCCAGAAATTCATAGCAATCAATCAACGTTTTTTTTTTTCTGTTTTTCGTGTATTAGCAACGCACCAGGGGTAATAATGATGACCCTGCCTGCCCCCACTCTTTCAAATAGATTTACTGGTTATACTGATTCACTTAATGTGCCTTTGTGGCTATTTCATAAGCGGGTACCATTTCAGAAGGCCAGCAGCCTTTTATTTCCCTCTCTCTGTAGAATGCTTTTTTTTCTTTTTTTTTTTTTTCAGACAATTTAACACCTTTCTTGGTATTTGAATAGAATTACCTTTTCTAGCACTGTAATCTGTAAATTAGAAAGCTAAACAATAGAGCTGCAATAGAAAAGGCTTTGTCTTTCATAGCCTGTCAAGTCATTCTTCAATTCTTCAATAAACTAAGTCTGGTGATTACAGTGCAAGTCCTAGTGTGAAGTACTCTGTAAGAGAGGACTAGTCCATTTATTGGAACAAATGTTTGTGCGGCTGAGGTCAGAAAGGTCTTTGGTAAATTCTTGCATATAGAGTGAATTATTTGAAAACCTGGAAAGCCAAAGATGCAGGGGTTTTCTAGGTCAAGGCTTATGCTACAGGCAGAAAAACTTGTATTAAAGGAATTTGCATTATGCGCTGTCTCCATTTAAAAGACTTAAATTTCCAATCCCGTCTCTCTCTTGCTTGACCTTCACCCAGAATAGACTGTAATAAAAACTATTTTTATAAGTGACAAAAAGGAAGCACAGGTACTGCAGCTATAACAATGTAAGATTACCTGTGGATTTATGAGTAGGGGATGTTGCTGCTTTGGTTATAGCAATGAATCTCACTTGTGTTAATAAGCAGCATTGTCTCTGCCGTGCTGATGCTGGGGCAAAGTCATTGTGACGCTCTTGGCCAGAGCGAGCTGCGCACTGTGGCAGTGAGCTCTGTTTTCTGTCTTTCACACTAGATAAAAAAGGAATCTATCTTGAAGAGAAAATGGAAATTACAAAATGCCTGTTCATAACTTTGCCTTCGTTTTTCTCCCCTGCCCTAAATTACTGCATCTACAGATCATTTCAAAATTAGTTTCTCAGAAAAGGAGCCCTCATCTTTCATGGTAAAAGAAAGCAGGCAAGGCCTTGTGAATCTCCTGCCGTTCCTCGCTGTTATTCAGATAGCCAGAGAATAACAGACTGAATAGATATTCCCCTTCAGATGAAACTGGCTGCACAAAGATGCCTTCTTGCATCTCCTTTTGTTTTATATGAAATTTGGGCTGAGACATGCCCTGGTATCTCCTGTTTATGAAAGGAGGATGAGAGGAATGGGAGGCCATTGGGATGAGACAGTGTGATACCTCTCCTTTTGGCTTTACGCTCTGTGAGATGAAGGAATGATAGATGAGGAAAGATTTTGTGTAGAAAAATTAAAATAGCCTGTTGCAAGTAGAAACTGTGTTGTTAAAGTTATGCTCTGAAATGCAATATTATTTACATCATATTATACGCTATCATCATTTTGTGGTTATTGCTGAAGCAATTGCAGGCAAGATATACTTTTACATAGGTTTGTAGATTTAAAAAATACTTAAAAGGTATTTTAACAGCTGACTACTTTTGTGAGATCAGTAAAATTTTACTATAGATTTTGAAAGCTGGCCTGTGATATTGATATGTGACTGAAAGTTAGATTGGTTTTATCTCATACTGCAGAAGAGAGCAAAAAAGCTAGTTCACAGTGCTTTAGTATTGCAGTAGTAAAAGGAGAGGAGGAATTTTTATTTTTATATAAAATCAGAGGATTTCACTTTGAATACCCATACATAGAGTTTGTAATCTGCAACTATGGTGAAGAATACAAATTTAAGAGACTAGTTTTGCTGTTAGACGGTTGCTTGTATTATTAATATGGCATTGTGTATGTATTCGTAACTACTTTCCTACAAAGACCAGTGTCTGAAACACCTGCTTTTGGCACCTCAGGGGCTTGCTTGTTGAAACGCAACAATTGTATTCCGGGTAGATCTGTTGCATACGTGCACAGAGCTATGTTCAGCAGGTTTGACTCCCTGTGCCTGGTTTCTTGGGTATTAAGTTAATAGCATTTTCCAGAAAGATATCTAAACTTTCTCTTACACGGTGCTTGGTGAATAATTTATTGCCAATTTACTACAGCATGTCTGTGATGGCTGTGGAGTCAGGCACCAGCTGTGCCCTCACTCAGGAAATGTGAAATGTCTCCATGTGCTCTGAGCAACGAGGAATGATCTCTGTTTATTTGCTTGTATGAAAGAACAAGTCCATGTAAAAATGTAATGGAAATAAAACCCCTTAACGGCTGTACTGAGATAGCTAACTACAATTTTAAAAAGCCCAACCACCAAGCAAAACCACAACAGATTAGGTTTAATATAAAACTAATGAAGATGAAAGAGTTCTCAACTTCCATTTCATAACTGCCTTGAAGGTCATGCTTCCTCAGAGATAAGGTATGTAAACAATAGTATCCATCAATCTTTATAAAAGTGTCAAGGAAAGTGGGATGAAACAAAAGAAAGTCCTAAATGTTTTTATTGTGCCTGAAAAAAAGAAAACAGCACACTAAGTACTTCATAGGCTGCACTGAGTCCCATTGTCCATAGTAATGAAGGAGTGATTCTGCTTCCCTTCTGCACATAAGATGATGAAATAGAAGTTATCTTATTTTGTGGCATCACCTTCTAAAGGTAAATGTTCAGCAACAGACAAGATGCAAGGATGATTCAAAGCATGTATTGATTTATCTTTTATTTATAAGAAAAGGGGCATGTTTGCAACTGATGTAAATTACTAGTGTTGTCCTTGAGATTGCAGAGTTAGTCCTGTGTGCAAGACCACTCATGTAAAGTTGAAGCCAAGTAATTTTTCCAAGGCTTTTCCCCTCTGACTTTGTGAGTTTCTGGCAGATGTGCCTTCCCCAGGACTAGAGTGGAATGATAACACTTAAAAATCTGCCAACCTCCATTCTATTCCTCAGTTAGCGTGTAAGTCTTAGCTCTTTAAAAAAATTGAGAAGTTTGGACTGCCAAAAGGTTTGAGAGCTAAGCAGTGCTAAGCATTTGAATACACCAGCCTGTCTTAAGCCTACTTATTTTGTCTTAGTTTGCAGAGTAAAAGCTTTTTGTTTTTCTGGACATACATAAGGCATGAGTGGGTCTGCAATGGATTGTAAGTTTATTGAAAAGAAAAGCAGTATTTGCTCTCTCTCCCCCACCTTTATTTTTAAATTTTTATTCACTTATCACTATAAGGTATCTTGGGACAGGGAGAAGTCATTTTCTGATGGTAAATTGTGGATGCATGTTATAATAATGGAAAATCAAACATACATTCTTCTCGGAGATGTGTAGAAATAGGAGTGATAGCTGTGATGTAAGCAAAGGTAGTTCTTTCACCTGAGAGCTGGTAAGACTCTCACCTGCAGCACTGCTCATTTTGACACCTCACTTCAAGACAGACATGGACCAAAGACAGCAGAAGAGGTACAGGGATAACTTCAGGTCTGAAAATTTGCTGAAAAAAGTTAATCTAACAAAGAAGGTTAAGGGAGAGGCGTGACAAGTCCTCTGATATTTTAAAAAGAAAGCAAAACAAAACAAAAACCATCCCCCACTCCCCCCTCATCCCCAACCCAAAATCCACCAAAAGAAAAGAACATACTGGATAACCCCAACCCCCGGTAAAAAAACACTTCAGAAACCCCCAAAACTCTTCAGTGTTTAGGCTGGGAAGTCATCCATGATGTTAGATTTCAGCAGCAAGAAATTTAGTCAAGGATCCAAGTATGTCTTGGCAGACTGCAGGAAGTAGCACTATGATTGTGAAGTTTTTGGGCTCAGGACTGGGCTATGTGGTACTCTGAAATGGCTTGTTGGGCCACTTGTGCTGTCTGTAGTGTAGTTTGGACGCTCGGGCCAGACACGAAGGGAATTTTCTATCTACAAGGATAATCATTGCTGTACAGCCAGGGAAGTGCGGGTTATCCATCATACGTGGTTTAAGGAACAAGGTAGAAAAGCATGTATCAAATGTTTCAATATCTGATGTGTTTTGAGATGGCACATGGACCAGATGATCTCATAAGATGCTGTATAGCTTTCCTCTGCTTTCTAAATGCTAGTTATTTTTTCAGAGTCCTTTAAGCCTAAGGTGGGTCATACTTACAACAGTGCTGTGATCTTGGTATAGCTGGTTTGCAATTTATCACACAGGCTCGTAGATTTCTTCTTTTATGGTTCAGATTTTCTGTCTGAAAACAATCTTAATGAGAGGCTTAATGACTGCCAGTGGTGGGTTAAAAGACAGTAAAGTGAGTTTACAGCAGGGAGGAATATTATAGAAAAAAACCAAACAAATAAACAAGTCAGTATTTGGAGTAGTGCTTGTAGCTTTGTTGTTTTTATATTGCAGTGTGATTATGTCAAAACTTCTGGGTTTTATTTTTACTGAAACTTTTTTGTGTCTCTTTGCCCAAAGTATTAGTGGTATTCTTTGTTCTTTGCTCTTTCTTCTTTCTACTTGCCTCTTACCTTTGGCAGGTTGTGTTTTCCACTAGTTGGAAGAAGTAGAATAAAGTGAAAAGCTAACCAAAGAGGAGGTGAAGAAAGGTAAGATCAAAGTAATAGAGACAATTCAGTTGTGAATTGGAAAAAAAAGTAAAAGAAAAAAAAAAAAGGACCTGCCCATCTAGTAAAAATAAAGGCACTCGGAAGAAATATGACAGAGGGCAGAAAACAAAGACAGACGGACATACAGTCAAATACAGAAGATGCAGTCTGTAATTTTTGTCTGATACCACACCCTCCCATTCCTTTCATATGGTGGCAGTGAAGCAATATAGGCTTTTAAATAAAATGCACGCCTCTCGTAGAGTCCTAGAGTTCTATGTACTTAATGATAAATGCACTTTTATCTAAAAAGTACAAAGGACTGTACTGAAGTCTTCCAGTCCATCTAAGAAAGTGTATGGCTGCTTTGCCTTCAGAGCACAGCTGCGGCTGAGCAATTTGATTTCCCTTGTTCTGTGGAGAATGGTGTGTAGTGGCTGCTTTCTCTGCAGGGGCATAGCCGGACTGGCCGTGGTGGTGATAGAGAAGGTGGATTCTGAAGGTTTGCCCCCAAGATCTTTCTTGAATGCCATCTCCCCATAGTTGGGGAGGTGTCAGCACTAACTAGATGCCACCTGCATGGTCAGACGGTGACATATGCTCCCCTGTGGCTGGCTGTGGGGTATTCCAGTGGGACCCAGCCCTGCTTTTTTCCATCTCCTAATAGCCAGTCTGCTAGGGATAACAGATCCAGAGGTCAAGATGGGTGTGCTGGTGTTTCTGGTTCACGGTTTAAAGGGCATAAACAAGTGAATTTCTTTTCTGGTGGAGTTTCCCTCCTGCCTGTCCATGATAGGTTGGGTTTTGGTGGTGGTGGGGGCTTGGGCTCTGGTGGTGGGTTGGGAGTGTTAATTTTCTGTTACCTCTTTTCCTTTTTTTGTGTGGTTTTTTTTTTTTTTTTGATAAAACAAGCCCCCGACTTGGCAAAGGCCCATTTGCCTTGCTCTTCTGAAATAATTCCTTTAAATTATGATTGCAAGAAGTTCAGTAGTTGCTGTTGCACCGTTGCTTAAGTTAAACCTCCTTGCAGCATGATAATTTGGAAGGGGAGGAAACATAATTCTCTGCAAAGCTGCCCCCCACCACACCAGCAAAGTCCTTACAGTGAAGAAGCAACATTTTATTCCTGCATTATGCTATTATTATTTGAATTTGTGAGCAATCCTTTCAGTATGTTTGAGTAGTATTGACACAATTAGAAGTGTAAATAAGACATGAAAGGAATGTAACGGCTGCGGCCTTACTTGGAGGGCAGCTCTTACAGGACTTGAGTACGCTGGTGGCAGCTTGCTGGGACTAACATCTCCTTGATGGGAGAACACAGCTCTAAAAGTGGTCTTTCAAAAAATGTCATTCCAGAAGCAAAACACAAAACACAGCCTTTTTCTTCCCCCCAAATTGTAGTTATATTGGTCAAAACCTACTGTCTTTTTTTCTCTCAATATTATGACTATTATTATATGTAATTATTATGAAATTTAATAATGCAGTACAAGTTGTACAGCATTATATATATTATATTATACAGTATTATTACTGTTACCTCAGTAGCTTTCTTCTGATCTCACTTCAGAATCTTTTATCTTCTTTCTTTTCTACACTTTTCATAACTGGATAAACTAAAGTCAGGTAAAATACTACTCTCTTTCCTCCCATTTTATCCCATGGTGCCTCACCACTATTTCCTCTTAGGCTGCATCTAATAGTGGGCTCTCAGGTGTGTGTTATTTCCATAAGTTCTATGCAACACTTTGTTTGTGTGTCTGTGTTTTAAAATAATATGCTCGCTGAAAGCATACCTTATCTCTGAAGCTATGCTATTCAGTCATTCAGGCTTTTGTACACAGCCTGAACAGCTTACTCTTACTTTCATTTACTGAATTTTAATTCAGGATTGGTTATGTTCTGTTTTTTTATAAAAACAAAACCAACCAAAAAAAGGAAGCCCCCCCCCGCCCCACGTCCAAACTAAACTAAAGCAAAAAAACCCACCCAAAACTTGCAGAAATAATTGGACTAAGACACTGCTAGCCATGCACGTATGATTATAATAGTGTTGATTCTGCTTCAATTTTTAAAGCCAACACAAATGTTTAAGGAATTGTAATTTTTTTCAGGGATTAATATGATACTCAGTTTTCTCCACTGATTGTTGAAGTTAATATATTTCTAGTCACATGTTTATGTAACTTGTCTTAAGATGGCTCATAGGCTTTATTATTTATGGTAACATTTCTTCATGAAAGAAACAGACTGTTAACCTATAAGCCTTTGGATTCTAAAGCAGTTTTGCTTTCCAGGCTTATGAGCGTACTATTTCCTTTGTGGACTACAGTGTTCATAAATTCTCCAGCCCCTTGGAAGAAAAGGGAGCAATTATTTGGAGGGGAGAAAAAAAGCTTCCAACATAGAGCTAAAATGAGTCAAGCAGTTGAAAGACGTGTGAATTACTGCCCTAATGTTGTCAGTCTTAAAAATTTCAAGGTGGAAATGGGCATCTTAATTATGGGTCTTCATAAAACTAATAGTTTGCAAGTGGTTGTGCAGCAGTTCTATTTGCCTACGAGTCTATTTAAGATTAAAATTTAACAAAATTGACACCCAATTAAAAAAATATGTGGAAGTTAACTTTCCCTGTTAAAGTCCTTCTTGTATGAAGCATGTGACAGGAATTGTACATAAAGTGTTAAGAGGAATTTTAGAAAAGAAACTGAAAGGAATTAACTACTAAAATTTCTTTGGAGAGGAATTAATTTTTTACCTTTTCTTGGTGCACAGTTTTGCCTAATCTCCCAAGCTACTAGCTATGTGAATGCAGACTGACTTTTAGAAAGAACTTTTTTGGAATTTTTTGTACTCTTCTGAAAATACCAGTGCTCAATTATAGCAGTCTAATTCTTTGAGTTGTGAAATACGATTTAGTCCTGAGTGACTTTCTTCATAAAGTAGAATGTATTATTTGAATATGTTCAGAACACCTGGACCCGCATTAAAAATGCTCTGGTTTCAAAAGCAAATAATGACCAAAATACAAACAGGGAATGATGGGAAATAATTTTCTTTTAAAAAGCATTAACAGCATTGTTCTAACTGCACGTACCATCTGCTGGTATTTTAAATATGGATTAATTGGCACAACAGTAAAGACCAAAATAAAAAAAAAAAGGACACAATGAACATAGAGAAATGTAAATCTGTGCTAGTAATAAAAAATAATTTTGAGTTAGTTATATGTTATATGCCATCTGAACCATCTCACTGTATCTATATGCTTGTAATTTAGCCTAACCTGTACTTTCTGCATTCATCGATATAAGAAGAATCCAGCAAATGAGTACCTATTACATGCGAGATCTATGGCCTGGGGACAATTTTATTTTACTCATAAATTTTAATATCCACTCTCTACTACAGTGAAAATGATGAGCCTATAATGGTTTTGTCCATCATTACAGAGAACTTTTTTTAAAGCCATAAAAAGGAGTTGTGACTGATTGGAATTGACCCGTGAATCTCAGACTAGGCTTTTCTCAATTTTTTGGTCAAATGTCAAACAGCCTTTGGACAGCATTAGCTTGTATCGGGCCATTATAATGATCTTGCTTTTCTCCATTCATCATAATTTCTTGATCCTTTGTTATAAAGAGAAAGAATAAAATCAGGGTTGGTTTTTTTTCACTCGAGCAGCAAAGTATGGTTTTGGTTTTGTACTTAAATGAAGTACTGGTATTTTTAGCTTATCTTTGATTATGAATTCCATTAAAAATCGTATTCTTAAGATCATTAGCAATCAGGGTGAGTCATTCTTGTTGGATTTTTGGTGCAGTTTTGTTACCAAACCACCTTAGACTTCTCTAAAAATGGAAGTTGTGTTTTGCTAATAATCACTTGTAGAAGATAATTTTGGCTTTAAGTTTTATCCAATCCACTTATGGAAGATCCAGCAGGAGTCTGCTGTTGCAAAAATTCAGTAGTTCAGACTCTCTGTTAAGTCTGCAGGATCCTCTGCCAATATTCGGTGAATGTGTATTCACTAGATAAACACAGAAAAGTATGAGTGGAGAAGACATCTCCTGGTCTGGATGAAACCAATCAATGAGCTGGGTTCTGAGGCCTCCAAAAATCATGCCATTTATATCAATACTGACAATGTGGCTCCCAAGTGTTGAAATGCTGGTCATGTTCTATTTCATGTTTAAAAAGAAATTTAAGGTCAAGCTATAATGAACTTAATGCTCAGGTTGCGGATGTGTGTGATTATTTCAGTTGCACTAATCATAATTTTTTCTGTGGATATTTCAAACGATGTATTAAAAAAAGGGGATCAGATAGTAGAAGACAGATCAGGAAAAGCACTAGTAGACTTTCTCAAAATTAAAAATGAATTTTCTTATAACATTACATAGAATAAATCCATATATTGCATATTATGTAAATTAACCTTGCAAAAGGATAGTATTTTATCTGCTAAAAAAGCTTTTCTAATTATTCACAAATCTTGCTTTACTATTTTCTATAAACTTTCGAAATTAATGTTGCCTTCAAATCTCAATCTTTTTCTCTAGAAATATCTATATCACACTGGCTTTCGTGTTGTCTGAATTCAGAAATGTTAATTCCTTCTGCCATGTCATGAAACATTTGTCTGAGGGTCGGGGATGATCAGGAAATCATACTAATCACTGTCATTGAATGCCCAATATCTGTGTTCTTAGTTTTGGCCCCATCACCTTTCACTGTAGTCTGCTTTTTTAAAGTTATTGGAATACTTTATGTTCATCAGTTCTTTGAGCAACATATTGTGCCCAAAGTTGAAGGGTAAAGAAAGTTGGTTTTGGTGGAAAAATGGTGTTTTTTGACTAGCCTTAGTCTCCTGAGGCCCAGTCAGAGACTTCAGTCTGGTGCCCACAGAGAGCACCCCCACACGCAGACATGCTTCCCGGGCTGCCTCAGACAATTAGTTTTAATTGAAATGAATTATTTTCTGAGACTATAGGTACCCTTCGTTTACAGTTGAGCTTCCCTTTTCATTCAAATGATATAGATTATTTTCGTTTTTCATCTCTCTGCACCTGCTCTGACCTTGATCTTCCCCTTTTTGGTTCCTGAATTCAAAATTGTGGTCAGTCTTTGCCATGTGGGTGCTCCCACCAGTTTTGGCTCGTAATTGCCACAGGTTTCCTTGGTGTGTTTCCCAAATGCCAGATCCCATTTAACAATGGGAACAGTCTGGCACCAGTGGGCAGCTGTTGAGGATCTGGGCCAGAGAGAACATTTCAGTGTTACACATTAAAAGTTTGCTCCTAGGCCTTGAACTTATGCTTTAAATAAACACATTGTTCTGACAGCGCCTCAGCTTTTGACGTGTTTGCACTTTTCCAAACCCATCTGTGCAGAACTTCTTACCCTAATTGACACGTTCCTTCCTGGTCACCTAGTGCTGTCTGCTTTTTTGTCACTACTCATAAAACCAGCAGCTGCCGGTGCTCTTCTTTTTTCCTAATTTTTGTGAAGGTCACTTTCTGTAGAAGGACATGCCTGCATCTGCTCTGTCGGTGCCCCCAGTTTGGTGTTCAGACACTTCTTTCTGTCTTGTTTCATCAACAATTTCTTTTCTGTGGAAGGAAAATAATAAACAGAATCCCAATATAAGAAGTGTTGATTTTAGCTCTTTAAGTATCAGTCGGGATTGAAAAAAACAATTTTTTCTTTATGAGTGATAAGGGCCACTGGTTTAACATCTGTAATTACTCATTTTAATAACTAAGATGATTAGTTAATTTTATATAGGTCACATTGCTTGGTATATTACATTAAATTGCAAAAATATCACAACTGGCATATGATCCCCAAATGATACTAAATTATTCTGTTTGCTAATCCTTCCCTTTTCCCCCCCAAATCTATCTCATATTTGCCAATGTACCACAGTAGTTTCCTTAATTCTCATAATTTTCCCCTTACAGGCAGCATGTGAATCTGCTTTTACTTTGTATTCCTGACAGGTCTATTTTTTTAAGGGAATTTTAATAAAGGTCAAATTGTTAAACTTTAGTATGGATTACAGTCAGTCATTTGAAGCTTGAGGTTTAAATTAGTGGCCGATTTTCTTTGATTTCTTTGATCTCTGCACTTTCACTCTTAAGCAGAACTTCTCTTGCCAGTGGGGATGCTTAAGTTTAAAGCAAGCAAACAAAATAACCTCTCTCAACTTTAAATAAGAAAATTGGAAACAGATTAATGAACTCTGTCAAAACATTATCTTAAAATTTGTTCTTTTTTACTGTTATTTTTATTGCAATATACTTCATGTTTCAAATAGGTTCAACCTAAAACACTTAAAATTTTCATTCACAAAATTTAAGCTGAAAACCACCAAAACTGTTACAACTTTTTAAGAAGTATTTTGAAAATTGAAAGGATATATTTTTATAAACTCCACGGGTATTTGTTTCAGTAAATGAATTGTTTTCTTGAATAATATTAATAATAAAAGAGCTACTAAGTTCTCAGATGAGGTTCACGGGGATGTTTTTTAATGTGGGTCTTTCTTCCAGTTAAAACTTATTTATTGTCGACCATTTACTGGGTACAATGGCTCTTTTGGGACATTGATTTATGCTGTTTCCCCATTGAAGGGGAAAAAGAAAACAAAACAGAAAAAAGCCAGCCATTTTGTCAACTGAAGGTGAACAATAAATAATGAATGCATCTGTGTTTTAGGTTGGAACGGCACAGACCACTGGAGCAGTCAGCATTAGCAGGCAGTCGAGAGGCCCCAGCAGCAGCTGTGCTGGTTTTAGGCGCGCACTGTATTATCTCCAGAGCAATCTGTTATTTCTTACAGCTGCTGGAGCTATTGTAAACTTTTTTTTCTTTTGTGCCCTGTCAAAAATCTCTAAGCCAGATATTACAGAAGTTGTAGATGGATGTTGTTAAATAGCATTCATTATATGGAATCTTTGTTATATGTGTTATTTCTGCTTTCATGCTACAATACTTTAGCTTCTAGTTACACTATTAATTTCTAGTGAAAGTCGTATGATTGGTGGTACTCATAGAAGCATACAGGGGAGCTGAATGGAAGAGCTCAAGGGGTACAATAAATTTTTCCTTTTAATCTCATTCCCCGATGATTATGAGAGAGAGAGAGAATGTGGCCAGGCATTGCTACTTTCTGATGGGGGCGGGTGGGGAAACAGGCACAATGGACAGTATCTGGCAGAAGAAACGGTGGCTGAAGAAATAATGCTCTTCTGTCACCATGTGTTCCTCTTCTCTGTGTCCGTAAGGAAAGAGAAACACTGGATAGGATTTTGAAGTACGTGATGTGGTGAGCCTCAGCTCGGAGTGGGAGGACTGTGTGGACTCCCAGCTCTCTGAAGGCTGGGGTATGACTTTGTGCTCTTTGTGGTGCGAATGGTAAAGGTCACGGGTGACGGAAGGACTGCCGTGCAAGTCCTGGCCTTGGGGCAACGCTGTGCTCCCTGGCAGCCCTTGGGACCCGGCCACTTTGATAATTTAATTCCAGGTCTTCGTTTTGGTGCCGTGGTTTTTGTGGGGTGGATTGTAGCCGAGCTCAGGAAAAGTGGCCTTATAACGGGATTACCCATAGTCTTAGATTTAGGCAGAAATTTCATTACTTTATTGATTTGAGAAATTAGTTCTAAACCTGAAGATATTTTCTGTTTTCAATAGCCGTTCTGTTTCCAGAATGAATTGTAATAGGTCAAATGCTCAGTAACAGCAAAATTTCGCGTAACGTTTACAACATACCAATCTTTCTCTTTGCTGCTGTTGGCCACAGACACACTTGAGTGATCATTTTGCTCTTTTGAGATGATTTTAATGTTACATTTGAATTACGTTGTATAACCTTCAGTGCAAAACTGCAATGAAAGGCAATGTGTTTATATGCTGAATATTTCTCCCTAATGGCTGCTTTTGCAGAGAAGCTGGCTTCTTTCTGACAAGAGTGTGCCATGCTGCTGCTGGTGCTTTTGGACTGGAAGTGTTTTTACGTTAAATTAATGAAAGCAGTAGGAGTTTACTATTTGGTTGCAGTAGGGCTAGGATTTCTGTCTTGGAATTGTAGTTTTATCCCAAGCAATCTCACTGGTGCTTCAAGAATATTTGTTCTTTTCTGACTTCCCTCATAAGGGCAATTCTGCCACTGAAGTAATTGGAATTCTAGACAGTATTCCAGGTATTACTTATATCTATAAATTGTACAAAAAATGCAAGTCAGATCGTTCTTGCAGACTGTGGTAGTGGTTTTATTGTTTTATCTTCTAGTATTACAAATGTTTGTTTCCCCTTTGACTTCATTATATTATGCTCCTGGCAAAGATACACTAACATGCATTTTAAACACTCCTTTAAGATCAGGAAAAATACTTCAATACACCAGAAGTCGATCCATGTAAGTTTTTAGTTGCTACATACAAACCAGAGGTTTGGAAGTAAAAGCTCTCACTTCTATTCAGTCTCATTAGGCTTACGTCTTTCAGGTTAATATGAGTTATGCTCAGACAAAATAGGTAAAAGAATATTAAAAACATGTAGGTCTAAGTTAGCAGAGATGTTTTTCTACTGCAGATTTAGTGCTATTTGAAGCTTCCAAAGAGCATTATTAAAAGCACTTCAGAATTGCTCTCAAGCAGTTAAATAACCTCTCACTGCAAACATTTTTGTAACTGAACCTGTGCAAGTACAAAGACTTTTAAAAACAGCGTTTAAGACCTCTTCATTGATTTAAATACTTTTGCTTTACGCAGCCTGAATCATGCACCTGTTCTAGCCTTTTACAACTGGTGTAATGAAAATCTGTAGTATTTTATATCTTCCTATGTTTTTTTTTTTCACTTTCTCCTCACTTCAACTTTTTCAAGTACTTTTTTTTTATAGTGTCTTCTTTTCCTATCTTCTGGTATTTTAGTATGCTTTTCATAAAGTGCTAATAAGACCATTTATTTTCCTGGGACTTCAGTGAAAACAACCAGCAACAGATCTGTCTCCCTTAGATTAATTCCATCCTCTTCAGTTCCACTAGTCCTGGAAATGCACTAATTTAGTATTTCAGAATGCCTTTTTTTTTTTTTTTTCCTATACCCTGCAACTTTGAGATATGTTTAAAAAATGCTATGCTGGTGCCAAGATCAAAGTATCATCTTTGAAATCTTTTTGGGAAAGAAGAAGAAGAATGATAACTCATTTATCTGTCCTCTGGGGGGTATTAAACACCTTGCCGATTACTGCTGAGGGAGACCTGAACCCAGATTATTTTGTCAGATGGGTTTCAACTAGTCACAGTCTGGAATTGGAAGGGTAGTTTCATCAGCATCACAGACATACCTGACCAGCTTTATAAGTTAATTCAAATTCCCATTGAAAGCAAAGGCTGAATTACCCGTTTCACACTTCCTTTGGAAGACTACAATCAATCAATTCCTCATGAATTTTTTGGCTGCAAAGTCATGCTCCCCCACCCCTAGCCTTCCCATAGTTTAATGTAGCAGAATAAACATTTAAGGAAGAGATTTCTCTGAGATTTCTCCTGTGACTACAGTATTTTACTGATAAGTTGATACTGTGACACACAAGGTCTATGGAATGAGTTGTGGAGTGTATCAACAGCGTAAGTTTAAAGGAAAAAAAAAAAAAAGCCAGAGCTAGGCAGTTAAAGCTGGGTGAGCTGTGAATATCTGAGGTTCTCTGAAGGAAACGCGTTATTGTCATGTAGTTAGAAGAAAAATTAATCTATGCAAGAAGATATACAGATGCATATTAAGGGTCAGCTGAAGCTGTGTACCTTAAGAATTAGAACAAAGGGATAAATGTATGCAGTAAGAGGTCTGGAGGAGACGTTCCATTATCCGCAGGAAAAGCCACCAATTGACGCCGATGCATTGATACGCTGAACTTGCATATTCTTCCTGCAGCACATAGCAGTGGCCGGTTTGTTTTGTGACCACACATCCCATTTCTGCCAAGGTAAAGGCTTCTTATACAAAGCAAGATAAATTTGCACCTGATTGGGTGGGACATAATTAAAATTGGTGTTAAAATAATTTGAATATGCAACTTAACAATATAGAATTGTCGTTTGCTCTTTTCATTTTTCAGCTCGCTGCTTGAGGTCAAAGTTATTTGTCGCTTTCTGGAAAAAAAATGAAAAACACCAACAAACTTGTAGCCTTTTTCTTGGTGGTTCTGCAGGTGCTTGTGCCATTCCACAGGGTGGATGATGAGGCACCAGCTTCCTATTGAGCTGTTCAGTCACATCTTTCTACTGTTCTTAACTTTATTCAAATACACCTAATTGGTTGCAAAGGCATTATTGTTTCTTGCACAAGTTGCTCTAATTTGAACCAATTAGAATATAATTACACTATTTTATGCTTAATTAGACTCTCAAGTAGCTTCTTCAGACTAAGGTTATCCCCCGGCTCTGTATTTTGAGATCCCTTGGCTCCACTGGAAGACTCAGGTAAAATAAGAGGGCCTCTAAACTCAAGAAGTGCTGCTAGTTTTAAGTTCATTAAGTTACTGTTCAGGAACACTACTATTCCAGTTAATTTCTGCCAGGACATTGGAACAAGAACCATATGGTGGCGATTCACTGCACTTGCAATTTCTCAGGTTGCTCTATTATTTCCTTCATAAAGTATTTAATCTCTGTTAAGGCCACACTGTGAATTTTTATAAGAAGTGCCCTTGGAATAGAAATTTCCTTATTATCCCTGATGATAAAGGTTTGTGCCAAAAAATCATTTAATTTCACTGCTGTTTCATCCTTATTTTTAATTCCTTACAGATCCCTAATCCAAAAAGGGTTTGGAATTACTCACACATTCACCTTGATATTAAAGCTTTTAGATACTTCCATGCATACAGAAATCTCAAACCCATAATATGATGCTGACTTTTAAAATATTAATAGTTGTGAGCTAACTGTGGACGACTTTCTTTTATTTTTAAATGTATATTTTCTGTGTGGTGAATTCTGAAAAAGGAAGTCATTAAAAAAAATACTTTGATGGTGAAAAATGAAAGGAAAAGAACAAAATACTTATATGCTTATGAAATATTGAGGTTTAAGCCCTTCTCCATGGTAATTCTGGTGGAATTACATCAGCAATTCATTTACCCCAGTACCGTCAGTCTGGATTTGTGCGTCTTTGATGTTAGATGTGGATGTAACCTGTGAAGTCACTTAATAGTAGCATAGTTTTCTTCCATGTTTACTCATAGAAATGAGTTACTTCATCATCTTCATATTAGTCATTTACTCAAAAAAGGCTTACTAAGACT
This sequence comes from Fratercula arctica, assembly GCA_947846985.1. Classification (NCBI taxonomy): domain Eukaryota; kingdom Metazoa; phylum Chordata; class Aves; order Charadriiformes; family Alcidae; genus Fratercula; species Fratercula arctica. The sequence goes on from CANTUZ010000006.1 coordinate 35,390,654, forward strand.
ACAAATATTCAATGTGCTGAATAAATTGGAAGATTTTGATGGCAGCTAAAATCAGACATGATGTACTTTGGACTTCTGTGTAGTGATCAGGTGTATAAATAAAAAGAATTACACTATTGTATTTCTTAATGAATATTGAGTAGGTATTTGAGATTATTATCAATATATATATATTTTACTGCTGTTGTAGTAATTTAGTGGGAAAGAAACAGAATGGTGAGTAAAACTATTCCTGGTGGTACATTAATCTTAAACAGCTTTGTTGCCGGTATTGTGGCAAGCTAAGAAAGAGATTAAAAGTCCGATAAATATTAGCTAATCAGTGACGTCTCGCTTTTCTATCCATTTTTTCAAGGTGCAGGGCAAATACCTGGTTGTACTGTCATGCGGTGTCATTCAGGAGTGACGTCTGCAGTGATGAAGAGTCCATCTAGCTTTAGAACTAGGATTTGCTAGGTTTTCCCTAAAATTACACATATATTACACAGGCAACAACCTACGTTGTTATACTACAAACTATTAAAAGAAAAAGTTATTTATTAAAAAATAAGAGTGTGTCTACTTTAGGAGAAGCAATAAAGATTTTTAGTTAATAGAAGTGTTCAAATGAATTTAAAAAGAAAAATTCAAGAAATTGAGTCCAGACATAAGGTCATACAGCAGATCAAGGTCCTAGACTTTTACCAGTGTTACAGCACAAGAACATTGTATAAGAGAATAATGAGGACATATCTTTCAGAAAGAAGGCCTCTAGATATTTATTCAATACAAACAACAGTACAAACATCATAGTTATGTCAGAACTTCTCTCAGAGGTTGAATAAAACTTCTACAATAAAATTTAGTGATTTAGTGGTAGCAGCTTGGAGCCTAGGGCACTTGGTTGACATGAGAGTGAATGGCAGATAAATTACTGTTTCTTCAGGTGAGGAGAGTGACCCAGCTGGGTGGGTCTGTACAGACAGAGGGAAGAGAGACTGGGTTTGTTCTGAAACATGTTTTGAAAGCCCAATATTTTTTTAGTGTTTTTCCGTTCAGTGCTGCTGTGAACAGATCCTAACCTTGTCAGGGCAAGTGGTGTGCTATTGCGACTGCCAGAGTAGAAGGCTATCGTGTTGTCTCAGAGCAGCACAATCTCTTCCGTCAACTTTATTCTACAGGCCTGGTAATTAGTTTGAACTGATGTCACTTAAAGATGTTTTTGTTATACAGGTTTAACCAGCATCAATGCTCTCCTGACTTCACACATCCACGTGCCCTTAGATATCAGTTTTTCCAGTGGCGATGGATATACCAGCCCTGCTTGCTTCTCTGTATCTGCACCAGGGGAGCTATGAGAGGTATGCAGTAAATTATTTTATATTCTTCTCTGGCAAAGCCCTATTCAGTAGATAGTTCTTAATGTTTAGAAAGAGGGGACAGAAACTTTCACCTCCTAATGATAAATACGTGTATCAGTTGTTAGTATTAAATGGAATACTTGAACTTCTGAAGAGCTCACACCATGCAGAGGAAAAAGAGCTTGCTTTTTCTCACTGAGTCCTCTTTTTTTATTCAGTGGCAAAATGAATCACCATCCTTATGATTAACTGAATTGGAGATTTAAATGTACAGGCACTTATTTAAATAGGGGCCTGAGGTTCACCCGGATGGGCTGACACATAAAGTAGCAGGAAATTACACCAATTCAAGACTGCCCATACTCTAATTATATCTGCTGTACGTTATTTAGTGTTATAAATCTCAAATCCCTGACAGAGTAACACTTTCTGAACCAGCTTTTCACTGCCAACTAATGCAATGTGTAATTCCACCTGTCTGGGATCTATTCTTCAGGGTTTATATCCCCTGCAGGTGGTAGAGAGATGCTGCAATACTGCAGATGTCCAAAAATCCATGCAGATCCCTGTGAACTTATTGTCTAGCAGCTGCTGATGGAGACTAATGGCTCCCAACTATTTATATACCCAGCTATTATTTTTTCTAATTCACTGATTTTAGCAGCAGAGAAAACTGATCTCTCTCTGGCTGCCTGGGGCTTTGAAACCTTGAAACTTGCTCACCACTGTTGCAATTCTTGACCTAATCAGCAGTGCTAGAAATTAAAACAAAGCCTTGGAATGAAAATGTTTTTAACCTGCTATGCTGATCTTTTGTCTTGAAGTTGCTTTACAGAGATAAAGGAAAGAATTCTGGTTGCAAATACTAGAATGACATCTGTGAAACTGTTGATATAAAGTAGGATCTGTAGGGTTAGTTTTTACTTCTCTTTCTTTTTCAGAAAAACTACTACCAGTATACATAGTATCCCTATATGGCATTCATTTCATATGTAAGATGTGGGAATGGTTTTTTTTTTGTATCCATTCAAAAAATTCCTGAACTGTTTCTAGTCATTCTGACAGTTCGACTCTATACGTTTTTCTTTGATTCTTCATACTGCACATGGATTTTCTCAAATGTAATTATCTTCATTTCTTCATACCTGTCTGACATGTTATTCCTCTACTTAATCTCATTAGTGAAGTCCTAATTCTGCCTTTGACAAAGGCAATGTCACCTGCATTTTTATGTCAATTAGTGTTCTATGACCTTTCATCTCAGATTTGTGGTTCCAATACAGAAATATAGAAAGGATTTCAAAGTACATCTGGGCAAGTGAATGAAACACTCCATAGTGCCTTAACTGGGAAATGCAGTTATGAAGCAAAATTAAACTAGGCAAGTATTGTTTTATTAAACCTAGATCAATTAAAACATTCCAAAAACTGCAAATAATACCTGTAGCCTGTACTGGAAAGAACAAGAAATATTGTTTCCCACTATATGAGAGAAATGAGTTAGAAAATGAAATTACCATGAGGAAACCTTGTCAATTTTCAACTCTGCAAATTGTAATATGTTAGAACCTTGTTTATCATGAAGTTGAGCTAATGCAAAGTTTTTGTTAGCTTTTCAATTGTAAGAACACCAAATAAACACGCAGTCTCCAAAGAAATAGAACAGATACTTTTATTTAAATCAGAACTAATCAATCATTCATGACTGTTTTTCATGTGTACCAGGTGGTCTGGGTAAATGGAGAAGAACAAAGGAGAGCTTAAGTTGGCACTTTTCTCTGCTCTCCTACCCATTCACCATTCATGTGTTTCGTGGATGTTCAGCAAACCATTTCTAATCCCCTCAGATGAGAACAAAGTGTATGTAACAGTTATTTTTCACATGTTGTGGGGTTTTTTTTTGTTTTTTGAACAGATGCTTTATCTGCAATGCATGCATACATCTGATTTGTTTCAGAAAGCTTATGTAATTGGGTTGTATGGTTTGAGGATTTTTTTCCTTTGGGGATATGTGTGTGGACTAATAAGCAAACAGCTTGCATTAGAAATAATGTAGCATAGCATTATTTCAGTAAATGTCACGGTATTAAAATGAATTAGGAGCAGTTAGATAAACAGGTAGTGTGGAAGAAGGTCTTCCATCTGAAGGTCTGGAGAGAGTGTTTATACAGCAGAGAGAGTCACTAGGATAAGGTTTGTGGGTAATATTCAGCTATTCTAGTTTCTTCTACTATCCTTTGAAACATCCTTCTATATTTTGGGAAATATTGTTAGCTAATATTTTCAAACAAGAGGCTGTGTTTTGCATTTGGCGTTCATCCCCCTGTTATGCGAGTTTTTGGAGAGAATTTAGCTCAGACAATCCCAGGGTGACTTGGGAATTAATAAGGCTGAATTTCTATGAGAACTGTTGCTGACCAGCTCTGGGTTGTGGCTAGCACAAGAAGGTGAGCCAGGCTCTTGGGGCTGTGTTCAGCATGGCACCATTGGCTAATGGCATTGCCAGGAGTTCCCTCTTCCCTCCAGTCATTCCTGGGGCCCACTGAAAAGATGGACTGGCCAGCAAGTGGCAGAGTGTCACAAAAATAAGCCACCTCCTTCTGTCTCTGTCACATCGTAAGTCATGTGGCTTTTCCTTTGGAGAGAGCTTTTTCCCAAGCTACTGTTGGGTGTATTGCTGGCCTTATCAATGTATCAGAATTTTGATTCAGGATCTATCACATTTTCAGTGCTAAATAAAAGAAAGGGATTCATCATAAAGGGTTATAGGGGAAGCATGAATGTGAACTGTGTGATACCCACCTCTTGGGTGCCATTCAGCTGTACCTCTTCAAGAAATTTAGATTAGGATCCTGCATGCAAAGCAAGCATTCAGGCTGTGTTGGGTATCGGAGTGAAGATCCTTCACTGAAAATTAAGCCCTGTGTGTGTGGATACCTTTGCAGTGGTGATAGACTGCTGGGCTAGCTGAGTAACAAAGGTCAGAACTTGGCCATAGTATTTGGAAAAATGCAGTTTGTCAGCTTTTATTTTCACAGTTGTCTTGATATCTTTAATATTATTGATCACTGATCAGTGAAGAAGTAATACAGTTCCCTCTGGGGCATGTTATGATGCTGACATATCAACATTATTTACAAACTGTTTGAAGCATCTCTGCCAGGAATGTATGGAATATTAAATGACATTAAGTCACAATAGGATGCAAATTAGTTTTTTCCTCTCTAGTGGTTTACAAGGCTTTCATCATTTGTGAATTATGAAAATTAAATTTCACTCAGGGTCACGGAAACTACACGTTAATCTATTAACAGCAAGTACAGTTTCAAAGGAATGCAACTGAAACAATTTTTTGTTTTATCATAAATTCATGCTTGGGAGTTCTACGTTATTTCAGCCAACCAGCACTTTTGAATTTAAGTTTCTTTCTTTGATGGCCCCTTAGGTAAGGTTTCTTTTTATGTAACTTCTGCTAGAATGCAAAAATGATCTTGAATGAAAAACTTACATAGGTTTAACAATCTAGTGAAATCAAGGCTCTTATGTTCCGAGTGCTCTGAACAGAAATCGGAAGCATTCATTTAGTCGTATGAGTAATGATTCTTAGGGTTTTAAGTATAGTATTTAGTACCTTAGTGAAATGCAGTGACAGTTGAATTTGTTTGATGAAATCATAGGTATTTTGCCTTGGGAAACCCAAAGACCCATGAGCATGCAGAATGCTAAGCATTTGAGACTCATCACCTTAATCATCCACAACTGAAATGGTTGTACAGGAGATAGGCTCATCCCAAAGAGACTAACTTTTCTGCTCTGGCCATGCTTGGAGTCCTTGCTAAGAAATTGCAGAGGGAGCGTGCCAGAGCTCCACCTCAGTTACAGACTCCTAGGAAACTTGCTTAGGCAACTATTCCTGTCTGCCTCTCTACTGAGACCTGGAAGCTGATTTCATGAGCACTTTTATATCATTTTAGAGTAGATTTAAATAGCTTCACTAATGAAGCGCTGAAGATGATTTTGAGGCAGACTGTTGGCCCTCACTCTGGGACAGACTAGAAATACTCCAGTGCTCAGCTATATTTGACAATCATAGAAAAACTTAGGTTGGAAAAGACCCTTAAGATCACTGAGTCCAACCGTTAACCTAACACTGCCAATTCCACCACTAAACCATGTTCCTAAGCGCCACATCTCCATGTCTTTTAAATATCTCCGGGATGGCGACTCAACTGCTTCCCTGAGCAGCCTGTTCCAATGCTTGACAATCCTTTTGGTGAAGAAAATTTTCCTAATATCCAATCTAAACCTCCTCTGGTGCAACTTGAGGCTGTTTCCTTTTGTCCTATTGCCCGTTACTTGTAAGAAGAGACCGACCCCCACCTGCTACACCCTCCTTTCAGGTAGTTGTGGAGAGCGATAAGGTCTCCCCTCAGCCTCCTTTTCTCCATGTTAAACAACCCCAGTTCCCTCAGCTGTTTCACTACAGTCTCAGTGCAAGTGAAAGGGGATGATTTGCACAACAAATGCACAAAATGTTTATCTCAGTAGTTATATTGTGAATTAACTCAGGCTTCAGAACTACGCTGTGTAGCTACATGTCCCTGTCCTTTGACCCGTGTGTGGGTTTGTTGTTGTTTTTTCTTTTCTTCTTTCTCTGGATACATCAATCTGGTTTGCTGCAGCTATTCAGAACTCATCGTCAGCTCTGATGCATTGTTCTTCTCCCTTGCCATCTTCTGCCAGGTGTTCATAGATGTTGGACTCTTGTGCTGCTGTTTGGGTGCACACTGAACAGCATTGATGTCCCTTCCAGTAGATAATGCTTAAAGCATAAACTTTAGCAAGCAAAAAGGGTAGTGTTAGAAATAGGGTGCTGGAGCCTTGTTCCTTTGTTTCTTCCACATACAACACTACAGAGTTTAACAGCCATATTGTTAACTGAGGTATTCTCCTTATTTCTTCAGTGCAACAATTTATGTGAGATCATATCATTAAAATTTTTAAAAAACTATTTTGAACATTTTCTATTTGTTAAAAGTTTTCCTACAGAATACTTGTCACATGCTTTTTTCAATACATTTTATCTGAGTTGCAATACAAATTTAAGTTTTCCACTGAAGTTCTTTGATGCAAGTGTCTTCAGTGCCAAACACCACTACTGGTGAAGGCTCGCATCGCTTTACACCTTCAGTTAGAGCGTTTTTTATGCTGATGTAATATTGTTGGAATCATGTGGAACTGCAGAAGTGAACATTAAGGCAGCAGTGTTTAATAATAAAACAGTGTATTGAACGAGGCAAAACCACTTAAAGAACAGTAAAATAAGGCAAATTGCTTAAATCAATGCTCTTTATTCAGCCTGTTGTTGCAAAAAAGGTTAGAGCATTAGTCAAAACTGTTATTTTAATAAAAGGTGAAAATGAGTACTACATTGGAGTACTCCAAACAACACTAATAGGTCCTTTTGAGGGGCTGCTGCTTGCTTTTCTCAATACTCTGGAAAGGCGTTTACCACTCTGGAACCTGAAATTACTGAGCAGGAATATACCTAGAGAAGAACTTTCTCAGGCACAAATATATAGAGTCTTTATACTGGGTCTCGAGGAACTAGTATTTTATTCATATTCTTTACATATGGGTAACTATAGGAAAACTGCTTCACATGGTGTCTGAAGGTTCTCTATCTACAAAACGAAGTATTTATAAAACACTGAATACTGACAAAAAGGATATAACTGCTAAGGATGTTAATCTTTTCTGCTACATAATCTCTATCATGCTGATACAATATCAGTTATCTGTCTAAGTGTTCTAAATGTTGTGTTTATGCTTCCAGGATTTATGACTCTTCCTTTTTGGTGTATTTTATTGTTGTTTGGTTGGGGTTTTTTTTGCGTTTGGGTTTTTTTTTTTTTTCCTCTGCTCATAATTTGAGGAAAGTGTAAGGGCTGAGGGGCTTAAAAATGTTGATGTATTCGCTATTGCTTCAGAAAGGTTTTTCTTCTAGGGATTTGCTCTAGACTAGATTAGCTCCCACTTCATTGGGTTTGACACAGGAATTACTGGATAAAACTTTTTTGATATATGTCACATAAATCAATGCAGAAAATGCTAATGGATCCAATGCATCCTCTAGTTAAAAATCTGTGACTCCATCACTGCAAAATATACACTGATGAAAACGTGCAAGTCTTTTTCAGATGCAGCCTGAGAAATGCTCTTAACACTTGATGCTTTATTTCACTTTCAGGGAAGAATTGGCAAGTGCACGAGGATGGAGGGTTGGAGTAAGTTAAGACTTTCTTATTTGAATTTGTAGTATTTAAAACTTTAAATAACTCTAAAAGAATCAGAGGAGTTAATTTTAGGAGGTACCTCTCCAAACTAGAAAGCTATATGCCTCCAAGAAAGTGAAAGCTTATATGAAAGTGAAAGCTATATGCCTCTTCACTGAAAGTGAAATTACCTTGAGGTCACATCTGTGCATGGGCACTAACTACACAGATAAGTTCTAGAGTGTTGGGCTGGGGCCCTGGGCCAAGTGATGTGGCACTAAGTAGCCTTTCCTACTCAACTTTTGGATTACCTGTTGGCTTCCATGCACACATAGCCCTTTTATTGGCCATGTCTCGTAGCCCTGGGCTGGGAGCTGCGCGCTGACAAGAGCCACGGCCTGCCCACTGCTGTTCTACAAGCTGCTGCCTTCTGTCTCTGAGAAGGGGTAGCCCCTCTTCACTCTAAAAAAGTGTAAATTTTCTTTCTTTTTTTTTTTTTGGTAAAGGAGAAACTCACATCAGTAACTATAGAAACAGGCAGAAGAGGACATCATAGGAGAGTAGAAGTAAAAAATAGTAATACGAACCAATAAATCTAATACCAGTAAATCAGATACTCTAACGAACCTGGGAAGTTTAGTATTCTGAATGCTCAGCTGGCAAATATCCTTTCCATGTGGGCCACTTCATCTCTGTAATCAATAATATGAACAAACAATTGTTTGACAACATTTTACCACTGTAATCATCAACTGTTGGATCGATAAAGAGCATTGAACACTTTCTAAAAAGGGAGCAACACATCTGTTAATGTTAATACCCCTGAACTGGCCTATATACTTGTTTGATTCAATAGTTTGCTAAGAGCTAAAACAATGAAAATATTGGGGGGGTGGAAACAAGTTTTCATTATGACTTATTTTACACCAAGTAGATATGCTTCATATAACAAGATCAGTAAGTATGGCACTGAATGCAGATGGTCACACCTGAACTGTGAGAGTATTTCAGTTTTTCTCTTTGTGCAGATGCAGCTGTAGCAAGTTCAGAGGAGGTTTTTCTGGCATTAGCATGAAGCTGCTTCAAAAGAAACTGGCTTTTCTCAGCATTGGGCTGCTTTGGGAGAACTCTTTTCCTCTGTTGTCCACATAACTACATAGCAGAGAGATCTCTGATAAGTAGAATTTTTAAAATTAAGTTTGGCTTGAGTCCAGCTGTTGAGTGCTGGGCCTAGCAGTGGCCTTTAAAGTAGGCATCATTTCAGAGGTATTTTCTGCCCCCTACAATTCAGAATCTGGCATGGGAAAAGAGGCATCAGAAGAGAATAAGAAAACCATTTAAGAAGGTGCTCATTGCTTGTTGTTATTGTTTCCTTTATATAAGTTTAGAACAGGAGAGGTGTGTGACGGTAATAGTATAAGTTGGTGTGTGTTCCTGGATGTGAATGGTTCACTGCTACTCTTAAAAATCAAGAGCTGTATTCATTTTGTTCCCACACAGAGGCTGATGTAGAATACACCTGAAAACTGACATCTTTTTGTTTTTCATGTAATACAGAATTTTTTTATTTTTTTATTTTTTTTTTTTGAAATACAAGGTTCAGTGCACAAAGGTTCGGTGAATGAATTATTTAATACTGATGTCTGACTATTTTCTTATGGTGTGGCGCACATTTATTTTATGCTTTTATGAATGACTTGCTACTAATTACCTAAACACTGGAACAACAATCTGAGCCTAAGTAGGCAGATGACCATTTCAACAGGCTATATTCAAAAGACACCTTGAAGTTGGAGGAGGCAGCTATTAACCTATACAACTGAGAGTTTAAAATGTGTCACCAGATTAAACTGTGAATGGGAAAGAGGTTGTATCACTCTGGAAAGGTCATTTATTTTGACCTGGTTTAGAGATCCACAGGAAATGAAGGTTCCCAGATTCAGATCCTCTTCTGTACGTGAAGCGTGAGGGCAGAGAGTTGCAGAACTGCTAGCATTTTGTAAAAGCCTTATGGTTAGTAATAGGAAGAAAAAGAGAGATGTAACAGATTCAGTTTTGGGAGAAGTTAAGCATGGTTTTGTTTTAGTCACCTGTCTCATGTCTGGTTTGCATGTCTGTAAATAAACACACTTATTTCAGTCTGGTTTGAGTTAAAGTTGATTTCAAGGTAACTGGCTGAGAAGAGAACTCCATCCTTGCTATTGCAGTGGACCTTACATTTGGCATCAGGGACTATGAGTTTGGCCAAATGTTCACCTTCGCTGAGCTGTACTGACTGCTGTGGGGACTGCTCTTCCAGTTGTACAGGGGGAGATAATATTTTCCAGCAGTCAGTGTTGAGAAAGCTGCCAAGTACTGTGGCTGCTGGAAGCTAGGGAGGATGCCTTGCCATGATGATCAAGAGTTATGAAATCTTTGGGATTAATTTAATTAAAAAGATGTAAGAAGTGCAGATGTTGAAATTGTCTGTATATACTCAAAAACAAACAAAAAAACCCCCCTGATTTTCTTCCTGAGATAGTGATTTAAGCTAAAGTAAACTCACACTGAACTGAGATTAAAGGCAGAGTAATAGGTGTGCACATATTTCGATATATGCTAAATTTACACATGCACAACTGAGTTTTTTTGCTTTGCCTTTTAGAATATTATTTCAAGATGCTTTTGGTAGCCTGGGATGTTTTGCAGCTGTGATTTGATGTTAGTTTCTTGGCATCCATCCATCCCTTTGAAACCAGTTAAAAGACAACCTAAACGGTGGGGTAGTCCTGAAACCATATTGTACTGGTAAAACATCCCATAAAGCTACACAACATTTTACTTTGGAAAGCAGAAAATTCAAGTCGAAGTGAGAGAGGCTTACTTGGATTCAGGGTAACATCATTGTAGGCTGCTGTTACCCCTTCCAGTCTGGGAAGCCAGGAGATTTCAGGATGCTGGATTAAAAGTTATCCACAAAGCCCAAATTTTATAAGTGGAAAGTGGGACTAATATTAGATCTGGCAGCTAAACTAAATTGTTTAGGTTCTAGGTTATCAGCTCCAGGGCTTTTATTAAGGTTGATAATGTGGGAGCACTTCACAACTCTGTTCAGTGGAGACTGGAAAAAGCCTAAAATCATTAGAGTTGCCATAAATAACAGACTAGGACTTTCTGTGGTCAATTGTTTGTATAGATAGCTTAAATAGTTCTTTGAATCCAGCATTGAGATCGCTGAAGTGACTGTCAGGTTCATTAGCAGCATGTGGCCATTTAGTACTACAGCAGGAACTTGGATGTGAGTAATAGTGAAGACAAACCAATATTTATTCCCAGGTCAGAGATCCTCTGGACAGTGTCTTTTCAGTATTTCCAGTTCTTTTTAAAAAACAGAGAGACGGGCTGGTGGAGGTTGCTGGTTCTTCCTGGTGCAGGAGGCAGCATTACTTCGTGCTCCTCTCAGAAGCAAGAGGGTGTGACTGAGACCTCTGGGTGGAGCAGATCGTGTTCCACACCTCCTCCCTGTGGGCACAAGCAGGCAGCGTCTTTGTCCCAGAGACGGAGCTTCTAGTGGACCTTGAAGGACCTTAACACAGACATCTTTCAGCAGCTGTAATGAAACCAAGGAACTACCAACCTTACGGTCTGCAATGGATGCAGGTACTGTTACGTAGTAGCTTGGGTTGCAAAAGTCCTTTCTGGTTGCTGTAACTCAAATATGTCAAAGATAAATGTCTGGGGCTTTTTGGTTTTGTTTGCTTGTGGTTCCCCCTCCCGCCCCCGATATGTAGAGGAAAAAAAAGGGGAGCTGGAGGAAGAAATATTTAAAATTGGCAGAACACTTCAGTTGGATGTTTTCCAAATGAAACTTTTTCATACAAGGTGGCAAAGTTTGTTGTAGGTAGAGAGAAGGGTTAGAAGAATTCTGTTTTCATTGGACTAGAATTGATTCCCCACCCCCAATATTTTCCTTTGGTCCTTTAACTAGCAAAACTTCTGCATAAAATGAAATGGGGCCTGACTACTGCCTGAGAATTTAATTCTAACGTAGACTAGCAAATTTGATAGATGTGGCCAGATTCATGTAGTCATTGAGTCAGGCTTGACTGTAAATTCCTAGTGGCTAAAGAATAAAAGTGTCTGACAGAGCAAACATCTGACATCTGGTACATTGTTAAAGCTACAAAATTGTTTCTATGGATCCAGCTTAGTAATGAATATAGTTTAATGAGCCATAGAATACGGCGTTGTATAATACTTAAAATGCATCTGTTTACATTTTATTTTACTATGTTACATCATAATATTTCAATTTTTCCTGTTGAAGTACATAACTATTTGCAGGTTTTCAGGAAAGTAAACAAATAGTTTCAGGAGAAAGGACAAGAAAATCCTTATAATAATAAAACCCCCATGCAGTGTAAACAATGGAAAAATTGGCCTCAGCCAGAATTCTTTCTCGACTTCTACCAAAACACTAACTATACAAATTTTCTGTGTGTGTGAAATGTAACAGAATGCAAGCCCAAGGCACAAGTTTTTCCAAGCCTTCTGTGTTGTTTGGGTAAAGTGATTTTAAATGTACAGCGTGGAAATCGCTGCAGTCATTTTTATTTAAAAAAAATGGATCTTGCCACACAGTATTTTATTAATGTAGTACTATTGTATAGCTTGTTCCTATGGATGCAGGACAATGCTATTTTTTTTGAGATGTTCTAGATACCCACCAGCATCTCATCAATGTAACCACCAAGAGGCACGTGATGAAAAACTCTAGAAATATTCATTACAGAAGATGGTGTAAATTTACTTCTTTGATGCATATATTTTTTTGTATTTGTTGATAAAATACTACCATCAGAGCTCTATGGTTTTATATCTTAGTTTGATCTCGTTGAATAGCAACAAACCTGAAGAAAGCAATTTGACTTATTACGTGCTTGTACGTGGAAACGTTCTTCGCTGTTGTGAATGTACATACTTGACATACAGTTATGTCCCCGAATAATGCCTAGAATACACCACTAATCAAGCTGATAATTGGCAGTTGCAGTCAAATGTACAAATGTTATTCAACAGAATTTCTAACTGTTTTCAGTACCTTGAATTATTTCAAGTTTCTACTGGGTGATCAACATATACTATAGGTGTATTTTTCAGGAGCACTGTGATTCTACTGGTCCCTAACTGATATGCAAATAATCTCTGAAACAGCTTTTATTATGATTTCAATGTTTACATCAATTTTAGAAAGAGATTTTCTGCTTCTGTTGTCACATGTCCCCCTGGAATACTCTTACCTCTAGAAAATATTTTAAGTTAGAATTTACTGTTTGCCAGCTGAAATTTTTCACCTATAAAATCCATAATGTGATTGTATTATTTTTCATGAGAACATAAAATCTTTACAGGCTCAGATCAAAGTACTGTGTGGCTTGAAGTGTATATCTCGGGGAAGGTACAGGAACAGAACTTACCTTTAGTGATATTTTACTGTAATACTCTTTCAGTAAATGATTTACTGCTGAGAGATTTCCTGAGCCAAAGGTGATCTCTTCAAGTTTAGTAATGCTTTGGAATTTTTTTACCCATGAACATGTCAGTCTCCTCTTTCACCATCTCTAGCACTCTGGAGCGAGAGTTCCAAAGCTTACCTATGGCCTCTATGAAGAGCTATTTTCTTCAGCTTATTCTGAAACTTCCCCTTGCAGACACGCAGTGATGCTTCCAGCCCAGCTCCCTGTGATCTGTAATTCAGGCACTGCATGACGTGTTGCATCGAAACAGCCTTGACTGATTTCTTTTGCGTAGCTACTTTCCTTAATCAAAGTTTGGAAATTATACTTTACTGCACTTTCAATTCAATATTTACAAGCAAGATTTGTGATCCTGAAATTAATAGTCTCGTCTAAACCATTTTGCCTTTTTACTGCCCTGGTGTTCAATTACACTGCGATCTGATCCATTTGCTCTGAAACTGCCAGCTGCTGGGGAGCTCTGATGCTTCTGGGATTCCCTGCTGAGTGACAGTGAGGTCTTATTCCTCTCCCCTCGCAGCTGAAGCATCTGGAGTGTTAAGCAGTAAGTACAGCATCCAATGCCTCCCATTCCTTGTTGTAAAACAAACAGGGAATACGCCCCACAGAATGGTTCTTTTTCATTGTACCAAATGGAAGCAATACCGAGAACACATTCCTTGGTGGAAATCACAAATAGAGTCAGTACACATAAAATATTAACATAAGCAATAACGTACCCCAGGCACATATAGCCGTTATGACCACATTGTTTTTTAAGGCAATGGTGTCAACTTCATGGTGCAGCTTTCTGTGTTTTCATGAAGCTGGCCATAAAGGGAAACCAGTCAAATCTGGTGATTTGTAATGGTGAGACACAAAGTATATTAGAGCACTGTACGAAGGATTGCTGCCTGTACATATTGGTAGCTCTGCTTTGGGAATTCCACTGCGTGAAATTATTGCATAAATTATCTAACTCATGAGAGGTGAGAGATTATGAGTTTCTTCGAAGAGAAGCTGTGGCAAGGGGTGACTTCTGTGGATGTATCTTTGTATTTATAGGTATGTATTTATGTATATATTTTAATTCTGAGTCATATGGTTATGAAAGGTTCAGTTCTGTAGTGTGATTAGAAGTATATGCGGATCCCCCAAATTAGAAAAATAATTTCTCTCATCCTGTTGTCACTGTAGTATTTATAAATAAATACTTGTATATCTTTGATACTCAGCCTACACACTCTATAACTTTAATCCATCGTTGCCATTTAGTACAGTAGTACAATTACATCCTTGAATGTTGACTTCAGGCAGCCTGTACTTTTATCAGCTTCTCACGCTTCCTTCTTCCCATATGTGTCTATCTCCGAGGTCAGAATCTTGACAGTACAGCACAAAACCATGAAATCTGCCTTAGGTCCTGGTCGTGTTACGGCAGTTCAGTCATTCTGAAATTGCCTGGTTCTTGCATGTGAGTTATGGCTCCTTGTATCTGCTTGGTTGTTTAGGGAGTGAGAGGGACCCGTACTGCGTAGAGCTGTATGATGCAGGATTTTCAAACCTTACCTGTGCTCTAACCCATCACTGTTCCTTTAAAAGTGAAACAAAGTATGAGGACATAGCTTCTTCTCTCCTTTGCCTCCATTTCCTGTATTATTTTGGTATGAACTTTGGGCCAGATGATCTTCAGTCAAGCACTAAAGACAGCGTCAGAATGATCTGAGTTTTTCGGAGGAAGCCGGGTGCTGACTTCCATTCATAACTTACTTCCATCCCAAGTAACTGTGGATATGGCAGGAAAGGGATAAACTTAAGTTGATCTTTTCTTCAATAGGCACTGTCTGAAAGAAGAATAAAATCCTTTTGTTTTATGCCACTGGTGAAGAAATGGCCAATACATGATTAGGATTTGTAGGAAATAGCTCACAAAATCCTACTTGTTGAGTAGACGTTAAAACTGCAATAACACTGTTACGGAAAGCAAAGCTACGTTAGGTAACTTTTAAAAGGTTCTAAAGTTTTATTACCTATGAATATTCTTTCTTGTTTTTTTCTTCTGCAAAATGTATACCACAAGAATTGTAGTGCTGCAGGAATGTATTGCGCAGACAAAAGTATATGAAAAATAGCACCAAAAATTTCCAAACTCCTTAGTAAAAACCCAAGCTTCTGAAAAATCATTTTTCTATAAAATATGTAATATGTGTAGAAGTCTTGGTGCTGTGGTTATATAAATGTTATAGAGGCACTGAGGATTAACGCTGTCATTCTAACCCATACCTATAAGAGCTTTTTATTGCGTCGCACCAGCATGTATTTTATACGTGCTCTGTGCACATATATATTTTTATTGATAGTTCTGATCAGTTGCAGGTCGTGTGTACCTCTCTTTCACATCATGTGGTAAAATCAGTTCCTCTTGACGTATGTTCTCTTCTCACCTTGCTCATAGATGATGCTTGCAAGCCACCCCTTTGGCCAGGTTAGATGTAAAGAAATGAGGCAAGGATTTTGCTTTACAAATGTAAAAATGTGACTGGAAGATGATTGATAGGTATATGCTTTTCTGTAGTTTATTTCTTCTCTGAAAGATTGTTGCATTGAAGGGATTTTTTGGGGGGCTGGACTTTGTTCATTTGTTTGGGAATTCTGGGCTCTAAAAAGTAAAGAAGAGAAGGAAAGTTTGGTCAAGATGTTAGGACCGGGGTAGGTACATTGTATTACGCAATGTGACGAAAGGGAGCACAAAAATAGAAGGGCTGAAAAATGGTCATTAACACGCAGTGACACTGCAAGAAAAGGGAAAGGGAGTAATTGGATGTGTAAATTCCAAATGCCTAGCAGAACCAGTCAATGGTAACGGGTTTCAAATAGATACAAAGGTGAAGGAGAATGCAGTGGATTGCCCTTCAGAAAGTGTGTGTGGGAAGAATAATACAATCTCAACCACTTTACAACAAATTTCAAATCCTAGCTGTATCGAAATGGCCAGTCACCTGTCCTAGCTTGGTCTCTACCTTTCACCAGTTCACGAACAGTTTTAATTGACTCCTCTCTGCATTAGTCACCGTGACACTGCCGAGAAAGCACAGCCGTGCTGAAATGAGCGGTGTCGATCAAAACCACTGTGTCATTTCATAACCGTCATGGCACTTCTAAAAAGTTAAACCTGAGAATGTGCACAGCATCAGTTTCTTATTCATATTAAAGCCACAAGGCTAATTAGAGCAATGCATATGCAAATGTAATTAGAGAGGACATGCATGCAAATAATTTAAAATTCATCTTGTTAAATATTTCACTAATTCCATAACAAGGATGACATTTGATCAGGAAGCAATTGCTTAGAGCTGCTTTTAATCGAAATGTCACAAACATTTGAAGAGGAATGTCTTGGTTGTGTAGAAGTTCTGTTCTGAAGGAAGAGAGGATGAATGCTAACTTTAGTCCTTCTTTTAAAATAAGACTGATTAGAAATTAGCTTTAAATATGCCCAGTTTGACACTGTTTCACAGAAGACTTCCACTGCTACCCAGTTGTCAGGAGTTTTAGCAGATGGGATGTGCGTGACCGGACAGTGAGCAAAGCGCTGTGTGTGATACAACAACAGTAAAATCAACAAGAGTCCAATTACGACAGCCCGAAGCTGTTTATAATTATAATGCTTAATTAGGTGAGACACAAACAAGGAGAGAGTTCATTTGGTCAACGTTCTCTACCGTACTGTGTTCTGATGGGAAATAAAATCTCTATACTGACTAAGTAATCAAAACAAACTTTTATGCTGTTCATATCCATTGGCAAAATTAAGCTTTGTAATTGTGATATTTTATCAAAAGTTTTGACAAAATTTTACCCTTTTTTAAATGAAAATCTAGCTGTATAGAGCAACTCTTCTTGAGAATAGTCAGATGTGCTCCTTCCCAAGCTACACTTTTTCTGTTTGAAAACTGAAATGTGTTGCTACGAACAGCTGCATGGTTATCCACTTAGTGGTATATGGTATCTTGTAATGGTAATCTCAGCTAAGGAAGGTGCTTCACTGAGGTATTCCCTAACGGTGAAAGCAGGCAGTTGCAATGCAGGTATCCATCCCAGCCAAAATCACCCAGGGACATGCTGGAGAGGTCTTAACCTGGGGGTATCCCCAGAGCTGGGAGCTCTCTGCAGGGAGCCGTGCCATTGCTTTACAGCAGAACTGCAGAGAACTCAGCGATGAGAAGCTACAAGATGATGATACATATCCCCAAAGCCACAGCCTTGTTCTCTAAATCTTTGTTTGCCGAGCTGTTGTTTTGGAACCTTCTTACCATAAAAATGTAAGTTCCAGATCAGACTGGTGCCCTCTCTTGGCATCTCATCCCCCACAGCAGCAAATATGAAGGAAGGAGAGTAAGAAAGGAAAAAACTTTAATAATATTTCCCCCAGAAGCCACCTGCAACCTTCCAGCAATTTTGTTTCTTGAAGGGCATTTTGAGCCAGTTGTATCATATTTGTAATTGCTTTTGAGGTATTTTTCCACGTTACCTGTTTTCCTCTCTCAGCTGCGTCCTTTGTCCTGTCCCAGTGGCACCTCAACAACATGATTCTCTATTTTTGTAGTGAAAGCAACTCTTTTACCTTGAGATGCTCTCAGTAAAGTGCAGTTTTGATAGGAGACTTTCACATAGTCCTACTAGAGGATCAGACTCCCAAACGTAATGCGATTCCATTGACACGATGCGAGCTCTGTACACTTTACACACACTGCATATTGCACACACGCTACAGTTTTCATTGTGGTGACAGCAATGAAGAGTTAAAATAAGACATTAACGTGTATTTTGGGCACAGAGGAAGAGAAGACTCTTCTACTGCAAGATGGCAGCTGCTGGTTGTTGTGGTTTGTTTGTTTGTTTGTTTTTTTAAAGTGGGACATCACTTAATTGCTACAGTAGAGACATAAAGGTGACATTTTTTAATTAAAATGTCTTGCCAGAAATGCAGTGTGACTTACGTAATTTTTCTGCAAACTTTCGTCAAGTTGCTTTATTTAAAAAAGGGGAACATGAGAAAATTCCACAAAGCTTGTAAAGGGAATTGTCACTTAAAAGTATCTGAGTTTAAAAAATGAATGCCAGTGCACTCAAAACCAAGGAAATACTTTGCTGGAGCTGATATTTCTTCAGCTATAGAGGG
The DNA here is from genome assembly GCA_947846985.1 of Fratercula arctica. NCBI lineage: Eukaryota > Metazoa > Chordata > Aves > Charadriiformes > Alcidae > Fratercula > Fratercula arctica. The sequence continues at coordinate 35,408,946 of CANTUZ010000006.1, forward strand.
GGAAAAAAAAAAAAAAAGGACCGTTTCATTGGTTTTGTGTTGTAATGGTCACAGCTCACTGGTGTCTGTACTGAAAGCCCAACAGTGGGTGCTATGCAAAGCAGAAGTTGTAAGAGTGCTGCAAAAAATACTGAAAAATTGTGGTATTTTCTCATTCTGGTCTTCAGTCTGTCTGTCGGTCAGACTAAAGTAACAAAATATTTTACTAAGCTAAGGATTAATTTGATCATTTATCTTAAGTCTCAGAGAATAGTTCGTTATTATTTGTAATTGTGTGGCCATTACAACTGTAGAGTAAGTTAATAAAAATGACTTACAGTGCTGAGTATTAATTTTTGACTAACAAGTTATAATGCTCACTTCTGTGCTTCAGGGATTGTTTCTTCTTTAATGCAATTAGCATTTTTGTGCTGAAAGAGGCACGTTCCTACTCAAGCCATAAATTATTAAGCAACACTAAATAAAAAATCTGAAGTACGCATGTATGCATTTCTGTATGTTTCTTCAGGCAATTAATTTTTAATTTAACAATGTCATATATTGGCAGTAACTTTTAGCACAGTACGGTTGTTTTATCCATTTTCTTGTCATTTAGTAAATCAACTGTAGGCTACACACACAAGGAAGCGCTTTTCGAGCCAGGGTGTTGAATTCAATTATTTTATATTTCTGTATGCTTTCCAGAAAATAAGCATAAAATGGAGTGATAAACCTGACTCAGAATAAATCATGTTAAAACGAGGAAGCAGAATGTATTGAAAGATTATTTAATAGAGTTCCTGAGCATCAGTCTTGGAACCAATATTGTTTAATGTTTTCAGCAATAGCTTTGGCACCAAAAATGTAGTATTCTGTTGAAATGTACCAAAGATTCGAAGTTAGGTGGCACTGGCAACAGAGGAGATGGACTGAATTGCTGGGCAGAATGTGTGGTATGATATTGAGGTTGGATTTTTTTTTAAAATAAAATTTTTTTTTTAAAGATTCCCCCTCCAAAAAACTCCTCAAACCCCCAGTCAGATTAAATTCCATAGTACAAAAAAGTAAAATAATTCACATGGGGATCAAACCAAAGATATTCCACATTAGTCTAACTGTCCGTCCCTTTGAGGGAAGAAATGGTTTCAAGTATAAATTGCTCCAGGTATGACTGTGAGTTGCCAGTGTGATGCAGCTGTGGGGGGAAAAGGGAAATTCCGTTGCAGATTATGTCATTTAAGATCCTTCCAGTAGAACTACTGGTGTGTTAGAACCCCGTGCAAAACCCTGTTACTCTATAGAGGGTTATATACTCTTGATTAAGAAGCAAGAATTGTTACAGATGAGGATCGAACGTGGCGCTGATTTTGAACATTTTATATCACAATGTTTGTAATTTATTTTTTGTATATTAAGTATCATGTTAGATGCTAGTGGAACTGTATAATTAAATAGTTAAATCCTTAGAATTCATACTTATATGTGAGAAATAGAAGTGACCTGGAGTGCTTTGACTTTGGGATAAATAGTTTTTGATGCTTTCTTTGATCAATTTCCTTTCTGACAATCACTTAGCATTTTGTGATTTCAGAATACATCAATTGAAGAAGTATGAAATCATAAATCATATCACTTCTGTAAATTTGTTCTTAAGAACAGTTAGTCTGTTCTTTATGCCTGTTGGATGATAAATATATTTCATTCCTTTTCCTTTGAAAATGATGTCTTACTAATATTAATTTTAATGTTATATATAATTTTCATTATATATATTTCTGTAACATTATATAATAGCTTTCCTTTTATCGAAAAAGGACTAAAAGTACTCATTGTAAATGCACACACATCTCTTAATATTTTGGTTATATCAGAAAGGAATAAAGCTGTTAACTGTAAATATAAACATAATTTTCAATATATAGTATTTTTAGATATAGAAAACTGGAGCATTAAGCAGTGGAACAGTCACAAGTGGGGATTTACAGACATTAACATCTGCTGTGTTATTTGAATGCTATGGAAATATACTGCAGAGTGCAAATAGAAATAATTGCACATTAATGGAAGAGATCCAGATTGCGTCTGTTTATTAATACATACCAGCCCTATGGTTTGTACTGAAGTTGTGTGCTGAACAGTCCTGATACATCATCATTTCCATATCAGTGAAAGCAACTGCAGCCCAGGTTGACCTTATTCACTGTTCCTCAAGCCCTGCCATAGATAGCTTTTAGGAAAGATTGAATTTTTGTAGCTTGACTTGCCAGTCATGAAACTCAGGAGCTAGTGAACATGATGCACGTCCAGAGGAAGGGCAATGACAATGGGAAAGGTGAAAGTCTTCTAGAAACCAGACACGTTGTCCAAGCATATTCTTCTTCAAAAAAGGAAGACTTGCTGTGCCTTAGGATCTGTCCCACAACTGAGCTACTTTCATGTCACTGAAGGTAGAAGCTGCACTGTCCAAGTCTTTCCTGAGCCTCTTTCGTGTTCAGTGCCACAGTATCTCCTTCTCTGTGTAAGGCTTAAATAGAGATTTTGTTTGTTTCTTTCTTTTTAATGCTCTTTTATTCATGGTAGGCCTGCCATGGGTAGGCAGGTGACTTAGTCTCATAAGTAGCAAACGGGAGCGCTACTGCCATGTCATCTTTTTTATTTTGAACTGTTGACCTATCTGACAAATATTTACATGTTTATAAATGTACTGCTTTAATATATTGGATTTGTCAAAGATTTTTACTCTCCAAGATCTTTGAACATGTGTTTCTACTTTTGCATTTCCAGCTTGTTAAAATGGAAATGTTTTAGTTTTGTAAATATATTTGATTTATGATCATGATTTTGATTACACATGATTACACATGATTTTGTAAATAAATAAGATGTGATCGGTGGATGAGTTGATGAGTTAGTCATGTTATGTTCCCTTTGGACTTGCTGGAAATCTAGCCTATAAACTGAGTGAAAACTAGGATTTAATTAGCATCACCCTAGAGGAAATGTTTCCTTCTGATCAGCTACGTAATGTTCGAAAAATGTCTGTTTTTCTTCATTGACTACAGAATTAGGGATGTCCATATTGCTTCAGTGAACTAATTCATTCATTTTCCTAGTTTGCCGCGAAATGAGTAAAATCATAGGGAACGGTTTAAATGTATCTAGCCTTGTCATACTTAGAGCTTTCGTAACAAAAATTTCTGATTGTGGGAATGGGATCAGGAATTCACTCGAAATGTGTTTATATTATTGCTAGTGTTTTGTTAAAGGGCCTCTGGGTAAGCCATTATGCGGTAAATGCCAAATGTTCATCATGGGCTATGAGAGATTAGTTAATGAGATCGCAGGGGATAAATACTGCCAATCCAAGGAACATGGCTTTATCATTCATAATGCAGGAAAAATTAAAGGAAGTTAATTTTTTCCTAACTACCTCAGTTGACCTAGGAGTCTAATTTCCTTGCAACTCTTGGCCTCATGTTTCACCTATTGCCAGTCTTGAGATCTGTGAGTTCAGGAAAGCTTATCTGAGATAAAAATATAAATGGTTTTAAAACTTTTGTTAAGATGAAGTTTTGATTCTATAAAATATATAAAATCTTTTAAATTGCTGAAATTATTACATTCTTGACAACCTTGTATAATGTTCAGTACTCAATTAAAATATGTTCTTTCTCTGCAGCTCAAAAGTTTTTAATGATTTGTAGAAAGTTGACAGCCTCAATTGTAGTTTGAAGTCTTTTTCTTCAATACAATTGGCTTTTAATCTAGAGATAAATGGATCAGCAAAACTGATAGGCATGTGTTTTATTAGCATTTTTCAATATTATCAGTTCTGTGTCCGATACTGTCAACCAGAGGAATCCAATCATAAGTTTTAACTCAGTATTGCTACACAAGAAGATTTTGGTTTTTTTTAAAAAAAAGTAATATTATCAGTAAGACATCAGAGAGAACTGAAACTTTTTGCTACCTCAGAGATACACGGCAAATCAGCTTAATTTCTAATACAACGTGTGCTCAGTGAGATCCTTCGATAGTGAAAGGGTTTTTTCCAACATCTGCAAAGCTTCTTCCTGCCAACTAGGATCTTTGCAGCTCTAAACCACAAGTCCTTAGCAGCAATCTGAAAACACACTTGAAGCATATGGATGTTGCAGTATGAGCGTATGGGCCATCTGGTCATCATATGTCTGCTTTGCATGCTTAGATTGGTTTGTCAAGGGTCTCGGAGCTGTTTCCGAAGGATTATTAAACAAGACAAAACCAGAAGATTGCTGTAAAGCAGTGAAAGGTCTTGGGCCCCTTTTGGCATGTCTTTCTTTAGTCTTGTAAAGTCTAGTAATGTAAAATGAGTATGCTTACCAAATATCTTTACTCTCCTGCTGGGTGGGTTCAGAACCACGTCCTCCTGTTCTGTTGGCTCTGATGTTCCTCAAATGGGACTAACCTGCAGGACTACCACTGACTCTGAGTGAGGGAGTCAGCCAGCAGTGCCTGTTGCGTCTCCTCCAGCCCTACTTACAAATTTTATGGCGATGTATTTGCTGCACTCAGACTTTGTATGTTCATGAACTACTTCTCTGCTTTGTGTACCCAGTGACAATTTCATTTCTGCAGCAGTGGTATTCGATTTACTATAGCTTTTTCATGGTCAAAGGATTTAAAATGGGATGGAAAAAAATACCCCTTTGTCTGCCTTAGGTAGGCAAAATTCTGTCTCTTGGCATTGAACATGAGATTTAAAGCCTCCAACAATTCCTTTTAACTGGGATAAGAGGAAGTTTAGGCTTACAGTTGTCAGTTCTTTCTTTTTTTCACTCTTTATTTTTTCTTGTATGTAAGGGAGGAAGTTTGATATTTTAGATACTGTACGATAGATCTCTTCCAGAAAAAAAGTTTTTCTTCCTATGCTTTACTGAAATTTTTAGTGCTGTAACAAATTGCACAGAGTATTATAGATCATTGAAGTCCTTGTGAAGAATGCTGTCTTAACAGAAGACATATACCTGCCAAGATCCATGTAATCATCCACATTTTCTGGTATTTAGTAAACTGGAAAGTTGATCAAAAAGCAGAAAATTGCTTGGAACATTAATGAGAACAGCAGAAATATGCTGCATTCACATGGAAAGGTTTTAAATATTTTTCCAGTCAAAGCTCCATGACCCGTACACAGGCAGTGATGTATAATTAATCACGAAAACACTTTATCTACCCATATTGATATATGTCAGTAATACATTGTGCTTTTTTTTTTTTTTTTAACTGGCTAACAGGAAATATGGTGCTGAAAATTTGTGTAAATTATCATTGGGTACTATCGTTAAGTATTTTGTATAGCTTTTTTTGTGTATGCCTTTTTCTTGCATGAGCGGTTCCCTTTTTACCAAGAATATGTTCCACCAAATTTTGCTTAAAAAAAAAAAAAAAAAAAAGGGGTGAGGACAAATTTAAACTCTTATTGTTTTCTGGTTTGTTATAATTTTGCATATATATGTATATATCTCTTTCTTTATGTTTCTGAACAACATAGGCATTGTGAAGGAAAAAACCTCTGAGTGTGGCTGCAGGATGAGTTCTGTTTCCTCTCAAGCTGTTTTTTATCACCGATGTATCGCTCTTAAAGCAGAGTTCCTATAACTAAAGGGATCAGAGAAATTTTCAGGCCCTTCTTTCTCTGACCCATTTTTAAGAACCAAGTTGACGCTGTGGTGGCAAGTCCCAGTCCTGTCATGGGCGGCGTGCGTGGGGCCGCGCTTTACCCGCTCTTCGCCCTGTGGTCGCGTACAGAATACCGCAATGGTCAGAGCTGAAATAAGTACTCTTGGTGTTCGTTGTGGGAGAGGGAACCGGTTTGCTGGAGATGTTTTGTGATTGAAATCCAAGCTGGCATGCTATCATGAAACAGCAGGTATTCTATGCAATAACGGAGACACCAGGTACGAAGCCCCGAAGTTTACAGCACAAACTACAGTGATGGGCACTTGGAAGTGAGTAGATTTTGTGGAGAGCAATGTTTTACGAGATTATTGCTGTTTGTTTTGCCTGCCGAGTCAAGCAGTTTTTACCATATTCTGTCCATTGATATGCTAAGACTTCAGAGATGTCTGTGTCGGAACATATCTTCTGCCATGGACATTGTTGTGTGAGGTCTTGCATATTGTGCAACTTCCCAGGGATTCAGGAACACTTTTTTTGTGCTATATCTGTATCTTTGATAAACCAGCCCTTGCCTTTTAACCATGTGGTTGGGTTCTGATCAAATACTGCACCACCACAATGCCAGCAAGCTTTCTCCTCCCCATCTCCTCGTTGAACTTCACTTCAGCTACAACTGAAGCTGCCAAAGCCCTGCTGCTGTGTCCTTCTCCAGAGCATGTACCTTTGTGGCTTTTGGTTCCTGCACCCTGTCTGTTTGAGTATTACTCCAGTCTCTTGGTGTTTGCACAGGCGTTGGTCTGCTGTCTGCATTGCTGGACGTGTTGCCCTTATGGGAAGGGAGGTGGGTGTTGGTCATCGGTGTGACCCGGTCTCCTGTGCCACCAAGCTGGCACCAACATGGCTGCTGCCAGGCTCTTAGGTTCCTTGCTGTTCTCCCCAGGTTTCTCCCAAAGTTTGCCTCGCTTTATTTAGAAAAAGCTATTTATGCTGGTGAAAGAACATTAAACGCATTAATGATATTTGTGCCTGAAACGATGAGATGATCACTGAGGCAAAGCCATCATGTGCTTGATTATATGGTAACCAAAACCAAAACGAAAACCAGCTTGCATTTCTGAAGCGAGGGCAATCTTTCCCTTTGCGATTATTTATATGCATTCATGTGAAATAGACTGCTTAATTTAAGTGTTCTCTCATATTCAGATTAGTTATTTTTCTCTTAAATCTAAGATGACTCTGCTGATTTAGGTGAAGAATGATCTCTATTGTAAGAGCCACTATAAAATATATGGATGGCTTCACATAAATATTTATCTGTTGCTTTTGTAGCTGAACATAATTACTTCACGTATGTATCTGAAAGCTAATAGACATAGCTCTATGCAGATTTGATGATTTCTTAAAAATAGAGACTAGAGAACTTTTTAAACTAAATTATTTTAACATTAGAATGATCTGAAGGAACCAGGGAAGATTAAGTCATTTAGGAATCTGTTAGATTATTTTATTTTTAGTATTTGAGGCAATCCTCATTATTCCAGTGCATTCTCAACAAAAAGCTGTTCATTGATGGTATTTCCCATGAAAAATGCAGAAGATTTTTATTCCTTTGTAGACTTTTTCCAATCACGTTACCCACAGAGTAATGAGTGGTGGAGGAGAAGCCAATGGCTGTTTCCTTGACTTTTATGGAAAGAACGTGAATTCTTATGAGAGTCTCTTGGGAAATGTTTACTGCATTAATTCAAGTTATATTTCATTGTTTAGTTTCATACAGTATGCTTTTTCTTTTTTATTTTTTTTTAACAAGGCAAATATGGCATATTGCAGTGGAATTAATAATTGATTTTTACTTATGTTTCTATTACTGATGCAAATAGTAGATATTTTGATAAGCCACTATTCATAAGGTCTACTTGAATTACACTATAATTAATTACAAATGGGGACTGCTGATTTTTTTGGTGCAGTTGATGTAAAAATAAAACTGCGTTTTGTAGGGAAATTATTTTTTTTGCAGAAAATTCAACTGAACTATGGGTTTGAGAACACATTTCTAATTCCTGAAAATATCTAATGAATATAATTCTGAATTTCGCTTTTCCTGGAGTATTTAAAATACTTATTTTAAATCTCACTGATTTCAAATTAAAAATGCAGTGCTGCTATTCTGTATGGTATTGCAGTTTAGCATAGTAAGCCTGGGATTCTTAAGTACTACTGTGTTTTGAATTTTTTTATTCATCAAGTTAGTAGCAACAAATACAAGGTAAGATTTTCTTGTTGTTGTTAAACTAATGCTTCACAGTAGCTAGCTAACACAGTGTGGGAACACCTTCAATTCATAGTTTAACAGCTAGTATATATAAAGTAATTTATAATCTGACCAAAGAAAAAGGGAAGAGTTTTGATTGTGCGGAGATGTTTGAGATGTGGTAGCCTTTCCTGTGATCACAACCAGTCCTTGAAAATGTCCTGGCAAACTGTGAAGACCTTCTTAATCCTGGTGGAAGTGAAGAGAATGGTTTGTTGATCATGAAGAGATAGAATCGCATGCAGATTAGTTTCTTTCCTCTTTCACTTCGCCTTATCGTCTGTGTCTTTTTCGTAAGTGAACGCTACCCCCAACACCAAAGACTCTGAGGAATGGAAATTACAATTGTGCTTTATGTGAAGGCTTGTCCCCTTTCTGTGTGTTCAGACCTAAATTGCTAAAACTTTAGAGCTTTATAGTTAGAGCATTTCCACAAACAACACAAACATCATAATATTTTCTCGTGTATTTAATTGCTTTTCAAAGGGGTACGTAGGCATGAGTGAAATGAGATGATAATAGCAAAAACCTGTAGGCTGAAATACTGCTTTCTTGGTGCCTTTCAAGTTTTCACTGAATATAGATTTTATTTTTTTTTTCTATAATTTCAGTTTATAGGTAAAGTTTATCCACTGGAGTTAAATGTGATGCTGATTGCCAAAGCGTCTTAGCCCCCAAGCATATTGTCAGTATTAACCTTGCTCCTTTAATAACTTAAGATAGTCCTGCTTGTAAGTCTGCTTTCTCTCATGATGCTGTACTGCCCCAGGCTAACAGCTGCACTTAGCTCAGGCATGGAGCTGCAAATCCTCTGCACTGAGTCCAGAGGGGCAACACAAACATTTTCCATGAAGAGATTTAATTTGCCCATTTATTCCCCCCTGAAAATTCCTGGTAGCTTGTATTTCTTTCTTTGCTTCGAGGAAGAGAAAATCCCCGTTTGTCCCTGCAGAAAAATCAGTTCTCTCCTTCCCCACTGATTTGAGCATTCTCAAGGCTTTGGCTCCTCGTTCGTCCTGGGCTGCGTTAGCCACGGACGAGCAATCTCCTAACCTTTTGCTGTGCTGATGTCTGTACAGGGCAGCCAGCTGCCTGTTCCCTGCCCTGCTACTTTTGCTCTCTTCTGTATACCTAATCAAGAAATTCACGAAAAGATGCTTCTAGAAGCAGTAGAAAAGAACTACTTCTAGAAGGCAATCTGCTGCCTTTTATAATATTTCTCCCACTCTTGGCAGTAAGCTTCGATATTGACAGTACTAGCCTATTTATGGCTCAAGTTTCCGGCTAGAAATGGTTTCAGTCCAAGGCTAATGTGTAGTGATAATGCAATGGGTTTTCCAAGTTCTGATGCAATATGAAACTTCTCCTTTGTGTACCTTGAGGTGTAATGCCACCACCTAATGACACTGGAGTGAGAAGCCAACTATTGAAAAGGTTGGAAGCATCATAGAAGTTGGAAGGGTTGCATAGAGACAAATATATTTTGTTTCCTATTCTTTTCTTGTGCTGTTCCACGTATTAATTAAAAGTTAGAGGGAGCTGGGAGTTGCCAGAATAATGAGTAAGCAGAGATTATTTGATACTTGTTCATGGTCAAGGTCTGCTCCCATATTGCAGGTGGTTTCTTGTTTACAGTTATCAAGTTATCAACCCTACAGAGTATTAGATTAAAAAAAAAGAGAGAGGAGCTAACTCTAAATTGCAAAAAAAGAACCATTTAAGTTCCATTAGTGACATAAGATCAGGCGCACTATGCTGCCTGTGATTATTTTAAAAAATATAAATGCCTTAAAAGCAGGAACATAAAGAGATACTAAACCACATCCATAACCAGAAAATTAAGACGGAAGATGGGTATTATTTCAAGTGCTTTTAGTGTTTTTTAAAAAAAAAATAAAAATCCAAACTATGGAGAAAATAAATAAATTGTTACTGCATCGCCACCTCCCCCACTGGCAAAAATCCTCCCTACTTTAAATGTTAGGCGACAGGATTGTCTTAAAATACGTGGGAGGCCATGGAATGTGTACTTTTGCCCATTATTTTATAATGTAATTGTATCTTGAAAGGAAAAATAATCCTTCCTATGATACTGGAACTCATCAGTTTTATAGCACAGCAGTTATAACATATTATTAATAGATTGTAGTACAATCTTTTTTTTTAAAAAAAAAGCTTCATATGCTTGCAAATCAATAGATTATTTGGAAAGTTACTATTATTAAGAAATAGAAAATAAGTTAATTCACTTTACAGTAGCTTTTACCTATATATGATTGATTGAAGGATGCTATTTTTTCCAAGGCCTATAAGTTGTATGTAGCAATAGGAAACTAAATGAAAATGTAATAAAAAGACTTTTAAAATTTTTTTTTTACATGTAAGATAATAGCAGTAAATTACTTGAATAGCAGCAGTTCTGTTACTTTATTTCTGAGATAAGCAGGAGTTACATTTATAGAGCTGTATACAAGGAGGTAAAAACTTACAGTAATCATAATTGTTTATACAATTTTGTTTCCACTGGGCCATAAAAGACTGTTTTGCGTAGTGGAGTTTCATGTTAAATGGGTTTGAAGAATTTCCCATTTATCTATATAACAGCATAAGTTTTATCCAGGAATTTCTGGAATGATGTTTAGTGCTTGTTCCTGATCACGTGGCTTGAGTCACTTCTCTTGTTTGAAATGCCTTATAATTTGAAAAGTATAAGCATCCACCAGTTTGGTCCGCTATGCTTAGAAATGTGAAACGTACAAATAATTGTCGAGCGCGCAATATTTTTCCCAAACTCATCCATCAATTGCAGAAGCTTCATGCAGATGTCCAGCGCTCTAAAACTGAGAACGCTTCAGGTTTCTCAACTAATGTATGGGACAGGTTTGGTGAGATCTTTACTTTGGTGGGGTTTTTTTCTTTTTTCTTTTCTTTTTTTTTTTTTTTAATCCTTTTTCTCCTATGCAATTCTGTTTTGAGTAGGTTTTGTAAGGTTTGGAGTGACAGGGAAAAGAAAGACTGAGATAAAGAAAAGACGGGGAAATACTTAGCGAGAGACACTGTGCTAGTTTCTGTAGGCTGGTTACCGTAGAGAAATCTTTTCCTGGTAAATCAGGATCCTTAATTCAAGCCTGTGGTCTGACATCTAAGTGCAGGCTGTCTGACAGAGCGGAGGAGAGAGGGAGAAGGTATGGCATGGATATTGCCTGGTTATTAGGTTGTAGGTTGTCACTTATTCCGTGACAAAAGAAACGTTGTTCCTAAGTGTCTGGGTGAATCTAAAGCAATCTATGAGGAACGTAAGTGGGTGGTAGTATGTAATTAAATGTCCAAGTATCTTTGGAGCGCCTGATGTGTTCTGAAACCACAATTTGATTTGTTGTTGCTGCTTCTGAGAGCCAGAAACCCAATACATGTGTCAATTGTGCAGTGAAGTGCGATATTGTAAACACTCTCTTATCTCTGCAGAGAGCTAATAATATTAAAAGGATGATTGATGCCTCTGGCAAATAAATATAGAAATCAGAGATGATAAGAATTGTCTTTTCAAAGATTTCATCTGTTGTTGGAAGGCTTTTTGCTCTTTTTTTTTTTTTTTTTTTTTTTTTTGTTCTAAATGGGCACTTCTCTTGGGAAATTAAAAAGATTAGTAAAGTTCCTCAAGAGAGAGGCACTTCTGCCTGGAAAGTACTTCAATTATTACAGTGACCTGCTTCCATTGTAGAAGACCAAAGTTCAAGTCCCTTCTCACGTAACTTAGACCTGGGATTTGCATTTGGGCCCTTGGACTGCCTTTTCTGGCTTCTGTCGTTTTTCCACATGTTGTTCCACCTGGGAGCTCCTGAGGTTGAATGAACTCTTCAAAAGCTCTCAGAAAAATAATTCTCGTTTTCTGCTCAGCTTAATATTAAGGACTGTTTGGGTTGAGTGATATGCATGTCAAATTCATCTATGTACTGAAGTGAACTTCCTCTGCAAACTTCTCTCCCGTTGAGGAACAATACCTACAAATGGATTTTCTCTCTTGTAGCTAATCTTCTCTGCATGGTTCAAGCTGAGATGTTTGAATTTTGTTGGGCATGATGTAATTAATTTTCACGGTTTGTTTTATTGCTTTTTGTTATAAGCCTTACAACACATTTTATATGACATAACATAGTAAAAGTCTTGGGGAACAATATTGGCATATAGAATATACTCTTTAATAAATGAGATGCATTCAGAAAATCATCACAATTATTTTCCCTTATTATTGCTAAATCTAATGGAAAAGCCACAAGAGAGAAATTTAACATGATCCATATCAATTTGCTCTTACAAATGTCAGTTATGAATAAGTACATTTTAACCAACACCAGTGTTAAAGTAATATATTGGAAAATTGTATTTATAAACACATTCATTCAAAAATTAATAGAAAATTATTAAAGTGTCACAGACTTCTGTTCATCATTAAACAGAAACTACTTTTCTGGCTGTAATGATCTAAATTATTACAGATTACAACTTTAAATATGGCTTCCATTATGTGCAAAATTCCCTCTGTACTCCTAAGAAAGTGAAAGTGTTGAATTGACCGGTGGATTGAGAACTACTGTTCCTCACTCAGGTGCGTGCTAAACATACAACAGGATTTCCAAACGGAGTAGGAAGGAGTCCTGTCTATGATGGGCCATTTGTGTCCTTGTGGAATGGTGAGTTAATGTTGGGAGGTGATTCTAAGATTGGGTATGTTGTGTACGGCTACATCTTGTGGGAAATTGAAATTTGGTTATTGGAACTCCACAAGGCTTTGGGAGTTCTTGGGATTTTTTGTTTGGTTTTGGTTTTGTTGTTTATGTTCTTTTCATTGTCATTGGTTCATGTAGGTTCAGTCATGGCATTATGACAAATTTATGAGAAAGGGATTCGGTGCATCATTAAGACAATCCCTTGGGACTCTTTGTGGATCAGCAAATAAAAGGCAGGCTTCCCCCAAACAAGATAAGTAGAAAAAATGAGTCTATGATTGTTGGATTAATTATACACTGTGCATTCAAAGGGATAGAGTTTACACAGCTGTGTAAGAAGATAGATGTTAGGGTGGAATTATAATGGAATGATTGAAAAAATGAGGCAGTTACTATCTGTTTGATAGGACAGCATGTACACGTTTATAATCGTTTGGTCTGCAAAACCATTCCTGAGTTTTGGGTTAATAGACCTCTGTTTCTATTCTGGTTTGCTTTATTCATGCTGATAGCTCTCATTTTCAGGGCTGCAACAGTTCCCATACTGTAGTTTCATCGTTTATGTTTGGAAAGTACGTTAGACCCTGGATGGCTCCTTCAAGTGGACAAATTGCAAGTCAGGATACGAAGCAGGACTGGTCTGTCTGTCCTGGATTTAATTTCAAGTATTGTTAGATTTGTGTTAGATCACTGACTTCTAGAGAGAACCTGGGAAAGGATATGCCTACCTTCATGGGGGGAAAAAACAAACCAACCAAAACATGCTCATGAAATACACGTGTGTGCATAAAGCCTATTCATTTGTTAGTGAGTGCCTCATCTCAGAGAATGAGATACAAGAGACTCTTGATAGTATTATTTTGCTGCTTGTGACAGTTTATGCATTAATTAAGCTCTATTCATACCTTGTTGAGTGTGCACAGTCACTGCCAGTCAGCCCAGGACGGTACCTACTCCTGCTTTATTGCTAGTGCTTGGGAAAGAAAGGAAGAAGATGGTGGCCCTGACTGGGCCATCATCACCTATGCATCTTTTGAGGCACCAAAATCTGGTGTGGGAAATGTTTAGTTGCTCCCCTCAATTTGGCAGTAGAATTTCACTTGCTGCATATATCTACAAGCACTGCATGAAATCAGAATCTTACCCAGAGAAATCTTTTTGGAGACCTGCGGAATAGGGGTGTTTTTCCACTTGCTTGCCTTGTTTGGTTTGAAGAAGTATTCATCAGCTAACAGGTTAGCTAGGAATATGCCTAAAACTAGATTTTTGTTTTTCAGTTGCTGACTATTACCCAGTTTATACTTCTGTAATTATGCATTCAATTACTTGCATTTTTATTTCTGTTTCTTCTACCATAACTCTGTTTATCCTATTGCTGGTTATCATTTACTACTTCTCATAGAACAATTGAAAAATACATTGAGTATCTTATAAATCAAGATTCGGGTAAGATGTATTTCACTTTTAATTATCAACTGTGTTTTGGACAGGACTTTATGGATTAAATAGTAGAGTGAACATGGATGACTTTACCCAGTTAATTTCCTGTTGTCTTAATGAATTACAGGATTATACTTAAATGCACTCAAGACAAACCAATGAACGCATACTAAAAGTGAATGAAATCTTTATGTTGTTAGAATTAAGAGGAGATAAGGACAATCTTCCTTGGAAAAAATTTCATTGTTGCTAATGGGGGATATCTACATATATTAAGAGATGCTCTGTTAGCTGATCTATCTTTCATTTCTATTTCACAACCTATGAATGACAGTATGAAAAAATGCTGTATGTATAAAACCGGAACTTGATCTATATTCAAGCAAACTCCTCGGTTAAACTACCATATTAATTATGCTGCTGTTATTCTGCAGCAGTTCCACTGAAGTGGGTTAAAGCCTGCAGATTTACTGAGGTACAGCGGAGCACACATTTTATCTATATAATATTTTTCATAAAAATACGCTCTCTCCAGGTCCATAAAATCCACATGAGCTTTATTAATCTTGAACCAACTGTAAATAAAAGCAAGTGCTATAGTTTCTGGCATTTCTGCCCATAAACAGAAACAATGCTACATAATCTAGCTTTTTTTTTAGTTGTTGTTACATTTATTGTTGTATTTGCCTCCAGAGGAATGTATTGTATGTTAGTCACCATGCTGGGTTCCTGTAATGGTCCTTACAATTGCAATTTATGAATTTATAACTATTAGTCTTGTAGGATAAAGCTCAAGAATATTAGCATAGGGGAGGGGGGAGTGGAAGTGCTTGAGGCACCATCCCTGAAGATATTTAAAAGACAGGTAGACATAGTGCTTAAAGATACGGTTTAGTGATTGGTTTTGTCAGGGTTAGGTTGATGGTTGCACAAGATGATCTGAAAGGTCCCTTCCAACCTAGGCAATTCTATGAATCTCTCGTAACAGTATGTCCAGCCTGCAGATGGGAGACAATGACCCATTTACACCTCCTGTGACATTGAGGTGGGTACTTGCCCGGTGTCTCTGGCACTGTAAAATCTTGTTGAAGAGCAGTTCCACCAAGAAAGACTGGTCCTGCAATCTCTTATACTGCTACTCAATATGCATTGCTTCCAGAGTTTGCAGCAGAGTCAGAAACACCGAGTAAATCCTTATAAGAACAAGGTCTCCTTTGCTAAAGGAAAGTGGAGTTGATTTGCATGCACCCCATTCTACACCCTACACCCAAAGAATCATCCATTCTTTGAAATACTAGCAAATTTGGTTTTGGCAGTACTTTTGAGACATCCATACTTCTCAATAAGAAAATCCAAAATTATTTGCCCCTGCAAAATATAGTTTTTATCTTTCTTCTTTGTGTGTTTTCCCATAATGAGACAACCTGGAACATAGTACCTACCTATAAACTGGTGTTTAAGTTAAGTCACCTTAGACAAATGATAAGGTGTTAGTGGTTTACAGATTTAATAGTCATAAAAAGCACTGGTGTTTTGCAGTGGAAGAGAACAGACGAATAATTATTATTGAAGTAATTCCTTCAGGCAGTATAAATTGTTTTGGTTGAACCGTAATCATTCTTGTCAATCATTTGTTGAAAATAGATGAGCAGGGGACACCTGACATCTACTTTCACACCTGTCTCACTGTGGAAATAATTCACCAATCAATATAAACTTAGATACTTGCAGCTAGGATGCTTCTTCCATTTCAAATAAGTGTAGTTACATTTATATTGTAAATGTGAATGAGGTGATAAGATCTGGCTTTTTCTTTGCTGTCCTATTTCTTCTTTAATTTACAACAGCTCCATTGAAATTGAGACCATTGGACTTATTTTACTCATGCACCGTTTACCTAAAAACACATAAAAAATGACTGAAGATATTACGTACTCTTCCCAGAGAACAGTAATCGCTAAACATTTAAGCCCAGTTTTAAAATGCGTTTAGTAAATACTGTGAATGTCAAGGGTGATAGTGTCCCGCTGACCATTACAAGCTGTGAAAAGAGGTGTCATACAGACATGATGGACACAATTCAGCATCTAGCAATAGAGAAGTTTTCCAGGCTTTCTCTGACCCTTGGTCATTTTCCCTGGTCCAAGGGCTGTAAGATGTAAATCTTTGTGTATTGTGACATTCATGCGTGGCTTTTCCACATAAATGTGTAGCTAAGTGTTAAAAAAAAAAAAAAAAATCACAAAACAAACAAACAAACAAAACCAACAAAAAACCCCACTCTAAAAAAAAAAAAAAAAACCCCCCCAAAAAAACCCCAAAAACCAAACAAACCAAAAAAACCCCACCACCCCAAACAACAAACCCCCAAAACAAAAACCCCACATCATTTTGGGATCCAAGCACTGTCACCATGGCTTGACTACATCAGCAGCCCAAAACAGCATGAGAGCAGTTCAAACATGCTGTTAACACTACGCAGGTTGGGAGTCAGGCATAAAGCCCCAATTTGTTCATCTTTCCATTCCGCAGGATTGGGAATCACAAGTGTGTAAATCTTGAATTGATGTCTAGGAGCTTGGTAGCCTAAGCGTGGTGACTATCGCATTTGCTTTCTGCGTGGGAAGAGTTTCCATCCAGGCTAGCTGCTGTCTTTAACCCGTGTTTTCATCTGTGCATCTCTGCAGCACAAAACCTCCTTTGTTACCGGCCCTTTTTCCCCACTCTAATGGATGACTGTGCTTGTGTTCAGTACATATGGAAAAATGCAGAGCATCTTGAGTAAAGATTCAGAGCCTGCATATGCGTATGTAAAGTGGAGGGTTTTTAGCCAAGAGCCAGTGCTATTCCTGGAATTTCAAAGGTAATGTTCAAAAAGGTTTAACTCTGCCAACTTCAGATGCTATCTAATATAAATTAAATCAATGAAGTGATTATTAAATCACTTTAATAAAGATGATGAGTCTGATTTAAGCTGCAATCACTTTGGGTCACACCAGAACAGATTACATTCAGCTTCCATTAAATAAAAACTGGATTTAAATTTATTACCAATTATTGGGGCTTTGGAGGAGAAGCCCTAGCCATGGATGAATAAATAAGGGAAACAGGGTTTTGTATGTACTATTCCGGAGCAAAATTCTGAGTGGTCCTGAATGAGTATTGAATTCAAGGATGTGCTTTTCGTTGAAGGTTTCAGGAGGATTATTTTGGAAAAAAGGCAGGGAGGAAACTTCTTCCTGAGGGAAGTCCTGAATTAGAAGAGAAGCATACTCTTAACAAACTGGAGCTGGAAACCAGGTTCTTGCACACTACACAATTATCTTAACAATAAATTATCCTGGGTTTTACAGTTCTCCTGGGATCTAACCTATAGATAATGCAGCTGTTTGTAGTAGATAAAATTGGAAGTTTAGTGGTAATTTAGACATGAAAATACTAAATAAAACAGCACCCCTCTTGTACCTATTTTTATTTTACACTTGATTAACAGTTTTACACCTTAATTTGTTTACTTTCAAGATTCAGTGTGCAGTAGAATTTAAAGAGGAAAAATATTGAACTCTCTCTCAAGGAAAACCTGTCATTTTGGGCCAAATGACAGCCAGAGTGTTTGGTCCCATGTTAAGTCTGGGAATTAGCTGGGATTTGCAACAGATGCAAAGGCTGGTAGTTTATCATTAGGGAAATAATTAATTGACATTTGTATGATTGTATTTCAGTTAAATCAAAGCTACTATTTCAGGCTGTCTGGAAACTTGGAATGACGTTGCTGCATTGTGTTGCGTTTGTTTCCCTTTGGAAACATATTTTTAGCAATTAATAAGCCTTTGAAATCTCATTTCTCCCTACCCTAAATACTGTGGCAGAAATTGTGCTGCTTCAGTGAGCATAGAATATAGTCATCTGGGGAAAATAAACTCAGAACTTGTGTTTCCTAAGTGACATGTGGAATGAGTTTTCAGAAGAAAACTTCACAAAGTTTCCAGCAGTTTCCGGATAGCCAAAGATATTTGAATGAGCTACTTGCTAGAACTGATGCTAATTTATACAAAATGCATGTTTATGTGAAGTAATTGCATAATTCTGATTCATTCTTCAGAAGCCTAAATGTTATACTCGGTTTGAAGGTAGGTGGTCAGTAATGCTACTTGCCCTGTGAAAGGGCTGGGGTTGATTGTCCTGTGTATCGTATCTTTTAGCGGTTACAAAAGCGATGGCGATAACAAAGAAAGGAAAGGAAAGGGGGTCTTTCTGCGCAGCAGGAAGTCCATAAGTCTCCTAAAAGGCCCTGATAAGCATTTGACAGGATTTTTTTTTTTTTCTCTGCTTAAATGGACAATGACATTCTTCTGAGACTGAAACTAAGACCAGATGGGCATTCTCATCAGTCGTTTTTTCTAGAGTAAAGTGGTATGTAGTCAATGCAATTCTTGAATTACACTTTTCTTCCTCATTTTTAAGTGGTTTCGCTAGGGTGAAAGCTCTATAAATACCTGGTTTACGTACTTCTTTCCTCCTTTTCCCATAGATGAAATCTGACAATTAATATTTGTTTTGAATTGGACCTCCTTTTCTTGTTGTTTTTACTGTTGAAACAACAATGGGTCTGTTAAATCTCCTCAGGGGGCTCCGCAGCTGGAGACACTTTGAGCACATGCACAACTCGGCCCACAGAAGGCGGCATCCCTATGACATGAAAGCGCCACTGAAGGCTTCAGTGAGCTTTGTGCTTACAGCAGCTTTATTCCAGGTGCGTAACGCACAAGTCTCAATGTGCTGCTTGTTATGACCGCGTCAAGAATGCACGAAGGGTGGTAGAATTGGGTGGCTGTATAAAACTTCTAGATTATGGAAAGAGACATTGAGTAAGCAAGTTTAATGCAACTTCCCATCTTCTGGCCTGTTTCTCTTCTCAGTTCTTGAAAAACCACACTCCTACACTGGTTTAGTATATTGAGGCAATAATTAACAGTGCATTAGAAGGGAATATCTCACAAACTTCTGTTTGATCGCAAAATATTTTTTAGTACAAAATAATAGCACACGGTTTTTCATAGACAGCATGAGTCAGGTTTGGGTTTCATTTTCCTTTCTAATGCTTTTTTTTTTAATATGTTTTATTACCAAGAATTGTGTCTTTTCTTCATGTGTAATTTTCCTGTTCTACCAAAGAGCTAACTGTCTTTACTGAAGCTCGTCTTGCCTTGGAAAAACTTAGACTAATATGAACAGTGAAAGTGGACAAATGCTTCTGCAAACTCAGATGATAATTCTGACAAGCAGTAGTGATAGCCTCTGTTTTGACAGCTAAAAATGAACGTAAAACAGGAGAGATCTTTGAGATTCACTCTGCCTGACAGTGACTGAGCTGAACTCGGCTACTGGGTTGCCGCTGGTGCGGGAAGATGTGCTGTAGTTCACATATGAGCTTGGCAGGTTGTAAAAAAACCTGTATTTTTGGTGTTTGAGAATTGGTAGCCATTAAGAATCTTTGAATTCTCTTTGGACACAGGAATACAGGGGTTTTTAAGGTAAATTATTTATACAGTGTATTCTGGGCCTATCTGGAGAGAGATGAGTGAGCCCTGTAGTAGTGGAACAGACCTCTGCAATATCATGTGCTTGATATAGAAGCTAGATCCCAGTCTTAACGCTTATCCCAGGCTCTGTTTCCTCTGATACATTCAGACTGCAAAGGAAGCCAGCCCTTGCCAGAGCTCCAGCTGAGCAAAACACTTGCAGTGAGCCAACATCTACTTTCTTCTGGCCTGAGGTTTTGGGACCACAGTTTTTGTGAGCTTCAAACTGTGTTCTCTAAAAGCACATAAATTTCAGCTGAAGTTTTTTCAGCAGACTCTCTAAATCACCTCTTTGCCTGCAGAGCCCCATTTATCCTCTGGCGCTCTCTGACTGCAGTTCTGTGGCTGGGTGGGCTGCAGCTTCGGAGCTTCCAAATAGCACTGGGTAACTATCCGGAGACAGTGCTTGATATAGACTACAAGCCTCCTTCTAAGACATCTTGTAGGGAGGTGGAATCAGGAGGTGGACCAATATTTCAGAGAGGCCATCTGGGATACGGAGGCAGCTCACGATAGCAGATCTCGTACATAATGATTCCAACTGAAATACAAACAGCCCAACACCCTGTGCAGCCAGGAACCGTCAGTTAAAAGCTGGTGCAACTCTGCTTTTGATTTGAGTTATTAATGAGATGATAAGAAAAAAAAGTTATATTTTTGTAGATTTTCCTTGGGTTTAATTTTCTTCATATTTATGCAGTTTGGCTTAGATTAGCCTCCATATCTTAGAAAGCGGGTAAATGCTTCCCGTGTCCAACATGTCATAACCTCAAAAATCAGATCTAATTTCTTCTTTTCTACCTTCTTCAGTTTCATACTAGTTATGTTGCTGTGATGCCTTTGGGCCTCATAATAAATATACACATATAGCAAAGCATCAAATCTCCCAGCTGATTTTAACTGTTGACTTCACACGTTTAAATGCCTTGTTTGATTTGAGCAATGAGGGGTTTGTCCTGTACATGTAGAAATTGAATAGTGGACACTCCTCTGTGCACTTTCACTCCAGTTATCTTTGTATAAAAATTGCAAGTCTGAAATTAAACTGACCTCCATCATCAGTGTTGCTGCAGCTTTATGATGCTGAAAGAAATTTAGATAAAGAGGACTGAATACAAACAAAGAAGTTGTAGGTGAAAAAAATATTTTTCGTGTATATGCTCTGTTCAGTTATGGCATGCGCTACCCTGTAACTTCATGGTATTTCTGTGCAGTCCATGGCTATTAAGTGAAAAGCTGATAAAGCAAAGGAAGAAACTGAGCTGTGGGGTAGTATAATAAAGGAGTGAATAATGACTGACTCAGTACCCGAGTTGGACAATCTTGAGGGCTGACATTTGGGTATGACCACCTACTTCACGCAGTTCATGTGACAGCTGCTGTTGGAAGAGGAGATGTGCAGAAAGCCGGGACATGGACCAAAAGCAGCGGTGTAAGTGGTGAGTCTGGGGAGCAGAGGCCCTTTGGTCTCCCTGGTGTTTACGCTGATACCTCCACGTGTGTATCCTCCTCCTCCGGGAGAGCTTTAGGGTGCACGTCCCAGGTTGAGCGGTCACACGCTGTGTGCTCCCCGTCAGAGGTTTGTGAGCAGTGGTGCCTGTGTCGCCATCCTCTGCCCTGTGTTCTCCACCTGAGCACCTGCTCGTCATGCAGCGGGTGGCCAAGTCCCTGTGGCTGCCGGTGCTTGGACACTGTGCTGTGCTCGGCTGCTGATGAATTTGCTTTGCTGTTAGGGACGAATGAGATCCATAATGGCTTTCATGTCGTGAAGAAACTAGACCATATTCTAGCAAGATTTGAGGTTTCTTCAATACAGTGTATGCTCAGCTCTAGTGAGCAAAACTCATTTTTATTCATGGTTTACTGAATCATGAAGCAAAAAGTATTTTTCTTTGTGTTTTATTTAGTAGTGGGGCTTTTTTTTTTTTTTTTTTTTTTTTCCCCCTTGAAGTCATTTGTAAAAATACTGACATGGAATGAGAGACATGTGAAAGACAGTTATGTTCAAAATAATTGTGATCACTTGAAGAACTTAAATTATAATAATCAGCTGGCAGGCAAAATTTAATTTGGGAGATAACTGTATATAATTAAAACACAGTACTAGTGGGGATTGACCTCTTCATATATTATTGCTTGTGTATGATTTAGTAAATTAGCAGGTAAAAATGTATGGCTACCCCTTTCCCTGTGAAATGAAAATCTGACCTACTTTTTTATTTTAAAAAAGAGCATTTTCACGAAATTCTAAAAAAGGCTAGTTATGAAAGAAAATGAAAAATAGCTTTGATCCAAAGAAGATTTATTTAATATTTAGTAATTTCTTATAAATATTGAAATCTATATTAATCCTGCAAAAGAAACAAAATGCCCATTTGAACAAAAATGGCTTTTTCTTGTGTTTAAAATGAGGAAATATTAGAATGTATGTAGATTTTCTGCAGATGTACAGAAAAAAGGTCTAAAGAAAAGAGGTGGTTAATTCTTTTTTTAATAACTTGTCAAAGAAAGAAAAGCCCTATGCTATTGTCAGTAGCTTAAATAAATTTTGGATGGGAAAAAATAAGCATTGCATCAACATAAAAAAACTTGCAGCAATATTTCTGGCAAAAGTGATAGGGTCTGTATGTGACACTGCATTCAAAATGTAAGTGGCATAGTTTATTTGCAGGGGGAAAAAAAAAAGCAAGTTCATTAAGAAGGACCATTCTGTCACAGATGACATTAATTAGCTCTGACACAGTTTCCAGAAGAGCAGTAAGAAAAAGTAGCTCACAAAATCAGACCCTGCACTGGACTTAATTATTTCCTTTCTGCTGTTTGCTGTTGTCAGTTCCCCAAATGAGAGCAGACCCCTGGCCTGCGCTGAGTCCTGCCTCTGTCCTCTCCGCTGCCCGACCGCCGGTGCCTTAGTGTCCCCTGGCTCAGCTACCTTTGGGCATTAGGCTCTTCCAACATAGGCAATTGAAGGAAAGAATTTTGTTGATTGTCTTACACCATGTTAAGGGTGTGGGAAGATTTTTTTTTTTTTTTTTTTTTTTTTTAAAAGGTTGGGGGCATGTCTCAAAGTTGGGAAGCTCACCACAGCCTCTGTTGTACTGGGCACTCTGAAGCTGGGTGGGGTGGGCTGAGTAGGGTGAGGACATCTGGTGTGTGTGTTGGGTCAGCATGGCCCACACTGATCCCGTGTTTCTCCTGGGAAACTGCTGGTTGAGACAGCACTTCTTTTAACAAACTACTTATGCGTGTAGTAATAAGAAATCCCAAAATATATTTGAAAGTACAAATTTCTTACCCTTCCACTGCAATGCCTTTCTGTGCAATAATGCACATTACCATAAGCCTTGATATTCCTACATCCACTGGCTATTCAACTCCAAACTTGTATCACACTCAGGGCAACATAGCAGTTGAGAATAATAAACGTTGGTGCATTCGTTGGTCTTCTGATCACTGGAACTGCTGCTGTGATACTGTGAGTCCTCTGCCACGTGGCTGCATCCGAGCAATCCTTTTTTGAGAATGATGTGTTTGTGGTTTATTTATCCGTTTATTTTACAATTTGACATTTTCTCTTCTCAGTTCTATCTCGAAATTCTCGTAATTTCCCTTTCTGGAAATCTTCTCCCTGTTCGCTCACTTCTTTCAGTAAATGCAGTGGCATAGGCATTGTAGATTTAGTCCCAATATCTTCTGCTATAAATGCATTTCTAAACATTAGATTATTAGAAAGAGTGCAGGCTATAGTTCCATAGTATCCTTAATGTTTTCTTAATTAAATTGGAATTTTATAACAAGAATTACAAAACTGTATTTTGAATACATCTGCACAAATCTTCAGACCTGTTGACATCAGGTTCCATTAATGTGAGCTCAGTCTTTTGGGAGTCGTTTCTAGATGAGAACAGTGGAATGGGATTCTGAGAATCTGAGCCCTGTTCCAGACTCTGCCACTGGCAAATAAGTTACCTTGGATAGACCATTTTAGGCATTATATAAATGCAGAGTTTTTCATCAGCATCAAGAAAAACTTAAAGAAGAGCTTTTGAAAGGCTCAGTTGAGACTGAATGAGGTTGGAAGAACCAAATGAAAAGATAAAGCAGCAAATGTAAAGCAAGATGACAGCTAGGGTTTTTTTGTTTGTTTTGTTTGGGTTTTTGTTTGTTTTTTTTAATGAAAGCAGCAGGAGTTTATTTTTGATACAGTACTTGAACAAGTTATTAGAGGAAGGAGAATTTCACATCATCTTTACTTTATTGCTGTTTTCTAAAAACCAAAAAGTTTGAACAGGACGCTAACATCAGATCGCATTTGGACTATGCCTCATAATAATTCTGTAAGTGAAGATGATAATCTATAAGAAAGAAAAACAAAAATCTCTTGAAATTGGGTAAATTAAGGCTTTGCCAGTAATTAAAGAGAAAAAAGTCAAACCTTGTGACTCAAGCTGGCATCTAGGTCAAGGACAGATAGGTCATGAAATAAATCACCCGGACTTGGAAGTTCTAAGATTTCTTTTTTCCCTCTAAACCTCTCGCACATCTTTGGAGAGATATACTCTGCCTCAGTCCTTGGAA
Source organism: Fratercula arctica (assembly GCA_947846985.1). NCBI lineage: Eukaryota > Metazoa > Chordata > Aves > Charadriiformes > Alcidae > Fratercula > Fratercula arctica. The sequence goes on from CANTUZ010000006.1 coordinate 35,433,227, forward strand.
AGTTGCATATCTGGCAGGGAAAAGGCGTGTCTGAACTCTGTCATTTATAAACAGCCTCATGACGATGATGAATCTTTGCATCTTGAGCTTCATTTGTCTCTGTCCTGCCCATAAACTCTGATCATGAGCTTGTTCCAGCCTGAATAGGAGTTTATGGGGGTTGATAACAACAAAATATATTAATATTTGGAAAGTTGGCAATGCGAAGTATTTTAGAATTTGTTTCTATATATAGTCAGGTTGTCATGCACTGATTACTCCACTGAAGAATATTTACTTTTAGTGTTGTTTTCTCTCTACTGTTCCACCTGTGGTTTCTTAAAACTGCTTAAATCTCCCTCAGAACTATAGACATGTGAAAACCTGGCTGCAAACAGGTGCAGTTCAGTATGAACCAGGCTGTGCGCGGTAGTTTCCTTGCTCCGTGGGGTTCTTTTTTTGTTGTTGTCATCTGGTACAGGCTGTGTCTTCCTCACCTTACAATAACAAGAGCAGCTGGTTAATAATTAAATCTCAGGTATAATCCCTTGGGAATTAGGTCAAACTTTATTGAAATTTTCCTTGGAAGTTCATAGTTACTTGGTACATCCCAATGGTTGGGACTAAAATGTTTTTCTAAAATTACTTCTCTAAGTTATACTAGAAAAATTAAAAAAAAAAAGCTCTTTAAAAGATGTTTGGCTCGTATGTATATGCTTGTAATTACAAAAGTAATATCAGATCCGCAGAATAACAATTACTAAGTTATCTAAGTGATGTTTTTTAAAACAAGCATCTTCACAATACAAAGAAATACTTGTGTTAGTCTAATGGTATTTAAAATTAGCCAATACATTAGAGACTGTTTAAGTAGGTAGGTGCAATTTAATGTCAAACTTTTGACTAGAGCATTTAAATTTAAATGTAATCCATGAAGCGATAAATACATCACTAATTAGCATTAATGTAACATGATTACAAAATAAACATTTGATTAGTACATTTAAATTTCAGTGTAATAAACCGCTGAACTAATTAGTAAATAAAGCACTGTTAATGCCAACCTTTTGATGAGACATTTATGTGTTGTATATGGGGAAGGTGTTTATAGTTAAAGCACAAAACAAACCCCATTCCTTACCAGTGGATATGGAAGTTAAATAGCTTAGTAAATAAACAAAACCTTTAAAAATTACTTTCCAGCCTCACTGGAATTTTCTTTTGCTACAAGTTTAGTAACAGATTCACAAGACGCGTGGCTTCATAAATGTTGCAGACAAATGTTGAAGCCGAGAGCGTGAGCAACTGCCCCGGGTCCCTGCCTGTCACCTGAGTGATCAGAGATAGACGTAGACATGAAGTTCCTACCTGATTAATTAGCTGATCAGCTGAGTCTGCTGTTCAGCGTGGTTGTGGGGAAACCTTTCACTATGAATAAAAAGAAGGCTTGGTGAAAAGTGCTAGCTCGATATCAACATTAATGTACATGATGGTGATTCTTCCAGTCGACTGATAAGTCTTTGAGAGGCTTAACAATATGAAGCCTGGAAGAGCAACAATGAGCTGCTGGCTTAGAAAAACGATGTTGAAAAGTGGACTTAGAGTCTCAGAAGGCACCGGTTATTCTTGGAAAACCAAGATGGATGTAGCACTGTTTTGAGTTTTGCCTAGATTTGTTGCAGCCAATGACTTTCAATTTTATTTTCCATTTCAGATACGGCCTTTGTTGTTAGATTTGTAATTTCACACGGGAGCTCTCTGAGGTTACGCAGCAGGAAAGTCCCAGATCTGTAAGGAATATTCAAATACTGATGAGCCAACGAAAGGAAAATGAAAAATTCATGCCAGAGAAAGAGTGAGTACTAGTACAAACATTTAAAAATACTTTCCCTGAGTACTGCATAAAAAATAGAGACAATGTTACCCAACCCAGTGTCTTCCACTTAATATACAAGTCACCAAAGGAAACATATAAAATGTCTGTAATAGACTTTTAAGTTTAACCTAGTTTTTCTCTAATATTCAGGCTTTAGGTCACAGGTTCAGAGAATGGTAAAGTTCTCTTTGTATTCGAAAGTTCTCTTAAAGACGATACAGAGATGTTTTCTCTGCAGATCCTGAACTAAACTTGCCTTGCAATTGCTGGTATTGCGATAGGAGCAGTTGCCTTAAAAATAACCACAATTATGCTTCTGTACAGGACACGGTATTTTCTAAGCTTTTCAACCCACTTTACTCCAAAGCCTAAGCGCCACAGAGCAACCCCAGGACTGAGCAGACAAAGCCATTTTGCACTTCTGCAGCCCTACACTGAGTGCCTGCTCAGAACATTTCATGAACAGCCCATATATCTTTCAGTACACAAAAAGCTTTCTTGGAAAGCTCTCTCACTCTTTGTAAGGCTTGCTTTATTTCTTTTGGCATAGAAGGCATTCAGAAACTGTAAAAGAAATCTTTGCTGTTCTCATTATTTTCTCACTAGCTCCTAGAACAGAATGCATTTCAATTCCTTGTTATAAGGCAAACTTGTTTGAGCCTTTTAGTTTTGCAATAAGATTTTAATCAGTTAACTATAGCAGCTAATTTAATAGAAGGAGAGCAATTCTTCCAAACAGCTTATCTGGGTTCCCAGTGTCATTTGCAGTATAAAGTGTAGCTATAAATAAATTAAAGTTCTTTTCAATGGAAAGTCAGTCTCAAGGGACATCATCTTTGTTGCTGTGAAGTATGATCTATTCTATGGTGACTTAAAAGCTGTAGCAGGGAATATATAATTAGTTGGTATCAAGGATATTTACACCAGGATTGTTTTTCAGTCTAGGAACTTCTGGGATAGCTGCACTTATTTACATTGCACAAGAGTATAACTTGTGGATGTAAGGTTCAACGTGTTAGTTATAATAGGCTTTATTATCGCTGCAAAGATTCCCATGTGTTTTGAAAATGAAGGCTCTCATAAGAAGAAAAACAGTAATCTTTGAGTGATGGATAGTAATTTTCACTTTTCATATATTTGGAACTGATGTACTTCAAATGTACATTAAATGGAGTTTACGGCCTATGGCTAACGCAATCCACAGTGTCCAACTGTTCACTTCTACTCTGTGACATGTTCTTCTGCAGATGCAATTTTCCCACTCATTCTTCAGAGCAGTGCTAAGCATCCTGTGAGTGAATCGCACTGTACTGCTGCCCTCTTCCTTCTCCAGACCCATTTTCAGTAAAATCATTCAAATATTTCCCTTCCCTCATCTGAAATTCCCCCATGATTTGGAAACATCAACAACTATTAATTCAGTGGCACTGTTAGGTAAGTTCACTGCGTGGAACTGGTATACCTGTTCCAGTAACATATCACTGTTGCTTGTATCCTATCTACTCCTTAGTTATTGAGTTGGATGTCTTTCATGACAGTCACATTTTTGGATGGGGACATGGCCTTCTGTGGTTCTGGAGAAGGGTGCACAGTGGAAGCCTCATTTTTCTGAGATTTCAAGGCCATAGTGGAGCATAAAGATATTATCACAGGCCTGACTGCTGGCAAATCAGAATGGATATGCCACAGAGACTTCACATATTAAGGATGTGTGATTTTTTACCTGGAGTGTCATTAGGGTATTGCTGTCACATTACAGGTACAGTGGGCACACCAAGGCAGCTCTCTGTATTTTTTTCCCCCACTTTTTTATTGGAATTGCACTGATTTTCCTAGACTTAGGCGTTTTTTTTTTTAATCAAGAAAATAAAGAAATTGCTGATATAAAATTACTCTTTACCTTCTGTTGGTCTACAAATAGCAATAATGAAGCACTGATGGACATGTATCAAGGGGTGGTGGTGGGAAATAAACAGAGTTCCTAGTAATACTTGTAAAATACCTCTCCAGGAAAGATCTTGGGGTTTGCACGTTACCACATCTGAAAAGATGAAAAATTTAATTTAACAATTATTCTGATGTGCTCAAGGTTCCTTGGCAGGTAAAGCTCTATTTCTTGTGGATTGGGTAGAAGAAAAATCTAAAATATGTGCCTTTCCAGAATTTTATTTTCCTTTCCTAACTCAGTTTTTATATTGGAGACGTTAAATCAACACTAAGCATAGCTATTGAATACCACTCTCTTTTACCCTTTTTATGGAGGTAATTTCTGAACTTTTCTTTAACTTTCCAGTATGGTAAGCTATTTTGAGCTTGTACTTTGTGCTGTAAAAATAAAGATATTGTAGAGAGGAAATATTTCAAAACCAAAATGGCATACTTGCAATAGGTACAAACATAATAGCTGTTTCACCTATTGGGTAGCAAAAAAAAAAAAAAAAAAAAAAAGAGAGAGAGAGAAAAAAAGGTAAAAATCAGGCTCATTGTATCTGATCAACAGACCTGATGTTGAGGGACTCATAGCACAGATGACATCTGAAATGCTGGTATTTGCTTATGATCAAAGACTGATTTAGTCTTTAGTCTGCAGTCATAGAAGGTTTAAGTGTTGTGACAACAACAGAAGTTGGATCATGTGTGCATTAATAACAAAACTCCTTATTTCAAAGTTCTTAAAGGAAACAAAGAGAAAAGCATTTGATCTTCTTGTGCAGACACCAACTGTAATTTACATTTTTCATTACATGGCAATATTCATAAGCTTTAATATTGTAAAGGAAAATGTTTTTCATACAAGAGCAGATTCTGATTCCCATTGGTAAGGTTTGCAGTGGCTGAAAATACAGCTCTAGTGAGAGGAACCGTTTCAGCTGAATTTTCATTTTAAAATATGAATGTTCTGACATGCAAAAATCTAATAAAGTACAGTGTAAGGAAAGCAGGAAAGAAAAAAAAATGTAGATTAAATGTATATAGCGAAGTTGACTGATTTATATTCACAGTTTGGGATTTCTCAGTCCAACTTGGAATGAGAACCAAGCATGCATGTGCTTGGTACTTCAATGTGTTCGGTATTGAAGTATCCTTTCTTTGGGCACACTTACAACATACATTTTTAAAACAAATTTTGAAGTCCAAGAAAATGTATTGCATACTACCTTGAAAAGAAATACAAAACTATGCCTGTGATTAATTCTATGGCTATATTTTACAGAAGGGATCCATAGGCTTTCGAGCATTCAGTAACTTATAGTTTTATTAAAGAATGAATTAACAAACCTCACGACAATAAGCCTATCTTAGAAATCAAATGTAGCATTTTATTGATAACCTTCCATTTATGGTTTTGAAGCAGAAAACAGAGAAAAGTTATTGATGATTTAAGCGAGAGGAATAATGTAAATACTACAGCTCGTCACAGAAGTCTGTGTGTTGTTGTGAGTGAAATTAAGCAAGGTCATTAAATCCCATGGATGTATTTAAGAATATTCTATACAGTTATTTTATAAGTAAGGAATTTTCATTGGTATCACAGAGTCAGTTTTTTGAGTTGCCTTTGCTTAAAATATATTGGTGAATTTTATGTGTGAGAATATACATGCAAATAAAGGAAAATTTACATGCAAAATTCTGGCAGGAATCATCTTTTATCAACAAAAGGTAGAAGAGAAATAATGACAGAGTCTTAATATTTTGAGTATGTAATGCTGGAAGTTTACCATGTTCAAGCATCACTGCAACATAGAATGTTACTAGTTAAAGGCAATTTTTAATCTAATTTGAAATGGTTCTTTGCTTGATTCCTTCATTGGTGAGAAAGTAGCTCTACCTCACTGACGCCAACGAAAACAGATCCTGATTTCAGCAAGGCCAGGTTTCCTACCTTTATACTTACGGTGTGTAACTACCAGACCCTTTTCACCTAAAACAACCTTCAAAAATAGAAGTTCTACATCTTTGGAAGTATCACTGAAGCAGTGATAATGCATTAAATATGTTGCTTGTGACAAAAAGATATGTTGGATGACTGATGTTCAAGGGTGCGTACTTGGAACTCACCCTATGACCTATCACTTTTATATTCATCTAATTTATCCATTGCTAATCTAACCATGTCAATTAACTTTGCAGTTATTGAATTTATGTGTACCTTATCCCTACTGTATTAGGACAGAGGTGTTTTGTTAACATCTTCTGCTCGATGCAGCCAGGAAAGCAGGTTCCCATAGGGTGAAATCTTACATTTTTAAAATATTACAATTATTAATTCACATACTAACTCCTGGCTTGATGTTTTAGGTTGTTTTTCCTTTTATCAGCCTTTGAACACTGTTGCTTAAAGTTCAGGTCCAGCGCATGCTGGCGAGTTAAGTTGAAGACAGCCATCAGCAGCCTGTTGGGCCCTCCATGAGGGAGCAGTACTTTGTGTATCTGCTGTGCTGCTTGGTGAAAGTAATTTTGATCCTGCATGCAGGAAGGTGATTCTTTCTGTTCTTACTTGTATTTTGACGTTCTTCTGAACATTATCTCTGGTTAATGAAGTAAGAATCACTGGGTAAATTTAGAAAAAAAGTATTTCCATTATCTGTAGTTTGGTCATTAAAGCCTTGTCCCTGTTTTTCTGAGCCTTTACAAAATTAATGTCTCCCTGCAACATGCAATACTGAAATGTTGTAATAATTCTGGATCCTCCAGACATCAAATCCTACTTAGAGATCATTTTGTTCAGTTATGCTCAAGACACAGCTAAATATTGGTCTAAAAATCTCCAGTTATTACATTTTAAACAAATTATAACCTTATCCAAATCTGGGGATTCAATAGGACTAGGTGAAATTTTTTTTTTCATTTTCTGTTCCTTCTTTAGCATTATAGAAGAAAGCAAGCGGTATGTTGGTAAGTGCAAAACACCTACCAAGAACCTGGTGTGAGTCACTCTAATGACATTTCTCTGAGCTGTTCTTCATTCAGCAGTAGAAAGAAGGGATCTGTGTCATATTGACCTTTTCTATTAATTAATTACATTTAAATTTAAAAGTAAGATAGTACCAGTTATGTGCTGGTATGATTAAATGCAGTGCACTTAGATGGAAACTTTAACGTCAATTTTTCCGAAATACAGTGATGAAAAAGTAGTATATAACAAGGGGTGCTTCACATAACTTGCTGATATACATTTCCTGTGGAAAGTGGAATCAACTCCAAGAAATGAAACAGAATAAAAGAAAACAGCTGGAACTTTAAAACTGCTTTTAAAATGTTCTTGCAGATCATGAAAAGGGCAGCAGTGGGTTTAGGCAGTCGTGGGTTAACTGGCACCAGTTGAAGAGCAGCTAGTGAAGGCAGAAAACAGTAAGGCTTCAATAAAAGCTAAGCTTGCTATTGAGTGTCCGTATCGTATTGCCAGAGATTAGATAATGATCCAGAATACGGCGTTTTCCATTTCAAGAAGCCAAAGTGCTTTATAAATTTCAGTCCATCGTGTATGAATGCCACTGTGGAGTGAACAACCACGCTCTCCTTTCACTGCAGAAGTTGGTCTGTGAGTGTTGCTGCCCCTACACAGGAATAGATACTTACCTTGGCCTCAGGGGCTGTAAATGGAGTAAGGGATGGTCAAAGCTAAAAGTTGCACTTTCTGTGTAATGTGAAACAGTGGGTTGAGTTTGAGCTGCTTTCCCTTCTAACTTTTTTCCAGAGAGCGGTAAAAATTTTTTTTTTTTTTTTTTTTGGCCTCGCTTCATTTTCTAGATGCTGAACAGAAACAAAATAAATTGGTCTTATTTTTTTTTTTCTCTTGCCTTCTTAACTTTTCCCTAACTCATAACTCCCTTTTTTCCTTGCTTTAAAGAGTCTTCACATGTGTGCTTATTCCCCAGCTGCCCAGCCAGCACTTCAGGTGCAGGTCTTGCAGAGTGCCTGTGGTGCCGCATGTGATGCTGTCGTTACGGTTCTGTTAGCACATTTTAGCTTTCTGCCGTTTTCGCTGCCAGATTTTCCTTCTCTGGCTGCAATCAACCTGAAATTGCTGGTGCATTGGCAGTAAGTAGATCAGATTGTTGGTATATATTAATTACCAATGTAGATCTTTCTTTCAAGGTTAGATCCTCAGAGGGCACTTAGGCCCCTATATTGCTAAGACGTTTTTTCTCCGTACGCTTTTGGGTGATGCCTAAATTCAAAGCCAATTGTTTCTCAACTTTATGTTCTGCAGTACTTTGTCACAAAAAGGCAGTCACAATTTATGATTTGCTTGTGCTTTTATCGTGAATCTCTCCTTCTCCTTCCCCCTTCCCGTTTTTCTCTAACCTTTGGTAAGCCTTGTCCCTAGCAAATAGACCATATGGAAGAAGGTCCCTCTTATGGTCAAGAGTTGAGGTAGTGAAAAAGGAAATAATAGGTGCTGGGCATCAGGAGTTCATATGAGCAGGGCAGAGGGAATGTGCAAGAAAGAGGAGGATTAACACTATCACGTTGCAGTGTTTCTGCATACAACTGGATGGGCAATCTCTAGAATGAGCATAGCTGGAGAATGAAGCTGTGCCAAGACTGTGACTCATTTGCATGGTTTCATAAATCAGGTCGGAAGATGCTTGAGATGATGGCAGGTAGTTCGCACTGCTTTTAGCAACACATCTTCCTTTGTGTGGGACCTTTTATAAATAGTTCCTCCATCAGTACATTGAATTCTTAACATCAAGTAATCGTCTCCACAAGGGAAAGACATGCCTGAGACATGCTGCAGTGTTGCTGATGGTATCCAAAGGCTGCAGTTGACATACCTGCAGCTCAAATGAAAATAACTTCAGCAGTGGATTCCTTTAGCCTTCAGTAAACCCCAACCAATTAGATGCTTGGAATCTGAGGGGTTATTCAGGTGCTAATTAGAAGCCTCCCAGATGACAACATTTGCATGTATTAGTGCAGGTAAAGTGGCTGCAAGTTCAGCTCTATATTGTTGCCATTAGTTTTGCTTGAGACAATTTGAAATAATTAGACTAAAATCCAGTAGTTAAGAAAAAACAAATACAAACCAATGGGCAAATTTTCAAGTTATTTATGGCAGAACAGCGCACAGTAAAACTTGAATAGTCTTCATCACTTACTATTTGAGCTGAAGTTTCATATATTTTACGCTTTTATTACTAAATGGATCAAGATAACAATTCTTCCCTAGGAGGAGGCTTGTTAACGAAAGCAATGAGCTGAATTTGTTAGTTGTTAGTTTTGTTCCCTCGTCTGCTTTTTAAATTTTTTCCTCACAAAGATCTTCTGAATACTGCATTAGAGCTATTTACACCTTATAATTTATATCTTGCTATTGAAGTCAGTAATTTATAAATATAGGCTTCCAGTATTTGGTGATACTCAGATTTATATACCACTTGAGTGGAGTATTGATTCTTCTATCTCTTTATTTTTATAGCCTAGTTTTTTAGCACATAAAAATGGATGTAACACAATTTTCTGTAGTTAAATGCAGATTAAATAGAATTTCTTAGTGGGAAACTGTTCTTGGATTTTAAGGAATAGGTGGATAGAAATACATCTTTTGCATATTGAATTGCCAGCAAATTGAATCAAGATAGATAAAATCCGAGCTATTATTATTTTCAGCTATATACCCGTAGATAAATTCATACTGATGCCTTTGAATGTTTGTCTAATAATTTAAATCATATATACATTTGTTAGTATTGAATAAATTTCAATAATTTTGAGGATTTATATTCATATCTAGTATTTTCAAAAATACTGTCTCAAGTTGGTTGATTTTTCTCAAAAAGTGAAAATGTGTCTATATTCTCAAGGTATGGCTCCTTCTACCTTTATAAAGGATATTAGTTGAGGGAACATAAGATCAATTTTGGCATAATTAAACATAAAAGGGAATTTAGAAATGAGTAAATTTAAGGAAGAAAAAAGTCACGTTGTCTTTTCTTTGCAAAACGAAGTGGAAAGCATTTCAATACTTGCATTTTTATCAAATAATCCATCTAAGTCTGGCTCTTGCTGTAGAGCTGACACCTGCAGCACTGGGAAAGTAAGCAGTGAATGGGCTTATTTGACATAAATTCAGAGAAATGCTGTATGGTAACGCAGTATATCAAACAAAATAGATAGGATTGAAAGCAAAGGGTGGCCCTTTTGAAAATACCTAATAAGCTGGCCATATTCTCAAAGATAGTTTCAAACCAGACCCCGTCCCTTTTTTGCTCAGATATCCTACATAACTTTTTGTTGTGTATCAGCCTTTTTGTTAATTATTTTTTGGCCTACCTGCCATGTCTTGATTTAACTTATGTGGAAAGCTAGTGGCAACTCTTGTAATGACAACACGTTTTTAAGTTGAACTTGTTAATCATATCTCTTCATTAAGAGGCGGATTTTGTTTCTATCTAGGCGAATGTAGCGGGCTCAGAGGAGGTTCCTGTGAAACCCAGGTCATTGTTTCCAAGAGCAAGCTGTAAGAGTTGGTAAGGTCCAAAGCTGCTCGTTCACTCTAGTTTTCCTTCACGTTTTAAAAAACAGAGCAAACTCCCTGCTTTTCCTCTGATCGGGCTGGGGATCCTGACTGGTTATTCCGTGCCAGTTTGTCGTGTGGAATAGCGATTCATGTTGGTTCTGCACAGGGACTGAGAGCGAAATATTTAGCAGAGGTCTGCGGAATTAGAGAAAGAAATTACAGCCAGGAGCATTGAGAAAACCCAATGTTCATGAAAAGTCTACATACTAAGGAAAATTAGCGTTTAGCAACACAATATACCCAGTGGGCTAATGGGCTGTTACAGAAAATAAAGGTATCATCAACAGAACTGTTAGTAAAAGTAACCGGGTTAAATTGAGCAGGATCTTGGAGAAGGCACCTCTCTGCTGTGTTATATTCTACTTCGGGGGGTTCGGCTGCTGTTCTGGTGCCTGGGCAGAGAAAACTGCTGGAGTCTGATATTCCTGGTATTTCCAAACCTCACTTAAAGAAAGGAGATGAGTATCACTGCTCTCAAGTCACAAGTCAGCCATCCCTGACAGAGGTCCGTTTTCCTCCCATTTTAGTTGCCCATGTCCGCAGCCAGTGCAGCGCTGTGCCCCAAAAGACGGTAGCACCGAAGTGGGACAATCTGCCGGGCCTGTTCCTTGCATGTGCTCTCTGCCCTTCCCCGGTCATATCACTGCAGGACCAGATGGCACATTGTCACCACGCACCACAGAAACATGCCAGACACCCAAAAAGTGAATGTGTTTAAACCTGCCTGAACCAGTGAGCTCAAAAACACGTTGTAAAGGTGTCACCTTTCAGGAATGAGTTGTGAATCATTGGCAGCTGCATTTCGGTATGTATAGCAAGGGCCAGATTCATACAGCCTGACTGTGACCTGAGTTCAGTCCCTTGTGTTCCCTGTTGGCTAAGTGTCTTCAGATGCCCAAAACCAGGCAGAGGACAGGCGAGGTGACAGTCATACTGTGTATTTAATGCACAATTAATACTGCAAGTTAATGCTTAATGTAGATGATGCTGTTGCTGCTCACTGATCATAAGGTGTGATCAAAACACTGGTGTATGTCTCTAGAGAATATCTCCAAACATGGAACTTAAAAAAATGAGAAGATGTTAAAGATGCAGACAAAACAACTACAAACAACTTATGGGAACAGACATAAGAATACAGACTGTCTGCCTTTGGTAAAGAGATCGCATTACCTGTGTACAAATCTAGCTGAATCCAGTGGGAAGATGTGAAAAACAAACCTGAAAGATGGGGCAAGAGGCTTTCAGTACCTGAATATATGTATGTGGGTGCTCAGCAAAGAAATGGTTTTGGGCTCTATTCACATAAGGTGCTGGTTAGTTTGCACAGAAGGTGTTAGAGAGTGTCTGCTCGTGCGCTGGTTTGGGGTCTGGAGGTTCCCTGGAGGATCCTCTCCAGTGCCCTTTGCTTCAGGAGAATAGGCTGTATCAACACTGGTGCTCTGGAATGCTACTCAGTTGTCCTCCAAGAATAGACAGAGGTTTGTTGGAAGGAAAAAAACATAGTGTAGTCAAAGAAAAATGTGGAAGAAAGAACATGTTGTATTAAAGATTAATTGGGTACCACTTATGACCAATACTTCTTAACTTGAGCTTTTATTAGTTTTTGTTTAAATATTTTTTTTATTGATCCATAAATTATTGTTATCACTAGTCTTTATATGACTGATCAGCTTCATAAAGGTTTAAGGTGGGTTATATATGATCAAAGTTTGGAGCAGCATGAGAACAATCTCAGTGTATATGTAATTCTTTGTTTTATTTTTCCATAGTATTACAATTTAATTCTTCTAGCTGCCTGTGTCACTCTTTGCAATACTTCCAAGTACAGCTTGACCCAGTATGTTTTTTATGACATACAACAAAGTGAACAGAATTTTAAAAAATGAGAAAGGAAGCCCTTAACAGTATATTATTAAGGTAGTATTTTATTTGTGATGGCTTTGATTTTGGAAGCAGATACTTAAGGACGTAGCTATTTATTCTGTTAAGTGATTCCTATTTTTTCATAACAATGTTTTAATTTGGAATTCTTTTCGAAGGCTCTCTCTTGCTGTGCATTCTTCTTCGTCTACCTAAACAGCTTTACCTTGAGACAGTTATTGGCAGCAATACAAATTATCTGGCTCCTGTAATGATCCATTAGAAGAAGAGTATGAAAAACCAGTGCAAATTAGCAATAAAAAATGCTAAAGCTATATATCACCAGCAACAATTTAGGAATAATATCTCTGCCTGAAGCAAATTCTGGTGATTCACTGGTAATTTGCTAGAAGCCTTTTAACTCGGTTCTCATTTGTAAAGTTAATGGTAGGTTATTTTGCATTGTGATTGAAAGACCTGAAATCTTAGTTATTATTTAAGACTATTGATTTCTCCAAATGGAAATTTACCCATATATTAAAGATCTTCCTGTCATAAATGATAAAGGCAATAGTAAGAATATTGTTTCCACATATTTTAAAATACTACTCTGGTGTAGACGCTGTCTTTGCTTGGGCATGAGGTTCACCTGCTGCTTAGCGTGTAAAGGACGTTCTCAGTTTATGCAGCTGCTTTTATGACAAGCATTACATGGGGCTTACAGGGTTTCTGCAGTCAGGGCCAACAAAGAAGGCAGTTCCCAGAATGGCAGGCTGCTTGGGGTGGGCAGCAAGACATGTACTTGGATGTCTTGCCTATGCCCTGACTCTGGAGATCCAGCTTCCTAACTTCTCTGCTGCCACTGAAGGGGACCTGAGGTTGCAGGGGGAGGTTGGGCTGTGGGAGGTTTTCTCTGTGCGACCACTGTGTCTCTTGCTCTTCCCCGCGCACCACAAAACCCAAAGCTCTAGGGCTGCGTTGTGGCTAATTAAGCTAGGATGGGGTTGTATCCTTCATTCCCATAGTCTGGCTGGAGCAGTGCAGCCCCGGCCCCATGCTTTGGCCTATAAGGATCAAGAGTCTTGAGCTGTCTCAGTGCTGTTCACGCTCCGTATCTTTGTGCAGGATACGGAGGGGTGCTGGCATCGGTATAATTGAGCATCCCTTAGCACTGGGAGAACTAACAGTCAGAGGTTTTTTCCCAACTCTAACGGGCATAATGCGATTTAAAATTAAAATACTATACCGCACAGGCAGGGAATAGTTTTTCCATAAATAGACGTTAAATCTTTAGTATTAATCTAATGAGATCGTGTTGAATGCAATGTAGCAGGGATCTCTCTGTTTAATTTTAGATAGGAATTTATGGCTTTGTGCTGATTTTTTTTCTTTAGCACAATTCCACAAAGACGTATCCTGTATGTGGCTTCTGACACTTCGCTGCCATGTGGGGGTGTGAAGATGGAAACATACACAGGTTGAGATGCCACCATAAGGGTGGCCAGATTAAATCTTGGTCCACGTAAGGGTCTACAGGGGAACAGAGGCTTCCAAAACAAAAACAGAGTGACGCTAGATCGTGCCAGCGAGCCCTCTGTGAGAGCTGTACACCTGGCTGTGTCCTGAGTTTGCTTCTTTCCAAAGTCTACAGAAATAAAGAAATAAAAACTGTTGGAGGAAAAATGCAGAGTTCAGTTTTCAAAGGTCAAATCTAGTATGCCAGCTGCTTTGTTTAATTCTATCCATTACTCACCGATTGCAGCATGGTAGCACAATAAAGTTTATTTGTGGTAAAAAAGAAGGCTCATAATACTTAACATTTAAAAATATATATCTTCATGGCATTTGTCCTTTTCGTTGCCTATTTGATTTGCCCATGCTAGAGTTGTAGGCATGCCCTTCCTTTTAGAGGTCGTGCAATTAGCCAGTGTGTGTGTGTGGTTTTCTCAAATAGCATTAGAGCCACACTGGGAATTTAACCAACTGCCTACTGAAGTTCACTCTGAATTCTTTTTCCCCGGGAAGTCATCAAGCTCCGTTCTGTGTGCGCAGTGTAATTCACCTGGCAACGCCTCGGTGAACTGAGGCATTCATGTAGTAGAAAAGAAACCTTTCCGTAATGAGGCATGTTTGAGGAAATAGTATTTTGGGCTCCATTCCTGGTTGTACACTGCTGCATACTCAGAATAATACTTAGCAGAGTTTTTGCTCCTCTTACACTATGATAACTGACGGTGGAATTTTTCTCACGGGCATCCAGTCCAGTTGGTGGAAAGGTGCCAACTGCTATGAGTTACACTTGTGTATCTTTACTCTTGATTTCCATATTTTGATTCTTGCTAGTAGAGAATTAATATGCAGATGCGTTTGTTAATACCTTGGAGGAAATCCTGGCTTCGGTGAGGCCAAGACTTTACTCCTAAATGCAAGATGACATATAAGGAGAACATTTGTTTGCCTTTGTTTTAAGTGTTTATGTTTTAATAGCTGTGGTTTTATACTGCTCTAATTTCAGCCCATCCGTGTCAATGTTAAGGCTGTGGAAAGTCTATGCAACAGAACATATCGGTGTTCAGACCTTATCTGGCTTGGGATCAGAAAAATACTTTTCAGTGTTAATAGCTCCTGAGATACCGTCATCTTAGTTGCTTTGAGAAATAAAGGGCTATGTAAGTGCTAAAACTGAATATTTAGATTACTATTAATTATTAGGCATTGACCATTTAATTCTATTCTGCATGTTTTGGAGGATGCTGTATATACTCTTGACACCTCAGTTCCTATAATGTATTTAGTTTGTGATCTATATGGCACAGGTTTCCAACAGACGTTTTGCTGAACAAGGAAAAATAGGAGTGGTGGGTTTAGGATTTTTTGAAGGAAAAAGAAATAAATATTTTGGAGAGTAGTTTTGTGTCTTAAGTCTGCTTAAATGAGCACCTATGCTCATTTTGCCGTGGAAAATATAATAACTCATTTAAAATGTAGCTAACAATACAGCAATTTTTTCATCACTGCTAATTTTCAGATTGCAAAAAAGGTTGTGTGGGTTTGTTTTTCACGTTTCCATCAGATGCATGGCATTCTTTTTACAGGCAAGTTATCTGGTGTATTTTCATTTCAAATTTGTCTTTATGAAGCCCATTATTTAAAAAGTTCTGGAAATATATAACTTTTTTTTTTTTCTTTAACTAGGAAACTTAGTTGATGGGTAGTCAGTTTAAATGTGCAGATTTCTGAGACAGTGCTGTTACTGTCTATTGTTTCTTTTAAGTAAATACCAGATGATGTTTCTATAACACAAAGGGAAAGTGCCATTTTCTCTCTAGATGTCTAAGTTCAGTTTCAGGAAAATTTAGCCAATCTAGGAAAAAGCTACAATCCCTGAAATCAATTCGAAATAGCTTACCTTCATTTGTTGTAATGTTTTTCCCAGTGAAAGTGGCTTCTTAAGCATTACAGATGGTATCAGAAAAAAATAGTGATTATAAGGATCTGGTCTGAGACTCGGGAGACCTGGATTTTAATTCTGTTCATCATCTGTTTGCCATAGGCAAGTTACTTTGCCTGCAGTTATGTCACCTGAGACCTCCGGGTCTGACTGCGATATACAGATATACAGATATGATATACAGATAACATAACTCCTGTATTTATTTAATAGCAATAATGAAATTTAGTTGATCCATCAGCTCCCTCATCCATTGCACATGTTACTGGTCCTGTGACAATGTTATGTTTTCACTTCTAAGTTTCATTGCTAATACGAATCAAGACCATTGTACTTCTAACTCAGTAGAAGATCCACCACTCCTTATGCTTGTTAGTTTGCTGGGGTTTTGTTGGTTTTGTGGTCGTTTGGTTTTTTTTTTTTTTGTACTTGGATTTTTATAGCAGACCATAGGCTTACAGAGTTGCAGTTGGCCCCACTCCAGCATCCTGAAAGCTTTAATCATGCCTTTGGAGGGTCTGTATTCCTAAACAGATTATTTCAGCAGATGTCAGTGAAATAAATCCTCCTGAAATAAAAAGACAGTGTTAGTTTTATGTCTCCTCCTCAAGTGAACTTATTTGTGAAAAGTAATGGAAAGAGAGCTAGAACTAGAGACTGAAATTCTTTGGGTTTTAGACTAGCTGAAACGTGTAGCAGCTGTTCAGACTGTTCGCCTTCTCCTCCAACACTGCCCTGGAGCACCTCGCAAGGCAGGGATGGGGATGCAGCTAATCCTCCTACCTGAGCCTTGGCCTCTGCTCTGCTTCGCAAGGACACCAACTAGTAGCAGGAGCGCTGGAGCTTTCATAACCAGGCATTGTAATGAGACTGATGTAAAGCCCAAACAGCTCGTGGCGACTACTTCTGTTCGCTACCTAGCTGACTTAAATTCAGACCGGCATCTGGTGCGAGGGTCTGTGCTCCAGTCAAACAGATGGTGTTGGGCGTTGCTTATACGTTACCCCGTAGCACACATGCGCGTAGCTGGGTGAATAGATGTGTAGATAAAATGATGCTGTATAATCTCTTGCCTGTCTCTCAACATTAGTGGAGCAGACTTGGATAGCCCTTTTACCTTCTGTGCAACCAAAATAAAAATAAAACTTTTCCCGCTGCCATGTAGATGTCCGTATTCACTGCCTATATTGTGAATGGTCCTGATTTTTATCATTAAAAGATTAGCAAAATCTCATAAATAATTTTTAGAAATCTTTACAAAATTTGCATCAAAAATAGGAGTTTTTCAGTCAGTACTGATCCCTGAAGGACAGTGGGGAAAAAAAACCCACCGGTTTTAATTTTAATTCTCAGGGATTTCTAACCTTTTCACCTTAGCCTCTATTCCTCTCTTGATTTGTACCCTCTGGTGGAGCGAGCACCTGCTGAAACTCGCCTAATTTTTCCTCTTGCGAGAAAAGCCCTAACGTTTCCCTGTAGATCAATGCGGCTTTTTGGATTGTCGTGTCTGCTCAGTGTGAATCTGTGTTTCTCAGAACCGGAGAGTGGAGAGGGCTGTCAAAGGGAAGCAGTCCTCCCTTAACAGGAAAATGTGGGGACTCCCAGCAAAAATACCAGTCTCTGAGTCTGTAATGACTTATGCATGTGATTAAACTTAAGCATATGAAATATCCTGCTGTATCCTCTTAAGAGTAACCCTTTGCATAATTAAAACTTAGAACGTCATCTTTTTTTTTTTTTTTCTCGGAGAGGATGATTTAAAAGTTGTGTCACTGTGATCAAAATTACTAATTTTGTCTCGTAAGTGCGACTGGTGATCGAGATGAAAAAAGATGGTTAGAAAATTATTATTGTTCCCATTTTTCACATCAGTGGTTTCCAGGCTCTCAGAATGTAGCCATACACAATTAATATTCACATAACTGCGGGGTAGGAATGAGTGGCAGAGGATAAAGTGGCAGGGCGAGAGAGGGAAGAATGCCGTGGTGTTTCCAACACTGCTGAAGCAAGTTTCACTTCCAGCTCCTTCAGCAGATTCTTGGGTTCCCCCACCATCCTCATTTTTACCTTTGCCACCAACAACTTGTTCCACCAGCTCAAGCAGCTGTCTGTGGGGCTCAGCACCAACTGAGAAACAGGACACTTTACGTATGGGGTCAAGAACAAGAGGCTGAAATAGGAAGCTTCTTTTAAGAATAAAAGGATAAAATGAGAATTGTTTATGAAAACCAAAACTCAGCAAACCGGTTACCGTTAGTAGTGACGTGGAACTGTGATCAGGGTAGGGTGCTCTCTCCAACAGAAGAGTGACATTTTCATTCTTCCCCTTCAAAATATTGCTATGAATGTAGCTGCTGAATTAGGTCTGTGTATTTGATAAAGTATTTTGCTGCTTGTTTGGGTTGTTTGTGTGTGTGTTTGTTTGTTTGTTTTTTACTACAGTGGACTCAATTTTAAATGGTCAGTTGTCCTACATGAAGTAGCTTTGGTACCAATATTGATGAAGATTCATAAGTAAAGAGAATCCTTAAAAGTAGTGTTGCATTTCACAAGATTTGAGGGAGTACGTTTCTTCTCGAGTGCAGCTCCTTTTCAGTGCCTGCCTCCCAATTTGCACAAATAATTGACAGCTCATTAACAACTCAGTAGGAGCTCTGAAAACCAACTGAGAAAAACAACTTCGGTACAACAGGGGGAACAAAGTATCTGCTCGTCAATTATGCTGATAGTCTCCAACCAGACTTAAAATGAGGTTAGAAAACAACCTAAGTAATAAATTATACAGGAAGAAAAGATTATGCTTGCATAGATAACTGCTGCAAGCTTTCACCAGGCTGCATGGGGTATTTAATCTGAAGTGTGCGGATGCCCGGTGGTTCCTGCCTGCGCTTGCTCGCGGACTCTGTGGACGTCTGTGGTGGGAGGGGGTCTGTGGTCCTTCTGCAACCGCACTTCTGCGCTGGCACTGCTGGGCCAGGGGAAAGACACTTCTTTGCACTAAAAATTTGCTATGCCTTCTCTTGGATTTTACTCCTAATTTTGTCAAATTAGTTAACGCTATTGTTTCTATCTGGATATTGGAGCTGCAGAAGGAAATTGCTTGTTTGTTTGCGTGTTGGTTTTTTTGTTTTGTTTTTGTGTGGGCTTAGGGAAGACTTGTGGTACGTATGGAAACGTGGTGTCCCACTTGGCGGTCAAACCCACTATCAACAGAGCCTGCAGCCAGCTCGGTTCCCAAAACCACTGGCTTCTCTTCTTAAGTAACAGTTCCTCTGTGTGAGAAAGAATTTTATCCTTCATTTCTCTGGGAAATCACCTAGATTTCAATTCCAGATCCTGCAACGTCTGCCCTCCCACCAGCACACTGCAGCTCTTGCCACCCAGCACGAACAGTGATCTCCTGCCAGCAATAGCTCATACCAGTTGTGCATGGGGAGAAAGGCAATTGCACCCTGCTTTTGCCTTCCTTTTTCTGTCTTATATGTGGGGTTCTGTTTGGTGATGTTACATGCATATTGGAGATTTAGATTGGTTGCTAGAAAAAGGAGAAACCATTTTGTCCAGAAAGAAAAGGTACTGGAGTAACTTTCTGAAAACAAATTATGACCTTTATCTAAAGAATCAAAGTAATATTTCATATCTGGCCTCATGGCAACATCCCTGTAATTATTAGTCTGATATGATGAATAGAGGGATAACATTCGGGAACATCAAGAGAAAAATTCAACACAGTGCTTTCTAATCTGGTAAAGAGCCTAATTACTGAGACATCTGAGGAGCTGCAACTCCAGTTGTGGTCTGGGTTATTTCAGGAATACAGCACGCCTACAAAGCTCTGGGTCTGGGACATTTAATTCAGATCACCAGAGTATACCAGGGAGGCAAATTACATGAACATCAAGTTGAAATTGGGGAAAGGTACTCTTTTTCTTTCATTTTTTGAAGTGTTCTAGCAATTAAATGGTGTTCTTGAAATAATTTATTTCCTTGGGAATCAAATTAAGATTGCAGCAGCCTGTGTTTTTAGCCATGGTAAATGAAGAAAACTGTAGTTAATGATTTTATCAATATTTTATGACCTTGTTCTTTAATGTGTAATTGGTGATCCACAAGGCACTGAGTAAAGCCATTCCCATAAGTAAATATTTTGATAAATCCAAAAAGCAATGGGCTATGCAGAATGAAAAGAAATACTATTTGGAAACATAACCATTGACAGCTTTTCTCCTTTTGGAGTATTAGTATTGCTTGCTTTTGTGTGGTATTTGTAATAACAAAAAGAAATTACAAGGAAACTGAAGTAGCCAGGAAAAGGTTACTTTGCATGTTGATATGTTTTTTGAGAGGAAGGCAAAGGCAAAACGCTTGTTCTAGAATGCTGCAACGTGATTCAGGAAGTAATCGAAACAGTATAATGCTACAGCAATAATATAATATAAATTGGATGCTGTTCCCACTATTAATATTTGTCTGTTGCAACTGGTAATTGAGTATACAACCCTTTAGTCTTCAAATTGTGCATGCACATACATCCTCTGAAATTACCAACATTGTTTACCACTTGATGATACACAGGATAACATACATAACCAGATTTATATATACAGTGTTGAAGGCTGGGCATAAGGTAAGTTCAGCTAATTGACAGCTGTTTAGGTCCAAACCACACCACCAAAAGTCAAACGCATGTCTCGCTGAACTCAGAAAAGAAGGTAAGTGCAGTCCACAGACCGACTTCTTTCCCAGCAGCAGAGATGCTCTCTTGAGGCCAGAGTTCCAGGTAAAGCTCTGCAGTGAAGGCTTCCAGTGTTGCCTCTCTCTGTTTTGATGAGTGGATACACAAAGAATTTGCTGCTTCCAGAGCTGTCAGTAGATTTGAATTTCTCATTTGCAGATATTTTCTAAGGAAAAACGAAACAGATCTTTACACAATTCTGTTTTTTACAGAAAAGTCTGGGCCTGGTTTGGTTACTTTGTATTCTACACTCTTGTCTCTACTGCTCACTGGGCAGATAACAGTTTCTTTATTATTTTTGGTTTTCACTCTTGCATTATTCAAAAACTTCTGTTTTGAATCCCAAAAGACAGAAAAACTTCATCATGCATTCAAATCCACACATATATTATAAGAACATCCACTGGTGATGAGCGTCATTGTCAGCTTTCACAAGCTAACATTAATTATGCACATAACTAAAAAGCACCATGACTGGGAATCATCATTTCTAATAAAAACACTGACTTCTAGTCATGGATCATTTTATCCTTCCTTGGGGGTATAAATCACTCATGTCACTAAGATATATGCTTTTTCTCTTTTTACTTTTTTTCTATGTAGAAAACGGTTGCTAGGAATGTGCTGGTGTGGTGAGGAGAAGAGGAGGAAACTCTCTTGCTTTGTCTTTTTGTCTGAACTTCTTGGTCACCTATGGTGAGATGCCAGGGCAGGTTATACGCCTCTGGGCTGGGGCAGGAGAGAAGATGCTGAGACTGAGTGCGAGGAACAAGGCAAAGTCAAGGGTAGATTCTGTGCAGCTGCTGTGATCCACCGTCTCATGGTAAAAGCTTTACTTAGGGGAGAGTGATACCCTTAGTATTTAAGGCTGTGTCATATCCCTTTCTTTCTGGTCTTAGGTGTGCAGGACAGAAAGACGCTTGTTTTTTTGGTGTAGAAGCTTTTCCAAAGGCGGAGGTTCTTTTTTGTGTTTCCTAGAGGTGGCCAGGTCCAGGACTAATCACGTGGTGATGGAGAGCTTGCTCTATTGCCTGGCACTTTCATTCAGTGAAACTTTTCCCTTGGTTCTTGTGATCCTGAACTCTGTAATGCATTTTATTTCCTAAGGTGACCTCATTGAATTAATCGGTTTTGGAGGAAGCTTTGACAATGTGTAGTGAGAGAAACAGAAATTCTAAAATCCTTCCAGAACATCAGTCAGGTCCTTCTTCTGTATATTTCTTATCTATTATTCGTTTCCTTGCTTTCCTATGAATATTTAGATTGTGCATATGGAAAAGTTGTTAAAGTATTTCTAATCTTGTCAGAAGATGGGAATACTAAGAATCCTGTTTATTTTTTATTTACAGCCTCTTGGAAAATGTTTCAGAAATGCTGTTGCATGCAAATTAAACCTAAAAGCAATCCTGGGGGCCATTGGCATGCGAAGTGGTGTAGATGCTGGTCACAAACATTGTACGGACCTTAACTAAGAGTATCTGAGGCCTGATTCAGGACTGGCACCCAACCCATGTGCTGTTGAGGTTGTGATCTTCTTCGCCACACGTTAGCTCAAAGTATGAAATTAGTAAATGAAAATTGTTTGGCAGTTGAAGGAACAGGACCTAGAATACCATGCAACTGCCTCAGATTCTGCCTGGTCAGCCACTTTATTTCAGGTGGGCTTTTTTCCTACTTCTCACTGATGGCAAGGTCATTTCTGTCTACTTCTGTGTTTGCCATCTCTTGTAGTCTGCTTGGCATTTGGATCTGCCAACACTTTGGAATCAATAGATGTACATGAACGGAGGAAGCCAGGTAAGGAGAGTGTGTCAGGATTACATCCCCTGCTTGAAAGCTGTTGTCAATGTTACAGTGCGTTCGAGAGAAGTGAGGCTTCCTGTGGAAGCAGCTGCTGCTTTTATACAGAATTTCTGAAATACTGAAGAAATGACAACTTGTTCTGCAAGATACTTTTCTAAGACTTTTCTTAATTCTTCTAGTATGGCTACACACAAAATGGAAAGGTATGTAGGTCCCAGTGCCGAGGTTGGCAGATGACAGTGAGCCCATATAGATTCACCTAATTACACCTGAAAACAGTGGCCACATTTGTGTGGTGCAGCACCTCCAACACAAAGGTTTCAGGGTTATATATAGACTTTTTATACTTTTTTTCAAAAAGTAAACATTTCAGAGCTGCTGCTCAGATTCTGAAATAGCATCTTGTTAATGTAGAGAAAATAGACCTTGTGGTTTATAATTTTTTTTTTATATATATATATATTTCTTGTTTTCCTTTTGTACATCCCTTTTCTCAGTGTTTGGTGCCTGTTTAGGGTATGTCAGTGTGAAGAAAGAAGTAGTAACAGGTGAAACGTGGAGTTTCTAAAGCAATGATTTTGCTGTGAAGGGCAAACAAAGACTTTAGTCAGGAGTATGAAAAGACAGAGTAAAACTTTTCTAAGTTTATTTTCTAAGAATCAGTGGTAACAAGTCACTTTCCTTATTTCCCTTTTTAAGGGAAGTTTCCATTTACCATGTGAAGCTTTTTTCCTAAAACAGTTTTATAAGATTTCCGAGTCCTCTTACGCAGTATTTACTAATATGATATGTGGTTAGAGAAGCTGTCTATTTTAACTTGGCATTCACTGTGTGAAGATGCCAGATCAGGTCCGCAGCTATACTTTGCCTCCCAGAAAGTTTAACACACTTATGTTAATACGAGCATGCCTTGCATGACAGCACTCTTCAAGCTGTGAACACGCATTTATTGACTTTGATCCGAGCAATTGAAAGAGTGGTGCAATGAGCAGTTCGTTCCACAAATATATATTCCTTATTACAAGCAGAGCTGAGGGGTTATGAAAATGTTCCCAGTTCAAACATCAGGCCTTTGAAACAAATTGAAGCAGTTTTAATTATTAAAAAAAATGAAATGTAAAAACTTTCAGAGTTTATAAGCCTCAGGGTGGCTTAATTAAAACTGAAGAGAAATTAAAATTATCAGAATTTAGGGCAACAGGAAAAGAAATGGTAGGTAGGAAATTTCAGGCTATAATAAGAAAAGAAATAGCTTTAAGTCACTTGGTAATTGTAGAGTAAGACTTCTCTCATGTGCTGGCTCAAGTTATTAACTGACCCAAATCTCTCTAAAGCATCTAGGTCTTAACCTTAAAATAAAGCTTTTATGTATGGATAGTTCTACAATAAAGTAACTTCACATCAGTTAGTTACAATGTTAATGGAAATAAACTACTGATAATTTATCGTAAACTCTTTTCACTGTAGTCCTTAAAATTGTAGATTAAACTACTTTTAGATTACAAATGAATCCATAATTTAAATTCAGACTATTTTCAGCATCACTGACTGGTGCAAATGTGATTCCTATTAGTCTGTAGTATTCCTGACAACAAGCGGGACCCACTTCTGTAAGACCTGTTGTAACCATTGTCCATAGCGGTCCGTTTGCTCAGGAAGATCCCTTCAGTTTCACTGCACTGACAATCAAAGGCTTTTTATTGATATTCGATGGTTTGTGTATAATCACTTCCTGTGCTAGATGCCTTATGTTATCCTGCAAAACGTAGCGCATCTTCTTCAATCAGGAGTTCACAGCGCTGTTTGTATTTATTTATTGGTTTTGCAAATATTTGTGTAAGGAGTGTCCTGCAGCACAGTGGCACCATGTCAGTGTGTCGCCCTGTGTGGTGGCAAACGGGGCCAAGCTCTCCAAGGGGACGGAGGTTTCTCCTCATGAAGTTCTTCGAGGAAATAATTGATCTGTTTTGCTGCTGAGGTATTTGCCTTCCTGGAGTCCGTGTTGTGTCACAGTCTACATGTGCATTTGTCTGGTTTTAGACGCCAAAGTTGAAGCTGCCGTCAGGATATTCTTCTTCTATCTACAACGAGGTCCATGTTAAACTTCTTCAATATCTACCTAGACTTGAGCTATTCAATCCATTCTTTTGTCATGACTTTTACACTGTTTTTGAGATTTGATCAAAGCAATTAGTTAATTATTATGCCAGTTCTTAGAGGCTAGTAAAAACTAGATTTTGGTTACTAAATTGTATTATTAGCATCAGATAGGAAGAGAAGAATGAAACTTTCTTTGATTTCAAGATGTCATCTTGATTTTTATGATTAGGAAACAAATTCAGTATAGCTGCATGTTCTAAATGAAAAGCCAAAGAGCAGCGGCAAATCCAGGTGCATCATTCCATGGCATCAAGCTATTATTCGAAGTTCATAATCCCAAGGCTTGGAAAAACATGGCATAGATGACAGACTGCAGTTCATTGTTGGATCTGTTTGTTTGAGTTAACACCTTAGCAATAAGTTATTTCTGTAATAAAGCCATGGCCAATAGAAAATAATTCCGTCTGCTGCAGCTGACAATTCAGTGTACAATAGCAGCTTAATATTGCATGAAGAAATTTTTCTAATGTAATTTTTATCAATCAGAACTCTGAGAACTTAATTATGTGTTTCCACCTACCCTTTCTCCTCTTTTTATTGTAGCTCTCTACCTGTCTTAAGGAACGGTGAGTTATCTCTTATCTTTCACAATAAGGAAGGCTTACCTAAAATGTTTAGATAACGTGATATAAATTCTCTTCCTGCTTATTTTTACAAAAATGAAAGTAGCAGTGTTGAGACAACCACTGCTGAAAGCTTCACATGCGATTGCTCTGCCTTTTCAGACTAGCCTGTGTTAATTAAATATAATAAAAGATTGTGTGTTGCATATCCTTACGTAACTTTACAATTACGTCGCGTGACAGATGAGTGAACACTGCTGTCCCTGTTTCTACACTAAAACACAAAAAGTATTCAACTTGAGGTGATTCAGGGACAAGGTTGGGGTAGAATGAAAAATGAGATTTTTACCTATGCTATAGACGTATTTTCTGGGATTTTCTCTTGTAACAACGTTGCAGTGATATCCAGCAGAATTTCTCAGCGTGGTGTTTATGCTGGGTCAGAGGTAGGTGGCTGTAGGGAGTATCACAGAGTTTTAGGTTCAGACAAGCCTTGGTGGGGGAAAATGGGCAAGAAACCACAAGAAGCGAGTCTGGCCCTTGGTGCGAGGATGGTGAGCAGCTCTGTACCGTACAGACTGCCCTGCTGTGGTACCTGCAGGTGGGACTAAGCCCTCAAAAGCTTCCTGAAAATTAATAGCATCCAGGGCAGCCTTGGTTTCAGAAGAGTGCAAAAGCATTTTCTCCGGGCACAGTCTGCAGGTCCCCGAGTGGGTGCATCATGTCCTGCTCCGCTCTGGCTTTTGATTTCTCAGAGACCACTTGGGGTTTAGTATTGTTATTCCTTCTAATCTATGGCATGGTTGTTGCCATTGTTCATTTTTTTGGTTCTGTTTTTCTTTTTTAGCTTTTAAAAAAGGATTTATAGGCCAGGAACAGAAGTGTTTTATTTACCCACAGCAAAAAAGATGGCAATAATATATTTTAACCTACGCTCTCTCTCAGTAATACCTAATTTCTAAGCTGGGGAAAAAAAGCAGTTTTGATGCCATTACCATTTTGTTGAGTCTTCATTAAGGGTGCAGTTTGTGATCTGGATTTTCTTGCTTGTCATATGTATTCACTGGTAACCCACTGGTTTTTAATTACCCCAAGGCATTCCAGGCCTATCTTATTTAGACAAGTGCACAGCTGTGTATTTTCTGGGGGATTACTATTTGAGCCCTATTCTGAGCATTATTGAGATGATAAAGTATAAATTTAGAGGTGGCAGGTTGATGTATTTTTCATAAGGGATGTGTGGTGGTTTGTAGGTACCAGGAGTTTCAGAGGAATCAATCTACTGCACAATAGCAGGGCTGATTGAATCATCCCTGTACATTCAGTTCAGATTCAGGCACGTTGTAGTACCATGCT
Source organism: Fratercula arctica (assembly GCA_947846985.1). Taxonomy (NCBI): domain Eukaryota; kingdom Metazoa; phylum Chordata; class Aves; order Charadriiformes; family Alcidae; genus Fratercula; species Fratercula arctica. The sequence goes on from CANTUZ010000006.1 coordinate 35,459,540, forward strand.
TCCTGCTTTACATGCTCAGTATTCACACTCTTCACTTATGAAATATTCACGTATTGTGAGGACCCTTTGAAAAAAAAAAAAAGTATTTAAAACGCAAGTGTTTTTGCGTGAACCAACTTGCCCGTCTGTATCTGGATTAGCAAACACTTCAGTTCTGATATGTACAAGCTATTCAAAAAGGCCTAATATCTCGCATGGTATGGTTGTTATCTCTAAAATGTAATTCAAGCGGAATGCACATGTGGCCAAACCGAAAAAGGGTATCTGTCCTGTTGATTAATTTACATAAAGCTATATCCGACATGTTCAGCAAAAGACTTGAAATGGAGCCCCTCTGTAGGTTTCAGGAAACCTGTCTGTTCTGTGCGCTTCTAACGTTGAAAATATTGAATAATACATTATAATTTTAAATTTTAGAACAAAAAATGAATATTGCAGAAGTGTGGTAAAATTACTGAAGCTTGGTTTTTTTTCCCCCTTTATAACAAAAGATCCTTTCCCTTTTAAAAAATTGCTTTTTAAAAAAATCTCCAAATACTGCTGTTATTTTCCGAGATGTAAAGTGAGCACTAAACTTTCTTTTAACTAACATAGAATGTTAATTCGTCGTAAAAACTAACAAAGAATATTAATACAGTGGCAGAAAAAAAACCCTAAAAACTTATTTTTTAATGCCAAGAGAGAAGATATCGTTACCATAGTTAAGCAGGCCATATATTTTTAAGTTGCCCCAGTGTTTGTAAATAGCACCTTCTCATACGCTGTCTTATCACAGCTGGGTGTCAGCATGGCCGAGTCCTATAGGGGAAAGTGATAACATCCCATTTTACAGCCAAGGAAAGACTTTTAATGGTAGTCCACTGTCACAGTCTAGGGATTTTCAGACATGCCAGGGCTCGAGCAAGGTGCGAGAGAGGGAGGAGACCAGTTTGGATGGAGGATGCGGTGCAGCTGCGGTGGTGCAGCGCTGGAGGAGCAGTAATTACCCCTGGCCATCAGCACTGACATAGCCATACTGCCATCCTCTGGTGCAGTGCTACACTGGGCACCTCTGCATGCTGGTGACAGACCACAGAGATGCACCTCCAGTCGAACAAGACCTGTTTTTTTCCCTTCTCTGATTCAGAAAGTGCGCTGGTTTTGTTGCCTCAGGTGTGCCCCTGCATCTCTTGGGGTGCTTCAGTGACCTGGCAGGTGAACAAATTCACTAAGATTCCCTGCCAGCTGGGTAAATAATAACAGAAATATTGTTTAAATAGTTCATATCTTGCAAAATCTCTCAAATTTTGGTCTCCATCTTTTTTGTCTTTATCTCATTCTCTGTGTGAATGGGGTTAAGGAAGGGTGGTCTGATGAGTCCTCAAATAATCTTTTAATTTGATAGTAGAGAGAAAAAGCATCTCAAAAGGATACCATTTCTTTTATCGATAATCATTTGTGTTTTGCGTAAGCCTTTGAATGTTCCAGGTTGTTTAAACATGTGAATGCAAGACTCAGCTGCTGAGCTTTTGTTGTCTGCCCGTAGCTGGTGCCTTGCTTATTTAATTGCTGTGAACATCTTCGGTTTGATGACAAGATATGTAATGAGGCATCCAGCTATCTGTGCATCTGTGTACACAGAAGCCTCAAGAAGGGAACAAACAATACGACATCTTAGTATGAGATATATAATTAGCTTAGCTATATATGTATTTCTGGGTATTTTCAAATTTTTTTTTCTCCTTTTCATCTGAATTTAAAATACAATTCTATCTTACTCAGCGTATATTAAATACCAATGCATTGTGTAAACAGATGCATGAAAATGTCATGATAACAAACATAATTTTTACCTGGCAAACTCAATTGTCACACTCTTCTCTTTAATGTAGGGTACCTCCTCCTTGTATCTCTTAAAAATACAGTCTTCATATATCTTGCTATTTGGTAAGAAGTTACGCTGTTAACAACAAACTAACAATATTTTCTTGAAGTTTTGTACTCTTTTTTTTTTTTTTTGTAGTTTTTCTGCCTAAAATGGTTGAATATGGCAAAGTGTCCAATGAAATAATATCAACACATATTTTATTAAAGATTTTTTTGTAAAAATACTCTGTTTTAAAGACTCTTTGTGAAAAAGAGTCTGACTATTTCTGTCTCTGAATTCTTCTAGCTCTGGAACGATAGATGGAAAAGAGAAACACGTAGTGAGAAGATCTTCATTCTTTTCCTCTTTAGGCTTGACAGGTCATGTCAGAGATGTACCATGTGCAGTCTTAAGCTAACAATTTTAATTTATTCAAGGGGAATTAAATGCCTACTTATCTTTGAGAGTATTAGCTTTAATATCTTTGATTGTTGACTGTTATTTTGTAAAGTGATGACAATGGATACCCTCCCTCCTCAGACTATAAAGTCTTGATGAAGGCTGTTATTGTCTGCCAGGGCAGAACTTGATGGGACATCACGACAGGCTTCTATGCACTTTCATATTGCAAATAATAGTAAAGATTTTACCTTAATAAAGTTATTGTTGGTTTTTTTTTTTTCTATTGAGCATGCACTATGACACCTTTATTCTTCATAAAAGAAAATAAGCAGACTTTTTTTTTAGTCTACTGGCAAAAAGAAATTAAATCAGTGTTAGACATTCTTTTCCTTTTTTTGTTTTTTTTTTTTTTTTCAGGATCAAAAATTATCTTTCTAAAAACCAATTTAAAAATATTCCTCATTTTTATTGCTATCCCTTTTTGCCACCTAGAGTACTTCAGTTTTATGTTCCAGAAATAATTTATTTCTTTTATCTTTTCTTTTTTTAATGTTGTGTCCTTGTGAAGAATTAAAGTACCTTGCATAATTAACAGCTCTATGCAATACGAACTAGAATTGATTAGCTAACAACAAAACCCTGTTTCTTCTGGGTTGGGTTACTGCAGCTGCTATAATTGTTAAAAGCAAAATTACAGAAAAGGGAAGAAAACAGAACACCATAATCAGTCCTACAGCTACCAGAATAGTAAGTGAGTTTAATTGCCTCAGTTGGCTGCATCACTAATGAGTACAATTTCCTTAGAAGTTCCATGGGCTATTTAATTACAGCTGGAAACTTGCATCTCTATTTCTTCCAAAAGACCGGATTTCCTTGGTGCACCTCCCTGGTGAAAACCATATGGTAGACCCAAGGTTACTTTACTTGGAAAATCTCAAGAGGTCAGAGTCCAAATCCCATCTCCGACACTCTGATCTGGTGAACGTTTCGTACTGCGTACGGCAAAACAAATTCTCTGCCCATTTGATAGGCAGGAGGTTTTTACTGCACAGTTTGCAATAAGAGTTCCAGATTTGGAAACCAATTTTAGATTAAGGAGGGACTTAACGTCTACCTTAATAGTTGAGGGTCTTTGTCTTGCTTTGTGCTTCTTTTCAAAATGCCAGAATTCAGCAGGTCTGCACACTTAAAATAATTCTTGGCTTTTGTCTTCCAACTCTTTTTTGATAAAGGGAAAAACAGATTTAAAAAAGAAATAGCTTATTGAACTGGAATAGATGTATAGCCCCAAAATAAAAATGAAAATAAAAATGAATACATTAGAAAGGAGATCTTAGCATATAGGGAAGAGGAGAGCAGAATCATCCAATCATTCAGAAGCCAGTTTATCATTAGACAGAACTAAGGAGATTAATTAAAATGAATCCTTTTTGATCCTCTCTTAAACTATTTATTTCCTCCCAACCGCCCCAAGTAACCCAAGTAAGGTCATTCGTAATTTTTTCTTCCCCCCCCCAAATTTCCTGTGGCTAAGTGGACTTGTAAAATGGGTGGGGGACTTTCTTCAAATGATAATTTTAGCCCTTGGGTGTCTGGCATAGCTGCATTTACCAGAAAAACAGTGATATGAGCAAGATTTCAACAACTGTATTGTCACAAAACCTCTAAGCAAATAACTTAAGTAACAGCAGGGCAAACTTTAGTTTTTCCTCCCCCTGGTTGCCTGCCGTCATCAGCAGGTATCTAAATCTGCTTTGTGTAGCAGATTCCAAAACTGAGGAACTTAAAGAGAATATGATACTGGGCCTTATCAGATATTTTAGCAGAGAGGGTTATGAGAACCTTAAAACTGTCTGTGCATGTGCTGTATGCAGTGGCTTTCTGCTATCTATTACAGCCCTCTCCCCACCCTAGCGAACCCACATACTGTTGAAAGACTGATGAGCATGAGGTCCCACGGGATTTAAAAGAATGGTAGTCTTCTGTGAACATCAATTCTCCTCATGTCCAGCTGCTTCCACGGAGGTGTCAAAGCCTTTTTTGCAGGACTTTCCTATGTTGCTGGTGACCAAAACTCTTGGGGAGCCAGTAAGGATGCTTTCAAGGAGGTAGAGCTTGGTGCAAGAGGTGCTGTTTAGCAGCAGATCCAGGCTGATGAAGAGTGAGATTGCAGATGGGTGAGATGACTAGGACACAGGTAGACCAGGAATCTGGCATTTGTGCCAGATTTTGTTTCCGTTGCCATTAAAACTCAAATTCTCCTGTGGTCCACAGCCTGCTCCTCCCTGTGCAGCCCAGGGTGCGAGTCAGGTGTCGCCTGATGGTGATGACCATAGCCATTAGGAGACTGCAGACTGGCAGACTGTACTTGTCTCTGTGTTGCAATAAAAACGTCTTTGATTCCATTACATTTTACTCAACATCTAGCTGTGACCCCTGAGGACTGCTTCACTCATCTGTGTGTTGAGATCCAGATTTGTAAGCCTTTAAAGTTGATAGATCATTTCCTTTTATGTTACATTAAAAGGGCTGTAAGGAACACCCAGTGATAATTTATTGAAAAGACAATTAACAATGAGGTTAATGACAGTGATACATCTGAGCTGTGATTCAATCTGGTAAAATAATTAGTACTTTCAGAAATACACAGGGTCTCTTTTTTTTTCTTTTTTTTTTTTTACACGAATTAAATACATAACTGTTGTATTGCAGTCTTGTGGATTCATAGTTTTCCTTTAGTCTTTATCATGAGGGTTAAGGTTTTGCCGTTTTAAAGTTTTATACGTGAATTCCCCGTGCGCAAGCTGTGCGACGCTACCAGCGGTGCTCGCGTTTCTAGGCTTCGTGAGGAACACGGGTACAGTGGTGCTGCAGATTGATTCCAGGAGGCTATTTGTAGTTCCTCTTGTTCCACGTATCATAAACATCCCAGCAGAAGGCATAACTGTGTTAACCCTGCTTTTACAGCTACTTCAGCACCAATTTAACACTGAACGCCTCATGTCAGTTGTTGCCAAAACAGGAGAAATCTGTTGCTGCTTTGGTGGTTACGAGGCGTCGTGGGCAAAGAGTGTTCAGCGGAATTAGTGCTGTCACCCCAAGACATATTTGTGGGATTAACTGAGGATGTTCCTCATGACCATTCCTCTTGTCACTAATTATCTCTTATACCCTTTCTTCGAAATTAAAACTGCACACCTAGGCTTTAAGAGTGTTTTGGTGAATTTGTCTTTGTTTAATGTGAGGTTTAAATTATTTTTGAGAAATAATACAACTAGTGTCTGATTTGTAGTATGGATGTGGTTTGGGTTCTCTGCTGGTGGGGGAAGCAGAGGCGGCTGGCTTTCAGTAGTAAGTTCTATGACATAGGAAGACATTATCCATATCTCAAAGAGTGCAGTAAGTTAATTTTCCAAGCAAAAATGCATTTACATATATAACACACTTCGGTATGACAAATGTATTAAATTCATCAAAGCACGTATTTTTGTTTAGACTGTTACATTTTCACCATGTTTGAGTGTGTCTTTGAGTTGTTTTGACATTGATAGTGACATGTTTAATAGATAAGAGGTGCATTGTTTGTGACAGTTTCATTTCAACTGAACTTTTGAAGAAGTCATTTCTTCTTCCTTGCACACACTCAACCTCCCAAGCCAAATGTGTTTCTCAAAATTTTTTGCATTAAAATCACCTAACTAAGTGCATCAAAACATGAGTTATCTCAGGCATGAGAGACAGGCTATTGATTGAAGTACAAGGCTATTTCTTTTTCTCCTAAGCCTTGTCCCCTGATTACTCCGTGCAATAGAGTACCTGTCCCTCAGCTCATGTGGTAGATGCGAGTAAGAAGCGAATATCCCAACAGTAATTTACTGCGTTGAAAACTGTCTCCCTATTAAATGTGAAGTATTTATTTTCTGTTATCTTCTGTAGCTACAGGATGCTGATCCTTGTGTGGTGTTGGATTGATAGTAAACTTTAAAAACATAGCAATGCTTTTTCTTGTTGCTGACGTTGAGGTGAGTTGCAGTGTCCAAAAGTGAATTACCTTTTTTCTTTTGTGCCCCAGCCTGCATATAATACATCTTTTTTTGGTACTTCTGAGGTTTTTATTTCAGTGCACAGAGGGCTGTCACGTACTGTTAGGATGTGAGTCACTTTCAGTGTAAAAATTCCCAAGTAAAGAAGGTATCACCTCTGTTTTTAGATAGCTTGAGATTTTGTTTTTAAGAAATCTGATAATTCTGCTCTTAAACAGATTCTGTTTGCAGTTTTAACCTTCCTGCTCATGCAGAAATGCTGATACTTTGCTTTATTGTCTTCCAGATTAAAATGGTAGAATGTTATCTGTGGATTCTGTATTTTCAACCCCAAAGATTTACGAATTTGTGCTACCTAGCATAAACCTCAGAGCACAGGCTTTGTGTTCTGGAATCTGGGACTGTCCATTTCCCCATGTACCCTGGGTATGTCTGTGCAGCATGTTCCTCACAAACATTTCACCTTGTGAGGCTGGCCTTCCAGACTGTAGAAATGCCATGATTCTGTTGCAAAATTTGACGCTTTTTGTGGCTGTCTCCAAACCAAACAATTTCTAACGCATCCTGCAAGGCCAATTTGTTGGATTACTTGATTTTGCCTGAGCCGTATTCCTTGCTCCTTTACTGAATATTCTGCTGATATTTAAAAACCGAATGGTCAACAATAGTTCCATTTTCCTTTTCCATTCTCAAAGGCAGAAGCGCTCTGCTCTGTACCAATATACTTGGTACAAGGGCCGTTTTCTCATTACTTGATTGTCAGTTTTTACATACTCTTTCAGTCTTTTGATACAGGTGAGGTGAACTTTCAAACTAAGTTTCCCCCGAGTGGCCAGGCGCTGTGAAGCCCCTCTGTCTCTGTCTGAGCTGGCTGTAGGGTCTTTGGTCTGACCCTCCTTTAGCCTAAACCGCCCCCCTGTGCTCCCTCTGTTGTGCCGGAGCCCCGCTACCTCTGCAACCGGCTTCTTTCCTCTCTCTCTGCACACGTGGGGAAAAGGAGAAACCCCACGAGCATGGCTGGCATTCAAACAAGCAGCTTTGTGAACTCTGTGAAGAGGTCCCAGATTTTCATGTCTCCTGCTGCCTTGACACCTCTGCAGCAGAGGGAAGGAGGCTGGCTAGCGTACGTAGGACTGCAAGGAAGTTTATTAAATAAAAACTCCCAAATTTCTTTATTAAGCACGGGGGCAAGCATTATCTCTGCCTATTGTTCCCGTTTCTTCTGTTCTGCATCCACTGGGTGCAATCCCGACAGAATGTTTATCCAACAGGTCCCTTCCAAAGGATTTTACATTTCCCCCCACCCTATCTGGCCATAACCGAAGCAGTGCTCTTCTCAGGGTAATGCCACAATTGGGAATACTCCTGGCTTAAAATGATGCTAATGCAGACACCAGCAATTTTCCTGCATGATCCAAAGCTTCCAAATGTCTCTCTTAGAAGTTCTTCCTTGTACCATTTGAAAGGATTATGTGATTGCATTTCCACATCGTAGGATTTCTTGTTGTATCTTCTTTATCATCTTCATATACTTACTAAGACACTTTTTCTTTAAGCAAGCTGCTGGAAGTTGTCTTCAATTAACCAGTAGGAACGTATGTTATTAAAGAGGGCATTTTTTTCTGGAGTGCAGGGGGTGTGGGGTGGAAGTGATGACTCGTTATTATTCAAATGTATTCATAATTTATTTTTTCTTCAGCATACATGTCATGCACAGGCTTTTCATTTTACGTGCCATGTACAATACCTGTCATGCGTGCTTACTTAACTTCAAGACAGAAAGAAATGACAAAAACGGTGCTGTTGAGTAAGAACAGTCTCAGTTGCATAATTTCTCCTCTAATGTCTATATTATGATACTGTGAAGGGGTTTTTTTTGGCATTTTACTTTTAGTCCAGAAGATTCCCAGCCTGTTATCAAACAATTATATCATGTAGCTGTTACGTTATAAAGCTTAATCTGACTTGATTGACAGTTGTACAGTCATAGCGAGGAGTGATAGGACTTGTCCTTTGTTTGGGATAAGATGTTTACTTTTTCTCCAAAAATGTTTTGTTGAAGATTTCTGTAAAACTTTAGATGTTTTGTTGTTGTTGCTAGTGGGTTGTTTTTGTTTTTTGTTTTTGGTTTTTTTTTTGTTTTTGTTTGTTTGTTTTTGTTTTGGTTTTGGTTTTTGGTTTTTTCATTTGTTTGTTGTTGTTGTTTGTTTTGGTTTGGGTTGGGTTTTTTTTTTTTTTGGCTTTTTTTGGTTTTTTTTGCTGTTGCTGATAGCGGTGGTTACACCTGAACTGCAGGTGGGTCTGCCTTGGGGTGCTGTACGTCTGTCAGTTCAGACTGAAACCCTACTGGAAATGACCATGGGCCGCTGCCCAGCCTGAGTCTTCTCTCCAGGGAGACCTTAGTGTGGTGTCAGTGCCTGCTTGCGAGTGTGGAGAGAAAGAGGAGTAAAAGAAGTCTTGTGCTGTAGAGCTTTCGCTGTTATAAAAAGGACTTGGCCACGGAATGCATCCAGGCTGTTCCAGAGACTGGTAGAACAGATATAACCATTGAGACTCAAAACGTGCACTTGAGTTTATGATTTTGATCTCTTTGCAGAGTCAGAATCAAGGTGAGATAGCCCTTAGACTGCTTGTAGTGGAAAGGAAAGATGCAGATTTCAGGCAAAAGTAGCAAAAGGTAACAAACTACCCAAGGATCGTGCTGCATATGTGGTTGCACAGGAGCCTGGGAGAAAACAGTGAATGTGCTTCTCTGACAGCCGTAGAAGACAATACCCCCAGGTGGTGTAAACTGGTTTCCCATCAAAAAAGCTTCTGAGGATGAGTCAAGCAGCATTTGACAGGAAGTTTGCTTTTTAAAGGCCATTCTGTGTGGGAGCAGATGGCTCACTGCATTCCCAAAGTCTGCCTCATGCAAGTGAGAAGGCCTAAATATGTCCTAAACTGCTGCCACTATTAAGCTTCACAGATAATCCTTCCTACCTCTTGCAAACACTCCTGTCAAAGTTAGATTAAATCTTTCCTTCAGTGTAGATGAGGGCACAACTGAGCTGTACTGAGAAGCAGAACATTTTACATAACGCACAGAACACGGCAATTTTGTGTTTGTTTTCCTATCAAAGTGACTCTATGTGACAATGTGTAAAGTACGTACAGATGGCAAGAGCAGTTATGTTATCAAGTTTGCTTCCTCTGCAGATGCTTACAGAAAAATAATTCTAGCTCCCCATCTAAAAGTATAAATAAACGAGGAAACAAAATAGCTTTTCCCTCCACCAGCAGAATAGACACTTCAAAGTTTGTTGTTTTTTTTTTTGTTTTTTTTTGTTTTTTTTTTCCCCCAGAGTATGGTTATACATAATTAAATGGGACAAGGAGTCTTCTGAAGATCACTGTATTTCTCAGTCATATGCCTTTCAAATTGCATCATCCAGTTAGCTCCTAATTTTTTTGTACTAATTAAGTGTCCTTGTACATTCATTGCGAGAAAGTTATTTGCATAGCCTGTAACCTGATGGAGACACGCAAAATAAGATGATTAGTGAAGGGAAGCTTCATTTCACTGCACATCTGTGTCTAACCATGGGTCCTTAGGACATTTGGCCTTGTCAGAACCAGTTAGGAAACCTTGCTTATTTGAATTTTTCCAGGAAATGTTTTGGGATTTGCACAGCTGAGAATGCTCGGTTTGTACTGAAAGAAACTGAAAAGCCCAAATGCAAGAATCCTTCCAAATTAGTGAAAAACGCTAGCCCCTCCCCATCAAATGCAAGAGGTTCAACTATTATTCTAGTTTTCTTTCTAATGATAACTTTATTTGTTTATTTTTACACCCCTTTAAATAGGTACGTAAAATAAAGAAATTTCACTTTCATGATGGTGTAAGTACAACCACATTGGAGAGTTTTCAAAAAGGAAAAAAAGATACGAGTCTAAAGCAGGGTTAAAACTATGAAACATTACAGAAAGAAAAAGAACAGAAAAAGGGAAAATAAGGATGTATGTAGTATCTATGAATTCTTTATTCTGAATACTTTTCCTTCTTGAAAAGAAAGTATTATTTCTTGTGTTTTTAAATGAGTCAGTGCTATTGCATAGGTTTTTTTCTGATGGAATTGCTTTTTTATTAGTGTTTTCATGGTGTTGTGGCTGGAAAATAATTTGCGTAAAAAATGAAGATACAGAATAACAAAATAAAGCAGTACAAAATACCTACAAGAAAACAAAGTCTTTTTTCTATTTTTGTGGTATTGCAATAAATAGTGCATAAACAAAATTTCTAAGTTTCTTTATCTGTAGTACTCATTGCTTTTACTTCCTTAAACACATAAAATGTTCATTTTCTTTATATCCAAGATGATACTTATCAGTTTTTTGTGTGGCAATGAAACATTTCTTTTAAATTCTGTTCATACGGACAAGAACTGAAAAATTAATGATTACTTTTTCTTTCTTGTGAGATATTGAACAGGAGAGATGAAAATGTTCATCTTCTGTGGTGAGATTCAAGTGAGATTCAGTAAACATCTGCAGTCTTTTTCAAGTAATTCATAAACCAAAAATATTTTGTTTACTTAAAACATGATGAAAGTGAAATCTCTTTGCTTGATATAGATATTTAAAAATTCAAATGGATGAATCAAAACATTGTTTTATAAAGAAATAATATTTCTATAATTTTAAAATTAATTCACTTCATTCAGGAGCTTCCGAGTCCCTCACTGATATATTACTGGCACCACCTCAGCACATTTTATTTTTGACATTTGTCTTTGACCTTTTATGCCAGTTTAAATGCTTGAGATAAGATACTTCCAGTCAGCTGATGCAATAAAAAATAAAAGATGTAGGATGTTGTCACCTTGTCAAGCCCCGTAGCCCCCTCGCAGAGGTCAATCATTCATTTCTGGTGGGAAATTCTGTCTCTAGATGTTGGATGCCAGTGGAAGGATCAGGAGGTCTCCAAGATGTGAGGGGAGGTACGCAACACGCATCTGCACTGCTGCTCAGGCAACGAACAAAGAATAAGGATAACTTTGTGCACTAGGGGAAACTTCCTTGTCAAAGAATTTCTTTTTATCAAATTTTATACTAGATTTCATGATGGCTTTCCAGTGTAATCCTCAAGTGGGCTGTTGGCCAGTGTAGTCTTTCTGCAGAGGGAACCCTGTAGTGAACCTTCTTGCTGTTAGCAGTGGACATTGGTCCTTTAGACCAAAAGGGGATTTAGAAGCATTCATATGATATGGCATGTGGTGTTCGAATGCACATATACAGAGTGTTATAGTTACCTGTCTGTGCCACAGACAATGTCTGACAGTAATGCAGAAGGCAGGATCAGAGGTCACGTGGGTTGATTCTGACATCTCTTAGCCCTTGACAGTAACCCTAAATACATTTTCTTCTTCCAGAATTTTTATCTACTGCAAAATTTAAATTCTGATTTTGCACTTGTTCTGATAGTTACGCATACCTGAAAGATGTTTAAGTAGTGTAAATCTCAGTGAAGAAAATCTGTGCCTGAAATATTAATCCTACAAGTTGAGAACTGGAAGAGAGAGAATCCAAGATGATTGGTACAAAGCAGAGCTTTCCTTTTCACATCTACCGGTACATTTCAGAAGCAGGAGTTCCAATAATACTTAAAACCACCAGTGGCAATAATTTGAAAAGCTGTGCATGGTAATGCATTTCTTGGCAATTACACACCATGCCCTATACATCAGTAAGGTCGTATTAGTTCGATCTCCTAGAGGGAGAAAATCACTGATCAAGCAGCCATCAGGGACTATAAATAAGGAATATCGGTGTCCAGTCTTTAACATGAATCATATAAAGATTTTTAAGTTTGGGACAAAGTGGAATTGTGAGACTGCCTCTAGGGATTGCTTTTCATTTATAACAAGTAGCTCACAGAAAAGAGGTACTAAATTTAGTTGAACAAGGGCTGCTTCCCTGAAACACACAAATATGCACACAAACCTCGTATCACTCCACTGCAGGAGGGACCGGTGTGTATTTTCCATCATTTTTCACAAAAGTGTAAGCTGACCCCTTCCTCCTAAGGACTGTTTTAAATACCACTTTTGATCTAGTGAGTAACCCTGCACTCTGTATCCCACTTGAGTGGGATTTTTGCAATTGCTTTCAGTTTAACTAATTTGGTTTTCATAGAATCATAGAATGGTTTGGGTTGGAAGGGACCTTTAAAGGTCTGGATTCAAGTGCTGAATGATTTATGAAGCGAAACTCCTAGATTTGCCCCACCCCAGGCTACTTTTCTCCCTATGTGAAAAGCTACATGACTTTTTATAGAGACCATAAAAATATTCTATCCATTTCTGTCTTGAGATACTTGTTTTTCCAGCATCACTACTGGTATGTTCTACTCGCTTTGTATCATCTCTATTTTTGTGTCCTATCATATGGAAGGATGAGGTTAAGTTATTTGATATTTGTAACCAATTAAATTGTTCTTAGCCCTAATTACAGTAACTTGATTATACTTTAAGAGGTTTTAAGTGGACAAATTCTGTATTCTGTTTTTGATGGAATTTCTCTTCTTCATCTCATAGCCATTTAAGATGAAATCCCACACTACTGATGCAACTAGACACCTCCTGAGTCCCCTTCCAGCTGGTGCTAATTTGTGATTTCTAAGTCCTACCTGTATAAACAAACCTCTGTAATTTTACTGATGACATTGACATTGTCCTAAGTGTAAAAAAACCAAACCAAACCCAAACAAAGCCGCCCCAAAAAACCCCACACCAAATCCCCCACTCTGAAATGTTTAATGGACATTTCATTTAGTGTGGATTTTGAGTTTGCTGTTTAAAAGGTAAGAGTGAAAGAAATGTAGGTACTGATTTAAAAAAAAAAAAAAAAAAAAAAAAAGATAAAATCGTCAAGCTGATAATATTTTTCTAGATTCTTCGTTTGCTTGTCAGGTTAGACTCATAGGTTTCACAAAGAACACGCACTCTAACAGGACTGTGTTCTACTGCTTTCTGTAACTAATGCTAAAGCATACAGAATTGCAGACATATTTCTCAGAGCTATTCCTGTGCTTTTCCATTGTGATTTATTGGTGTTTAGACTTTTGATATAAACTAATATTCAAGCACTATTTTTGCCTAGCTTTAGTAAAGAGGAGGGTAAAATAACAGCAGAGTAATTTTGACAAATGGAGTTTAAAATTCAGTTTAATAAACAGCAAAATATATGAATTTTTTACATGAGCTGTATATTGTGGAGGAAAATATAAATTCATCCAACGTTAAGTAAAAAATTCTGCTGTAATGCAAAGGACTTATTTCTTGCTCAAATAAGAAAATTAATCTTAATGAGGAATCAAAAATTCCAAGGGATCCATAGATGTAATTGGGTAAAATAAGTTAATATAAAGTAGAAAAGGCTGAAGAACTGCTTGTTATACAAACTCCTGATAACGTGCGTGAAATCAATGTTATATGCACTGTAACACAATTCTCTTCTAATAGGATAAGCAGACTCCTAAAATAATCTTGTTCAATCAGTTGGTCAAAGTGGTCATATTTCCCTTAGAAAAACAACCAGTTTGGTATATGTTCAGAATTGGAACAGCTAAATAAAAATTGAAAGAACTCTATAGCTGTGGATATATGCTCCCTAAAAAAGGTTTTACTTAAACTATTAGCAAAACTTGCTAGTTGGTATTTTCTTCTTCAGCAGAATACTCTGAAACATTATTTGCCTCAATGGACTATTCTGCTATGATTCACCATATCATTCCTCTTGCTTGTTTTTCTAGAACGAGGTAGGTTTTGCTCATTTGTTTCAGAGCGCGGGCACTCAGTGCAGCCACAACAGGCTCGGAGCTGGCTGGGTAACTGGTCTTCAGCAACCTTGGTTGGGGCTGCCCTCAGGAGTGGTGCCCAGGGGCAACTTTGGCCTGGCCTCCTTTTGATGGCTGATGTCGGGAGTCCCTAGTTATGGGACGACCTACGATATTGAAAATTACTTTTCCAGTTGAAACAGAAAGTTGGCATTTCTGTGTAGGTGTGTGAGGAGAGGGCGACAGGTGTCTAGGGCAATGAGAGCTCTCCAAAAGAATTTGGTGTGGCATCATTTTAGAGGTTAAGGACTTTCTGACATAAGTGATACTTTCTCTGTGCAATTCTAGTTGTGCAGTTTGATAAATAGGTGGAAATAAAGAACTTGAACTTGCATGGGTCAGCTTGGGACCACACATAAGAAACGAAGGAATGAGGTCTAGGATATTTGCTAGAATGGCTGAGCCTATCTTAGGGTAACTGGTTTTAGTGTATTTTAGTTGTTACTGCTAATTGCTTAAAAATATCTTGGTTATGTGATGAGAATTGCACCATATTCAATCCCGTCCTTGCTTCATTTTTCTCTTACAAAGGTATCTATTAGGGTAATCTGTGAATTGCTCTGATGGGCAGGAGGTATAGTCAAGTGGTGAAAATAATGTTTATATATTAACTCTGTAATGGTATGACATCTTAGTATGATGCATATTTAACTTAAAGTTATGTTTAACATATGTTAAATAGCTTGTGTAAGACTAAATAAAATACAGATAGAATAAAAGTTATTTTTTTTTTCTTGAAGAAAAGCAGAAATTAAAACTTCCTGTCTAAATCACAACTATTTGAATAGATGAATCCTTTAAAATTTTCTCCTTTTCACTGTTGTATCTTTTAAGACAGGGGACATGCAGAGAATACTGCAAAGCAATGATAATTATTTGACTACCACCAGAGAATTGAAACAAAGGCTGACTTACCAGATCGAACCCACCAATCTGTATTGTAGAAAACAATGTAGTCCTCTGTCTTTGTCTTACAGCTTACTTTTCTTTCAATAGATCAGACAATTCCTTCTCATTGCCTTTGAATTCTAATCATACCCTTTTTCTATTTCTCTTTTTTTCACATACTCTTTCTGAGAAAACTGACTATAAATGATCTGACTTACCTCAGCCCTTGGCTTGCCCTCCCTTCACCCCTCACAACCCTGCCTTTTTATCTCTTGGCACTGGATGTAGAAGTTTCTTGCATACACTGTGTCTGATCTTATCCTCACCCATATGCCAGTGACCTTCACTTAATTCATCTCCAGATCTCTCTTGTTCCTCTGACTTTCCCTCCCTTATCATTCTTTTAAAGCTCTCTGCTTTTTTTTTTTTTTTGTCAGCCATAGAGCAATGAGGATGCTGTGTAGTAAAACCTTGTGTCCCATGTGAGTACCCAAAATTCATCTTCTCATATCACTAAGCTCATCCAACGTGCCCGTTACCATTGTTGTTTGGAGACAGTAAAGTCAGCTCCTGCATCTTGATTTCACCAAAATCTCTACAGAGAAGAACCTCTTACAAAGATTCATGCAGATTTGACTGGTTTTCTGACTGCTTTTCTCCTTTTACTTATCATCTCTGGTAGATTCATCTGAAAGCACAAGGTCAGCTACTCTCCTTACCTGAGTTGTTGGCAGACCCACTCTTTTACGTGTTTGTCTCCAGCTGTCCAAATGCAAACAATCAGCTTGCAGTCAGTATAACAGGCCAGAATTCTTATTCTTTACCCTCAGATTTTCATTGTTATGATTTTCTCTTTCAATTGTTAAGAAAACACTGCCTTCTTTTGGCCATTTAGGCCGTAGTATGCATATCATCCTTCATCTTCTCTGACTTGCAATATCCAGGCCCTACACACATAGAATCATAGCATCATTTAGGTTGGAAAAGACCCTTGGGATCATTGAGTCCAACCATGAACCCCACTCTACAAAGTTCTCCCCTACACCACCCACATCTAAATGACTCTTAAACAAATTCAGGGATGGTGAATCCACCACCTCCCTGGGCAGCCTATTCCAGTGTCTGACCACTCTTTCTGTGAAGAATTTTTTCCTAATATCCAGTCTAAACCTACCCTGTTGCAGCTTAAAGCCATTCCCTCTTGTTCTATCGCTAATTACCTGTGAGAAGAGACCAGCACCAACCTCTCTACAATCTCCTTTCAAGTAGTTGTAGAGAGTGATGAGGTCTCCCCTCAGCCTCCTCTTCCTCAAACTAAACAGTCCCAGCTCCTTCAATCGCTCCTCATAAGATTTATTCTGCAGGCCCCTCACCAGCTTCATTGCCCTCCTCTGCACTCACTCCAACACCTCAATATCTCTCTCGTATTGAGGTGCCCAAAACTGGACACAATACTCAAGGTGTGGCCTCACCAGTGTTGAGTACAGGGGGACAATCACCTCCCTACTTCTGCTGGTCACACTATTTCTAATGCATGCCAGGATGCCATTGGCTTTCTTGGCCACCTGGGCACACTGCTGGCTCATATTTGGCTGCTTGTCAATTAGAACCCCCAGGTCCTTTTCTGCCAGGCAGCTCTCCAGCCACACTTCCCCAGGCCTGTAGTGATGCATGGGGTCATTGTGTCCCAAGTGCAGGACCTGGCGCTTGTCCTTGTTGAAGCTCATTCCATTAGTGTTGGCCCATCGATCCAATCTATCCAAGTCTCTCCGACATCTCCAACACTGTATCTTTTCTTTCCACGTGTTATAACTGAAGTCTATCTACTGCATCCATCCCTTGGATGTGACAAATACTAAATGCTTTCCTTGTATTCGCTTTCAGCTCCAGAGATCTTTCTCCTGGCTCATTCCAGCCAGTCCCTATTAGTCCCTCTCTGTGGAAGTTTTTCCTCCCCAAAGAGCTGCTTCTCCCCAGTGTATCCACATGCACTCTTAGTTGTTTTTGAAATATCAACCCTCATTTCCAGTTAGCCCACGGTATTAGCCTTCATTCCTTGTTACAACTCTCAAATACTCATGTTTTCCCTTTTGCCATATTTCCTCAGACTCTTGGAATATTAATATGTGAAAATACTTCATTAACTCCTTTCAGATACTACCGTAAAACTACATGTTTTTACTGCCCCGATTAAAATAATTTTGACTGTTAAATGTGGAAGTGTGCTAAGGTTGCTTCTTGTCACTAAACAGTTTTTGTCTTTGCCTTTTTCATTTAGTTTCTCTTAAACTTGGACTAAAAGTTGTTTAGGGCCAGACCTCCTCTTTTTATGAACTGATTCATAGCACTTGGAAAGCACATACTTCCTAGGAGAATTTTTTTCAATCGTCTTGCAAGATCACTATATTTTTCTCTTTACCCCCCTTTTCCTCGTAGGCAAGAGCGTTACTTTCACATGTGCATTTCTCATTAAGGCCTGACTGTTCCCATGAGAAATTCAGAATCTCACTATTTCGGCTAGATTAGAAATCTAGACATATGCAATTAGAAAGCAGATGATAATAAACTGTTTGATGTCAAAGCCATTGAAATTGTTTTAATTCCAGCCATCCTTAAATAGAGTTTCTTATTCCTTTTTTCTAAAGTGCGTTTTCTTGAAATAAGGATATTTTCATGTCATGGTAAGGCAGATACATAGAAGTTGAGCATAACGTGTTTATCTTTCTCTGACTTTCACCAGGCCATTGGCTTTAAAAAATCAAGTTTGAAGTCTGTAATTTCTCAGAGGTCTTTAATTTTGTTTTTAACAGAGTCTGCTCAACTTCTAATTTTCATTACTATTTCCCTCTGGTGATGCCTCCACATCTGCTACATAAGCAGAAAATTAGAGATGAGTCGAATATGGAAGATCTCCAGGGTCTTCGGAAAAACAAGCATAACTCTCTCCAACAGCACCATACAAACAGTAACATAGTGTTTAGGTATGCTTAGGTATAGCTTCAAAATATTTGTGTGTGAAAGAAAATAGCTAAAAAAGAAATATGAGCAGTTTTGATTAATCATAGTTCTGTTTTTATGTCTGTGTGCTCTAAAATCAAATGTGCTCGTTTTCTGCCATCTCTTAACTCTAATTTCTGGTATGTTGTAAGAAGCTAATACTGCGTACGGTATCCTAGAAAGAAATTTATGGGGAAGCTCTGAATAACTGCCTTGTTCTAGCTCATCTGAAGTGAATTTTTCTTTCTTCATGAGGGGAAAAAAAGTGATGCCTGACCTTCAGTAACGAGGTTTTGTAACCTTGGAATTGTGAAGAGTTCATTTCAGCACAAAGTTATATTGAAAGACAGCCCATGGGATGAAGCTTCAGGATGTTTTTTTTTACCACAGTGGTTTAAGAATCTCCAATATCTGTGCTTTAATGTTAAAAGGGAAAGAGAACACCCTAGAGAAATGATAACAAGAAATCCATTATTGCCTAGATCCAAAACTTCCACCTTCAGAAAGCATATTCAGCTGCTTTTTGCTTTTGAAACCCTCAATTCTAATGCTTCACCGAAAAGCATTTGTTAGGTACAGCCAGGACTGTGTACAGCCTAACTGCTGAGCACATAAGTACCTAAGGCTCATGGCACAAGAGTTTGGGCCCTGTGTCTCAGTTCTCATGGGTGTTCACTTTCAGCTATTGGATAAAAGAGGGAGAATAATAATATCTATATATCAGGCTTGCCTAAATATGGTTCCAAACTCTGGAAGGATGCTGTATTTTTGTTCCTTGAGCTTGGGCCAGAAATCAATGAAAACACCCAAATTTCCTCCTAACACTGTGGTAATTTCCCATTCAGAAGAGCTGCCCACTCAACACATTGGTTTGTTGGAGATCTTGTTATTCACTGTTTGTAACTGAGCTAATGCTGGTATTATGCAATTCCCCCTGCTAATGTTCCCCCAGATATCAACTGGCTTTTCCCTCGGGGAGCACAACTGGTAAATTCAGCCCTGTAGCTTACAGCTTATGTTTAGTTTAGAAGATTATCGATTCTGTTTCAGAAAAGTTTTTGTGCCTAAAAGGTGCTTTTCCCCCTGTGTGATGTCTGTTAACTTAATGAAGATCTAACCTCTGCCCCAAAGCTTTGCCTTATTAAAGCGCATATACTTAGAGTATTATGACTATGGCAATATTCCTGCATAGTTGCTGTATATGGAGTGCGTAATTAAAAGGTGTGACTTTACCATAAAGCAAAGAACGTATGAGTGAAGTACTTTTACAACAGACTCTGCAAGAGTCAAAAATCAAGTCGTCTGCAAACATCCCAGTTCCGTGCTCTGTCTGTGGAGCGTGTTTTCTCCACTAACTCAACAATTTGGCCAGATGAAGAGTCAGAGGAGGACTTGTAGTGCCGTATCACGGAAAAGCTCTCAGAATATGCATATACTAACCAAGATCTCAGAATTTAAGGCAAGACTTTGAGCAGCCCGTGGTCTAGGCAAGTGTTGTGGTTTAGCCCAGCAGGCAGCTGAACACCACACAGCCATTCACTCACTGCCCACCCAGTGGGATGCAGGACAGAATTGGAAAAAAGGTAAAACTCGTGGGTTGAGATAAAGACAGTTTAATAGGATAGAAAAGGAGGGGAAAATAATAATAACGGTAGTAGAGAAAACAAGTGATGCACAATCCAATTGCTCACCCCCCACCGACTGATGCCCAGCCAGTGGAGCAGTGGATGCCACCTCCTGGCCAGCTCCCCCCAGCTTTATATGTTGAGCGTGACGTCTATTATGGTATGGAGTATCCCCTTGGGCAGCTTGGGTCAGCTGTCCCGGCTGTGTCCCCTCCCAGCTTCTTGTGCACCCCCAGCCTGCTCGCTGGCAGGGGGATGTGAGGAGCTGAAAAGTCCTTGACTTAGCCTAAGCACTGCTCAGCAACAACTAAAACATCAGCGTGTCATCAACATTGTTCTCATCCTAAATCTAAACCATAGCACTATACCAGCTACTAGGAAGAAAATTAACTCTACCCCAGCTGAAACCAGGACAATGAGTTAAATATTTATGAAAAAATAATTCAGGCAGGAACAATTTTCTAATGGTTTTGAGAACTGCAAGACTGCTTAGAATATCCCATGATCTAGATAAGTGCTTGTAGCAGTGCAATAAAAGTATGTGCATCTTGCCCAAATTCTCTATGTTCATGTTGTCCACCTCTTGACTATGAAACTTGCTTTTTATATGTATATTGGGAATTTTTATTTGCATATATGTGCTATGTGATCCATAGAACAACATCTCAAATACTGAGTATCTGGAATAGACTCATTTATATTTTTTTATTCCTGGTTTAAAATGCTGCATCATTTCACCTTTCCCTCAAGATGTGACATTAATTCATTCTCTAAAGGTCTGTCATATCCATTTCATTTTAAATGGGGTGTATATAATTTCTTTAAAGGGGAAAAAAATCTGTTACTTGTGAAAATTATTTTTAATGTGACTTGGCTAAGCTGCAGTTTGAATGAATTAACATATCTGTTAAAATCTAGTCTAAGTGCAAGATTTAATTTTGGGTGATTTCATTGACCTAAGAGGATTTTATGTCTAATTTGACTTCTCTGGGGTTTTGACGTTATCGCCCGAGCTCTTAAAATACAAAAAGTAGGCTGGACTTTTTATACACCTGCTAATTAAATTTCAGTGACATCCGCAATGTGATGAGACTGTTAATACGGGCCCAGAACATGAAAGCCTGAGGCCATGTCTCCACCAAATCAATCTTCACCCTTTTGCCTGTTTGTTGGGGCCTTGGTGGACACAACAGCAGCAACACAGAGCTTTGCCCTCAAAGGATTTGGCTTCAAGAGCTCTGGCTGCTGCCGAACACCGTCTGAGCCGTGTGAGCACCAGAGACAGTTAAGTCTTCTGCCGTTCCTATTTATGTAGATTTGGCCAGTGCTGAAAGCTAAAATGCCAACATCTGTCATCGCTTCTGTTTCTCACGATTTTGAGCTCCACTTTTGGGAACAACAAGATTCAGATGATTTGCAGTTTCGTTGAAACACCTACATGCTTAGATTGAAACACACATCGAAACGTTGGAGAAGTACTTTTCTCTGACAGCTTCTGAGGGCATCAGCTTGCTTGTTTGAGTATTTATGTTTGGTTTTTAAGATGTTGAGAGGCAGTCACCTGATTCAAAAGGATCAGGAAGAATTTACCCATCGATGACTTTGCTGCAGAAGCAGTCACAGACACAGAACTCCCTTTACCCTGCTGTTGCCATTGAGTATAGTACGGTGCATCCGTGTAAATGAGCGGAAGGGAAATCTTTGCACATTTTATGTTGGGATCATAGCTGTGCTTTGGGAGTATATTGCAAAGTTCATGATAAGCCAACCTGAAATATTCCATGTGCACAATATATATAAAATAGTTGTTTCAGCCCCTGTGTTTCACTGGCCCATCGTCCGTGAGCTTTCCTTACCTGGTGGGATTTGCTCGGTTACTGCCTATACTGGAAACAAGCAGACGCATTTTCTGCAATAATCTTGTTAGTAAATGCTAAGCAGTTGCCTAGAGGAAAAGGGAGCTTTTGAAAGCCACCCAAAAGAAAACAGAAGGGCCACAACAGAGTTCAAACAAGCTAGCAGGCTTCTAAAGCCACATGCTGGTGATACTGGTTGGTAGTGTATACTGGACAGTAGCACAGCTATGGGGACTTTAAAGAGAACAGTATTTTTTCCGGTATGTTTATAATCAGTTCTGTAAGAAACAGCACGTTGTCATGTCGTAGCGCTAAGCGAGATTTCAGCTGCTCTTTGGGTAGATGCTGCTCTTCCATACACAGCCCCAGCAGCATGAAATATGTCCTTTTCCAAAGGCTGGTGGCCAGATGAAATTCTGAGGTTTTGTGTCATAATCCTGTCCAGGTCTTTCGGTTACCAACAGTTCAGGCCAGAAGCTTTTGCGTTTGGCTGTTCAGGGATGAAGTTTTTGGACTAGATAAAACTTCATTTTAAATGCTAGTATTTTCCTCATTCGGAATCTGTAGCAACATAACAAGAAGTGCTTATATTTGAATAACAGCTAGCCTAAAAAGCTTTTTCTTCAAATGAGGGAGAACTTTTCAACAAAGTTTTTCTTATATAGCTACATTGGTTTTGGTTGGCTGTTTTTCATTTAATGTAGCTGTATGTGTTCTGAAGAAATAAGTCGTCAGATATCTTGGTTCCTGGTGTGGTCTTATTCGGTGAAAGACATAATGGCTTTTGTATAACTGTCAAATCTAAATCCCCGGACTGATTCTCAGAAAACTTGCAGGTGTATAGATCCTTTCTTAATGAGGAGGGAATATACTGTGGTTTCTTTTTTTCTTGTTCCTAGAAGTCGGATGAAGTGTGTTAAAATTAAGACTCGTACATTATGCTTATATTGTGTTATTTATGGTGGAAAAGGCTGGAAAGTCCTTTTTTGTTAAAATAACAGGAGAATCATCTATCTCAAGGCAAAATAATTTTCTCTAAAGTATATTTAAGAAAGAAAATATAATTTCATTATAGTACTTTTATTTTGCCTTTGTTGTTTTAAGTTCTGTTGGTATGATTTCCGTATTTATTCAAATACTGAATAATGTTTATTGATTGGCAAATTTTATTCTGCTCCCCCTGCAATATTACTACAGATGAAACAGAGAGGTGAAATTTGTATTCAGTGTTTCTCAATGCCGTAGGTTTGGTTTTGCTCATGTTTTTCAATGTGAATTTCTGGATCAAATTTATCCTTAATAAGGTATTATTTAAATTTTTATTTTATAAGTGATAGGTGGAATGAGGTCTTTTTTAGTACCAGCTTTATAGACATGAAATACAATAATTTAGGAGTGGAGCCTAGTTATATTCTTATATACATAGAGGTATGTTGAAATTCTTTTCAAAAAACAGTTTTTTCTAAAACAGTGAAGGATAGACTAATTAAACTAATGCTTGTGAGAGTTTTGGCTAAACAGATCCATTTACTGAATCCAAGTTAAATCAACAACATCTGTCCACACTGAGGATTGCATTTATACTGATATTTTTTAAAAATGATATCATATACACAGGTGATGGCTTCAAATGCATGCATAAAATTCAAATTCCTTATTTGTTTAGTCTCCTGTTCCAAATCATATTATGAATATGACACATTTGCTATTACTCAGGCAAAGCCTAATGGGAATTGTGTTGAGAAATTCTTTCTGTATTTTTCACGGTGGCTACACAAGAGATGGTGTTGACTTTTTTACAGTGCTGCTACCTTTTAACGTGGCATCAGAGAGTGAATTTTAAATCAGATGTTCAGTTTGCCATCTAGCCATGTACTTGGTCTATTAATTTTAAAAGAGAAATTAAAATAAGGAACTATATAAAACAAACCATGAAAGTGCAAGTAATTTTTATTTTTTGGAAGGTATCTATTTGTGATGATCGTGTACATGGTTTTCAATTCAGAATGAGCTTAGCACTTACCTTGTTTGTTATTTCAGAGTAATAATGTTGCTTCTTGTAGCAAAATAAGTATATAGACTATTCAACTGAGATAAGATAGGGTTACCCCATCACCCACGTATCATCTATGGGTTGTTCTAAAATTAGTTTTGAACAGACTCTGTCACATGGTTCGTAAATTCAGTGGTAAAATTCTTGAGAAGTGGGGAATTACTGAAGAAGCTGTTTTAAAGAGAAGCTATTATCTCTTGCTCTCTTACTGACCTTTTTGCAGTATTGATATTCCCTTCCTACGGTGAGGGTAGTCAAGCTGCCCTGGCTACTACAGAAAAACATGCCAAAGCCTTTACCTCATGGTTCATCTGCTATGAGACTCAAAAAGTTGCGCTGTCATCTCCTTTAGCCCCATATATTGCCAGGCGTTATGTCTCATTAAAAATGGCACTTGATGCAAAATACTGTTTAATTGTTTGTTTTTTCATCTAGAATGTCAAGGTACCTAAACTGGAACTGATCAGAAACTATTCTGATTAAACAGATGTTTTGCCAGGAAAACGTTCATTAGTGAAACACGAGCTTGCTTCAGGAGCATACCGGTTTTGAAAACTTTTTGTTTTAGTCTCATTTCCATAATGGAGTCGCAGTTTAATTCAAGGTGATGTCTTTCTTCATTAAACTTGTGTTGAGAAGCAGCGTCTGATGCTGCAAATCTTTCAGTACATAACTTATGTTAATTTGCCAGCCATCGGGCTCATGAATATGGCCAGTTGTGCTTTGCCATTGGGTGAATTAGATTTTCATCCAGCAGAAAGCCTGACTCCAGAGCTAGCGTTCACAGGAGATGTGGCAAGTGTTGATTCAGCACACGCTCCTTTTATCTTATCTATGCGCAGCAAAGCAACTCAATGGGAATTATTCGTATCTGGAAAACCAAAGACATAGGAGTTAACACCCTTGTTTCAGATATTGGGTAATGGTAGCACAAGGATTTCATTTCAGGCATTAAAACTTTTGGTGGTTTAAGCCCAGAGTAGATCTTTTCCTGTGTAGAATTTGGAAGTATCTTGGTTTCCTGCTAATGCAGAGGGGGGAGATTTTTTGATATGTAATGATGTTTTTCAACATGGGAGAATAGTTCAGCATTATTTTCAGCTCCTGGTAGGTCTCTGCATGTTTGGGATTCTAGTACAAATGTTTTTATTACATTCTGTGACCTTCAGTTTCTGAGATACGTAAAAGAATATATAAATAAATTGTTACGAGTTTTGATGCACGCATTTCTACATGGAAAACTTGCATTGATATGTTTAGTCAATCAGCATCAATGTAGAAGTTAACCCTTTAAAACTGTCTGCTAACAGTTCAAAGGAAAAATAATCTGGGGGAAAGAGTAGGTTGCTTTGCTGAATCTCATTTAAACACAATTAGGTTTTCTTTGCACTTTAATAAAATACCATAAAATTTTATATCTTCCAAGTTACGATCTTGTCCTCTCTACAGAGTTAATTAAACCTGTCGAATGGTATACTCAATAACACAAGCATAAAAAAGAATAAGCAGCAATACCTGTCTAGCACTAACTCATCTTGCAATCAATGGACATGTTTATAGTTTTATTCAGCAACAGACCTGCTTTAATAAAAACACTCATTTCGGATACCAGTAAAACTGGGTATTTGATGGAATTTGAAAGAAATTGAAAATTTGTCTAGCAGCAGCTAGTAAATCTTTGATACATACATAAATGTCTTAATCTTGTATCTGACATTTACATCCTTGTCTTATTCAGAACTAATTTATCTTATTTGCCGCTGAATATAGAAGTCTGATAACATTAACTTGGTATTGTTAATTAATTTGATTCTTTTTCCACCTTCTTTCAAATAAGGAAGGACATCTAAAGATACTTTTCTCACACCATATACAGAAATTGATCATGTCTCTAAAGAATACCTTCAATCATCAACAGCCGTAATGCTTTATTGGCAGCGCGTTCTCAATCATGTCAGAAATGTCATTAATAGCATTTAATGGATAGCAATTTCATAGAGATGTTCCACTCTGATCATACAGAAACCTTTTTAGTAGCAGGGAAAAGCAGGCAGCTTGTTTTGCACTGTGAGACCGCTTTAGTAACTTAAACGTTACCCAACAATTTTTCTCAAAAAACAACATCCAAAGCAACTTCTTTTTAGGAGTAATTTAGGACATGCAGAAAGAAGCTGTGTGTTTTGGCATCATCAAGGATATAGTTAATAACAGCATAGAATTCTTTGTTCAATTCCTTCCCTGCCTTGTTTCTTACTGCATTTGCACTTCATTTTAGGCAAGTCTGCTCTTATAGTCCCCAAGCCATACGTTTAATATCTTGGTGAAAAATGTTATTTATAAGGCTTCTGAGGTTTCTTTCTTTAGGTCCCTATATTGCTTTTGAAGACTTTGAGTTGAAATATCACCACAGCCTGATTGTTTATCTCATGAGACTTATTGAAAGAACACACAAAACTGTCTGGATGCCACAAGAAAATATCAACAGACTTCCAGGTTTCTTTTCTGCTGCTGCTGTTACTCCTAGTGTATAAATTGCGCTGCTGAGCTTTAAAATAAGAATGGAGTTTAGTGAACAGGGGTATGCAAACATGGATGTCTTTTCAAAGTACCTTGTTGGGTGGCTGAGTTAAATTTTATGAAATCATAAGCCTGAAAACTTTTCACAAAGACTGCTGAAGGAAATGCAAGCGTGTGCAAAGCCAGTGCGTTTTACAAGGAATACGTGATCATACAGACTAACCATGGGATTACAAGTCATCAGAAAGATTAATAGAATCTGAAAACTAGCTATTAGAGATCCAAAAGGTAATTAAAAACAAAAAGCCCTGAAACTTTTCCTTTGCAACTACTGTTGTTAAATCATAGGAAAATGATAAATGAGTTTCATTTTCAGAATGATAATAAGCTTTTAAAATATCTGAATTGTCATGTCAGGTCCAGAGCTTTCAGCGAGGCCCATTGCCTGCTGCGGATGCAGAGTCTGAACATGTTAGTGCTAAATGTAGTTCTGCCTACAAAAGAGATGCCAAATTTAAAGTAATCTTTGAAGTCCAGTGATGAAGCTGATATTGCTTTGGATAAAATTAACATTTAAAAGAGAATAGTAACAGACAGACTCTGAAATGAGTAAGTTCTGCCAGATGAGTTACTTGTGTATTGGATGCATGTATTTCAGCAGTTACTATTATTTTAGACGAAGCAAACTAATAAGACAAATGTCAAAGCAGCTCTTTAATTATGATATATTGACATATATATTTATCTTTAAAAAATTAAAAAAATACAAGCTCATCTAAATGAAGATCAGGGAAATGAAAGGAAATGTCAACAGCAATCTGTAATTTGCTAGCATGAAATCCCAGTACAGCAGCTACTTTCATGCACCGTAACACAAGCGTCAGAAGGCAGGCCGCATTTTCAATACAGCAAAGTGAATGAAAAATAATTCATACCGAGGATGCAACACCCTTCTCGCTTCTCCCCCCTGTATTTTGCTAGATTAGCAGTTCAAACAGAAAAATTATTTTGGTGGGTTAAGGACCACTGGAGATAGTACAGGATTCCAGAATTTCTGCTACAAGCTTTTTATCCTTTTTATCCCTTAGATATTTTCCTCTCTATGTGTAATAAACCGTGCAATAATGCTTTAACCTGAAAACCGTCAAAACCCTTTGGGCTCCACCGTTTGCAGTTAACTGGGATTGATTTAATTTGGTAACATTTCTGTCCTTTTTAAATGGTTATACGTTCCTTCTGATCCCCAGTTAAAGCTAGATTTTTGTACCTCTAAGAGGATTTGGAACAGGCTATGTCTGTTTCATGTCACATTATAATGAGTGTCCTTTATCCTGATTACTAAATTACATGTTCAAATAATAGAGAGACAAAATTTTAACAGCCTGTAACATTTACATATACCTGCATTTATTTCATTGTTAAAAATAATGAAAAATAATATATTAATTATATAAATGAAATATCAGTGAAACAGAAGACTATTCACTGTATTTAAATATTTCATTATACTATCCAGGACAGTGAGTTCATTAAGCTGTGTATTATGGCATACAGAATATTATAAAACCAGAACTCTATTTCATAAACCGTAAAAAAGTCTGGGCCAATATAATTTTTAATTGGCGAGTATGATCAAATAGGTCAATCTGAAGAAAACCTAGACTTAAATGTGTTGGTTCAGCCGTGATATTGGGTATAGACCATTAACTGAATTTCTCCATGTTGGGATTACGAAGTACTGAGGACTGCTTCTGCAAGTTTATTCACTGTCCGACTACTGAGCAAGTAAGGTTTTTTTCTTTATCGTTCCTTCAGGAAGACAGGAACCTCTTCTAATTTGTAGTTCCCAAATTCCTTCCTGTTTTTAGTAACCTGTTTGTTGTAATGGTGTGTTTATGCAAATCCTAAAGCAAGCATCTGTTCTGTTCACAATATTTTTGCCCTTGCTTTCAAGTCTTACGATATTTGGGCTTCACTTACATGAATAGTATTAAAGGAAAAGTTAAGATGAAATGTTTGTGTGATCACTGAAAATGAATACCAAGTTATATACCCAGCTATAATATCTATGGTTGCGCTTAGTAATTGCATGTGCTGTTTAGTTCAAGCAGCACAGTGTAATTTGCAAATGGCTAAGGAGTTCTTGCTAAACAGTGGATGACAAACATGTTATCACCAATATGGATACAGTTCTATTCCAGGAACTGATATCTCATGTCTAAGCTATGAGGCCTAGTTTACGCCTAATTGCTGTATATGAACTGTCAGAGAATAGAAGGCTATAAAATCTGAATTCTGGCCTAATTATTTCCAGTGTTGTTACCAATATCTTCTAAAGAAAGAAAAATATTGCCATCTGTTGTCAGTAAGGATATCAGAGTCTTTGTAGGACCTGTCAGGACCTTGGTACCACTTGGTAGCAAGTTGGGCATTGGGAAGGATTTTACAGTCCTGGAGAGAGAGGCGCAGTGCATCTTGTTGAAAAACTTGTGTCTTCAAGGTGTTCAAAGCACCCTTATAATTATCACTTTGCAAATTTTCCTAACGGAATATATTGACCTCATGGTAAGAAATCAATTGTTTCCTTTGGAAAAGGAAACCAGCAGGAGAAAGAGAAGAGATATTCTTTATACAAATAAGTACCAGAAAGAACAAGGCCATTCTGTTTTCATACAGCTACGTTGCATCTGGTACCAGCAGGAATCTCAGAATATATTTAAGGAAATTTATATAGGTTACTTAGAAAACTAAGTCAATTTAATTACGTTTGAACTGGTTTTAGAATATGCTCCTTTACTATAGTGCTGCAGTGGAAAAAGTGTAATTAATTCTTGTGAGTTTGAAGTATAGTAGGAGATTATCTTTCTATTCTTCTTATAGAATTCAATAACTGAAATATTCGTATTGTAGGGTGAAATATTTGATTTCAAAAACTTGAGGTGCACCATGAGAGGAAAATATGTCAATGAAAAGGCTGACCAATTTTGAGGTGATACATGATGGTCCATTACGCGCATGGAAGTTGAAATTCAAACTGTAACGCATCTTGGTTTGCAGTGGTCAGCCTTCGGTGTAGGCAGGCTGGTATTTGCTTAGGTGAAACATAGGTTGTCATTTCATAACAACAATTTTAATACAATTTATTATGATGAATGATTATGTCTAATATTACAAATTACTGATAAAACGATCAATATTAAAATCATGATGATTTGCACTTTCTATGCTATTTTATCACTAGGCTGAGTCACTCTTTATCTGAACAGGTGTGCAAGTGCCTTTGGGCTGGTAAAGGCTGTTTTCCAAGGGTATCTTAATGGCTGAGTGTATACGAAAGTGTATAAGCAAGCAAAAGAGCACCTAATGCAGTTGTTAGTGTGTGTTGCAAACTAGCCATCCATTTTTAATCACTGAATGCCCTGAATCTGCATCTACTTTCCTCTGTACTGGTAGAATTGCACAGTACCCTGCAATTGCAGGGTCTTGTTTCCCTATCCAGCAGTTTCTGGGAATGAGGACAGTGCAATTGCAGGATACTGCCGGGATGAGAGTTTCAGAGAACTCAAAAAGACTATTTCTGAAAGCTCATGGCTACCTCGCTGTTTGCTTAGGGCACTTTCTGAACTTGGTACTTACTCATCGCTCACTGATGGAGACTTCTGCTGCATATTTTGAAAAACCATCTGAAACATCTGTAGGAGAGGAGCAGAGTAGAAAGTCAGACATTGACAGTGATCGTGCAATCTTTGCTACAGCGTTGATCCTCTTCAGTTTCATCCTTGCCAGGGCAGGGCAAAATCTCTGAGCAACAGCTCTGAGATTAACTCCCTTGTGGATGGGAAGTCCTCAGTAAGTGTGCAGAGTCACGCTGTGGTAGAATTGCTGTCCCTTTTTTGCCATTGGGATAATTCTGTTCCCTTTACAGCTTGCAAACACTGAAAACTCTCTTTGGCGGTCTCTTTCTCCTGTGTAATTTTTAGAAATAATCCTTCAGAGATCTCTTTTATCTAGATTTCCTCTGTCCTTCAGATCAGTGTTGTATTCAAAAAATTCTTCCCGTTTCTGGACCTCAGGTTTGTCAGATTTCCTCTGCCCGTGGGTACAGATAGCCATGATGGAAAGCACAGTGAGAGGTATATGTCCATCACATTGCTTGAGTTGAGAAGATTATTAGATCTCAGTGACTTTTATGCTGTAATTAGTGCATGAGAAAAAAAATAAATCATTTTTCTTGTAAAAGGCCTGTTCTTGAAAATGCTATAATCTGAAGTGTAGTTGTTCACGCTGGACCTGCACTGATACTGGAAATCTGTCAAAAGAGAACGGTAGAGGAATTGGATGACCTAGAATTAATCTCTGTTAAAGCCAGATTGGGCCAGATGGTGGTCAGAATGCCAAAGTTGTTTGGGCAGCACTGTGCTGTGTGGATGTGCATTGTACTTGAATTATCCTTTGAACGTGGGTTGTGGTGGATGAGGTTAGCAGTCCAAATGCGTCTCTCTTGTATGACTGTAACAAGGCGGTAAAAAGTGATCATATCCTATGGGGAATACATATTAATACATAATTGTTTTCACTTGGAATTTAATTAGTCTCAGATTATCCTTCTTGCTTTGTAGATATCATTTTGATTAGATAGAAGATGCCCAGCCTGCCCAGGGAGGTGGTTGAGTCACCATCCCTAGAGGTATTTAAGAAACGTGTAGATTTGGCACTTGAGGGCATGCTCTAGTGACAGAGATTGTAGGTTGGTTTGGGTTTTTTGTGTATGGTTGGACTCGATGATCTCAAAGATCCTTTCCAACCATGAAGATTCTATGATTCTAAGACTGATTTTGCATGAAATACTTCCAGGCTCCAAACAAAATTATGCTCCAAGTGCTATCGTCTGAAGTTTCAGGGAAAGTAGCATTCTGTTTTCCCATGCTAATTGCAATGCCACATTCAAATGCATAGATGAAATATAGCCTCCAGATGAGAAATTTTCTGAGTATCGTCATGATATCTGTAATTGTGTGTGGAGTAGAAAGGAATGGTCACAGCCTTTCTTTTTCCTCCAAATTGGCTAAAAGTAACGTGTATGAGCCGTAGAAGAACAAAATTTTATTTGCTTTACAAATGAACAAACATAAAGTTGGGCAGGATTAATTGTAAATCAAATCCATAGAAACATAAGTGCACTGTACCTCATTCTTCTCCAAAACCACCTCACGACTTCACTGGGAACTGGGCATAATAAGATAGCAGCCATATCGGTAATCCCAGCTTTCCAACTTCAAATTGTATTAATTTGTAGCAGTTTTTGGAAAATAATTTTGAACTCCTTTTTTTCCTCATTATTGTATTATAATGAGCGCATTTCTGTTTTCAGAATGAGCCAGATTATTTTTTCATATTCTTTGAATTTTGACTCACATAATCAACAGAATTGACAAAGCTGACAAACAGAATGCAGAATGTCAAATTCAGGATAATAAAATAAATAAATAAATAAATAGGAAAAAAAAATTTTTTGGTCTGAATTAAGACAGGTTATATCCACACGTCAGACCTTACTTAGCTAAGACCACGTTTTATATTCACATGAGCGCTAACAAAAGCAGAGATTAGGTAAGGTTGCAGATAGATGGGGATATCTTTTACTGATTCCACAAAAATTCAGTAGTCAGAGCTCCTCTAGTTCTCTCCTATTTCTGTTTTAGAGTTTCGTCTCTCTGAAAATTTGCTGTGAGACATGGAACTAGAGAAAAGAATTCATATTTTTGGAGGACCAGAGAATCAGAGTAAGTCTGAAAGTTACTCCTGAATATGGCTAGGGGATAACCACCAAGGCTGAGGATTGAGCACCTTTGTACAGTTAAAAAAAAATAAAAATCCGTTTCTGTAGTGAATACAATATTTTAACGTCCTTCCTGATGCTTGTCTTCATGTGGGATAAGGTGTGTAACCCCAACTCTACTCGCTTAGTCTTGCCTACAGCCTTTCAGTCTAGAGTTCTGTGCCGTGACAAAAAAGGGCAAATACCAGATGGATGATACCATCCAGATTATGGATACCAGATGTGTAAAACGTGTATTCTGCTAGGGAATAAAATTGCCATTGGAGATGTAAATAGATAAAAGAAATCTGAGTGCTTTTAAAAGCAGTCAGTTTACAAAAACAGCCAGCAGCTTGGAAATCTTCCAGAAGAGATCCTGACTACTAAACCAGAATGATGTAACGGTCTCTATTGCTTGCAAGAGCTCTCATGATAGAAAAAACTAGAAAAATCAATACCCTTTTTCAGTATAGTAAAAGCTTGAGATACTTCATTTCAGTGAACAGTGGTGGATTTTTATTTAAAGAAAGCAAGCGATTTCTCATGCCAGGACTAAATAAGTCTTTTTTGTTTGTTTGTTTGTGTTCCATGAAAAAGATTAAAACCCCAGAACTGGATAGTTTAGTGCAGGTGCGAGTGGTAGGAAGGAGTCACAAATCTGGACTAATGGTGTGTATGAGTCCAGAATAAGGTTTGAAAACTTCAAAGTAGCTGAAGAAAGGGTAGACTCATGGGTAAAGAATAATAGTAATAATAATAAAATGACAATGAATAACACAATGACTCTTAGTAAGTTTGTAAATGTAAAGTGTACCTTACAAGTGCTGCAGTGCATGACAGCACGTTTCTACAACCTTAATGCGTGTCAGCCAGGAGAGGATGCTGCAACTGAAAAGGTGGATGAAAAAGCAGATGATCGAGAATTGGTTTGGCATTTATTTAGCTTTAATTTATTCATTATGGTTCTATTCCTTCTTCTATTTTCATTCTTACTTATTAAAAAGCAGCTTTAAATGTAAGCTCTTAAACAAAGTACTTGTTTCCCCAGTGAGATCTCTACTGTGGACTAGACACATTCATATTGTGCATATCAATTTTATCCACTCATAATCGAACTCTATCAAAGTATGTGCACTTGCAGACTTGTGAGGCCAGAAGGGTTGTCATTTTATTGTTTAAGGAAAAAGAATGGAAGAAATAAGAGATCTGCGGCCCTCTGCCGTGTGAAATTTTCCATTAAAAAAAAAAGAACCATCTTATTACTATCGTATCTCCCTGTCACCTGACTAAGCATCTATATGCTCATGATAGTATGCATATTTTTCTTAGGGAGAAGTGACGAGTCACTGCAAAGTTACTTCTTGCATTGCTGGCAGTCTGCTTGCCGGGATCTGAGATGTGGCTATGCCCTAATTACCGAAGTGTTATGCTCGGCTAGAGTATTTGCTGAATTCTTCTTTCCAGCCCCTTCTCTAACCTACACAAGGATGTGTAATTTGAAGCAGGTTAAGAGCTGCCAATCTCTGCGTAGTCTGTAACAGGAAATGTTCAATATACAATTGGGAAACTCAGCTGAAGAGGTTTTAGAAATAGTCCAAGTTCTTCACTGAAATGCAATGTATTACAAGTTGGCCTTGGCCTTAGTGAAGGGCAAGCTGGCTTATGCTTATGCTTTTTCTTTATTCTTACGCTTTTCTGCTCTAAGCTGACACAGAAAGTCTGAGAATGGGAGCCCAGCCAGTCGCTGCAGCCATACCGCTGCTCTAACTCTGCATCTGCATTTGCAGCTGAACAGGACACAGCTCTTTGTCTTTCCATGTGTCGGATTTTGTCCTGCCTAGATAGCCATGGTGTGCACGTATATAATAACGATTTTATGTTAGCCATTGACATTGGGTTTGTCAGGGAATGTCCCCATATTTGGGTCATTCTGTCCTCAGGGCTGCGGTCTGCAGTTCTGACATTTACTGTATGGAACAAGCAATTAGAAAGTCTGGAGGAATATCTGGGTAGGGAAGAAATATGACATTGAAATCTGAAAGGACTAAAAAATGTCAGCTTTCATCTATGATGAAAGAAAAAATGTGCCAGAGCCACCTTCGGAAATCTTGGAAGTTCTGAAGGCTGTGGCCAATGTCTACAGGAAGATGTGAGAAAGAAATTCAGGCACTAGGACAGTAAACTTGGAGAACTGAAATGGTTTAAGAGGAAAATAACAGCTGAAAATGTTTTAAAAAGGACAGTAAAATTTAGGCAGTAAATCTCAAACCTTCCTGACCACTTGAATTCTCTCATTGGACATCTTTTAGTGAAGCAGGTTTGAAGGTCAAATCGATAGTGATAATGTATCTGATGCAAGAGGCAAAGCCCTGTGATGTGTGCTTGTTTATTGGTGAGGAAAGCTCGTACGTATAAATCAAAACCTCTTAATTTATTCAGAAGCTATTGGTCTACTCAAGTGACAGAGTTTTAACATCTTCTAAGTGCAATATGGTAGGTGAAAATATTGGGCATACATGCCAAACAGTAAAAAGTAGGAGATAGATTTTTCATTGCAGTTGCAATATCGATGTAGGACTAGGGGAACAGGAGTACAGTACGAATTTACCGAACACACTTACAGATGGAAAGAGTGTTTCATAGGCGCCTTCGTATGAAAAAGACACATTTATTTTCAGCATTGAGGAAGCTTTCTGCCCCCAGGGAATAAGGGAGATGCGTATTTCATTATACTAGTAGTAAAAGTAAAGATTCCAGCAATGTTAGAGCAAAACACAGGGCCACAGTGGAGGCACTTTTATTATTATTAATTTTTTTTGAAAGGTATTTTAATTAACTCAGGATTATGAAGAAGCGTGACTGCCACCAGGTGGATGGGCCAGCCAGACCTCCTCACAGGAAAGTCAGTACTTGCTGGTAGGAGAGGCAGGAATAACTGGAAAGTATGAAGTGTACGGGCAAAAAAGCGGCAGTGCACTAAGTGACTTAGTTTAAGAGACACCCCGTCCTCTGCAGAGCCCGTAGCCTGAACAGTTAAATGCTGCTTCTCCCAGGTGGAAAGTCTGTCTTGTTACTCTCACTTCACGTGTAGGGAACAGAAGCAGAGCGCTCTGATTTAGGAGATTTAGATGGGTTTGTGACATGGTTAAACATGGAAATGAGTGAACTCTCGCCATTGCTGTTTCTTCCTTGGTACAATATGGCAGGTGAAAAGCACCATTCAAATCTCCCAGCCAGAGAAGTGAGATAAAGAACTAGTTTGGAAATGACTTGGTATAATTCTCTGGTGGTGTGAACAAGTTACAGAAATGGATGCTGATTTGTAAGACAGTTATGCAAATGATTAAAAAGTCGTCCTGGTGTGAGATAGAAAAGAACCAATTGTCTTTTCAGTAATTTTACTTTTCAGTTATGTCCCTTCTAGCTAACTGTACTCTCTGAAATTAATGGCATATTTTTCAGAGGCACATTTTTAATTGCTTTACTCTGGCATCAGGTGAGTTGTGAATTTGTGCAGCTCACAAAAGAAGACTAAGTCGTTATTTTAAAACTAAAGGCACTATATCCAACATGCTATCCCAGAGCTTTGACCGTATGGTCATCTTTCTTGTGTTTCTTCTGTAAAAAATCAAGTATTTGAATATATTTTGTTGTCTTAAAACCAAGAAACTACAACTTCTTCTGATATAAATGATGTGATTTATTTATTTATTTCATATTACTTAGAATACCTGTTATTTGAAGTGAAAACATGGCTGTGTTTTTATACAAGGTTTTCTATAGTGTTTAAATGATGCAAATCGTGATACTTCAGCGACCGTATTATTCATAGCAAGGTCCAAAATTATTTTCAATACAATATTCATTAGAATATTACAAAAACAGAGAAAAAAGGCTTTCAAAATCAAGCTTTAATTTGAGCATCTCCATTAATGTTAGGGATTTAAATAAATGTCCTTAGTTGCCTGCAGGTCAGTTATTCTGACTGGCAATGTATGGAAATTTGATGACTTTTTGTGAGAACTAGTTAAGTGAAAAGCAAACATCCAAAACCGCATGAGGTGCTTTTTTTGTTAATAGGACAGTTTCTCTGTAATCCAAGACAGTACTCTCCATTTTTTTTCCCCAGCTCTTATTTTGCCAAAACAGAAAATCTAACCCATGTTCTGCGTATGGAATATTAACCAGTGTGTGAGAATGTGTCTCACATACGTAAGAACGACGACCACCGTGGGTAGATGATTCTCTGCCACTTCTGAAACGTCACAAAGCAATCCATCGGGCCCAGCTTTGAGGAAATGTGTTTTGGCATATACTGAAACAAACAGGAGTAGGAGCTAAACATTAAATACCTTTAATTAAATGGTTTTCCCTCTCTTTTATGCATGAAATTTCTCCCCACTACTTTAACAGTTAGGTTTGAAGCTTCAGTATTTTTAGTTTATTGCTCACTGTGTCGTCTATTCTCTTTAAATTTGGATAAGTTGTTTAATCCCTCGGGGGTCATGAAGATGAATTAATTAACACTGGTTAAGCAGGTTGAGATATCAGCATAAAAGGCACTGTAAAACTGAAGTTATACATATTACTGTAAAATTACATAGGCTGTGAGGTGAAACTTTTATTGGACAGTATATTGCCCCATGAACTTTTCATTTTAGCTGTCACTAAGGAGTTGTTTTCAGTAGGTCATTATACACCAACATGCGTGAGCTCTGAGGAAAACATAAAAGCACATCTTTGCAATTCAAATGAAGAGTAACCTATTTATAATTTCATTATTATTTTATTAGTGTATGACTTCTGCTATTTGTAAATGTCAAATACAAAAAAGAGTGCTTCAATTTAACCTTCCCTGTCATAAAATAAAAGCTTTATTTCCACTGTCTTGAAGGAAGTACTTCGTGTCTCGGAGTAAAATATATTAGATTTAGCTCAATAGAGAATCATTTTGATGTGAATGGGGATGACGATGGCATTTTTCTTTTAAAGCTTATTTCATACACACAGGACATACAAGCACACAATATTTCCAACCAAACTTAATCAAACATCCACTGGTCTTATTCTCCGTCTTTCATTTTCTCCTGCTCTCTTTTGTAAGCAGGCAATTCATGCAACATAAGTCTGTATAAAGCTCAAGAGAAGGGAAACAAATTTCTGTATCTCGACCTATTATATACCTCCTAACATCACTATTTTTTTTTCTGTGGATCATTAAAACCAATTGAAAAAAAATGAGGGAGTTCTTCCCAAAGAGCCATCACCAATGCCAGGAAGAATGTTATAATAACGGAGAGAATGCTTATGGTGACAATGTTGTGAATATACCTTTGTCTAAATTTGCATGCATTTAACCCAAACATGAAACAAATTTTAAGGGACATAGAATGTTCTTAATTTGCTTTTTTGAGGCAGTTCTTGAACCATATTCTAGATCTGGAGGTCAGCAATTTCTCTTCTAGTAGGCAACGGAGGAGAGCCTCTGGTGATCTCACATCTGACTTCATGGTAGTCTTAAGTATCTTGTTGACTCAATCTAGGTACATGAAGGTTTACCTGAATACAGATGATTTCAGGAAAAATAATAAAATATTATTGACGTTCTGTTCATTAACATGGACTGATCCATTTTTGCAATATTCAGTTTTGTTCTGCCCTACTTACATGCAGAGGCTGTCTTAAAGTGAAATAGTAGTTTAAAACTGAAATGTGTTATTTACTTGTCTTTTTATAATTACCTTCACTTTTCCTAAAAATATTTTTTTTTTCTGGGTTGTTGGAAGTCATCGGATCTTTTTGAAAGGTGATCAAGAAAAATAATACATAGTTATCATAAAAGGAAATAATTACAGAAGATAATTACTAGGCAAAAGC
This sequence comes from Fratercula arctica, assembly GCA_947846985.1. Lineage (NCBI taxonomy): Eukaryota > Metazoa > Chordata > Aves > Charadriiformes > Alcidae > Fratercula > Fratercula arctica. Next base: position 35,497,338 of record CANTUZ010000006.1, read on the forward strand.
CCGGTTTCAGATATTTTCTCTTTTTTCATGGAACACATCTGGGAAACTTCATGGAAGTAACTGATCATGCTAACAGTTACTTTGTGAATATAATGTTTAACTACCTTCAAAATGTGGATGAAATGTTATTTCTTCTAGACAGTAAAAATAAGAAAATCTTTAACTAGAATGACTGAGCTATAGAAGAAAGTGGATGGAAACACCCTCTTTTGATGTACGATTCTATCCTTGAGAGAGCCATGACTAGAATTCTTACGTAGACTTTACCAGTGGGCGGCGAAGACAGAAGCTGACATTACTGCAGTAAAATTGTTGTAAGTTTAAGCACAGAATTTTGCTATCCATAGAGTTAGTAGGGATTTTCACCAAAATATTTTCTTTCTCACTTTTGTTTGCAATGCGCGGCAGAGAAAAATGAGAAAGGAATAATAAAAATTGGTCATATTTTAAGTAGTGCAAATGAGACATTTAAAGGAGGGCATGAGGAACAAAAATAGGTGTGATATCAAGAGTAATTATTAGGTGTCATCATTAGAGACTTAGGATAGTCTCTAGAGTGTTTTATATGTGTGAGATAAACATTGACCTTACCTGGCAGCCTGGAGAGGGATGCAACTGTTCTCTTAAAGGTCTCTTAAAAGTTCTCTTAAAAACAAATAAACAAAAAAAAACCCTCAGTTTTTGTGGAATTCAAGTGTATAAGAAGAATCACTCACCTCTACTATTTTAACATATTTACATTAGTCTTTTCTGAAATACAAAATCCTGTTGTTCTACTTCTATTCCTTTCAAGAACTAGCTAAAGTGGAGTGTCTTGAATGACCGAGGATGGTTACTGGCTTGTGACTTCTGCACAGCAGGGACAAACCCAGAGAGTTATCCTGCCACTCCTTTTGTTGTCTGCATAAATGAGTAATCACTCTTGGCTGCTCTGATGAAGAATTAGTGGTTAGGAAAAATAGCATTCACAAGCCATAATACAGTAGCTAACTCTCACTGAGGTTTTACTGTGTGAGGACACGGGGGGAGGACCCCACATTGCTCCTTACGGCTGTGACTGCACTCAGTTAGAAAGGGCTGTATCCGTTCCTGCAGTCTACTTTTCCGAAATAGCGTTTTCTTCATTTCACACTTATGTTTAAACATTTCCATAGGGAAGAACAGTCTCCTTAAGGGTGTATTTGGCCCTAGATACTTTGACCAAGAGTTCAGGTGAGGATATTTGGTAGTTTTAAAAGGACTTCACACTATTTCAGCTGGTTTTCTTATTTCTGACTGTACTTGACAAAACATATTCCCTGAAGAGCTTTCCAAACTAGAGAAAAATGTTTTCCATCCGAGAGTGCTAACTGTATGAAATTGAACTGTTTTGAGGGATCATGTTTGTTTTGATATTTTTTTCATGAAGCACTGCTGAAACATATTAGAAGTCTGTTTTTCATTGTCAGTTTGACCATTCCATCGCATAACTGGAGGAAGAAAAACACCAGGGATGTGTTTTCGACTTGTCAAAATAAAGCATATCAACAAGGTCATTTGAGTATTCCCTGAAAAAAGTTTTGTAGAAAGTTTCAGCCTATTTTTCCCTTTGGGGGTGGGTAGAAATCGACATAAGGAAATTTAACATCAAATGGGAGTACTAAATTGTTACCAGCATGTTAGCTGCATTTATCCCACCAGGTATTTCAGCATTTCATTGTAAGTTGAGTAGAATCCGCTTCACTGAACTATCCTAAAGTTGCTACAAGTAGCTCCCTTCTGGTCAGGTAATCTGGGCAACTGATGACCTCAAGCTTTTCCATATAGACTCCTAAATGTATTGCAAGCCAAAATTTACAGTAGTGAGAACTTATCTGCAAAAGAGTAAAATTTTTTGATATTCCCATGTAGGTGTCACTCACAAGACATATGTCGGAGAACTATTTCACAGTTGAGAATGAGATTTTAAGAAGGCTTACCTGGTCATAAAACATTATCTACTAGGGAAGTATTTATAAAATCTGATTAAATAGTTTTGGGGTTTTTTACCTAGAGTAATGCTGCTGTAAATCAGATGAAAAATGCAAAGGAAACTAGCATTTAGAGGAGAGTTGAAGCTTGAAATAATAGACATTAATTGGTTAATTCTTTTCTTCCAGTATACATCTCATATAATTTATGCTCGTCTCCATATAATTTAAAATGGATTTTGTTTTCTACTTTTTATGTACTTCAGTGTGTTATAGGGTTGGCATGACAGTTGCGTAAAGTCAGAATTGGGGCTGTTTAGTATTCATCGGCATTGCCCAGTCTGCCACTTCAGCTCCTAACTGAAAATGAAAGCTAGAATTGTCCTGTATAATCAATTATGTTTTCAAGATTTATTTTTGGATGGGAGTTATACTGCACAGGGAGTTGGAGGTAGAGGAGGGTGTAATATAATATGAATTCAATCATCTTAAATAGGGAGCGAGCGAAGTTGTCAGTATTTAATTCTTTTAAAGGCTGCAGTCTGCTGGAATAACAGCAACTGGTTTTTTTGCTAGTACTAGAGCAATGACACCCTTTTGATTTTACATTTTTTGCGTGCTACATTTCTGTAATTGATGCTTGCTTACAGCTGCAACAGGAGCAGTAAATAATCATCTGTCTTGAACTGGCTTTTTTTTGCACCGCCAGGATCCAGCAGGTTCTAAATAAAGCCCAGCTCAGTCATTTCCAAAGGGCTGAACTGACAGCCCTGGAGGAAGGCTTTCTGCATCACTACAAGGCTGTTAATCAGTTACTTTCCTAACTAGATCTGAATGCTAAATGTGGATTTCTACTAAGCTTTTAATATACTGACATTTGTTTTCATCTGCCAACGTGAACTGGTGATGCAAATTGTATATGAAGTGTATGAACTTGCTACATTAAGAAGTTAATGTTTGAAAACATTAAGGAGCGTATCTCAACGTGGCCGGACCACTTTGGAATCACGGTGCTGACAAGAGAGGGTTAGGGTACCACAAGTGCAGGGACAGGATCTTTTCCCTTGCCAGGCATGAGGTCCTCATGCCTCTGTACAGCTTGGGCCTGGGGAGATGAGGAAGCAAGCAAAAAAAGGGCTATTCAGAAATAAAGCTTTCAGAGACATTGCATACGTGATCAGAGAACAGAAAAACTTCTGCTGCTCGTTTGCGCAAGTGTTGTTTTTCCCACTGATCAAGTAGACGGCAATTTCTAATCTGAAATTTGCCAAATGAATGGAATTCCGCAAGGTACATCTGAGAGCCAGGTCTGAAACTTCTCCCCTTGGCAATTTTATGCATAGATTTCAGTTGAGGAAGACTGCATCTGAAGGTGCTTAAGCTAGCATTCTTAGTCACATCAAAAATCCTTTCATCTAAAATTTCAGTTTTTATAGACTCTCTGGGCCTAATTTTGATTTTATTTGAACCTATACCAATCGTAACTAACTAATGAAAGTCAGGTATTTCAAAATTCTCACTGTGTTTATGGATATAGGACTGAGTAGAAGCAGCACCATCCAGATCAATGAAAATATTAATTTAACTATGGTCTGTTTGTTCCAGCCCTTTGACATCAAACAGAACATTTAAAGGAGATTTACTCTGAAACAGAAGGAATTGATGCAAGAGCCTGGAATTCTGGAACACTTAATTTCTTTGTGTTTTGACAGCAGAAGCACATGGCTTTGTTTCAGTATAACATGATCTCAGTGTAATGACCTTCACCTTGATAGTTATAAAAGGCCTTGGTATAAACAAGAGTTACATCACGTGTTCAAATCCACTTTATTTTAAGCATCATTATCCATTTTGATAACTATAAATATATAGGTGTAGAGGAGGAAAAGTTTGGCGTTATGTCGTTAGTTTTGTGATAAATCACTTTCAATGCATACCCATGATATTAGGGAAGTGACTTCCTAGATGAAAGGAACCGTGTGAAAGAACCCATGTTTAGTTATATTTCTCTGCTGAAATGGAAGATAAACTTTTGATACAAAACTCATCTAAATCAATTTGAACCTTTCCTTAAACTTGCGTTGGCACTGCATCAGGTACTGGAAGCAGATGTAGAGCATAGAGTTGGAAGCTATTCTAGTGGAAATAAATGATAATTAGTCAAACCACTTACAATACTGTGAATTATGTTGACGCCAATAATTGCTTTTCCAAAATTTAGTATGCTTCTACTTTATGTCACTATAAGTCTTCAGTGAGAAGAATGCTTTTTTTTTTTTGTTGGAGAATATCCCATTCTGTATTCCGAACATCTTTATTTCTCACCACGAACAGTGAATTTAACTTTCGTGATTCAAATCAGATATATTTGCTGGTTATTGATGGATCATATTTTAGAATTTTTAATAGAAAACTATTTTCATGACAAATTTCATGAAAAAGCACAACAAATAGTATTTCTAATAAATTTTTGGTGGGTTTTTATTTTTTTTCTTGAAGAAAGAAAGCCTTAGATAGTATCATCTGTGCCACTTGCTATCAGGTACCCTCAGCAGCGATTATTTCTTATCAAATCAGGCAGGCATGGGAAGCAAACTGATTAAGTTTGGCATGTTGCCCACAAAAAAAGGCATTGCTGCCTGAATCCCTCTATTGCATTTATCCTTTTCAATGTATGTATAATTTCATGAAAGAGCTTTGCCTCAAGGGCTTTGACACTACATTTTGGATGCAAAATGCAAAGCAAACAACAAAAAAAGCAGCTGATATGCTGTTAGAACTTTCCATTGATGACTGAGTCTAATTCTAGTTAGCTTCTAGGGTGGTGCTCAAGATTTTTTAAACCCAGCTTGTGATTTTGTAAGGGCATTGACATCTAGAGCCCATAAGGAACTCCAGAATTAAAATTTATCAAGTTTTTCTCTATGAGAACGTCTTTGTGCAAACTTGAACTCATCTTGCATGTGAACACTGCCATTGATTTCAGTGGATTGGCTTGCTTGAGTAGGTTCAGCACAGTGACCTTGTATGTAAAAGGCTTAGGAAACAAAGTGAAGACAAAATGAGTGTGCATCTGTAACACAACTTGATTCTGACTTACTGAAACACTTAAGCATTTGTTTAATTGTCACCTTCAATAAACACAGCTAAATTTTAGAAAAGAGAAATGTGGCATTAGTGGATATTTAATAAAACAGAAAGCTCAAAGGACCAAAGTAGGAGATAACTTAACTTTTTGTCCTGTAACATTATTAAAGCTGGATGTAGCTGTGTTATTAGTTTATTTTTGAAACATAATTTCCATAGCTAATTGGCTTCAGGTGGCTTTGATATGTTAATGACAGCTCTGAAGAAGACCCTGTAGAAATCAAGTAGTGGAACTGCACATCCTTAGGCAGAGCCCCGGTATGGTCTTTGTTGGAGAAAAAGCATGCAAAGTGATTTCATTCTTCAGTTGATAGGAATGATATAATAAGAAATAGCTTACGAGCAAGGCAGTATAGTACTGTATATTCAATGTATAATATCTGTGTCTAAACAGTTTATGAGAACACATACCCCTTTTTTGGACTTTTTGTGTGAATGATTTACAATATTAGTATAGGACTGGAAGTAAAACATGCTGCTGACTTTCTTCCAAGCTCTAGATATTATCACAGTATCAGCAGCATGTATTCAGCCATAGTTTTGTTCCCAATCACATTTAACAGAATTACTCTGTCAGCCTCAGTTCACTGAAGAAGTTACTCCTCACATCTTATTTTCAAAATTGTTTAAACTCATAACGACTTCTGTAAAATTATGTGTTGCGTGACTTCTCTCTGTCTCTCTCAGAGGAAAGGAAAAGGTACATTGTTAGAGATACTGTTATGTACCTGCTCAGAAAAGAAGTAATCCACAACCATTTTACTTTATGTGACAAGTTCTCTGTATAGTGGAAAATGTTTTACCTTCAGCGAGGCAAGAGGAGGATACAGATACTCGCTGCAGGAATGTAGAGTTGTTCCTACAAAAAAAATAATATTAAAAGCCCTTCAATCCAGTATTATATGAAGTCTACTTCAGTGTTGCAGGTCTTGAAATATTTTTACTGGAGAGAAGAACAACTGGTAGCTGGAGAGAGGAAATAGCAATACCACAATTTTCAAAAGGTGTATTTTTGCAACAGCTATAGTCTGCTAAACATTAATTTTTTAAAGGTCGGCTTGCTCCTTCAGAGATCAGTTCTGAAGTCCACAATAAGGTCTCTTCAGAGCCTTCTCTTCTCCAAGCTAAACAACCCCAACTCTGTCAGCCTGTCTTCATAGGGCTTCATCAGCCCTCTGATCATCTTTGTGGCCCTCCTCTGGACTTGCTCCAACAGGTCCGTGTCCTCCTTCTGTTGGGAGCCCTACGGCTGGATGCAGTACTCCAGGTGGGGTCTCACCAGAGCAGAGTAGAGGAGCAGAATCACCTCCCTCCACCTGCTGGCCACGGTTCTTTTGATGCAGCCCAGGATGCGGTTGGCTATCTAGGCTGTGAGCGCCCATTGCTGGCTCATGTTGAGCTTCTCATCCACCAACACCCCCAAGTCGTTCTCCTCAGGCTGCTCTCAATCCATTCTCCGCCCAGCCTGTATTTGTGCCTGGTATTGCTGCAACCCATGTGCAGGACCTTGTACTTGGCCTTGTTGAACTTCATGAGGTTTGCATGGCTCCACCTCCCAAGCCTGTCCAGGTCCCTCTGGATGGCATCCCATCCCTCCAGTGTGTTGTGACTGCTCCACACAGTTTGGTGTTGTCTTCAAACTTGCTGAGAGTGCACTTAATCCCACTGTCCATGCTGACAACAAAGATGATATAACAACACTGGTTTACCAGATGTTAAACGGCTCCAATTTAACATACGTTAAACTGTTAATTGTCCTTTATGAGAAATGGGAATGCAGTGGCAATGGATATAGGGCAGTTTGTGCTGTCATGGTGATTTGTTTCTGCGTTTCTGTTTGTATTTTCATGTTTTCTGTAATTGAACAAGATAAAGATTGTCCTTTCAAAGATGCCAAGAATAAATGAGTACAAAATAGAATGCATGGTCATATGAATTACTAAAGTCATTTCAGATCTGTGCCATTGAAGTCAGAAGGATTCTACAATAAATGGCCAAGCCTGTACATCAATATTTAATAGGTAGGTGGTACTTCTAGAAATTAGTCTAAAATTTCCTGACTGACCTGCAAGGAATTTGGGGACATGAAGGATGTCAGACTCTGTATCAGGCTCTGTATATGGCTCTGAGTTTGTAATAAGGCACCTAAACTAAGTACTGTGCTTTTCAAAGGTGTTTTGAATCTAAAACTATGCAGTTGTTCATAGTAAAATTTGTAATATAAATTCGGCAGTTTCATTTTTTCATTCTAAGATTATTAATAAGGTAAGGTTTGGTTTGGTTCGTTATTTCCAAAATGTATATCCATAAAAGTAAATTTAAAAGAAGCGTGTTTCGGTAAAGTTGATTATGTCCAAACATACTATTTCAACACCAGACTATAGAAATAATATTTTAGAATATATTAATTGTCCGAGTACCTGTATTACAGTGAAAGAATAATCTAAGATCTGTTGCACTGCAGCTTTTAGGATCTGTCTGCTTTTTTCCCTCGGATGAGGCTATAGCCATTTTTTCAGTTATAAATTCTGAAGCTGACCCCAAGCCCGAGCTGAACACCAGCATCTTACAAACACAGGCCCTGCCCTTACTCTAATTTTTATATATAGCTCGTTGCTTTTGATGCTTTTATTCCTGCTCCACACTAATGAGGGATTCAAGCTGTATGCATCTGCTTGTATAAACCAGCTTAAGCGATAAGGTATAAACGGCAGGTGTGTTGTCCTCATGGCTCTTTTAAGGAAGGCCTCACAGTGGCTCGTGTAGAATTTACCTAGTCAGGTAATGTGGCTCCTTGCTGCCTAAGGACGCGGTAAATGATGCAAGTTAGTGAGATAAAGTGTGTGCTGGGCTTAGGACCTCAGCTGGATTGTTGTTGTGAAGCAGAAAGTGCTAGTTATCCTGAAAGATGAAAGGAAGCGTACATGGGGGTTCCAGCAGTGTGGAACCCATTTGAATCTGAATTTTATACAGAAACCTTGAACAGCAATTGATCCAGTCTTTCTGGCCTTGAAACTTTCATGTATCCTTAGGGGGAGAACAAAGTGTTTGCTTTCAATTATACAGCATTGCTAGATAGCTGTATGCAGGTTGGGTAATTAGTTGTTTAATCTATCCTTTAACATTCGGCAATAAACAGGCATTTTTCTGTCAATAGAGGTCCGGTTTGCAGAAGACAAGGAGATCAAAGGATGATGTCTTTAAGTTAGGTAACGTCCATAAGTTCTCAGAACAAATTGCTCATTACACTCATTTTCTTTCTGACTGTTATTAGTATTTATTGTCAATTGTTCTGATTGCCAGGCCCTTGAATGCTTTATAACAGGTGTGTTGTTATGATATAATCTTTATAGTTTTTTCCAAACATTGAAATGCATAATTTCTGAGACACAGCTTGGAACAAGTGCTTGTTTCCATTCTGTGTGGGCTGCTGTGGCAATATAAATTATAGAAAATAGGAAGTACCTAGTGAATCTGCAAATGTAGGAGATGCTGTTGAACTGCAGTGGATTCACCGCTGCTATTGTACATATGGGACAATGGGTGAGCAAGACTGGGGACCGCGCTGTTGACAACAGCTTATCTATTAAACTGAAAACATGCAAAAGGGCTCCAAATGTTACTTCTGGGTCAGCACTACAATGATCGCTATAGAGCAACTTGGCTTTTTTTCTTGACAGCATCAGGATAATTTGTCTTGAGAGTTAGAGTGAGAATTGGTATTTCAAACAGGGCTGCTCGTGTCAAAGTCGTAACCATGCAGATTAATCTGTCTTGAAACATGCAAAACAATCTGTTCTGTAATCTCAAAAAAATCACCCATTTCTAGAGTAAATGCTTTTTAAGAAAATCCTCAAAATACATATGAAGCAGTTAACATTATGTAAACTTCAAATAATAGACAATTAGTTTTACATAAGCTTCAAATTGGGTAGTTTCTACATTTATGTGTGTTGTCTCTAAATGTCAACTTTGGTGTTCTGTGGCAAAATTAAAAACACTGTTCCTGATTTGGAACAGTCAAATGACTCTTGGTTTTGGAGGAGGATCTGAGAAGATAGAAAGGAGATGAATTTGCAGGGACTGGGGAGGAAGAGAAGCCCAGAGTACTTTTGACTCCTCTCTGACATAAACAGAGAACGAACAATAGGAGCTAGTGGGGAACGCGTGTGCCTCAAGGCTGCCTGTGAGCTGGCGTGCTATTGCTTAGGAAACTCGCTTTTTATATGCAGTCCTGTTTTTAAGGTAAACAACCAAGCAAAAAATTTTCTTCTTTCTGTTATTGGTGAGCTGTCAGCTACAACAGAATGATGTTTTCCATAAAAACTTGATTATTTTATGTTCATTTTTCTTGTGTGTAGGAATCTGCGCCAGGGAAACCTTTCTCCTTTGGATAGCTCAGGTCACCAGAATTGCTCTGCCTTTGTACCTTTTGCTATCTTGTTCTGTGCTAGCTTTAAGTATCCTTTTTTTTTTTTTTTTTTTCCTTGAGGCTGTACTCTCCTTAGACATGTAATGCTATTGTGTGACCCAGATCCAGAGATGTAAGGTTTGTACCACTCAGTGTGCTGCAGCTACTTTCTGCTCTTACTGGTTTGGGGAAATATCAGGAGCAGTGCTTTATAGAATAATTTAGGTTGGAAAAGACCTTTAAGATCGTTGAGTCCAACCATTAACCTAGCACTGCCAAATCCACCACTAAACCATGTTCCTAAGCACCACATCTTTTAAATACCTCCAGTGACTTAACCACTTCCCTGGGCAGCCTGTTCCAATGCTTGACAACCCTTTTGGTGAAGAAAATTTTCCTAATATCCAATCTAAACCTCCCCTGGTGCAACTTGAGGCTGTCTCCTCTTGTCCATCACCTGTTAATTGGGAGAAGAGACTGACCTCTACCTGCTACACCCTCCTTTCAGGTAGTTGCAGAGGTCTCCCCTCAGCCTCCCTTTCTCCAGGCTAAACAACCCCAGCTCCCTCAGCTGCTCCTCATAAGACTTGTTCTCTAGACCCCTCACCAGCTTCGTTGCTCTTCTTTGGATGTGCTCCAGCACCTCAGTGTCTTTCTTGTAGTGAGGGGCCCAAAACTGAACACAGCATTTGAGGTATGGCCTCACCAGTGCTGAGTACAAAGGGACAGTCAGTTCCCTAGTCCTGTTGGTCACACTCTTTCTGATACAAGCCACCTTGGCCACCTGGGCACGCTGCCGGCTCAGTGTTGTGCTGTCTTAACTGGCTAGCGGAACAGTTATTATGATGGTATACCAGAGCAGAGAGTAATCTTTTACCCTCCGACAGTGGTACATACCAAATTCTGAAAAAGTCATAAGCTCCATGTGAAACCTCGATAGAAAATATACCCAGTTGAAAAGTTTCCTACCAAACTTAGGAAATATCGGCTGCCAGAAAATATGACAGTAGATGAATCACTGCTGTTATATATGGTATTGTAATAACTATTTTTGCAATCTCAGTCAACTAACAGCACAACTAGAGCAACATCCCTGAAATCAGTAGTCTTTATTTACGTAAGCTCCCATCCTGATGTAGGAAAGGTCATTCTACTTTTATTCTTTTTGAAGATGTCATAGACTTTCTCATTATTCATGTAAATGTCTATCTTCTGATTAACATTTTTATTTGCAGAAATCAACTATATAATGAGCACAATACCAATAATTCAGATGCATGTTTTGCCATCTTTTATTAGTCACATCCTTGCTTTTTCAGTGAGGAGAATGTACAGTGCAATTTCCTTCTGTCATTTATAATTACACGTAAGATTTTCCCAGAGTCTTAAATTTTCTACTGTCAGCTTATAATGTTCTTCCGAATTCCAAAGACTCTTGGTTAATATGAACTCAGAATTGGGCAATTCGCTGCTAAATCCCTGTCAAAGTCCTTATGGCAAGCTGGTTGTTGGGACATTTTGTCACATTAAGAAAGGACTCCCTTCTTTTTCCTCCTTAATATCCAGCAATAGTTATTGGAGCAGTATTTAAAATTGAAGAAATATTTCTGGAGCTCTATTTTATTTTGACCCTAACCTTCATTTGTAGTTACAGTAAATCTTCCTAGCTGAAGTAGTGTGTGTGTGTCTGTATGTGTGTGTGTGTATATATATATATATAGAGAGAGTACTTTCATTTAAAAAAATTAAAGAAAGTTGTTCCTGTGGGAGAGCAATGCAACAGTTGACACAGCATGGGCTTTGAGAAGTGGCACTTAGATAAGTGCTGGTGTAGGTAATTTTTTTCATGCCTCAGCTTGTATCCAATTCTAAATGCCAACAGAATAGATGCTTTCGACAATTTAATAAGTGCAATAAATTCTAATATTTACAATGGCATTGCTTGATAGATAAGCACTAAGCATTTTCGGTACTTGCACTTCATCCTAAAAAATTTTGCTGAGTGAGAGAACGTGGTAAATGACTGTGACTCTTGGTCTGCTTTTTTTCTGATGACCTGGACAGTAAATGGCTGTAAGAGTTCTGTGGTGCTTTACCATGTTTTTTGGCATTCTGGATCCACATTTGGTTAAATGTTTGTGTTAGGAACGTACTTTCCTCTTTATAAAGATTTGCCAAAGATTATGTTTAAGTGAAATGAGCTTCTGATAACAATTGAGATTCAAACTGTTCTCCAGGGATCACAATGTGATGTGAGAAACTGCTTGGTACCGTTATTGAAGGCATAATTCACAGCATCTGCTGGATGCTGCACTTGATGTTAGAGAAACAGAAACCAGCCTGATGGACAGGCTGTGAAGGATTGTGGAAATCCAGAGGTGCCTCACATGAATGTCTACTGGGTGGGTGTGAAGAAACCAGATGGGGTACTGACTTGGCACCAGTTAGCTGAGAAAGTGATTCAGGGCCAGCCTCAGTTGGCTTCAGGTTTAGCCAACTGGGTGCAGGTGCTGAATGCTTGCTGTGGTGTGGTGCTGTGTCTGAGCTGATAAGCCCTGTCAGCATGGCTGCGGGTAAGATTTTATAACTATGAACTCTGCCCATGCGGTGAACTTGCTGGAGTAGCCCTGGGGTAGTCACCGAACTGTTGACACTTCACAGTGTAGACCTTCCAAGTTACCTTTGCACTGCTCAGTGGGGAGCTGAGGTTGATACACGCTCTGCTCTGCTCTGCTCATGAGTGAGTTCGGAGTTAAATTTGAGGAATGCATTCCTGCTGCCATCCTAGCAAGCAACGAATGCAAAAACATTTCCTTTCAATGATGAACTTAACAAGAGAGGAAAGCAAGCAGTAGATGTAAAGCACGTTAGTAGCTTCCATCAAAGGTGTCCTCTCACACTCTTGACACATTTAATATATTGACAGATATTAAAGAATATACCTTCAAAAGAAATGAGTGCCTGGCTTAATTTCTGTGATGCCATTTTTTATCTACCCATCAGAAAGGGCATGCATTTTAGGGACAGACTCAGAAATTCCACTACTTAGATGATGGCAAATTCCCAGCTTTCGATAAAGCTGTCAGTTGTCTACTTCAGGTATCTAGAAATACTTTCAAGGGGCAAGACATCAAAGATAATTTTATGCTTGCTTTTTGCCAAAGGCTCAGTATTCCTAAACCAACTGCAGAGTGCACATACCCTGCAGAAAACTAGTGAATGTAGGCAGTAATTAACCTGCTTATTTAAAATAGTGTCCTGAAGGTGAGAAAGAAGTTTGGACTCCACTAAACAGGAAGGTGTGTGCAATACCAGATCCCAAAGCAAACAGCTGTCAAATGAAAGCGGTACAGTTCTTTACTGAAATATTTCTTTTGTATCTTAAAATGATAATATTTTTTCTTTTTATTTGCAAGTTTATGTATAATCCTCTACTGGTCACTCCCTGTACAATGCTCTGTAGCAAGCTATTGTTTTAGTAGCCACTAGCAGTAGCTTCTTCGTAGGTAATCAGAAATGTTTAAATAATAGGATGCTATACAACAATTACACTTTTGTAGTGCTTTCATAAACTGGCTGGCTGCTTATTGAGGAGTATTACTAGCACACTAGCATGAACTGTATCTAACTTTGCAATCCAAACCCATGCAAAGCCATTCTGGATTATCCCCATGGTTTTATCTCATCTGCTGTTCTCTTTTAAACTGTAGAATTACACCAAACACTTCTGTGGAAGATGCAGGAAAATGTTTGGCGAAGTTAACATATAATGAGCTGTATTTCAGCAGTAGAGAAACACTGAAAATCCATAAAGTAGATAAAAAATAATGTTTGTGTGACACAATTGCATCACACGTTGGATACATTCACACTACGCCCAAACTGTTGTGTCCTGCATGGAATAATGCTATATTCTGTAGGACTACAAACATTATCGCCTACTTCTGTACATTTGTAATTAGCCAGGATAAAGCATTTTGCTGCCCTTGGGTAATGAGATAGCTCCAGCACATCCACCTGGCATTGCATTGCATTTTAGAAACACCCCGTTGCTTTTAGCATATGCACTGCAATGTGACCCTGGAATTAATCATATTAAAAGAAAGAAACAAAAAGAAGAATTATGAGAGTGCACATTAGAGGTGGAATAATAATGTTGCAGAATATCAATTAAATTAAAAACAAAAGTAATCCAGAAGTTATTTCCTTGTCGTTGTCAGTCCTCTCCTAACTCACACCATGAGGATGGAATGGAAGGGGGAAAAGTCCAGAGATTTCTAAGTCTCGAACTGTGGCTGAAATGCCCCAGGTATTCCTTCTGTCTTTTCTAAGAAGATTTGGCCTATAAGAAAATGGAGTTTATTTCCTGCTTTTACAAGTTTTGGTTCGCCCGGGAAGTAGTGTCTGTTTAAATAATCTTTTCTGATTTGGGGTGAAGGGTTGGCAGTTGTCCCAGCTAAGTCACAATACATACAGATTGTGATAACTTAGGCTTTGTTCATTTTATTGATCTCGGCTACCTGACATAAATACTGGAATTATTTAAGAAAATACTTATCAGTGTTTTGCTCAATGTCCCTTTTATCCTTCATTGTGTTTCCCACATCATAACTTAGAAACTGAATAAAGGGGATTATGAAAAAGGTGGCAAACTTGGTCAGAAAATGCTTCCTTTGCTGCAGCAAGAGTGCCTAGAGTACTGTTCTTTGCGAAGAGTTATCACAAAGTATAGAAGAAGAGAATAGCGTTAAGTCAAACACGCAGGAGTTGGTGTTAGAAAGCTGCAGCGCGGCACTTTGACAGGCAAGTACAGTCACAGGGCAAAGGGAAAAAAAGTCAAGACAGAATCAGGAAGAGGTAAAGAACTGATGTAAATCCAAAAGTGTTTGCAGTGCATAGCACTCCCTGGGAGTCACTGGGTTTAGGCAGGAGGAAATTTGCATTTGACAAACAAGCTGATGTCATCCTAAAATGGATTATTAATATTATTTGTCTTGCATTTCAGGGCTATATGGAAATAAGAGAATATTTAAAAGCATCTAGCAGCTGAGAAATTTCATCAGCTCTGTATGATTACACAGTTTGATTTTTTTCAATTTTTTTTTCCCTTAAGAGAATTTAAGGTTACATATAACTAAATAGCATCTATAAATTGACATAGTATAGCAAAATTCAAACATGAGGGGCAGCTAGGAACTGTGGATTATGAATCTTATTGTTATTGAGGAAATACTGCACATTCTTAGCATTGGCATATTTATTTATTGTGAAGGTATCAGACTCACATCTAATCCTGAGGACATTGGAGAAAGGTCTGCACATCGCTTCCAAGCACAGGTGAATGCCTAAGGCACCTCACCATAGGAGCACAAAGCTTCCCACACTCTCTTTCTGTTGCAGTGAATCATTAATTCTTATCTGCAGAGTGAAATAACTGCAACAGGCAAAAATGGGAGTGCCTAGTTAGCCCAGAATATAAATAAGCATAATTTTTGCGTTGCTTTTCTGCAAACTGTATTGGGTTATAATGAGCCATGAAATATGAACCTGAGTTTGCATTTCCCAAAGTTCTTGGTTATTCACTTCGGAGAGCGCAGTAATGATCACAAAAGCTTTTGTTCGTTTTGGGAATCTTCTGCAAAGCAAATGAGATATTCTGGTGGCCTTTAGTGTGACAAGGTGGGGTGTAAGCAGAGAGGGGAATTCTGCCCCCCTGTTGTTGCAACATTCCTACTTAAGTATTAATTTAAAGATCTTCTGATTACTGGCATCTATTGCCAGAAGCAAAAGGAATCAGAAGTGCACAGCTGGATTAATACCCTTTACAGGAAGTTTCAAGATAGCCATGAAATTTCTCTATTAATATAGAAGCAAGCAGAATCA
This sequence comes from Fratercula arctica, assembly GCA_947846985.1. Classification (NCBI taxonomy): domain Eukaryota; kingdom Metazoa; phylum Chordata; class Aves; order Charadriiformes; family Alcidae; genus Fratercula; species Fratercula arctica. Next base: position 35,512,728 of record CANTUZ010000006.1, read on the forward strand.
TAAGCATTCCAGCAAGCATGAGATAATAGCAACAAAAATGTAATTTCGCACCGTTGTCCATGCCTACAGTGCCCCTGCCTGTGGCAGCGAACAGATCCTTTGCTTATTTCTCTTCCTGTGAAAATCACTGCCCTACAGTTTGCAAACCTGCTTCAGGGATACACCACCTCTGCATAAACACATGGACCAAAATAGCTTGAGAATTGTATAAAGAATTGCAGAATTTATTTGTTAGTATTACTGCTCCTTTTAAAGCAGGCTTAAATGTTGGAAGGAACTATTTCTGTCAACATAATTATCATGGTGAACTGGGCATGTGACAGCCTTTACAGAAATGGACGCACTGATTTTATAAAAGAAAATCATGTGGCATATCTAGTTTGAAATATCCTAAGAACCTATTTCTTGGTGAAAAAAAGATTCAAATAAAAGACCAACCACAAAAGAGTGCTGAGTAGCTGTATAGGTTTCTGGGAAGACTATTAGCTTGTCAAATCCATTCTCTTCCTTTTCCCGTGTCCTCTTAATCTTGGTCCCTTTTCTTCTGTATTCTTTTTAATTCCCTTCAAGTTCAGTGAATTTTGTTTGTGTAAAGATCATAAGATACGAGTTTTTCTATGCTACGTTTTGTTTGGTGTGAAAGGTGTACTTCAGAAACCTTTACAGAGAGAATAAAAAACCCCACTAGCATGCATCTCAACAGCTGAAACAAAAGCCATTCCTTTGTTGTCCCTTTTTCCACGTGGATTTTCTTTGTAAAAATGTTTGGTGAGAAAATGTTGCTTTACAAACCTTAAAATAATAGAGCATTTTTCTGCATCTTGTCTATCTCAGAAAAAAAGAGCATAGCTTTGCCCTAGCTTCTCTGGTTATACTCTCTTAGAGTAAGGAACCCTGGTTTCTAGTCCCTAGCCAGAAATATAATCACATAACTAATTATACCTTCAGCACTGGATGGATGAAAACTGAGCAGGAACATGGCTCTTGTTATTTGTAACTAGACCAAGTGAAAATATTTGCTAAACTGTAAGAGGAAATCCTATTGCAGTCTAATGAAACAATTTTGCAAGTTTGGACTGTATTACAGCTTTTTGCTCTCTATTTCAGAGAGCTTCCTCTGCCCTCACATGAATACGAGTACAAAAGACTTCTCTTTCCCACTGGTTTCAGTTTTTCAGTGTGATCCATTTTGTAGTTTATCCTTCTGTTGTCTACAGAAAGCAATTAGGTCACTATGCTTCTTGGAGCTTTACCAGTTACAGAAGCATTTGTAGGTTAGCTGATTAATCATTAGCACTTCTTATTATCTTTATCATCTTCTACACTGGACTGAAATTAACTGTAATAGAAGGAATTCCGTTCCTTAGTTCTAAAGGCTGAACTGGCACAGGCCACGGAGATGGGGCTCGGGCATGGTGGGTCTCTGCTCCTCTCTCCAGGGGGGCTTTCTTCAGTTCTATTCTGCTCTTTACTAACTGGCTTTGATAACATCTACTCTACACCCTCAATTAAACAATAGAAGTTTAAGTACTTTGTAGAGAAATAAACCTCTAACGGAAATTCCTCACTGTAACTCAGTTTGAACTCTAAACTCAAAGCAAGCTGAGAGTGAATTATGCATGTCGTGGGATGATCAAGGGAGCGGGGCTTTAATAACGTACATAGCACACTTAACAACTCTTTTTGGGAACTTGTATAGGAAATAAACTTTTCTGTATTTACCACCTCTCCACTCCTCCAATAAAATGCAAAGTGGATGCAATGAAAAGCATCCATTTACCTCCTCATTTCTATGCAGCTTTTTATTAATGAGTAGGTGCCAAAGCAGGGCTCTGCCATAAGGCGGTGTTTTTCTGGCACTGAGCTCTTGTTCACGCAGAGATTTTCACGTGCAGGTGAAAGGAGTCCTTCCTTCCATTCCACCTGTGGTATCTGAGAGTGGGCCAAGCTTTTAGGCTCGCTGCATAAGTAGTGTTTCCCAGCATCTTAAAACTTATGAGAATGTTAAGCATTGAGTCTCTTCTGTTTTACTTTCATACAGCTATACTGTTCATGCATCTCTTTCATTTAATATCTATTTTCTGCTATTCTGATTCGTTTGATATATTCAGCAGTATTTTCAGTGATGTTGTTAGGTTCGTTCCTTGCTCATGTTTTGAGATCAGCACTGAAAAATGGGACTTCTAGTTTATTTCTGAAACTACTCCTAATAAATACATAAAAGTTTTACAAGAGAAGGACTCCTGTGACTTCAGAATGCTGACACAGCTATTTATCTACATATCAGACACTGCAAAAATGATAAGGATTTCTTTATATTGTCTGACAAATCAGCTAAGCATTGATTTGGAAGGTCCATTTGCCTCCAGCTCAGACATAATTCAATATCTGTCAGAGGACACCTGCTGCCCCCTACCATGCCAAAATACCTATCTCTGTCTGCTCGCGTGGCCCGATCATAAATGTGTTCCCATATCAGTCTAACAAGTGCTACTCACAATTTATTGTAAGAAGCATATTCCTTGAGGTAAAAAAAAAAAAGCAACATCCAACCTAGTTTCTGTTGTACCAGTATATTCAATACCCAAGTATATTCAAACTTAACTTTAGATGAATGGGACTCTTTTCTTTGAGTACTTGTAGCCTATTTATCAGAAAGAAAGAGTGAAAAGGTAAGACTGGAGGCCTGTTAATAGTTTCTGAAAATCAATGACTAAAGGAAGTATAATAATATTGGTTTTCTTCCCTTTCTTTTTTTTTTAATGAAACTGAACAACATTCTTATAGTGACATTGGTGAAGTCACCTGTCAGGGAGAATTTAAAATATATTCCGAATGAGAAGCCTGTTGAGCATTTTGTCTACAGCAGTTTTAAGGAACAAAATGTTTTACCTAATATTGGCAGATTCATAAGTTCTTTTTGTTCTGTCAAAGAAAAAAGGGTCATATCCCATTACAATTGGCTTTTAATGTATTATGCAAAAAAGAAGTCACAGAATTAAAGAGATTGAGAGAGTACTATTCAGAGCAAAAAATATGAGCAGCTGAATAGGATGGAAATAAAATGCTAAAATCCTCATACACACATAGAGAGGATACAGTTTCATGTCGTAGAGTTTGTCTGAGTTCTCAACTAAAGCACTATTAACATCAATTTAAGTTATTCCTATTGACACTGGCTGTGGCAGAACAGTTTAGGCCTTTCTCTGTAAATATTTGATTTTTCTACTGGCTGTAGACTTCATCTCATTGGCAAAGCTGCCGTTTATCTCAGAAAAGCATGACTTGAATTCTGTTTGCATTTCCCTGAACATGTATGTTGGATGTCCAAAATCAGCATTGGAGAAGTAGGTCTAATTTCCAGTAGCTGGTCTTTTTGACTGTCTCCTTCTTCCCTGCCCATGGGAAAATCTACCCATTGTTTTAATAAAATACGTATCATTTCCAGCTTCAGTCTTATGAGAGATAAAACTTCATAATTTTCCTCCACCTTAAGATACAAGTCTATCCCTTCCATTAGAGCTCAGTTTCTCTAGAGTAGAATTCTTTTATTTAATTCTTTTTGTCCTCTTTTTACAAACACAGCAGAATAGTTTCTTCAGAAATCCCAAGTAATGAGCTGTGCAGAACAAAAATGATCCCAGAACTCTTTGCAAATGTCTTTTAGAAAGCGCTGCATAGTATCCATTTCGTTGACTCCATGTCCGCTGCCTCCTTTCCTGCAGCACCGGAAGAGGTTAAAAGATTTGACTTAGTGGTCAGATCTTGATCACATCATAGTGACACAGGAATCCTTTGGGTATGTAATTCCTTTATCGGGATTTTTGTTACCTTTCCATATTTTGGTGGGTGGAGTAATTAATCATAAAGCAGTGGTTTATGTGTCATGAAATACAGCTGCTGACGACAGAAAAGAAGGATCCATCTTTCAAAAGACTCTTTTCTTAAAAATTCTTGGAAACCTAAACAATGCATTTTCAGTGCGATACTATTTACATTCTGGTTTGCTGAGGTATTGCCAATGCAATGTGGAATGTAAAATCTCACTAAAATTGTTAGATAAGAAACTTAAGTGGGTTAATTCCCGAGTTCTCTAAATTAGCTGTTTAAAGCTGGTGTGCATACTTCCAAACTGAACAAAATTTGCTGCATGGTACTTGTCTTTTGTGTTAGTGGAAAGAGGTGACAAACTTCTCCATTTGAGTATTATTTGTGTTAATGTGACATTTTCGTGTGAAGGAGTTTTCAGAACATGGGATGTGCATACTCCAAGCTTAATTCAGAAACACAGCGAGAGAACAGACACTTGCGTTTTAAATATAGCTTGGATTGACTGTCGTTGAATCAAATACAGAGAAGACAGCATTGCAAATGAATGGAATAGCGGGAAAATCTCACTTAACTTAATAACTTGTAATTTCATTTAATCAGTACCAACAGGTCTCTAAAAATACATATACTGCCGTTTAGAAAAATACTCTTGACTTTTCACTAAATCTTACTGTTTGTCAGGAGCTAAGATTTGATACTACTCTGGAAACTATTCCATTGAAATTGGTCGGTTTGTAGAGTAAGGCATCATTCAGTGTGAGTAAACATACCATAATATGTGTGTTTAATACCTATACGGGGTATTTTAAATGGTAATTGCCTTACTTATATGAATTGAAAAGTAACGTAATCTGTGATACACTAACAACTTTAGTTCACATACATTTTTGAAGTAAATGTAGTCTTTCCTGTTGAAGTCTCAAGTATTAAGATTTGTTACGTATCTGATACGCCAATCACAAGATACTGCTTAGTTCTGAAAAGGACGAAAAGCTTCGGCTCCCCGTCACCCCCGTACTGCCTGCAATCAGACTCCTGTTGGTAAGCATCAGATCAGTTCACATGAAGGGCAAACTGCTACCAACCTCTAGTTGTCACAAAAACAAGGAAGCAAATGACCTGTAAATATAAAATATGCTACGTATAATAATATTTCCTATGATGTTTGACAGGAAGTAAATAACCCCAACGGGTATTTCTAAGCTCACCTGATCACAACATGCAGATTACAAATGTCAGCAAAAACCGGAGGCTGTACTATTTTTGTTCCTGACTTGAGGAAACGTAGCTGCATTTGACTAAGTTCTGCATTCTGACTCTGTCTGTGTGAGCTTGAATAAGTTTTGGAATCATGACATTAACAAAATTTATTAAACATTTTCCAAAATCATAGTCCCGCTGCAACTTAATTAAAGATTCTATTTGCCCTTAAAATAGATGGAGAAATTAAATTTTATTCTTTGCTTCTAATTCTTACACTTGCATTTTTCTCAATGAATTTTTTTCAGATTTGCTTGCTGCAAAGTAGCTCAATCTGAAGCTCAGCTCAGGATTTGCTTGATATTCAAATGACATAAATGTTTAATCATATATTATGCTGAATAACCTTTGTGTGGTGATAAGTGTTAATTTACTACACAAACCTATCTTGAAAGTGTTTGAGTAAGGCAAAATTCTGATTGCAAATAAGTGCAAATTTTAAATAGTCACTTTTTTGTTTCCTTGGTGACCTGATACCAAGGTTACACCCAGCACCATGTTTACCATCTCCTTTCCAAAACATAATGTAAAGAGTATTAATTGCATCCCTGCTGTGTTTGATCCTATAAATTCCTTTTTATATTGGCATTGTGTGGGAAGAAAAGAGCAACAAAACCAAATTAATCTGGGAGGAATTAACCCTAGTTCAAATCATTCTCAGGCGTTGCAGGAGGTTTGCTTTGGGGTTTCATTGGTTTCACCTGGTGGCCTTGCTGTGGAATTTTCAGGATTGAAGAGATTTAAAAATATCTATGTATCTGAGGGATCTGGAGAGAATTGAAAAAAGCAACTGTTTGTCTTAGCAAATGGAATTGTCTTAATAATTTTAGCAACAAGTTAAATTGTCCCCTTTAAAAAAGGCAAAATTTTCTATAAGCAAAATTTTCTAATATTTCTGTGCTTTATCTGTGACTTGTCTAATTCTTGTAGGTCACTTCAGTTGTATGTGCTTTGCACCAGCAGAAGAGTAATAAACTTGATAACCAACCAGCAAACTTCAAACTAAGAGGCCCATAACTAAGAGATCACCAATATGTAACATTATTGGTGATAAATTAATTTGACTGTGTGTGGTGCCACCTTAGTGGCAAATATGTTGTCGCATATCAACAGTTGCTTAAAGGACAGGCAATGGTTTGGAGTTAGCAATTTTCTCACCTATGCATATTGTGTTTTATGTTTTGGTGGTTGGTAACAGTATAATCTGCACTATTTGTATCTGTGTGTATGTTAGGACAACCTATAAGATTCTTCAGAGCTAAAGAACAGCTAACCGTAGATGAGAGCTTGGGAGAAAAACATAACCTATATTATACCTAATGATTTCTGTAATAGTATTTTTAGTTATAATAGCTGTGGAGGGGTTTCACATTTCTTTGAATGTAAGAGAGGCCAGTATGCGATGAACAGCTCAGGCTTTGTTTTTGGGTGTTATGGTGCAGCTTCATCCTTGTTGTTCATCTGTCCTGCTGTGAGCTGCTAATTACATTACTTAAGTATCAAGGAGCAATTTTTATCTGCACTGTTTCTCCATCAATAAGTCGTATGTCATGCATATCTCTCTACTCTTCACAGAAGTTGCCATTTAATTTTTCACTGGATAAAGAATGGAGTCAGATTCTATGATATCTATACATCTTCATCTCTATTTTTAAGTCACTTCTATAGAAATGGACTCTCAAATTGTCACACACTGTGAAAAGCGCAATGGGATAACATGGTAACACACAAATGTCATAAAACTTTTAACATTTTTGTAGTCTAATTTTTAAAGATTGCAATTGCCATTAACTTTTACCAGAATTTTTATGTAAGATGCTTGCCATTACACACAATTCTGTTCAAATAATTTGCAGTGGGAGACAGTAGAATAATGGAATCATATTAACTCCATTTTCTACAAGAAAGGTGGAGAGGAACTTTTTACAGGGGTATGTAGTGATAAGACAAGGGGCAATGGCTTCAAACCGGAAGAGGGTAGATTTAGAGTAGATATCAGGAAGAAATTCTTCACGATGAGGGGGACAAGACACTGGAACAGGTTGCCCAGCAAAGTTGTTGAGGCCCCATCCCTGGAATTGTTCAAGGCCAGGCTGGATGGGGCTTTGGGCAGTCTGGTCCAGTGGGAGATGCCCCTGCCCTGGGCAGGGTGGGTTGGAACCTGATGATCTTTTCGGTCCCTTCCAACCTAAACCCTTCTATTATTCTATGTAGCTTTTTTTTTTTTTTTTTTTTTTACCTACTTCTGCACTACTGAGCAAGTAGTGGCTTTTTTTAATTAGAAAACAAATGTTTGACAAAAAAGGATTGTTTGGAATATTGAAATATTTATATGTGAACAAAGATAATTCTTTGGCAATTTAAAATCATCTATTTAAAACTCTTCTGTCATCAGAACCCAGGTGGATCCAATATCACAAGGTCAGTCACGTACCATGAATGTATTTGTCATTAGTGACTGAATTTATTGAATTTTTTCTGATCAGAGCATAAGTAACATAAAATGTATCCCTAAGGCTGCATTCCTAAGAAGAAATAAATCATCCCAATAAAGTAAGCAGAGTTGTTAATGTAGTGAGGCAATCATTCATTTACATTGAAAATAACAAAGAATGCTGATGTAGTATCGCTTAGATTTTTTTATTTAGCCTGAGTTGCCATAGCAACTACAGGAATCATGAGATCAAATTTTAATTATGAATCTCCTAGTAATTCTGATTCTAACAATTGCTCCTCATAAATACACAGTATGCTAACGTGCATATTAAATGCAGACAAGGTTGATAGATACACGGTCACTGGAATTTTAGTGTGCTCATAGGAGGGTAAATCCAGATTCAGCAGATCAGGTAATATCTTTCAATCTTGCATATTACTGAAATATGACAGGAAAAGTAAAAACAAATCTTCGTCAGGCAGTCTTGCAGAAAAAGCTGGGAAAAGTAAGAAATATGTTATGTCTTTGCACACATTGAAGTCGTCGCACAGTAAGATGGTAACAATACATGCTACATCTGTCCGCAGGCCTGCAGAAGTATTGGCAAGCCCTTCTCTAAATCAGGTGCAGATTTCATGGCTAGTGAATTTAGGAGTGAGTGCTGTATAAACAGAATCAGAGACCATGAAGCACGTTAACTGCAAAATTGCATGTCTTCTTGAGAAGTAAATATCCAGTTAGGTTGTTTTGCATTTGAAGACCTCTGAAAACAGTCAAACAACTCAATCTTGCCAGGTAGTTTAGAGAACTGTCCAGGTAAAATATAAAATTATTTATGGAAGGAAATCATTAAGGATCGGTTTCGAATTGACTGAACTCAACCTCTTCCTAAGTCCCTTTCAGTAAGTCAAACACCTCTAGGTGTTTATATGTTACTCTCCAAAGTTTGGTACCAGCAGAATTAAGAATGCAAACCTGTCATGGTGCTGTTTTTCCAGTCATGCAGCTGTAGGTACCCATGTTGTTTTACTTGAAATAAATGATGGACTACTTAAACAATAGAAAGGTAAAATTATTTGTCTGTGAGGCAGGGCTTTTTTTTTCTTTTCTTTTTTTTTTTTTTTGAGATGTGAGATTTTTTTAAATTTTTTACCTGTCCTAAACTGAATCTGAAAATTTTAAACAGAAATTCTCAAATATAACCATAAATCAGGTCATGAAAGTTTATTCTGGGATAGTTAGAAGTCGAATATTGAAATAAACACACTGAAAAGTTAACTTGAAGCTGGCTGTTTGTCACAAATAATGTCAGCTTCTACTGGAAAAAACATTTGGGGAGGAAGACAATTATGCTAGAAAACTTGTAACAACCACTACTACTCATGCAATCTAGGAAAGTAACATGCATAGCAGAAATCAATTTGATAATACAGCATAAACTGTAAAAGCTTAAAATGTCACTGTTAAATCAGTTTCCTGAATGCTATTCAGAAATATTTACTTTGGTGATTACGACCTGCATTCCTGCCAGTCAACAGCTATATAACACTTTGCATGTCTTTAACCTCTTTGATCTTCTCACTGTTTAAAAATTCTGGGATTTCTGACTTCTTATAGTTTGCAATAATTTCTGGAAAGGGTGTGGAATAAACATTTCAAGTATCATAGTGATGGAGCAATAATCTCCTGTCTTCAAGTAATTTTGATAAACACATCCAATAACCTGCTCACCTTCAAACCAGTATGAAGTATTGGCTAAATGTTTCTACCAGACTATATTTCTCAGATACATATATAACAGGACTTTCTTGGTAAAGACTGTGTTAAAATCCAGCCACGTTTTCCAGTATGACCATTGTACTACATCTGCTTTTAAGTATTCACACAGGATGCATGTTCAAGGAGAAAATTGAGAAAGAATATTCATATATGGGTCAAACTAGGCTGAAATAGGAAATTAGTGGCTGGATAATCACTGGATGATTTAGTTACATCTCTCTGTGGCACTGAATGATGTTGTAATGATGGATACAAGTATTTCAAACTGACCTGGTTATGGTGCTTCATGCTATGCAATTCCAATGTGATATAATTCAATATCCTCTGCACAATGCATTGGCTGCTTAATTAATTGCACTAATGACACTGTCCAGCATTTTACACTTAGTGACAGAAGATTAGGTTGAAGTAACATTCAGCCTAAAATCTATTCATATAAAAATTCAGTAAGATTATTCCAAGATATCATCTGCAATATGAGCAACTATAAATATCTATTGCAGACTATGATGAATTAACTTAATTGAAAACAATGTTTCCAATAATTTTTTAACGTTAAATAAACAGAGTTGCCTGCTTCCTGGTTATGCTATTTGAGGTAGAAATGTGCTTTTTTGTTGTTGTTGTTATTTTGTTGTTGATTTAGAACATATTTTAGATTCACAGAAACATAAAAAAAAAGAACAATAAAACTAATCTGAAATATCAGAGAAGTATATTGCTACATGTTATACTTAACCTGAATATCCTCTAATTGTGGCATTGAACATGAAAAGGATTTTGTCATTTCTAAGAGGAAAGTTAAAAAAAAATGAGGAGGGGAAAAAAAAACCCACCAAACCCAAAGAACAAAATTAGTTCTGGGACAGAATACATTACTGTTATTATGACCATAAAAACTTCTCTCCCTCCACTTTGTAAAGGTTCACTATTGCTGTATGGTTGTGGTATAGCACCACATTTTCATAACTAATTAAAGAAAAAAATGAATGTATTTAGATTACAGTCCTTTGCAGTTAACTCATGGTATTCCATGAAAAAAGAGTGACTGCTTTGTTTCCTTTGTATTTGTATTCTACTTAACATGCAAAAAAATCTACAAGTAGAACTTTACATTGAACTTCTTGTTCTGTTCTCTCCAGATATGGAATTTGAATGACCAAAATTTTCAAAAACATTTGCAACATTGCAGCAAAATAGGAGGTGCTAGAATCTGAAAAATCTTGGAAATATGGCTGTTTTGTTCAGATGTCTACAACAAGCCCTAAAACTTTATTTTGATTATTTCACGGGAGATGTAAAGTAAGGCCAAACTGTTATCTCAAACAGAAAATTTAGAGAATTCCTATGGTGAAATGAAAGGTTAAATACAGGCTAACCTCCTCTAATTCAACAAAAGAGATTCAGAAAAATGCTGAACGATATTAAGGATATTTCATGCTCTGATGTTAAATGATATTGCAACCTGGAAAAAAAACGTAGTATGGAGCTAGTGAATGGGTTACAGACATACATTTGCACAAGGGGAAGAAAACTCTTCCCATGAATGTTAAGTAGAATTTTTATGCCAAATTTTGTGCTAGTGCCTGCAAAAAGCAATGTGTACTAGCAATTTAACTGTGTGATTAATAATTAAAATAGATAGCTGATTAGCAATTGCATCAAGAATATAGGAGTGCCTGCATGTATATGAATGTCTACAAAAATAATCTCTAAATCATAAGAAGCTTTTAACAGCGTTTAGAAATCATTTGATGGTGATGCAGAAGGAAACAATTTTCCATATGGCGTTTTCTCTCTGACTCAAAACATTGGCTTTCATGTAGAGCAAGGTTTTGCCATTTTTGTGCTAACCTTATGCCACCAGGATAACAGCAGTATCATTGTTGATCTCCAGTAAGTAACTAAACATTAGGGAAGCTGGTATTAGTGTGTTACAATTGTTTGATCACCTGCTGTTACAACAGATGACATTTTCCCTTTGAGTAGCTGAGGAAGGGTCGGGGGGGGGGGGGGGGGGGGGAGGGGAAGCTGTATAGGAATTTATCCTTAGAGATTATCAACGTGTGGGTAGCAAGTAAAATTGCACACAGTTGAACTTTTTGTGTGTTGTGTAATCTTTCAAAATATGACCACAAAAGTTATATGCAATTCTGTAGGTAACGACACAAGAATTTGACATTGAAATTATTCCTTGTATCCTGTAGCATACAAATTTTCAGGGTGTGTTTCTGAAACTGGATTTTCTTTTGTGTTTTTTTCTTCCCCCCCCCCCCCCGACTGTTACTTTTTACCTCTTTTGGTCACTTATTCAAAGGCTTTTTGTTTCAGTGTTGTCTTAAACTCCTTGCTAGGAAGAACTTTGTGAAGTGAAGTAGATCAGTGTCTAGGATTGTTATACAATGTTTAGTGTGACAATTTTAAAGATCTAAGATAGACCTTTACGACATACTTATGCTATTCATTTTCTCTCTGGTTTCATTTCTGATTTATTCATTAAATGTAGATTTTCCTACTACACAGTATATGGACTTTTTCGTTTTCTAGTCAATGTCTTTTTTCAGTCTAGTTTGATGTTTCAGCAGTGCAGGTGTGCATGTGAAACATAAACGTTTGCATTGTTCCTGCTACATTCTACTCCTTTACTATTAGCATTAATATAATTTTTGACAATCTTATGACCATATTTAATATCACTCATATTTAGTTCTTCTTTCTCTAGGATGCCTTTCTTACTGTGTCTTCTCCAAGACTCATGCTTAGCTTGTTCAAGTTGAGCATGTGACCATTTCTTCCAATTTTTGCTCAGTCACAAGGTCTAGAGTTGCTTGATGTTTGAATCAAAAATAACATGCTATTCATCATGTCAGAGAAGTCAACCAGATAATTGTGGAAGTGACACCACGGCCTTTGTTATTTCAGTGCCTTTAACTAAAACAATTTGCTCTATTCAAATTAAATGCTATGAAGAAAATAATAGGTTGGAACAATGTCAAAGTTAAGGGAAAGGCAATGTAGTTACTGTAGCTTGGAGATTATTAAGCTTTTGTAATGTGTAAAAGCCATTTACAAGATGTGTAAAACTTGAGTCTCCTGTAGACTTTGCCACCCTCCTGTGCCCTTGCTTTTCTGATCAATTTACTATCAATGGAGAGTCATTCAAATTTTAATTTTAAGAAGCTGTTTCTACGCCGACAACTCTTTTAAGTCAATATGAAATATTTCAGTTACTCACTTCCGTGCACCATTAACTTTCCAGGTGATAGAAGGCTATAACTTATACCAAGCAAGGCAAAGAACTTTACTGTCCGATGACCTTTATCTGTTATTATATTGTCCAGAAAAGCAAGTTTATAGGCAGCTTGTACTATGGCTACAGAAAAGTAAGCTGTAGCTCTGTGATTATCTTATAAATAGCTTTTACATGTTTAATGTGATCTAATTTATGGTAAATGCATGAATTGTCCCATAGGTGTGACATTACTTGAGTATAATTTTATTTACAATGTTTAACCAAGAGGTATGTTTTCTCAATAACCATACATACATTTGAATTTTATTACAAAATAGTTGACATTTGAAACTTCATTTTTGAATGTCACATTCAGGAAGTTTGGTGAATGATAATTACGATATGCTGCATAATTTCCATTTTGTAATAGTCAGTGCTGTTTATTTTATTTTTTTTATTTACTCTGGAAAATGAAATATGTAGATACTTTGGAATGAATAAGTAATACAGATTAGAACACGTTCTAAAGACGTGACACATTTTTACAATTAAAAGGGAGAAATACGCAAACAGATTAAAAGACTAACAGCTGCAACGGTGTAAGATAAGCAGCCTTTTGCTTCAGAAAAATACAAAGACAACAGGAGAGGCCTCAATCTGCGATTTTAAAGTGTGGCTTCTCATCCTTTAAAAATAAAAACCAAGCTGAAAAAGATTCTGATGGGAAATAGGAGTTTATATTTTGAATTGAGACTCTTCAGGTGTAGTACCTTCCCTTATAAAGACAAGTACAAAGAGTAGCTACTGGACTTTTGAGTAGTTATGTAAAGGTTCTTTTGTGACATTTTTTACATTACTGCAGCACAATATATTTCTGGCTAAGCAACATACCCTGCTGTGACTAAAATTTTCAATCCCTTTTATCATCTCCCCTACACCTGATGTGCAAACACAAAAGATAGTCCTCAACAGAGTATAACAGGCATTGCTGCATTTGTGAAGTTGAGTAGAATCTAAAAATAAAAATAGGAAAACCTTGACTTTTCTGCTTCATTGATATTGTATTTTTATGTAAAAACCAAATTAAGTAAGCTAAAGCAACTGAAATACTGCTGGACATTTTTGAAAGATGAGGCTCTTGGCAGAGATACATTTCTAAATTAAAACAATTTTGGTAACACTGGTCAGGCATTCATTGTTATCGTGCTGCACTTCTACTTAAGAGTCAAGAATCAAAACTGAAGAGTTTCTAGTTATATCAAGCAATGTTAAAGAAAGGATTAATTTTTCAAAATACATTGCTTGAAAGTGAGGGAGAAATGAAGGATAATTTATAGCAGGACTTTGGATCCTCTTTGTTCCTAAAATGATTACTTTTGATGGTGGCTGATTGACAAGCATTGCAAAATATGCCCTGGGAATGCTTTCACACTTTCAAGTAAACCTATTTGTCCACACTCTATGAATACCCTTCCCATTAAGAATGTCACCTAGAATACTTGCAGAAATATTTGTGAATTATTAGCAAATATTGTAGAATATTATAAGAATGCTAATTTAGAGTCATAAGTGAGAATCTGATGCTAAGACTGACTTAAAGTTATCAAAGCTTTGCAGTGACTTTTCTCTGAATATGCTAAGTACCTTTGCAGTGTTTAATAATGAAAATTCAAAGGGAATCTCATCATGTGAAATATGGAAAAGTATTGTATTTATATGAAAGCATCTTAACTCTATTTTAAGAGAAAATTAAAAAAATTCATTATAGGCATTTTAAGGCACCATCATGACAATTATTGAAAGAATTTAATGTTATAACTGGAGGTCATGTCTGTTACGTATAGTGATAATCTGCATTAAGATAAATTCATCAATTTATTGGTAATTCAAAGGTTTTCCATGTCGATTATCTGTCACCTATTAACAAATTAGAATATGAGGAAATTTTCCTTCTTTCCAATCAGAACATTTTGGAATATATAAGACCAGAAGTAACCAAATGATTACAGTGATGATATTTTGTTTAAATACCAAAACTCGTATGGCTTTGATGTTGCAAAAAAACGCCTGTGGTTGATAACTGGAGGTATCAGAAAACTGATTTGATCTGAGTTCTGCTGCATGACACTTCTGAGTTACAAAATGGACAATTTCCTTCAATAATCTATTTATGGAGTTAAAGAAAAAGAGAGGAGCAGTAGATCAAACCAGGCTGGAAGGTGACTGACAGCAAAGCATGAGTAGAAATCTATTTAGGTTTCATTTTTGTGTAATGTTCATCTATGATGAGGGCATGCAGTGTAGGAAAACACAAGTGGTTTTGTTAAATACATAAAACAAGAAACACATTTTCCATGGTTCTTTGTTTTCAGTTCCACAAATCTAATCTTACTACATTCAGTATTTTCTCTGTGAGAGCAGAGTAGACTTGAAGACTTTGGATTTGAAATTATTTCTTCAGAATGAATTCTTTTTTCATATTGAAGGTATTTAGGGATTAGTTGCAGAAAGACATCTGATCTCTGAATTGAACTCTATAGCCCTGAACTTTAACACCCAAAATGCTGTCTACAATCTGAAGAGGATCTAAATGCTGTAGAAGTCATACATAAGAGACAGTTAAGTAAGCAGGGACCATTTCAAGGTAACCCACAGAAAATGTTGAATAAAGAAGAGTTTTCCTTTCTAGTTATTTGACTTTTCTGTGCAGGAGAGAGAAAAAGCTAATTTATAAACAACATATGTTGCTTATTGCTCTGTTTTGTAGTTTACTTCGAATGCATGCCTGACTGTATTTTCCTGTCAGTGACTGCAAAATAAAAAATAGTTCTTTGTGTGGTTTAACTAGAAACATAGAAAAATTTAATTAAATTTTAACTTATTGTGGTCTCTCACTTTAACATATGGTACATTAATTTTCTATGATGCTGGCATGCCATGCTGATGGATTTCTCAGTCTACCAAATGATGTAAACCAGGGGCTTTCCAGGCAGTTTAATTTTTTCTAGGTACAATGGCACTAACATTCTTTTTGGGAAGACAGTTATCAAAACTTGATATTTCATTAGATGTTTGAACTTTTATTTTAATTTGTATTCAATCTTGTCACTGTAGTAATGATTGCCTATTATATGCCACCTTTGTTAGTGAAAGTACTACAACCTTACTCAATGACAGTTGGGCTTTATTACCAAAGAAAAATTATTTAAAAATGGGAAGTCATAAATACCTTTCCATCATTGCAGTAATTGTTACCATCCTCCGTAATGTCAGAAAAATGAATCTAGTTTGATCATTAAGCTTTGTATGGTTTTGGTTTTGGTGTGTTGTGGTGGTGGTTTTTTTCTATTGGGGAGGAGGGTGTGTGTTTTCCTTGACTCATTTGTTTAAATTTGTTAGTGATCAAATTCCTTGTCCCATAATAAGTACATTTAAAATTTTAATGTAGGACTGTTTTGTGTCTACTTTGTGTGACCCGGTGATAAGGAAAATAAGTTGCAAACCCTTTTTTTTTTCTTTCCAATTGTGGTCGGTGATTAGCATGAAGTAAACTAATCTAATAATCTAATCAGTGATTAGATTTTTGTTTCTTCTTAATTGCTTTGCAGAAGCAGAAATTGCTGGGACACCCCTCTTGCACGTTCATGTCAGGAAACTGTTCCCTGAGCATCTGATGATTATGCTTATGTATTCGTATTGGTGAATGTAGTTGACCTTTTCTAGATTGTCTACAGCACATAGAGGAAGTATAAGAAGTAAAATATGAGAGACAACAGTTAAGAAAGGAGAGGTGAGATGAAGAAACTATATGTTGGTATTGGCATACTGGTATAATAAGCATTTTCAGTATTGTCATTATAGCTTCACTTCATTTTTGGATCACTTACAGTGATGTCTTAGTGAAGGAAAAGTTTTCAAACATTTTCATTGGTGTTGGTGAGGAATCCCTTCAAAGGGTAAAGTGCCACATTGAAGAAAACATTAGCATGACTTTGCCTTCAAGAGCATACTGGAATTCAGACTGGGCTTTTCAGATCTTAATGAAACATAGGTATGATGTGAAGGGAAGCAAAGAGACAAGAGGTGTGATTCAAGCTCTGGTCTTTGCAGCATAATACTGCAGTATTCACTGTTGCGAACTGGAAAATGAAGTTGAAATATTCTATGTATCCAGTCAAGAATAAAGGATATTATAGAAATAAAACATGGGATAATATTCTGGGCAAACATCTATGGTATGAGGGGTTGAATTAGAAAGATAGTGATATCTGCAGCATGGCTTTACGTAGCCTGGGTGTGAAGATTAGAGAAGTTTCTGACATAGATCCTGCCAGTGTGGAAAGAAAGGAGGAAGATGAGCCTTTTAAATAGTTGTCATATATTAATTTTAGGGCCACAAATACAGTTTTTCTAATCTGCTACTTTTCAGAGATTTTTTTTTTTTATTTCACTGCAATTCATACTCCAAGGGCAGAATGTAAGTAAAAGATCTTATGGGCAATAAAGACGATCCATTCTTGGTGTAGCATTGTGAATTTCTGTGGTCATGTGCAATATGTTGGGATACGGGGCTGCATCTGAAAGTGTGGCGTTCTGCAGCAGGAGAGACTTTCTGTACTCTTCTGCTCATTAACTCAAATTTACTGCACTTTATGACTGCATTGTTTCCCTTTAAGTACTTTACAAAGGATATTGAAAGGGATATTGAAATACTGTAGGTTGATAAGATGCATTTTCAGGCTGTAAAATCACAGAGGTAATAGATAACATTTAAGTAGAAAGCACTTACTATAAATGATAGTTTATTGTTGTTTTTTTGTCAGATAGGTAGTGTAATATATAATATATGACACTTTCATCAAGCTAGTTTTAGTGCACAGTCATGATTTTTCAACTATGATATGAAACTTGACTGAATTCTGCTTCTGCTCTATGTTCACATTTTAACTCTTCAGAAACCGTTGACTTAATATATGCTTATCAAACATAGCTTTTACACCAATTTTATGGTGGAAAAATTCCAATACTCCTGCTTTTAGGCACTCCATTTTCCCAAAGGGTATCCAGCTCAAATGGATGATCAACAGTTAACTACTGAAACCATCCCTCATCTAGAAGGCAATGTTGTTGGAAATGGTGGATTGTTTGGCTGTGTATACGGTGATTGTCAGGATGACAACTTAGTTGCATCACAACCAGAATTTGCACTAGTAAAGAAGCTACTCAAACTACCACCTATGTCAACACTGTTCCTCATCTGATTGAAATTATTTTTACTATAGTAAAACATGGAGTTTACCGGGCCCAGGCTACAGTGCTCCTAGCTGTGTAACCTGTACATTCAGTAGTTGTGTTGATTTAGTAGAAAGTATAGGTTATTCAGAAAAGCAAAGTGCCAAATCCTGCTTTATTGCGTAGCTTTATTACATTCACACTAAAACGATTCTCTTCTGTCTGAGAACATGGTTGTATTTACTTTCCAGAAGCACAACATACGTGCTATATAGCTTTGTTCTGTATCAGAACATTTTTTTTTCTCTGCTTTCTTTCTGCATCAGTTAACAGGGGTGTTTCTGAGCACTGTGTTGCAGCAGAGTTTGGCAGAAGTGACAGAGGTTGTGCTGGGTTGTGATGCAGCACAGCAGGCTAACCTAAGCAAACCATTAATGCAAGCCATGCTGTGGTGGGATTCAAGATTAAAAGTTACTTTAATTTTCTCATCACTGGGAGGGCTACTTACAAGAGGGCTGTTTGCTGTGGCAGGTGGTAACACCAGGAACTGTAAATAACAAGAATGTGTTTGATCCGACTGAGAGTTGAACTTTTGCCTTCCTAATGCAGCATGCAAAGCATATTAATATGCTGAAGATTGTCATTGTGATTCCCTTAGCATGTGTATTTGCAGCTGCTCCGTAACACAGTGCAAGAGTGTGCTATGCAGGAATGACTGGTTGGAGACTACCTGCCTGGCAAGGTAGTTTATCTGTGACATGTCTTAATCTAGTCATCTTGCCTCCAAAGTGAAAAGAAAATTTACTTCAAGAAGCTCAAAAAAATAATCCTCAAATCTTTTCAACTCTTTGACTCTAATATAATCATTACATTCACACTTTGTGTTCACAAGTCTTTTAAAAGGACTCCATAATTATTTTTGCTGTTCAGACCCATGAAATATGATTTATGTAATCTACTGAAGTTCTTTCTGGTTGTTTTAAAATCCTCTTCCTAGCACAGCTGACCTGGTTAAAATATGTAATAACTCATATTTTGTGGTTAACCAGGACAGAATTATAATAATGCCAGAGTCTATTAAAGTAAAAGGCTATGCTTTTATTACTTAAAGGTCAGTGAAGTCCTCTACAGTGACATCTGTGTTACTGTATTGTGTTTTCAATCTTTAGATTTTCATATAGTAAACAGATGCTGGCACATTAGGTATTGAAATTCATCATGAATATTGGGGAAAGAGTTCAGGTTTAATATTTTTATCATGCACTCGCTACCACCAGCGTTCTGCAATTTGACTGCTTTTTCCCTTCAGCAGTGATTACTCTATTCCTTAATTTTGTCAGACAAAATGGTAGTAAACTTAGGCAATTATGCTAAAGTAACTTGTCAGCTACTCATTATTTTATTTTTAATATCTTAAGAAATTAAAAGCTTGAAAAGGCAACAGACTAAGGAGCTGAATCCCTCCGTGCATTCACAGGATGGCTTCAGAAGAACCAGTAACTGAGCGGAGTTCCCGTACTGCCGGGCAGTGCACAGCTCTGGCTGCTGGGGCCCTGAGGGTGTAGCAGGCTGTAATGGCCCTGTGCAGCCCCCCAGGGCCTCTCCCACCCTGCCCAGGGCCCAGGACATTACTTCAGCCTCCCCTGGCCGTCCGTCCTGGTCTCCAGATCCCCACATTGCTGCCCTGCCCGGCCATGGCCCTGATGAGCGGGGCCTACCCACAGGCTGCCATCCCGGCCTGTCCCGGGGGGGTGCTGAGGGCTGGGGGTGGGACAGGCCCTGGCTGCGAAGCCCGGCCCTGCCACCCTGGGGACCCCCAACTGCTCCCAGCCCTGGGGATCTGCCAGCCTGTCCTGCACCCTCACAAAGCCTGCATGAAAAGTCGAGGACTGACTCATGAAGAAATTTCATTCTCTATGCCAAGTTCACCACTGTCTGACAGGTAGTTCCAGTGCCACCGCCATCTGAACAAGGCTGTAAAAGGACATGTTATCTCAGTACCTGTCCAGCACCCCGATGCAGCTTTCCTGTGAGAAGGTCTAAATATTTTTTGCTTGCTTGGCCTAGAATCACCATCTCTGGCTGTGTTCACCCACCTCAGCCTCCAAAGTGCAGGACTCTCTCCGCCTGTCAGCAGGAGAGAAGGGAAACATCTGGTTTCTTGGAGGAAATTTGTCCTCATTTCTCACAGGAGTCCAATCTCCATGACAGGGAAAGAAGAGATGAGAAGGGAAGAAAAGCTGTGGTAACTGATTGCCTGCTCGGAGGTGTTTAGTAGAAACTGTTGTTTGTAAGCTTCTTAGCTCACGTCCATGACAGACATATTAACCGTACGCAGCCAGACTAGCTGAAGTGCTGGAAGGTTCAGGGAGTCTCTCCACTTCCAGCTGGACCCCTGCAATGCTGACTCCTGTCACCGTACAGACAGCACCTGACCATCCTGCTTGAGAGGTTTGATACCCCAAGTAATTGTTACCCTATCTCAAGGCCTTGTTTCTTTTAAGAAACACTCTGTTTGTGGGCATCTGCAGCAACATGATATATGCACATACAAAGACATCCTCTCACCATCAATTTGCAACTCCCCTTAGGGCTTGTTGGGGAGAAAAAGCCAAGGGCTTGCTTCTGTGGCTGTGCAGTACTCTGGAGAAGGTATCTCTTAATACCTTGGTCTTTTTTTTCCCCAAGTGAAGGAGAATAGGGCCAGCAGTGTTTTGGTCTATGAGAGGTTCTTGTGGCCTTGCTAAGTGTACTGCATCCTCTCCCTCCCCCTGCCAGGTTTGTTTCATGTTGGAGCTCAAAGGACACCTTTTACTGAGGTACACTTTATAGACTTAAAAGCATTGTGCTTGATCTACGGCATATTGCTTTAAGGTATTCAGGCATTCTTTTTTTTTTCTTTTCTTTTCTTTTTTTTTTCCCTCTAGGATTACTTTGACTAGAAGAGTACCTTATTATTACTAACAGCCTTTGAAAAAGGGATATTTCAGGTAATTTTCACAGATCTCGACATTATTCTAGTACATACTGCGCTGTACTTCCACAAATGACATACTGCCATCAGTAATGAATCTGATAATCTTACCAATTCTAAGAGAATAAATATTGCAGCCTTTGAAATTCTCTTTATATACAAGGTGTGTGACAGTTAGTCTGCTGATTTAAACTAAAGATGTGTTTCATCCCACATTATCTCTTGATAGATAACTGACCACTACACCTCCTTGTTCTCTTTCATGATTATTAGCAGCTTGGACATATTTCTTGTAATATTGCTCTACAAATAATTCTAGGCTCAGAAGTTTGTTTCTTTTATAAATTAAGCTATCCAAAAGTGATAGCTCATTTCTCCATAACTAGAATCTGTCCCCTCTAGGGGAAATTTATCCTTGCAGCAGCTAACCTTTAGGCATTATTTCTTTCAGAAACTTATATTAATCACCTTTGCCAGTTTCCCTCTCAGTCTTTCTCTTCCCACAATTGTCTGCTGCAGTCAGAACACCCACCGAGTTTTCCAAATATTTATACTGCTGCTTTTCGAGGAGGAAGGGTTATCTGAGACATTGTTTTATTAAAACTTGATTGTGTAAACACTGGTCATTAATGATTGCATGCTGAAAACTCAAATCTGACTTTTTGTAGGGGATGGCTGTTTTGTGAAGTCAATCTGTATGACAGGTGTAGATACACATACATAAATCACTACGGATTGTCCTCTGAGAGAGACAGGTGCAATAAATGAAAATCACTTTGAAGCAAGACAGCAAAAAGTAGACCTAATGGTTTTGAGTTTTCCTGGCACTGACTAGAAGGGAAGTTAGCTTGGCAAGAGTGTCTTTCCAAGCTTGTGTCAACTGTTAAGCCTCAATGCCAGTGATTACTGTAAGAGAGACCTACATTTCCAAAACATCCCCTTCTGTTCTCATCTATCGTTCAAAGTGTAGCTATGATTCCTCAGTTAACCATGAGACAGATGAACTCTCTGAGGGCAGACTCGCATAGCTGCCATCTTCCACTTCGAGAAAGTTATAAAGGCAATACTATGCTGAGATGAGAAACTCATATTAAGAGTTGGATTATATAGACTGCAAAGCTGATCTGGGTGAGGAGACATACCAATCTGGCATACCCACTTAAGATATATGTTTGGGGTTGCTTTTATATCAAACAATTAAGATGTGCCTTAGAGAATTTAGTGCCGTCCTTGTAGCTATAACTCACACTGATGGAACAGTTGCTGTTCATATGCTCAATGGAAGTCCTTTACAAACTATTTTAAACATTATTGAGCTAGGTTTTGCTGGCAGTTGCATTATTTCTTTTATATTGATTAAGAAATTTAATCAAATGGATTTTTTTATGGCTTCAAACAGTCTAAATGATTCATACATTGCATCTTTAACATGCTGTCTCAACAAATGGGTATTCTATTTTGTTAGGGCTATAAAAGAGTATTCTTGTTTTCATTGCTGTGTGCATTGTTGAAGAAAAGAGCATGCAAAAACTCACACAAGTGTCTGTGAAAACATTCTTTTTGGTATTTCATGTATTATTGCATGAATTTTTATTCTGTTGATACCGACGACTGATGAACAGCAAAGAGAATTTCCTGTGACAAGTCTATGCTTTAATCTAATAAAAAAAAAGATAATTTAACAATGCTGCACCTTAGCATATACCCTTTAGTTTAGAAAAGTTACATGTAATCTTGGACTGCTTAAGGTACATCTTATTTCCCTGTAGGTTCCAAATGTACATATACATATTTATAAATATATTTACAAACTTATATATACTTATATATAAAATAGTGAGAATTTTAAAAATTGTTACTATTCACTTTAAGTATCTGTTTAGTTTGCAGAGTAGAGTTAGTTCTTCTGATGTTAATGATTGGGGAAGTAGACAGAAATAGACCTCAGATTTTAAGGTGACATGAACTCACACTCCAGTCCATCATCAAATGTGCCTAGAAATGTCTGTCAGTAATGTCTGAATCTATCCCTTAAAACCTTCAGTGTAAGAAATTCTACAAACTTTATAAACTATATATTCCATTACTTACATCTGTGTACTTTGAGAAGGCGTTTCCTGATGTCTGTCTTGTACATTTCTTGCTGCAACTTAAACCTTGTTGCTATTTTTCTTATCAGTGGTAGAGATCTCATTTTCCCCTTCTATTTTGCTGAAGGGATATTTGAAGACTCTTATCCTGTACCACTTCAATCTTCTCTTTGCTAGAATAAAATGGGGTGATACCTGCTAATATTTCCTCTGCCTTCTCACTCTATAATAGAGAATTTTTTCCATGGTTAGACAAGCTACTAGTTCTGCATCCTGCAGTGTCTCACAAAGTGATTTGTATACCTCATCAGTATAATCAGTTGATAGATGGTTTGGTGTGTAGTCCCTGTTTATTATACTCTTTTTTCTTTTACTTTTTTTTTTTTTTTCCTGTGGACATTTCAGCTGTACGAAGGGCAAATTCTTTGGTGTTATATTTATGGCATGAACTGTTTTCTCATTTGATTTTATTTGTTGCTGCATATTCTAGATTGTTTAATCTAATGCTCGAAACTGTTCTCCTAAAATGACTTCTTAGACTTCATTATCTGGGATTGGGTATTATATTTCTGTATTGGTTAAACTTGCATGATACGGACAAGCTGTGACATATGAATGCTTTTTGTGGCCCATACTTCTCAGAATAAAATGAACTTGATTTCTTACTTTTATTCACTTTCTCTCCTAATCCTCTCATTATTTTTTTCCAATGCATCTGATTTCCCTGTCCCTTTCCAAAATATTGTTTTCCTTTAGAAATGTTTTCCATGATCACAAAATCACAATGTTTTTCGTGATCTGGATTAAATTATTCTTGATGAGATCTTTATTTCATTGATTTCTTCGTAGAGAAGAAAATTTCATATATGCTTCCTAAAACCATTAAACTTGCAACCTGTAGCTTGTTCAATATGACTATTTTCCTATAATGTTCTAACAGCTTCCAGTTGCTAGGGCACGTAGATTATTTCAGTTTTGCAATCAGAATGTGTTTCTGTAGGAGTCCAAATGCAGGTGGGGAGACGCTTTTTTTGCTGGTTGGCTGATGATAGAATAGACTATAGATCAGCATCTGAGAATAGCTCTTCATTTCTCTTGTGTCATGCTAATTGTTATGGTTTCTGACTCCCTAGAAAATGAAAGGTAGAAATGCCACTGGTTTGAAATGAATCCACTCTGAATAAGTATTATATTGCTGTGTCTGTTTAAACAGACAGAACGTTATTTGTGTGCTGGTTTTGGCAGAGCTGAAAGTTCTGGTTTTGTCTGATTATTTTTTCCCCCATGTCTGTGACAGAATAGTCGCGTTGGAAGAGAGATTGGTATACTGTACCCAATTTGCAGATCCAAACATTACCTTATTTCTTCAGGCTTTGAAAGGATAATGACAAAGAAGTGCTTATAAATCTTGTGTTAATTTAAGATATTTAGTCTTCTGTCTCTTAGATGGATATACTTTGGCACTTTAATTAACTCCTTGTTAATTCTAGACTTGCATTGTTCTGTGCAGCAGCTGTAAATAAGATATACCTATACTGAGACTATATTAACTGGCATATTTTAGCAGTAAATAGATTCCAACTTTATGTTTTATGCATCCCATATATCATTTGGCTTGTGATTCAAAAGACACAAGACATGTTTCCAGGGTTTCATGTACTGTAAATAAATGTAAAACAAGCTCCTTGCACAAAAACACTACAAAGAAATCAGCACCAGCAAGGCTAAGAAGCTAAATGGTACTTGGAAGACTGTAATTAATATTAATCTCTTGCATGCCAGAACAAGTGATTAAGCTACTCCACCTCTTTTGCTTTATATGCAAATCTGGCTGAATGGCAACATTGTGTGATAAACACACTACTATAGCTGCCACTGATTGAATTTTAAATATCCTATGTAGCAAGAGGGGAAGAATTTAAGAAAGAGTGTGCACAGTTAAAGAATTTCAGCAGTTTAAAGCCTGTTAGTGGTCTGTTTTCATTGATAGTAGGAAAGAAAAGGACAGCGATTATACATTTTTCTGTGTGAATTGGTTCAGGTAGAAAACTGACCTCCAGAACTCTCTTTGCCAGCATATGTTTCTTCCTCAAACTCAGAAAACCAACACACAAAGCTCCTGGTAAATATGACTGGATAGTTATCCAAGTGACTACTGAGAACTATATGTTCCAGCCTTCTCCCTGCTCTCAGCATGTCTCCAAAAAGCTATTCCTGTTGTACTGTTACAAAAGCTACTCTCCTCAAGTGACTGTTGGTCACTTTTCTCCTCTCTTCCTTCTGGCAAGCTCCATTCTTCTTCCCTCTGTGCTGGAAGAAAGTCAGGTCACGCTCTTGTTTACTGCCTGCTGATGAGTTAATTCTCTGAATATTCAGATTGTTGTAGAATTAGCTCAAATTTGAATTTTTTTTTTTCATAGTCAGATGCTCTCCTTCCATCTTTGAAGTCAAGATTGACACTTCAGGTCCTTCTGGATCAAGATTTTGTAAGATACTTCTCCTTTCTCTGCTCTTGAGTTTCTTATTTTGCCAACTGATTTCCTCCTGGCTTCAAATTCAGAATCATCTGAGACAAGGAAGAGATCACTTTGCCCATTGCAGTCCTGATTCAAACCCTGGTCAAAGAGGACAAACTTCTGTAATGTATTTTTTTCTAAGTGTGAGAATGACACAGAAATAAAGTGCATTTAAGATAAATTCAATTTGATTTTTTAACAGGATCAAATTTCTCATTAGACAGACATACTGACTAATAAGGTTTATTTGTAATGAAACAGAAATATGTTAAGCAATTGTAGAACTTGATAAACACCTATGCATACTCTGTGTATTTCTAAGTGTCAGCATTGCAATAAATTTAACAGGATTAATGCAATTTATTTTGCTTCCTAGGTAGATGAGAAATTGTGTTCTGTGCTGACATGAAACTCTTAATTTTCTTGACAGCTTTTTGGATTCATTTATTATCTCAGTTACATCTTTACATTTTAGTCTTTGGTTTAGGTATTTATAACTTCTGCTAGGTACTGTAAAAGATTACCAAAGTCTTAGCTTTGATTGTCTGTGTATGACAATGAAATATATGTCAATGGGATATAATGTCAGAACTTCTGACATTGTCAATCCAACTGATGCTTTAACTAGCTTAAGGCAAAACTTTTCCAACACAGCAGAAAACTAAAAAGACAGCAAATCCCCTATATCTTCAAATTACCCATTTTATTCACAGAACACTTTAGATGTAAAGGCTGGATGGAATTACCAGAAGAAGTCAACATTAGCTTAACTCTCTCTCTTTTTTTTTTTTTTTTTTTTTTTTTTTTTTTGGCAGTATTAATGAGTTGAATAGTGGTTTTGCATCTTCCATGCTGTTCCCAGAAGTTTGGCAGTCAGCTCACGCTACTGGAAGGTTAGGTTTACGTAGTCTCCGATACTGACGTTTTTTTCCGACCTATTTTGACCCAAAGGGACATTTGTTCAATGCTGTCTTCTGTGGGCTAATATAGCCAAAAAAAAAGCAGAATTTCTGTTCCAGGCAGCTCTACTGGTATGCTTTCAAGCCTGTAGCAAAACTAATAGTTTTAATTTTGAATACATGAGAGAGAAGCTTTTGAATAAAAGGCTTCAACTCTAAAACGCTGATTTTCCATTTTGTCATTATTATTATTCTCATTTCAAGAGGAATTGGATGCTGTTATAGTTTATTTGGACACAACTTACAGTATGATGGCCCTGGATCAGGCTCCTCTGGGAAGATGTGCCTTGGCCCTTTGATTAAGCTTTCTACATCTAACACCTAAATGAGCAAATTTTCTTTACCATCCATCCCAGTTGATGGGGTGACCTTTTTTTTTTTTCTCTTTATTGTCTTTGTTTACAATAATGTTTTTCTTGTTTTAAGACAACTGGGTGAGATGAAGCCCATCTAACCCATCTACTTAAGTGGTTTGGACGTTTTTGTTTCCCTTGTTCCAAGGGTTTGGTTTTTTTCTGTTTTGATTCATCTTGTTTTTTTTGAGCATGGTTGTGTATGCATACTGATAGGTTGATTTTCCTGGTACAATACAAAGTAAAAGAAGTAGAAATGAAACAAAACAACAAGAAAAGAACAAGCAGTGAGAGTCTGGCTGTTTGTTTACGTATAGAGCTATGATGCCAGCT
Organism: Fratercula arctica; assembly: GCA_947846985.1. Lineage (NCBI taxonomy): Eukaryota > Metazoa > Chordata > Aves > Charadriiformes > Alcidae > Fratercula > Fratercula arctica. The sequence continues at coordinate 35,539,724 of CANTUZ010000006.1, forward strand.
GTGTCTTTAATGACATTGTCAGACAAACTTCTGGAAAAAAAAATTGTTTGATTTTTAATGGCAAAGCCTCAGGGGCTGGAAATTTTCACACTGTCCTAGTGATATAAAACTTCTCCCATACTAAAAAAGAAACAAAACCCAGCTCGTAAAATAATGACCTAATAACTGATGAGTTTTGTTTCCTGGTTTTTATTTCATTCCTGGTAGTTGTGTATTACAGGGCAGATCAGCACGCAGTTTTCTGAAGAAGTTGACAAATTTAAGGACAAGCTAGTGTATTCATCTCCCTTCACCTTTTACAGATTTTCCATTAATATTCAAGGGTGTGTCTTTATTCCTTACAAGAGTTTTCAACATCAAATCTTTATTGCAAAGATACCAAACAAAACACTTGATATGCAATTGTGAAATTCTAGTTGTTAATATGGAGTTAGCTGTGGTGTTAAAGTCTTGATTTCTTCATGATTTCAAATTTTTTTCTGGTTGATAGATGCTTTGGGAGTAATTCCCATTTTAAAAACAACCTGTTGTCCCGAAAATGCTTGACTGATGTATAACGCTCTCCCTCTTGACATTTTTCTGTGCTATTAGTAGACGACAGCTTTTTTTTTTTGTCTTCAACAGCTTTGTACAGGACCTCTTATGGGTTGTTTTGTGTTTTGTTGTTTGTTTGGGTTTTTTTTTTGTGGGTTTTGTTGCTTTGTGCTTTTTGTGTGTGTGTGTGACATTCATTTCTTTGTGTTTATCTCCATTTGTCTACCTGACTGTCCCAGTTTCTGTAAGACTGATTTTCCTGAAAAGCTTTCTGCAAAATATGTCAAATATTTCTTTCTCTCTGATTATCCCTAAGGGATTCCTTCCTTGTTCCTGCCATTTGCATCACTTTTCCTCCTTTTATTTTTGCTTATTTGGGACTGTTAAAAGTATTGAAATTATAGTTTTATTATCTTATTTCTGGCTTTGAACATAAGTGTTGCAAGCATTTGTTGTTGGTGATAGTATTAAAATCTCCACGGAGACAAAGGAATGACCCTTTTCCTTTGCTGTGCAGAATGATAGATGGTAGATGTCTGTCATAACATTTTTGTCTGAGAAGCATTTAATCTGTTTTAAGTCTTTGTGAACTTTGCTTAGTGAATAAAATGTGTATGTTGGATATAGTTTAACTTCACTGTGAACTGCTTGTTGGGGGTTAGTATTAAGCAGAGGTATTATCAAAGGATGGGAATGGAAGGGCTAGAAGAAGTAGAGATTGCACTTAGCTTTTATATTGTTTTATATATTTATTTTTATAGATTCTTATGTATGTATTTGTAACTGCTACAGATAGGGACATAACAACTAAATTACAGGCGTGTAGCCTAGCACTTTTTAAATAAATCTTTTTTGGACGTCCAAACAAAAACGTCCAATCTCCTGGCATACAAAGGAGGAAATCATGCTCTCATAAAGCCATCTACTACATTGTATTAACACAGCTACATTCACAATAAAGGATTTTATTATTTCATCAACTTTGAGTAAGAAAAAAGAAAACCACAAATAGAATTGTTAATTAAAAAAAAAAAAGTCTGAGAGACTAATCCGGTAAAAACCTCATATGAAGTAGCATGTTGCATGCTTACATTAGTATCGGAAATCTTAGAGCAGAGAGAAGAGATAAAAAAAAAATCTGGAAGGTCACACTTCAATTTCAGAGAATTTGCAACATTTTTTTTCCAATTTTATATTTTTCAATATTTTTAATCAACATTTCCATGAATTGAAAACTCATTTTGGGTAAAAAAAGTATGAAATCACTACTTTACTTTCAGTTTTTATAAATATTGTATATTTGATAGCACTGATCCTTTTTCTCTCAAACCTTCTTAGAAGTGTGACTAAGTCTAGTTTTATAGTTTATAGCATGTCAGTAAATTTTTAGAGAACACTTAAAATTTAAGAGGACTCCCTTTAAAGTATCTCCCTGTTTTCAATATTTTTATCAATCCTACTTGGCTATTACTGGAGCAATATGAACAGTTTAATTCTGGCTTGAGATAATTCTTTCCTGGGAAGTTTTATTTAGTGTAATATACTCATGATATTTGGTCAAGAATAACATGAATAGAGTTTAATTTTTTGTATCCAGACTAAGACAGACTGGATTTGATGTGTTCATTTATTTTTTTATTTAGTAATATTCTCTTTTGGTTTTTGCCAAGGCCTAAGATTAACTGACCATCTGCCTATTTTACTACAAAACAGTATCTGCTGCTCATTATTGGCAGTTAATTTTGTGGCAGAGATTCAGAGAATGTGGTCTGGTGTTCTGATTTCTTCAGTGACATTCACAGAAATCTAGCAAATCCGACCAGAGAATTAAAAGATACTGAGCGGAAGAAAAGTGTCATGAAAAATATTCACAACTGCCGCTATTTAAAAATATGGCAATGGTATGCTTCCGTGTCATACCACTTGGCCAGATTTACTCTGAATAGCTCAAACTTTTATTAGATATTTCCATCAGGAAGATGTAGCATCGTTGGGCACAAGTCTAGAATATTTATGCCTGTGTGAGTGATCTTGTGTCTGTGCAGTGCACTAAGAATATGAAGAGATTCTACTCCCGTGCGTTACGTACTATAGACTCACATCCATTTTTACATTATGTCATAAAGTCATAAAGATGTCACAAAATATGCCATAAAAGTATGCTTAGAAACAAAAGGATAACTGGAGATAATTAGCTGTTCTCTGTTTAACTTCCCAAAACCAACAACTTATTTAAATTCTTCTGTTTCCCTGCAAGGTTTCTGGAATATTTATAGATGGAAAAACACATCCAATTCAACAGAATCTACAATTTGAATTTTACTAGTATTACAGTTTATGCAGCTTTTTTAGATCTTCCTTCTGATTTTTCTCATTTCATTTTTGTTGGTGTAGATGAGCTGTATATGTCCTTATCGGGGCAATTTTCATCCTAATTTTCGCTCAGTCAAGATTACGATCTTATGTTCAACAAAGTTCTTCACAAAGCTACTGCCAGTAATTCATCCTTGATCCTTCTTTTGTTCTTTATGTGCAAGTTCCTCAACCTTTTCACCATTACTTTGGAGTTTAAAGTCAACTTGGAGCTAGTGTATAACAACTGTACTTCTTTCTGACTGACACAGGTATTTTTACAATGCATAGTTCTCCTTCAGGGAAATAAGAAAGGGTTACTTCTGCTAATCCTTTGTGTTAACCAGCATGCCAAGTTCTAGTAATTGGAGCTGCCTATTTCTAATGAAGCAGCATCTTTAGAGCAGCTGAAGGTATGCTTTGCTGCAGATTGTGGTGTATATTTAAGAATACCTGTGTTAACTTTAAATATAATAACACAGAGACTAGCAGTGTCTATGTAGCTCCACTTAGCCTAATTTTCTCTTGGGGAGACTCTTATCTTCTAAACAAGACATTGTAATTTTTGCTGTTAATTGAGTAGTTCATTCTCCTAATGTACAAGGATATTCTTTCAAGTTGCTTGAGTGGTTGTTCTCAGTGTTGGCACTCTTCTCTGGGGTAAACCAGTTAGCACTAATATCCAAAGCTGTCATGGTTAGACTACTTTCTGTATGCTCATGCTAGACTCATAGAGCTTGGGTAGGTGCTTTGAATTGACAGAGCAACAGATGAATCCTAATCCTGAAAGTTTTGTGAAAGAATTTCCCCTTCGGACAGGTAGGGCAACTGTTGTGCATTGGCAGAGGGTTGCTATGTGATACCTTTGTGCCTTACTTATTTTTATATTAGGCTTTTATGGTTTTCCTGTGCATAAAAGGGAATCGGAAACTCTTTGAGTACCTTTTCTGTAGTGATCAGGCAATTCCCTGAGCTTTTCTATACATACTGTAGAAGAACACTATACAAAATAAGCAAAACCATGCTAAAGTAGCTATGTTACCTTTTGGATGTATCTGCACATGCTGTGTAGACATAAAGGCTTGCTCAAGGGTCTCTACCATGTTTCTGTGTTGTACTGCCCACTGTCTTGGTTTGACTGAAAGTTGTTATAAAGCATCTTAGATTTGTCAGTAATTGGTCTTCCTAGTTATACATAAAAGCTCCTTTTACAAAGCTTATTGGCATCAGCAAAGAGTGATTGTGGAATTAAAGTTTATTCCAAATTTGGTTATATAACTAAGTGTAAAAATGAGAAATAAAAGCATATCATTAGAGAAGCAAATATAATCAGGAAATTAAATAAAAAGATTTACACATCCCTGATAGAAACGCAGCTGTTCTGTTTCTGTTTAGAAAACTGCTAAAAAACGAAGAGAAGATAATTTAGGACGAAATTTTAATATAGACAAGAAATTTAGGTTTTGGGGTTTTTTTTAGATTTCTAATTGCCTCACTGAAGAATACTGACACATACATAACGAACAGCTATTAACTTGGTTTTTATCCTTTTTCAGTTAAAACATGGTAAAATTAGAAAGATTATATGAGAGAGAGAGAGAGAAAATGAAGAGAGACGTGTTGGAAAGTCACAAATTAGTGAATAATTTAGAAGGAAAGGCTTTGTGCTTTTTATTTGTTTGTTTTTTTCATTCAAATCTACTGTGCCAACATTATTCTGATTGGTAGTTACTTTAATCTGATAGCAAGAGATATTTACTTCCAGAGTGTATAAAAAAATATGTAGTCAAAATAAATTCTTTAGAGATGCTCACAATGAAAAAGGAGGTAGGTGTGCAGATGAGTAATCCCATTTTTGGACATAACTTCTAGTTTTGTTGCAGCATAAGGGCACACACCTCTGCACTCAGAGGAAAACATTCGTACCCAATCAACATCCTAATTTTGGGTCTATATTTCTATGTTATGTTCTATGTTTCTATGAAAAAATGATGTTTCTGTAAGAAGATTATAGTCCAATGTAAATGTGAAAAATGGAGTTGACAGAAAATGTCGTTTGAGACATTTCAGTGTTAGACTGTATTGCAAAATGGTAAAACCATTTATTGATAATCTTTTTAATGAGTAATTTTTAATTCAAATTCAAATTATTTTGATTTGAATGGATATTTGCGATGTGCACATTTTAGCTTAAAATATTTGTATATTCATTCATAAAACTTTAGTTGCAAAACACTAGCAATTTTTCAGTAATGTGTTTTAGTAGTTTCAAATTATTCCGAAGAAAGTTTCTCATCTAATGAGTAAATTACAAAACGTTAGGAAGCAAAAATATGTCTACTTGATACATGTAATTAATCAAGTACTAATTTAGGCCTACATCTTACAGAACTTTTTTTACATGGAGTGACATTGAAAGAATTTGTGCATACAGTTTTTGGAAGTTTGATACACCATTTAATGTACTGCTTAAACGCAGAAGAATTTTTAGATGGCAAAGTTAGTACAACAGAAGCTTAGTTTTGCTTAGAATATTTAGTGCTGTCAGTACTTCTAAAATGTTTTCATATAGAGTTAGCAGGATGTAGGGGTGCAATTTATCAGATGTAGCTTGTTTCTTCTGCTCAAATAAATACATGTTTTTATCAGAATTTAATATTTTAATTCAAAATTAATGATTTAATTGAAGGCTTGTAATTCAGTCAAGTGAAGGAACAGCAAAGCAATTTTCCCTCCCCCCCACTATCAAGTTGAACTTTCAGAGGTGTTGCAGGAGTATGAAATATTTTCTTTTCATTGACATTATAATGACGCTTTGCAGGTGTCCTTAGACTCTAATCATCCAAGACGTTCACATATGCTACACACTGTGAACAGTCCCTTTGAAGTTAATTGGGTTTCACCAATTTACTCCAGCAGAGAGTGAAACCCTGTTTACTGAATTTTAAATTAAATATAAACACATTAAAATATAAAACTGTACTTTAACTCCTGGTAGTTCTATTATGCATGTTGTAGGCTTTCTCAATTAAAACACATCCAATTAGATATATTTAAAGATGAAATCACTCTCTGAGGCATTGAGTGTAGAAATGGATTAAAAACTAATTAAATGTAGGTCTCTGGAGACCTAAATTACTTTCCCCTCCCCCTAAAAGCAGATATATGTCTAAATAAGAAGGAGATCTGAAGGTTACCGATAACCTCAGGGTTGTTGTTTTTTATTTACTCTCAGATTGCCTGGCATCCTGTAGCTTTTTCCTTCATACAAAATGTTACCTTCTTTTTGGCTTTTTAGAGACTGAAATGTGATTTCAGGTACTCCCAGTGCTTTTATTGTTATTGAGGTTAAACAACAGGCATTTTTGAAAGCTCTTTCCTAAATAAGGTGAGAAAACTACAATTGAAATTTTCCAGAGGAAAGGAACGTAAGCCAAAGCGTGACACTATAACCAGAATAACCCCATCAATGAGCAAAATGAAAGCATCAGAACTGTCAGAAAAAGGCATTTTATTTTCCCAGATGCGATTGTGGATGTCTGCTTGGGGGTGAGCAGAATTTGCATTGATTGAATGACTTTGCAGAGAAAATTTCATTACTCTGGCAACTAGTTTAAAATTAAATTGGACTAAAATTAAATTTATAGTATGTAATGGGCCAGATCGTATGAGATTTCACTCAGTAGGAACGGGGCATTCAGTATTACTTGGAGCTTAGCCCAAAGTCACCTTAACTCAATTTATGTAACTTCTACTAGTGGAAGATGGTACACGTTTATTAAGGATCACCATTGTGTCTATACCTGGAGGATATAAATCTGTATAGTCAGAACTAAAAAGACTGAAATATTTTTAAAGTGATATTAAAAAGTGAATCTCATGCAGTGAAGCATGGTGCATGGTGTAGAATAAAGGTCTTATTCAGCCGAAGGTGGTAAAACCTGAAATTAGTTTCAAGATGAAGTGTAAAGTTCCCCCGTGTTGGGTACAGACAGTGGGAGAAGTTGGAGAGGGGCACAGGCAGAATGGAGAGTAGCTGTTATGGGATTCTCCAAAACTGCAGCTGGAAGTAGCTTGTTCCAAACTTGTCTTAAGCTCAAAGTTATGTGATTGCTATTATGCCTGTGCTCATGAAAAGCAGATAGTGAATCAAAGAATCACAACCAACATACATCCAGGAGAGTAAGTTGTGATTTTCAGTGTCACAGTATGTATTAGTCTGAAATAAAATCTATGCACGTAAATTATACTTGGAATTTTGGCAGCACTTCAGTCTTTTGTTCAGAAGGGGTAAATACTTTGCTTACATTTTAAACAGTACCAAAATGTCCTTTTGATCCCTGTGGGTCTGATCAGATTTTACTTATTTGTGCCATAAGAATGTCAGCACTTCCCAAGCTATGTGCACAATCCCTAATTTAAGATCTTCATAAGAATACAGTCTGAAAATCACAGGTAATCCTCAAAAGGGCAGTGTCATTGGAAAGGTTTGCATTTGATTGAAATACCAAAAGGAGAATATAAGTGTATAAGGGTACATTTGTCCTGAGGTTGCAACCACCTGTGACAGCAACATCCCTAATAATGGTCTTGTCTGGCAATGGACTTCTAGCTCCCAGATAGCTATTTAAATTGGTCTTGGAGCAAATATATTGGTATGACATTTTTACTTCATTTCTGTACAAAATCTCTCTAAAACTATTAATTGTTTTGTTACAATGCTTATTCCTATTGCAATGCCTTTTTTTTTTAGCTCTATCTCAAAATACTTTGCTGTTTAGCTACTTGTGAGGCACTTGCAGTAATTCCAGTGAAGTCTGCAAACCATGGACATTTCAGTTTGGAAGGAGAAGTGATTGATAGACCAGCACCCTGATACTAATGCTGAGGGGAGCAGGGGGTATTTCTTTATTAACCTAATGTAGCTTTGGAGCTGGAAATGCAGCAAGGGATCTGCTTTGGAAGGAATGTATTTAGTGAGAAGAGTCTACTGGCATATATCCCTGGCATGCAGCAAGACAGTGGAAGATGTGCTGAATGAGGAAGCTTTCCTGTGAGTCTATAACAGTTCTGGCAAGTGTCTTTGGGAAGTTCCCCCAAAGCAGCATCTGCATCACTGAATTAGATTTGAAGAGTAGCAGCATCTCTTCACTGACACTGCCTGAATGTTTTAGAGTCTCATTTCTGGATGTTGTTGTTTTCTTCTCCTTTCCTTATCCTTCCAAATTCTCTAGAAGCTTTGCGAATTGTCTAGTCATGCACACAACCCATGAACACCACCAGCAAGGGACAGAATATCGGTACAGAAAATCTTTTCCCCCCTTACATGGGAGAGTCCTTTCTTGAAAATTTCCTGGATGATCCTAAAGTATATAGTGCCACACGACTGAAGTCAATGGTTGATCAAGTTGACTTTAATGGGTTAGATAATTGTACATCATGGACTTTTATGCTGTGTCAGACCTATTTTAATGTTTACGTGTTTAGTATTCTCAAGTTGTTATATTTACACATCCATGCAGCTGTCCATATATGTTGATGCTAACCTGAGAAATAAGAAGTTGTTCAGACTATGCTTTGGGCTGTAATGTAGGGTCTTAAGGTACAAAATAAAGACATTAAAGATGGATTCTTGTTCTTCATGTGATTAAATGTGATTCCCATTGTTACTATAGGGTGGTTTTTAATCTTTTGTGTGATACTTTAAGGGAATCTGCTGAATAGAAACTGTAACACTATTAATTTAGTGTAACACTAAGCCTCAGGAGCAAATGCTAAATAACATTTAGTAATGGGTTTTATAAAAAATTTATGGAGCTCCTTATGTGTACTTTTCACTCTTTTTCAATGCTAATGTTATTATACATTAGCACTTAGATGTTCTTCCTCATGATACAATAGCTACAGCAGTCTGCATACACAGACTCCAAATAACTTCATTTAATGCTTGTTGAAGACAATAGAAAGATTTCGTGGGTGTTGTATCAGATCCTCTACAAAACCAGCTTAAAACACTGACGCACTACTTTTCCATGTGTCTCCATTTCCATATGTCTCTATTCTTCAAGATGAACTATGTATTCTTGAACAAGAATTAGTATGTTATGTGTATTCTATCCCCCCACACAGGGGGGGAAAAAGGGAAATATTTGTCAATGTGCCTAAAGTAGTGTTTGTACTGAGTGTAAGGAGCAGAGAGTGAGGTATTTCTGTTATATTTTAAGAAGTTCACTGGGCAACTGGTCATAAATGATTATTCCATAAGGCAGGAGGAAAGACAACGTAATACAAGGCCTGACCAATGCTGTTGAAGGCAGTCGATTCAGTGGTCTCTGACTCAAGTTTTTTTTCCCATTTTCTTGTAGCTGAGTGAAAGATATTTCTAACTCCACAAGATATGTATGCATGCTCACACAAATTATAAGGCAAGTGGGTATTCAAGATTCCACTCTGCAAATGGTTCTGGGGACACGTTTGTGCACAATGTTCTTGTTAAGTCTGAGAGATTGGGAAGATTTCTGACTTCTTGTGAATGAAAACGTAGAATGTAGAAGGCTTTTCTCAGAAAGAGAATACTTGACGTTAAAAGACAGGGTGAAAAATGCTGGTAAGAAGGAGTTTTCAGTTGGAAGTCCAGTCAATGAATTACTTACTAACTGGACAATGCACTCAGTAGAACAGTAGCAGGAAATTTTCTGCATTAGATAACCTAGTAGGCCTTCCTCAGGAGATTTCTATGATGTGTTATAGATTGCTTTGCTCTGGTTTCCTAAGAACTAGGATTTGCAATTCTTACTGAAATGTTTTTTGAAAACTGTAGGTCAAATTTCTGATTAGTATGTATGGCTTTGAGACTTCTCTGTAATGACAGGTTTGACATAATAGTATATAATATTTGTTGTTACCTATATTCAGATATAATTTATCAGATTATTATTTTAGTGCCTGTGACAAGTGAGGTGCAACAACATTTATATTCATTTGATTTTTATTTATCTTCTAATGGAAATGTCATTGTACTATCCTACATGTTGGATTCTTTAAAATGGAATAATTTGTACCAGAGATAACGGAGACGGGAGAAAGCTGAAATCAGTTTTTATATTCTCTATTACCAATGCCAAATGCTCATCTAAGGTAGATGAGGCTTCTACATTTATTTTATTTCTAGGTCATCCACTTCACTGGTCTACTGTTTAACAAAGGCAAGTTTCTCAGCCGGCAAGTATCAGATCTTTAACGGCCTTTTCATTTTTCAGGAGTAGAGTTCACTAATTGCACTATAAATATGCAAGTATTTATTACATGTCAGTTGTATTGATTCATGAAAATAGCAGTTCCAGTGCAGATTTTAAAGATTTTCTAAATAATCAAAAGGTTTCAAGTGTTACTGAACTATGAAATACCATTAGGTATGTACATTTTTGTCTGGGAAGTGGAGCTTTGTTTTCCCTACATTGCAGCTCTGAGTTAGTAATTGATTTATCAAAATAAAATTGCACATTTACTTGCTGAAGCTAGTCTGTATCTGTCTGTTCAAAACAGAGGGCAAAAGGAGGGAGAAAAAGTGCATCTCTAAACATGACTGTCACAGGAATCCAGTTTCATGAATAAGCCACATAGTACTTAAGCATTGCCTCTATTCCCCCCCCCCCATAGTGGTTATCACTAAATTTATAGATAGAAAGAAGGGCTGTTGCTTCATCCAGCCCATCATCCCTGACAGTTCACGTTTATTCTCTGAAGTTTCTGTTGTTGCATTTTGTTTAGCACTAAAAGGTCTGTAATGGGCTGATCTACCTCCTCCTCTACTAGCATTGTGAATAGCAACCTCCTTAGACGTTGTAGTCCCTCTCCTGATTCACTGCAGTGCTTGTGGCACCTGCAGATTTTTCAGCTCTGGTGTAATAAATGAGCATGCTCTGTGTTACTAATGGAAACAAAAACAAAAAAAAAAGAGTGAATTAAGATTTACTGCACAGTTGATATTGCCCACAGGAAATACTGTGATGGGTAGTAGATGTCTCTTCTTGTTCGTAATTGTTTATCAATTTCTGTAAATGTCAGCAGTTGAAAACGGAGATATAGCCATAGCTGTGAGCATGACCATTTAGCAGGGTTTTGCAGCAAATATAAAGTCCATGCAGACATTTGAATATGACTTACTTTCAGTGTAATTTTTCAGAATAAGAGGAGCCAGTGGCAGTTTAATGTCAAACACAGAATTAGACTTGGCTTAGTGACCAGAACTCTGGATTTTGCTCTCCCAGTTGAAGGTTCAATTGCTAATGTACAAAGAGCCACGCTCCTGCTCTTTGCTCCAATAAATCTGGAATATGTTCCTGTATCGCTGTTCCAATGGGAGGGTTGAAGAATGCCTCCATCCAAAATATAACCTACACATGTGTGTCCTATCGCCAGCCAGTAGACTGGATCCCAACCCTGAGAGCCTTCCAGCTGGCCTGTTGTCTTTTCTTTGAAAAAGAGGGGCAACGGCCAAATGGCTGTGAATGATGAGAGTTGGAGGCTCGCCTCCTCAGGGACGGAGGGAGTTCAGCTGGAGGCACATCCACACCTATTCATGCATGTGGTTTGTTTTTTAAGGACACTGCCACATCAGTGAAGTCTGTAAAGAAGTGTTACATGATTGAGACTCAGCTCGTGGCTGCAGAGGTGGAAAACCTTTACTGTCAGTAGGGCGACCAGTAGGGAGGGGAAATGGGAAAATTTGAGTCTTGGTACAAAACTGAGAGTGGTGACGCAGAAGTGTAGGGACAAAGAGTAAGCAAGAGAATGTTGTAATCTCCCTGAGTTCAACTATAACTACAAAACACTATAAAATAGTATACTTACTTTTGCTCTTTTTCTGCAGCAAGATAAATGGAAAAAGTTTAAGCACTTCTAAATGACATTACTTGCCTCAGGAAACTGAAATGGTAATGATGTGTCTTTTCATAGTTATTTCAAACTGCTCATGTATGTGTTAGCTGACGTTGGCATAAGTAAATTGTTTCTGTGTGGTGTTTCATCTTCTTGGTTGTTCAGAATTCAGCTTAATTCTCAATTTGTCTGCTTTATGCAGGCATGTACATCAGCATGAAACTATTCACACTCATTTTCTCCCAGTCTCACTGACACACTTCCATATGTGGATTCACATTTAACTAATAGATAATTTCATGTACCCTGAAGCTGTATTGACTATATTATTGATTTTGTACTGTCATTTAGAGTTAGGCTTAGTTTTGTATGTCTCCTTACATCCGTCAGGAATAATGCAATACGATAAGGATATACTGCCTGATTTAGCAGAGATATTTTAACACAGTGAAACTGTTAAGGTATTTACGCGACCTAATTATTTTACTGGTGTTCATTCTGCTTTTTTTCTCTTAACCACTGCCTGTCTTTCTTGGTTTTATCTTTGCTAAATGCTATAATAAAATATTCATTTATTTTACTGCTGAATTTGGTATTCATCTGCTAAGAGCTCTGTAACAAAAGAGCTGTTCCCTTCCATTTTCATAAATGTCGATACCTTGTGTGGAAGTGGTAGTGATTCCTACTTTCCAAGATTGTGTACGCTAATAGTGAATATAAGCAATTAAAACTATATCATCAGTTTGGCATATTTCTTTAACTGCATTTTATTTTCTTGGGATTAGAGTCAAGTTTATATTTACGGTATGCGAACACAGGGTCCAATTACCCAAAAGGCTTAACACTATCTGAATTCTTAAGTTATTATTTTCTGTAAGCATTAGTTTCAACATTTATTTCTGAAGTCATTAGTTTTTTAATCTTCTTTTTTCCTTTTATCTCTTGAACTATTGAAAGTTTCATGATATACCAAATCTCCTTTTCACTTTCGTACCACTCCTTTATTTTGGGATAGCTTCCAACTATCTTTTTGAGGTATCCTAGATGAAACTTTACAATTAGAATATCATGCATTATCAATGAAAATCAACTACAGGAAAGTCTTGACTGCTGAAAAGTACGAAGTGAGAACATTTCAGAGCTGAAGTAGCAAGATCTGAAGCTTCAAAGAAAGGAGGAAGGATAGAGAGGGTCACTAACTGGAATGAGCTTAAATGATGCATGTCAGCAGTAGAAATAGGAAACTTCAGAAACAATTCTCTCTGAGACACACCGTAGATTGGAGTAGATATAGAAGAAGTAATTGTTTAGAAAGGATGAAGGGCCTGTGGTCTGTCTAGGACAAGAGGAGGAGTAAGGCAGGGGGGATATGGCACTGGATATGCACTTCTACAGGCTGCTTTGGAGCTTGCCTTATTTAAGGAATGGTGGGTCATCCTTCAGATCCCAGCTAGTGGGTAACGACCAATGGATATCGGTTAATCCTGCATAAGCATAGAGAGCTTGAAACTTGCATCCACTGCAGCCCATAAGGAAGTTTACCTTTCTTCTATACTTAATGTAAATGAACACTGTGATAAAGCAAGGAAATACACCTTGCCATGCTGGAATCAGCAAATCTATTGTATGGCAATTAAAGTTAGAAGATTAAGCTTTTTACTGTTTAAAACATTCTCTGCAGCTCTGTTCTTTGCATTGTGGGAATTGTGAGCTGTGTCATTAATAGCTATTTTTGTTTTTTAATCAAAAGTCAAGAACTAGGTAAAAGTATGTGGGGAAAACACCAAAAGGTTACCTAGCAAAAAAGAAAACAGAAGAGATATACTGAAGCTGGGTTAGAGATTAAGGAGAATTTAGGTGTGTTCCAAATATTATGTAAATACTTCAGTCAGTTTTTGATCAGGATGCTAATCACGTATCTGAGGCTAGTAGTAGGGATCACACGGGAATGATAATAGAACTTTTTCTATCCAAAGTGGGTCAAAATGTAATTTATATGCTATACTGAAATCAGGAGATTTAGGTAATCTCTACTGCAAAATAATGGCACGTGAAATCATAAATCCACAAGACATAATTTTTAATGGATCTGTCAATGCCACTTTAATGACTGGAAAAAAGAAACATGGGCCCAATATGGAACAAAATAGAGTTGAATGAGAATGCTTCATCTCCTTAGTATGACTTCAGTACTACAAAAAGTTATATTTTGATGGATGTTATGGCTAAACCTAAAGTAAAAGGCGGGGGGGAGGGGGGGTGGGGAAGAGTTACATTTGATCCCTCTGTAGATTATTTCAGACTAATTCAGTGTTCCCTTCCTTTAGATTCCTTTAGAAGAACAATAACAGGATAATTGGGTTTTTATATGATAGCCATATAGGAAACCTGATTTAGCTATTTTTTATATAGTATCATATCTGATATAGTGTTAAAGTATAGGACGGTACTATTTATTTAAGGTGGTGAGTAATAGAATTGAAAGCTTGATAAGTCGCTTGGAAGAGACAGCAAAATGTGTCTTTGTAAGTGGGAGTCAGTGGGTTGGGCAGGGTTTTCCGATAGTGTTGTTTGGAGAATAGCTCAAGGAGACATTGCTAGATTTGATTCTGAAAACAAATTTTTGCCCATGACAACCCCAAACTAAGGAGGTCTTTTTAGGTGGTCTTGAGCAGCTGTACTTTTCCTGCAAGCTGGTTTCTCATTCATTTTTTCCTGGACCTGATGAAAAATCAAGAATGGGATCTTCCCTTTAAAGAAGTCAGTATTTTGGTGTTGCAATGCTCCAAAACAACATGTAACAACTCTTTTCACAGAGTGGGTCACTGTTTGCATTTCTAAATACACATCACCAAACATTTTGCAGCATTAGTTTAAGATGAATGTACTACCGCTTTTTCATGCAAAAATACTAATCAAATCTCGTTTGTGTTCATTATCATATTGATATAAAATAAGCCATTATACTGACAGAAATATTTTGCAGTAAATGTATTGATTATATAATTACTGTAACTTCTTATAACAAAGAAAACCTCTTTTAATTTTTGCCCATTACAATTACCAACTACAGACATTTCTCACAGTATCTAGTCTGCTAATTAATGACGATACTGAAGGATGGGCATCTGATAATGGAACCTAATTTGCATAAGATGCCTGCTAGAATGAAAGAGCGTCTTCCTTTGTAAATCCACTATAAATGAGCATAAACTAAAAGATTAGGTTTAGATCTTCAAAGCCACCTAAGGGATTCATGACTTTGAAAATCTCAGCCATAATGTGTACTGCTATAAATGAGAGCAAAACAATTCAAATGCATAACAGCATGGGGAGAAAAAATTAACATGTGTAAATAATTTAGAAATGAGGCTGTTCTTTGGAGGACTAGCTATATTAGCTTCATCATAATAGCTGTTCTCTTGAACATTGCTGGGAGCTGCTGCATTGCAATAACAGTTCATCTGGACCCAAGAAATGCCTCTATACTCTGAGTTGCAGGCGTTCCTTTGGTAACATAAGAACTCTCCCACATAGGGAGGTGGAAAGATGGGACTGCCTGTGGTGAGAAAAATATTTGTGTCTTCATTTCAGTCCCTACAGTGAGAACATTTGGGAATCTGAAAGGTTCAGGAATGATAAATAGGAAACTTTCGTCGGGGTTATTTTTTAGACTATACTCAGAAATAGCAGTTGTTATTGAAAGCCTTCTAAATTGCATTGAATGTCTTTGTAATGTTCTTATAAGAAGGTAATTGAGATATTATTCAGATGCTCATATTTATTTTGTCTTTCATGTAGCATAAAAGCTATCTTAAAAGAGCTATGAGACAGGGAAAGAAATCTGTGGATCTCTGTCTTACCCAGCAAGAAACAGAAACTAGACCGTTGCAAAACTTGCTGCAATTTAGACAACCCCATTTCCATCTTTTAATGAAGGGTAATATCTTCGTTCCTTCTACCTTTCTACAGTAATGGATACGAAGCAAACATTTTGCAACTGCTCACATGCCTGAAGTTAAAGTTGACTGACACATTCTCAGTAAACGCTCATTTATTTTTATCTGCTGCCATTCATTTACTCCTTTTAGAAATTCTTTTACAGAATGTTGCAACCTTGTCTCCCACAAAATTTGATTATAAGAAGCTGGCGCTGAATCTTTTCCACTTTTTCCCCAACACTTTTCTTTCAGAAAGATTTCATATTGCTTTCTGTTCTAAACTATTTTTTTTTCCTGTACAACTGTTTAACATTATTTAGTATGTGTTAGCAACAGGGTACCAGTGCACAGCTCACCATATATTGTTGGGAACTCTTAAGATTTTTGCAGGGTTTTTTTATTGCTTCCTAAAGGGTGTTTGCAGCTGTTACATGTATGATGATATCTGTTAGTCTCTGTTTAGTGATTACTATGACTTTCTTCAGTTACAGACTGAATTCTAACCTGAAGGAGGCTGATTGTTTTTTCTTTTCTGTTCTGAAGTTTGTTTTTTCTCCACATTCTTCCAAGAAGCAGGAGAAGAAAGGTGGTACAAAATGTCAGCTAGTGAGGAAAAATAGGTAACAGCATGACATGGTATTGCCTTCTCATCCATTCTTCCCTGGACCTGTCAAACATCATGCAAAACAGATGGCAGAGGCAGCACATTGCCACGGGAGAGCTTTTGATCTTTGGTGCAGACTTTCATAGCAAAATTGTCCAATCACCTTGTGAGCAGGCAAAATGCCATAGCAACAGATGAGGAGGAGTGTGAGTAGCCATATATCTTATCTGTTTGTTGAGCTGAGACTGTCCAAAGGGCTTTGGGTTCAAATAAACAGCTTGCCTGCACTTGGTGCAACAAAGGGGCAAGAAGGTGATTCAATGCTAAATATATTCTTCCCAGTTCCAGTTGACATTGGAAAAATCCTCTTTGATATTAACTTAGAGCAGCATAAAAATAAATCTGTTAGCAACTGGATTTCATGGTAGATTGTTTCCCAAAATATAGGTCTGCTCTGATATCGTGTCACACTACCTCTGATGTTCCCTTATGATGAAACTGCAAGTAGGATGCTTAGGAGACCACCACAATGTGAACGTTCACTTACAAAGTCTATGTGTGTCAAGCTTCTGGATTGTTCTGTCAAGCTGTATTGTTCCTTGTGCAACAAGCAGAAAAATAAGGTTTGGTTTCATAATCAAGATCCTTAGACTCTATTTCAGTGCATTTTAGTTAGTAACGCGTGGTGGCATTTGAGATTCTGTGGACATCTTTTTTTCCTATCATGGTTTCGTATTCCAGGCTTGTTGATAAGCATTTATGTTCAGTGCACAATGAGAGTGGGTTTTTAGCTTTGGATAGTCATATTCAAACAAGAGGGGAAATAAAGATATCTGCCTTACATGCCATGTATTCTTGTATAATAAGACTTTCCCAGTGAAGAAAATGGAAAACTTAATGGCAATTTCCATAACAGTAGGGCTTTCAATCTCACTTTGGTTTTGCAACATAGTATTAAATACTTACATAAGTGCTGTTCAGAAGCAAAGCACAAAAAAAATTCACATTGTCTTACTGCTTCTTTATATGGAGTGAAAATTCTTATGGCACCCTGTTCAAATATTTTTTTCAAGTGTGTCATTCTAAGTATAACATTATTAAAAAAGCTTAAAGATTTTAAAGATTAAGCCTGTGAGGTTCGGTAGAAATGTAATTTACCTCAACAGAAATTGCTATGAAGAAATCAGAGAATTAAATAGAACTTGCAAATGTTGCTGTAGGCTATTGAAGCATTTTATCAAAGCATATAATTTTCAGTGAAATTATGAAAACTTTCCAGAAGGATAAATCAGAGATCAAAAATAATATAACTTGAAAATCTTACTCGTCTGCGAAAACTGTATTTACTCCTTTCAAAGACATATCCACGTAAGAATTTTTTAATAGCAATTTTACTATTGAATTTCATTATTTTATTATGAATCTTAGCATCTTTACTTTTCAACAACCAGCTTGTAGAATTAGCTAATTATTTTGATAATTTTATTTTTCATAGAAAAGAAAGGAAATCACTCTTACCAAAAAAAAAAAGATAAAACGATGCTAAGCCAGAAAGAAAAAAAAAAAACAACACAAACCTAGAATGAAAGAAGAAAAGTACCCCCCCTCAAGTTTAACATGCAAACTAATAACTTTCAATGTCTTGAAATATAGTATTGATACATCTGGATTGCTAAATGCACTAGCTATGACAACTGCTATCAGAACTTGACAAGAGTTCTCTTGACTTGGCAAAAGAAAATGTCAGACTACATTTGCTTTTTTCTTTTTTTCTTCTTCCCCTTTTTTTTCTTTCTTTGACAAAAGAATGGAGAAATTCAGCCTAGTTTGCAAAGTAGCCTGAGAATCCCTGGGAAGCAATGACACAGGAACATAGACCCATTCAAAATTTTGCTTACACTTCTGTACAGAAAAAAACTTTGTTTATCTTCTGGAATTAATTCTCAAATTGCTCAGCTATCCTTCACTGAATCAGCACAGAAAAAGGTTATAAATTATAGACAGTGATTCAATGTATTGTTCTAAGGGTACGTTTTCCAGACTGTATGTTACTTGTGTTCCTTTTGCATTCACAGACAGGGAGAATTTTTGTGAGGAGACTTAATGCTGAGAATGCTGAATAAGAAATAAGCACATCTTTTTTTATTCCTCTCCCCACTCTTTTTTGAGCAGTTGCACTTCTGCCTTGCTCTAATTTCCCTGTATAGATGAGTTTTCGTAAAGTGTTCCAGGCAGGTTGTGAATATTTGTCCAATAAATTTGTTGAGTTTTAGTTAAAAACAAAAAACCAAGACCTTGACAGTAAAGTTCCAGATGAAACTTGTTTTATTATAACAAATAAGAATGTTCCAATGGAAAGACTTTCTTTATTTCTAAACTGGTGAGTCTACATAGCAATTTGGGGTCCTTTGCATTGATTCCAATGCATGCAAAGTTTTTTTTAGCATGCTCCAAAAATTTCCAATGTCATTGTAGAACATTATTTTACCCTTCCATTTTATTAATCAGAAGCTAGAGACTTTGTTATCCCTTTTACCGACAGTGGGCTTCTGTGGTTTTAATATTGTATTTTAATTTTTTGTGCAATTTTCCTACTTTTTTTTTTTTTTTTTTTTTTTTTTTTTTAAAGCATGATCCTATGGATGAGGAGTTTTTCTGACTGGTTTTCAAAACTTGGAAAACAACACTTTTTATAAACTATTAATCTCACATCACATGGCCAGCAATATACTCAAGCATGGCCTCTTGTTGTCATGTGCATGATTTTTAGAATTTTTGGCTAGATTTCATTCGGCTGTTAAGAAGAAACTGAAACTGTAGAAAGGAAAAGAGAAAAGACATCAGTCAGCAACTAGCTGAACAAGTTGTTCTGCTTATTCATTTCTTTTTCATTTCTCTTCTGTTTCTGCAAGGCAATTCAGCATGAAAACATTGTGGCAAGTCTCTCTCTTAGATGTTAATAGTGTAAGGACAGGTAAAATCCTAAAATGTTTTCAAGCCCCTCCTCACCTGCCCTTTAAGTTTATTCCTTTGTCTGGCTGTTGTGAGCTGTACAGAAGATTCCTCTGCCTCTGTGTGTTCAGAGACAAATTCAGAGTTGAGTTCAGCAAATGGTTTCTTACTTCTTGTCCATTTTCTTTTTCGTGGGTATCCATGATTGCTGGGTGTAACAGTTTTTCTGAAGGTGCAGCTCTGATCCCATTGTCTTAGCAGCAAAAGTCAGTGGTAAAGATCGCCCTGGCTTCTCTCTGAATCTTTAGATTTCTCTTTCATGTTTCAGCTGTTACTTAACAGTCTGTAGGCCTCTTGCTGTGATTGTAAGTGTTTCACTTATCTGACCTTTCGACTTCGGAATTTTATTGCTGACTTATTTTCTTTTTAAAGACTTGATCACTTCAGATGCAATTTTTTCAAGACAGCTCATCTCTGGCCCAACTCTGCTTCCATTAAAAATGGAAGGTAAAATAAAAGAAGACTAGTCATATCTGGTATGTTTTAAAATCCTAGCCGAGATACTTCTGTATAGCCTCCTGTAATCTGGTCATCCCAGTAAAACCTCATCTGTTTGTTCATCTCAAGGGTCCTTCACAGAAACCATTCTGTCAGCAAATGTGCTCAATTTGATCACAGGAGGTTAAAGTTCATGAGGAGAGATGATGTCTCTGCAACGATTTACTTCCAAATTAAAATCATTCTGTAAGGAATAGGTCTAAAGTTTAAATATATTTAAGCCAGAAGTCGGATTAGAAGTGAAACCAGTCTGCAGATACTAATTAGCAATGTGGCTGTATTTATTCTTATTGTCAATTAGTCAGCAATCATGTTTTGTACCATGGCCATTTGTGTATCTCCTGAGAGAAACTGCCTACAGCACACATTCAGAAAAAAGTGTGACGTTTTGTAACTGCAGGAGATTTTTGTGTCTGGCCAAGAAAAAATGGATGACAGGAACCAAGAGTGGTGTAATATTGATAAGACCCGGTTCTGACTATTGGGATGAGCATCCAGACTATGATGAGTCTGAGAGCTCCAGTCTGATGATCTGAGGGGGGGAAAAAAAAAAACCAACATAAAAACCCCACAAAAAAACAAACAAACAAACAAAAAAGAGATATTTTTGGATAACTTTAGCGTTTAATGCAGTCTCTGGTGAAACCCTCCTGGAGCAGACAATGGAAAGTCATCTCTTTACCTCACTTATTTTTTAAAAATATACATCTTTTCTAATATTCATAGTTCTAAAAGGCTTTAATGTTGAATCTCTTTAAGAAAGGAATTAATACAAAATTCATGAAAAGATGGGTGGGTTTTGTGTGTCCAACAGTCTT
Organism: Fratercula arctica; assembly: GCA_947846985.1. NCBI lineage: Eukaryota > Metazoa > Chordata > Aves > Charadriiformes > Alcidae > Fratercula > Fratercula arctica. The sequence goes on from CANTUZ010000006.1 coordinate 35,560,363, forward strand.
TTCAGTTAGATCAAGTATATGCAAAGCAAACCTGTAAGAGAATGGCTGTATTCGGTTTGATACCATTTTGATTAATTCAAAAGATTTTTCTTACTGCCTTCTAGAGAGACCATGGAGAAGTGAGAAATGATAATGCCATTAGAGTTTACGTGTAGGTCCACATTTAACAAGCTTGGCAAGCATGACGAGGAATACTTCCCTGAGTACTCTGCTGAAAGAGACCCTTAGTTCCCATCCTTGAGATAGATGTGTGCTGCAGTCACTTAAATAATGCTTTGAAATCCCACTGCAAATGGAAATTGATTACAACAGCTGTAAGTGATTTGGCTTTCCCTGTATATTCAAGACATCTTTTTTTTTTTCCGCATTTTTTCTGGAAAGGTAATGTAGGTCAATGTTTTAGTTAATTCACAATGTGTGTAAGCTCTGAACCTCAATTTAGAAGGGAACAGCAATCTGCAACCTCATTTAGTTGTGCATCCTTTAAAATGCCAGTTTTGGAAGGGGATTATGAAGTAATAGACAATAAATAGGAAAAATATATGTTGGTATTATTTTAGTACATACATTAAGAGCATATAGCTAAATATGAATTGTGTTATTTGAAGTAACAGATCCATTGATACAGTGAATTTGAATGCGAATGGTGGCATTTTAATAGCATAATTTTACAGATGTAATTCATTCCCACTAGGTGTCCTGCCAAAATTTAATGTAGCAATGTAATACTGAATCATCTGCATTAGTGCGAGGTGGTATTCTTGTCTGGGTGCATCAGTGCCAAGACCACTCCTCCCTTCCCACCCTGCCACAGTCCTGCTTCTCTGGGCTTGTCTTGCCTTCCCGTCTGTCACTTCTGCTCTCATTTTGCCTTTCCCTTGGTCAAGGCCCTGCCCCTTGGAGCAGCAAAATTAAATTGTTCAGAAGACTTGAATCACCTTAGATCGAATCAAAATGGCCTAATCTAACTCTATATAGAGGAAGGTTGACCTCTCTGTACTATAGTACTATTTTATCTGAAAGTTACTTGTGTTACTTCTGCAGATGTTACAAGTTACTGATTAAAGCTCAATGATTCTCAAGCCAATCCTGGGACTATCTAATCTTATTTTTCCTCCTATCCGTATTTCAAACTTCTGGCATTTTATCTAGCTATATTGAAAATGTAAAGTTGGTTCTCAGGTTTCTAAGTTTTACTTCCTGCTCAGTTGTCAATATTATTGTTCTGTTGTTTTGGGACTATCTTGCTGATGAAAGTGCATTTATTTTCATAATTTGTCTCTGAAACGTGTTTCATTTTCAGTGAGTAGCCAATAAAATATGTACGGCATTGTGAATATTATTTGAAAAAATAAATGCACCTGATTAGCTGCCCAGATAAAAGAAAAGTATTATGCTTTGATTGCATTAATGACACTTTTCGTAAATATGTGTAATGACTAAGGGAATTTTTTTTTTTTTTGCAGAAAATATCATATACATAGTAGAGAATTTTGATCTTGTTAACGTATGCAAAACAGAAACTTTATTCTAAAAGCTATACTCTACTTGTCATTGAAAAGAAGGTATGCCTCATTATTTGTAAATAATAAATGATGGATCAACATTTTCATAACAACTTTGAACTTCATGAACTGTGAATGGGGTTCAGCTCAAGCACTAGAGGCAGAAATATGCTGGTATAGTGCTAAATAATTTAGGATTGTTTGACAAATATGAGTCATGAGCAACCTGTGAATAAAACAAAATACTGAACGCAATAAGTAGGTAACTTGCTAGAAATTATTTCAGTTATTTTTAGTGCTAGGCCAAATTTGATTTGCACATATATGTGACTTAATGGAACAGCTCAGGTGCTTAATATTAAGCATAAGATTAAGTGCTTCACTGGATCAAGACCCTGTTTGATAGCACCTTGTCCTCTGGGCTATGCTAATTCATTTTCTGGCTGATTGCAGTGGCCTATAAGGAGTGTGAAATTGCTTTCCATTGGAATTTTCTCCCTGTGATAGTGATGTGTGCATATTTTGAAGGTTATCTGCCGGGGATTCATAAGCTGTGGTGCAGTGAAATTCTGCTCCCCATATTTCTTTCATGAACCACGATTTATACATTTTAGCTCTATTCAGGGCTGAATAGAAGCAGCAGTTTTCTGTCTCATTTTCTGGAGTTCTTGAAATTACTTTTCAAGCTGGGACATGTTTTGAGGGATTTCTGCCAAATCAGCTGTTACTTAGAGGTTGTTTGAGATTTCGGGAACTTCTGGGTTTAGTGACATAATTACTATGGGTTTACTTTTGAAACTGGTTAGTTGAGGGGATGTAATGAGATAATTTCTTTATCATCTTACTGAGTCCCTGTAATATAAATTGTTGAAGCCTCATATCTGAAAGGGGTTTATTTATCAGACCCAAGAAACTTCACCATTGTCATCTTTGCCTCAGACTGTGCCAGGCTGCTTAACCAGCTGAGAATAGGAAGGGTAAAGGGACACCCAACCCCCCCGCCCCCCCAATTTTTTTTCTGATACATGAAATACTTAAATAGGTTCTGTTCAGTTCCTTGGCACAATAGCTCTTCCCCGAGTGTACCATATGATTTGCAAAGCATGCTGCTGCCCTTGCGGAAGGAGAGTCAGGACCAAGAGACTTGTTGGTCTGCACTGCACATCTGTGGTTAGGAATAAAAAAGTTTCTCCCCTCATGTCTTGGAGGAGTCGTGAGCTGGTCAAAAAGGGAATTATTGTGAGAAAGGACCTTCATTTCTAAACGTCCTTACAGGAAGTTCATCTGTGTGCATGTTGGCTTTTACATTTTATGAAGGATGATTGATAGAGTCATAATTCAGCGTTAATCTCTAGCCATTTTACCACATCAAAAAGGAAGCCTGTGAGAAAAGGGACCTATTCATGACGGTTGTTTGCATTTGGACACTGTCACGACTGTCAGTTGGTGGCCTGTCTATGTACTTAGGAAAAATCACATATATGCCCTTCTACTGTATACTTCTGGCTTAAGATGTTTATTTTGCTTAGAGAGAGGAATTCTCCTACAAGGGGAATAAATGGTCTGCAGAGGGATGAGAAAGCAGCTGGAGGAGTGTTTTTTCCTCCAGCTGGCCTGCTTGCTTGAGAAGCAGGAGTGGTGTTTACAAACTCCAGTTTGACTACCTCTTTGAAGTGAGCAGACAAACCCATGAGTTCAGTACATGCTGCAGACAACCTACCTAATGCTTGAAAACCTTTATTCCATGCAGGTTGTGTTGAAGAGCAGTTGAACTTCAGTCTTCCAAAACTGCAGCTGAATCCTAAATGTCACCACATTTGAGGTCCACAATCTCAAGTGATCTAAATCTTTTACAATCATTAGCTTTCTGGCATTCGTGTTGAAATGCAAAGTATTATATATTACCAAGAACAGGAGCCTGGTTTTTTGCAGAGAAAACTGCACGTTTGAATTTCCATCCAATCTACTTGAGAATTTTCATTTTCAAATGCTATGATTCTTTAGAACAGGTTATTCTTTATTGTGTCTTCTTGCACAGCTTTGTAACCTTCCAAGTTTTCTTGTAAGAGAAAATACATCTTTACTTTTAGATTCTCGTTTTGCCTTTTATGCCTTTCATTCTCTGCTCACAAAAATCAGTCAAACTGCTAGACAGCACCAGCTGTCTCCCAGGGATCTAAAACTCTTTCTTAGTGCTCAGTAGGAGATCAGCTGCAGACCAAGAATAACAGGAAATACATTATTTATGTGCTCTATTCCTTCTGAGCTGGCAGCTCCAGGATTCTGGGAGGTGTAAACCATATTGAATTTTCCACGTCTCAATGTAAATTGCAACACGCTCTTATTAAACATTCTGTAAGTCCTGAAAATATTTCTGTTATTGGATTATCTCCATCTTTTTCTCTGTTCTCTCTCTGTCCTTTCTTCCCCTTATTTTGCTATCTTCTAAATAGGTTATTTATGCTATTCTGCAAAACTTAAGTTGATAAATTCAACCTAATATTTGCTTTAGGATTCTCCCCATTCCTGTCCTCAGATAAAAAAAATATTTTCATACTGTGCGGACCTGAGATGTCCCGAGGACAATCCTTACAAAACTGATGGATAAATTTGGCTAGGCCCAAGCATCCTTGACCAGATCTGGTAGTGATGGCCATGAGATACGGTACTCTTTGCAGACATATTGACGGGAGGAATGTGCGTACAAAAATATTTTGACTTGTAATTTCCACATATGTCATAAAACCAGAACAAAATAAAACCTCCATAGCTGTCTGCAATATTGATTTCCCTTGTTCAGTTCAACCTAAGCTGCTTAGTCTTTTGTAATAAACAGAGTAAACACACTGGCAGTACAGTTGCCCTCCTTGTGAAAGGCCAGTGAAGAGCCTGCATACAGCTTCAGGCATATTCGGGCCTTGGTTTACTCTTTAAAATAGCAACAAGGCAAGGGTTTCTAGCTGCTGCATATTCAGACTGAACAGGTTACCCCATACACCTGTAATTACATGCCCTCTAACCTGATGGGTGGCATGATTTGTTTGAGCACATTGGCAAAGGGTCAGATTATACTATGGGAGAAGAGTTGAAGCAATTTCTGACATAATTCCAGCATGAGACATGAAATATATTTCAGGAAGGACGTTTTCTGTTACGGGTTGGATCAGTTTCTATAGTGGTGTAAGGAATGCATGTTTGGTTTTCAGGTTTTAATTAGCATTCCAGTGATCTTGATGGGCTTATTATGCAGTTCAACTCTACCTCTCACAAATGACATGTTTGTAAAACAGGCTGCTGCTTTTCCGTGCTATGCAAGAAGAAGAAAAAAACCTTTATCTGTCACACACAGAGAAAGCTGCTTCTCACCCTCTTTAAAAATCTTTTTGGAGTGTGGCAGTCAAAGAGTAGAGGTGATATACAAGCCAGGTCTCTAGCCTCTCATTTTTTGAGTTATGCTTACTGAGTTTTCAGAATGATGACAAGACTAATCTGACCTTTTAAATATAAAAGCATATTTGTAGTTCTCTGGTCTGTGAAGGTAGTCCTCAAAATATAAATTTTATGCTGGCGCTTTTTCTCTCTCTTCCCCCCACCCTTGTTCTCCTCCTTTCATTTTCTCCTTGGTCTGATCTATGTCCTTTCTCTCTCCTGTGTTACACTCTCATTCCTATGTTCTTTTTGGCTGTCTTTTACTAACTGCCAGATATTATCTCTCTCTATATAGAGAGCAATTTGATGTATTTTACTTCAAAAGCAAGCGCTGTTTGACCAAAGCCCATTGTGTTAATAAAAAAGCAGGGGAAAAACTCTTTCTTCCTAATCAATATAATGAATCCTGGCTATTGTCTGGCTATTAAACCATAGTAATAAGGCCATGGTGTTTAATGGTTATGTCCAAATTAGCAGTAGTGTGATTTTTCTAAATCTTTTTAGTTGCCCTGGTAGTATCCGTATAATACAATACAAAAACATCCATATACTAGCTTAGTTTATGCTGTGTGATTAAATAGTAAACTATAGATTTCATATATGTGACAACATTCTACATCTTTATTAATCTTTCTATATTGGAGTATTATTCTTTATTCATTAGAAATTAAATAAAAAGGAAAAATATGTCTTTTACTGCCTCTTGCAATAAAAAGATGAAATATTGTGTCATTATTAATGTATTCATTACAAGCATATTTAATCACATCAATAATTATGGATAAAGCTAAGCTTAGATAAAGCAACACAATATACGTCATGATTCTATTTGATATAGAAAAACAAATTGCAAGCATTTCAAAGGGTTCTGTAAGACTTTTTTGGTAATGTTCTGTTGAAAGTGCATTCTGCATTTGTATGTTTTAGCATATGTATAGTATCAGGAACTGATGCTGGTGCTGTAAGCCATATTTTAAGAATGGTCTCATTAAAATTATCTTTACCTGTGTTATTAGTCTTAGGTACAATGGCTAAATGGCACTTTCTCTCCCAGTGTACTATACTGATATACTTGGTTTCCTCATCTACAATACTAGGCATCTTTTGTTTGTCTAAGGTTCATGTACTCCCAGGGATAGTTGGGAAAGGGAACAGCTGGGACTTTTTGCTTTTATTTAATACTTGCAGCTATATGCACATTCAAATATGTGTAGATGTCAATCTATGGATTGTATTTTTATAAAATTATAAAGACTGTGTATACTTTATATATAATCTGAAAATCTTTTCAATTGTAGGATAATCAATTAAATGTGTTTCAGGATTAGTACTTTGGATTTGAATAGCTCAATAGGGCATAAACCAATATGAGTTTTATGAAGGTGAAACTTCCACTGATTTCAGACTCAAAGCGAATAGCTTCCGTTGGTGGTGTTTCTACCACAAAGGAGATGAGAAAGACACCAGAAATTAGTGTCATATTCAAATTAGAAGGAGATCTCTGCAAAAAGCCAAAAACACTAAACAACTAAAGTTGCTTTCTTGAAAGCAATTTAAGCCAATCAGATATGGACAATCCTCTTCAGAAGTATCACATCAGCTTCTTTGTTTTGTTTAGATTAGCATTGTGCCTCCCTTCTGACTAGGAAAACATCAAGTTTCTCAGTGTGATCCATTCCTATTTCACCGGCATGAAATGTAAATCTTGAAGAATATCATAATATGGGTAAAATGTTTTTTGTGAAGAGATAATTAAACATTTCACTGGACATATTATTCTAAAAGTTTTTCCACTTCTCCATTTGTCAAAAAATCCAAACATTCATCCCTTCAATGAAATAGAAAATTCAAGAAACCTGAGTGCTGTAATGCTGAAATATTTTCCCAGAGCTATTAATGTTTACTTTTCCCTATGAAAAACATTGAAAAATATATATGTCCTTTTTTCTGAAATGAGATGCTTTGTTCCATTTGACACTGAGCAGCAAACCGTTTCATTTGTGTTGTGCTGTTGTTTGTTCATGTTGATTCACGTGCCTATTTTACCACAAATGTGAAGATATTTGACCAAAGTATACCTGTCCCAGCCTACCAATGCTTTGGAAGAAAGCCATAATTGGTCAGCGTGCCTGAAGTGAAGATCAAACCTGTAGGCATCGGAACTAGTGGCAGATTAATGTCACACTGGTGCACAAATCCAGGCCTATAAAAGCACAGATTAGATACATACTTTCTCTCTTCCTTATGGTTTAAAGTTTTGGAATTTTTTAAGAAACAACATAGCTGAATATTGAAAGACAATTCCTCCCTGTCTTGTAATTTTTTACTCTGTTTTTTATTCAGCGCCTCTGGAGATAAAATGGAAGAATTTTTATCTGGAGATAAAATGTGAGAATTTTTCCCTCATTGACTTTTGTGGGACTAGGATTTTGCACTTCCAGCACCTCTGCAGAGCAAGAATCCATTATCTTGTTGGAAGGCCAAGACAGGTATTTGCCTCTGTCCTCATCTTTCTCAAGCTTGCTTTGGTCAGAAGTTTATTTTTTTCTCTCATACAGTCAATGTTATGTAAAAGCCATATTATTTTAATCTTGATTTTGAGAATGTCATTCATACTGAGCATCAATGACTACGTTTCCTTGGTTTCAGATATATTCTTCCATGTGGAAAATTGTAATATAGTCTTGGTTTACATTTTCTTATGAAAAGATGTCTTTCCCAGCTGCATCCTGCCATCACAGAATTTCTAGATACAGACCATTGCACCAAAACGAAAATGCTGACACCTACTGCTAGTTTTCAAGGCCAGTTTTCAGATAAAAATCAAAGAAATAAGCATGAAACAATTTTATTTTGGAAAATTCTTTTAAAGTTTCTACATGAAAAAAGGTTTAATTATCAAAAAAGTATAGATTCTTTGCACCGGAAGGTGTAAGACCTTGGGGTTTTTTTTTATAATCCCTATGAGTTATAAATTAAAAAAAAAAAAAAACAAACCCTTAATTTTTTCTGTATCGATATAATTTTAAATTGACCAAGTTTTCTTTCTCAAATGATTTTTCATCATCTCAAATGATGTTTGATCTTACAACATTTTTGATAGAAAAATTTTAATATTTTTTCATTCACAGAAACATTTTTTTAATAAAACCAAGAAAGTTGATAAAAATGTTCACCAAGTTGCATAATTAGTCCAAAGTGCACATCCTTAAAAATCTGTACCAGTGAGCTCTGTGTCTCTGAAATACCACCTCATCATATATCCTATCAAAGAGTTAACACTGGAAAAAATCGGATAAAACCATATTTGGGGAATAAATGAATTTTTAATAGGCTGTTTTTTGAAGTAAAAAAGCCCTGGTTCTAGCCTTGGTTAACCATTTGGATTTAAGTAATGGAAGCTTTCCACATTACCATTGCTGTCCCTTTCACAAATGGCAAGACAATCAAGCGAATAATCAGAAGCACAGGGTGTCATCTTTAGTAAGAAAAAAATATTTAAATTGTAGTACAGAGACATTGATGTAGGCTAAAACTATAAAGGATTTTCAGTAAATTGCAGCTGCTGTTGAGTCCTTCGTTGACTCTTGCTTCTTGTGTATCAGTGTAGAACTTCTGTGGCTTTGCGATACAGCAGTGTTGCTCTGAAAGCAGAAAGCCTCAAACTTGCCCATAGATTTACAGAGGATGAATGTGTTCAGTTCCTAGGATGAGACAGGCAACAGACAAAAGCAACTTAATAATGCTATAAACTGAACTCAGCTGTTGCGAGCAGTTCCCTTTTATCCTTAAATGAAGGGATTCTGTAATGAAAAATGACAGACAGAATATGGATAAAAGACTAAGTGCTTTGTTGTTTTCAATGAGACATGTTTCCAATGTGTCTTATGAAAGAAAACCAAGCTACAAATAAATAGGCACCATCACAGTAGGGTGAGAGTGTGTGTGTTGGGGGAATCTCACAACAGGAGATCTTGGGCTATTCATAGCTGCAAAAATTTGTATGTGGAGATAGACTTCATCAGTTACAGATTCTTACCTAAACAGACTGTGCAAACAAGCTGGAACAATATAAACCCAGAATTACTCTCTCTAAATCTCTCCAGTTACATTGTTCTTGGTGCTATTGCAGATATTTACAGTCCTAAAGTACTTGCAGTACCAAGGACTCTCTTATCTAAGGCATGTCTTGTCCAATATACCACTGAAGTGCTAACTAATCCTCTGGAAGAATTTGTCTTTGGTTCCTAAACTCTTCTCACTCTCCCCAGTGTAGAAATGGCCTATAAATTGCATTCAGAAATAGCACTGTAGGCCTTACAGACAGAAAATATTGTATATACCTGATTATTTTAATTACAGCTGTCAGAAAGGGAGGGGGGATGGACACAGGATCAAGAGGAAAATGGAGTCAGGAAGGCAGAGAGGATATTATACTTGTTCAGCTGAAGACTGAAGTAAGCATCCTGCTTGAAAACCCACTGCAGTCATGAGTGTCTGTCAAAAGACTTGAGTAAGCTTTAACACTGTAGTATGCCTCGTTTGCTGGCAAGCATCCAAGCTATATATTTACATATTCTGCAAAAACAGAGCTTATGCTGTCCTGTAGTACAATCTAGATAGGGAGCTTATTGTTGTTGCTTCAGAAAAACTAGCTGAAAGACTGAAATGAAAATGGTCCTCAGCCATATAAAATTTAAACTATTAAGTCCTGCAATAGTAATTCAAGTAATTCTATTATGTGCATCAAGCTTTGTGATAGGCAATATTAGTGGAAATACTTTTCTCATCAAACCCACATTCAGTTATGGCAGAAGTGACAGAGAAAAGAAAGCTTTGTATAAAATTGTCATTGGAGTTGCCAATTTTATAAGAGCTCCCATTCTCTAGGAATGGGAGACATAATGACTAAATAAAATAAAACTAGTTGAGATGCCTGAAACAGAAAAGGTCTTTTTAGATTATTATGACTTTAGACAATAATTGCCTCGGAGGTACTGCTAAACCAAGACATACAGGCATAAAGACAGAACTTAACATAATCATCATGTCCTGTAAAGGACTATTTTAATGGAAGAGAAGTATAGCATTAGAGAAAAGAACATTGACTTTCAAAAACCATCAATGCTGAATTAATCAAAATGATTAAAACCAGATTAAAATTCATGAAGAAATTCTCTTTTCTTAGTGCATAAAATGAGATAACTTTAAGTCAAATACTTCTTTCTGTTCTGATTTCTCTCTTGGTCCAAGAATCCCGAAGACACCACCATACTCCAAAGGAGCACAGAATACTAGTAATAATTAAACCCTGTAACAGAACTTTCTAGTGTGTATGCCTGTCCATGGCTGTGGGAGGAAAAAAACATGGGCCACTGTGATAGACATTATTTACAGGTTTGGGGTTTTGTCTTAACTTTTTCATACTGCCCGGCAAAAAGCACATGGAGTCAGACACCTGAGAGAATGGAGACTGGGCTACAATGGATGTTGCAAATGCTATTGTTTCTTGCTTTAGAAAATAGAAAGATTAGAAAATATTGAAGACACTTTAACTACGGTTCTGGCATTAAAAGAGAAAGGGCGGTGGCTGTCCTTGTGTGTGGAAGCTTCTATTCCCTGACTCGGCCAATGCACCTAAGTCATCATTTGCTGGGTACCCGCTGCTGGGTACCCATTCTGCCGACTTTAAAACCTCCATGGGAATGGGTTGGAACAAAGTGAAATTACTGATATTTGCTACCAGGCTTTTGTGGTGTATTATGATTTGCCATAAGCATTATTATACTTAGACAATGGTATACATTAGTTATGCAATAAATTATACTTAGCTTAAAAATTCAGGCAGATTGAATTAATCGCATATACTCACACTAGGTATCTACAGTCCACATTTAGCAAGGTGGTTTTTTGTTTCGATTTGGTTTTTTCTCCTCCTGTGCTCGGAACAGATCTGAGCCCAGGTATTGCATGCTGCAAATTCAGACCTGCTTAATTAATTTTATTTTTTTTTTCTCCATTCATGTGCGTAAAACTGGAATAGAGTTCTTTCCAAGGAATTGTAAACAAAGTTTCTTTCAATGTATATCTTACATTGAAAACTAAATACTTAATTTATGACATACTTTATGGTACTTTTGGCGTTTGCAATAGCAGTGAATGCTACTGGCTTAGGCACTTAGTGACAGTTACTGCCTTTGGATGCATGACAAGGTATTTAGGGGAAAAAAAAAGAAAGTTGATCTATAAAGATTTTGGTGGAAGCAAATTGAAAGTAGCTAGAGATAATGTTTTTAATCCTTTTGGAGAGTCCAGATGTAAACAAATAGAAAGAAAAAGAACAAATAAATTCAGTCATAAAAAATGTGGAAGGGGAAGAAGTAGCAAAGAAAATTATAAATTGTCACATTTGTTCATCTTCTGTAGCTGGTTGTGCAAGTTCTAAATTTCAAAATGATCTTATCTCTTTGAAGATAGCAGGAACTTTAACTTGACTTCAGGAGATGCAGGATGGGGCTCTAAGTTAAATAAACACTATTTTATACTGAGTGGCAAATCCTCAGTCTTACAGGATAGATAGAAAAGTATATAAATTGTGCATGTAAAGCAATTCTATTTACATCCTAAATATGTTACATCTATTTATATTTTGTTAGCCTTTTAAAATCTAACACCTCTGTCTAATGTACAATGCTCTGTAAATCAAGTGATGATCCACACAGTATGCCATATTTTAGTGTTGTTTAAACATTATGTCCAAGATATATTATAGAAAAGGGTTGTGAGCAAAATATTGCTCAGTCCCTGCAGTTGTCTTTACACTTCAAAGAGCAGATGTTCAGTTTGTCTGATGAGCTGAGAAATATCACTGACTGCATTCACAGAAAAATAATCTTGAAAAAAGGACCTAAACTCTATGATATATATTAGGTGCTGTTTCAATTTTTCATTTACCCACTCACAATTTTTATTGCAAATTTTGTAATGCATGATAAGCAGTGCCAGAATAACACATGCAATCATGCAGCCAGAATTGGTTTTTGTATTACTGTGAACTGCTGACTTCAATTCATTTCCCTTCCATTTGAAACTCTTTCTTTCTCTTTCGAAAAAAAAAAAAAAAAAAAAAAAAAAAAAGCAAAGAAAGAAAAAAAGCAAAGAAAGGCAAGGAAAAAAGAAAAAAGATGGATCTGGTAAAACTGAGGTGTGGTGCATGCAGATTTTACTGTGTCTTCAGGTGGAGCACTGAACCAAGTGGGTAATTTCTCCCACACCAGCAGTACCACCAGCAGCACCTCCAGCATCCCGGGTTACTCCTTTGAGTCACCCAATGTCATAATTCCACTTCAGCTTCCATTGCTTGTGTGGAAGGGAGAGGAATTTCCCCTGGCCTATACCAGCAGCAAATAGGATCCAACTTATGACAACAGAACAGGGAACAGAGTGACGTTTTCTGTTAGTTCTTTGCTCTTTCTCCCCTTTGCTCTCTAGGACTAGTCCGTGTTTCCTTCCTTCAAGCCCAGAGTCAAAGTTTGGGGTATTCTGTACGACATTGGTTGCTAACTATATGGCCCAGCTTACTTGCCGACTGGTAAGACAACGAAGTTTAAAGGCTAAAATTTTATTTTATCCATCTTGATTAGGAGTAATCATAATGTTAGTACTTTGTGCTCTATATGGTACTTTAATCTGAAAGTATGTAATTTTCTGCATTGTTTATGTGGGGAAACTGAAGTGTGAGTTTATGTAATTGCTAATTGTTAAATGACTAAAAATTAAATGGCAGGTTCCTGGCAGAAATTGGAGTACTGGATTCTCTAAACAGGTTCAAGTATTAATTCTCATAAAATCCGTACTATAGTTTAAGCCTACAGCACTGCAGGGAAAAATTGCCTCAAACCACATTTTTGTATGCAAAATGGGTAGAGATCTTTTGAGGGATGCAGGAACCAGAAGCCAGGAGTGTGTCTTTCCCAGACTTCAAGGGGAACCTCAAGTTGGCAGGGTTTTTTTGAAAAAGTTAGCTACATTGTAGGGAGGATTGTACATTCTGATCATCACATTTTTTCCGTAAGAATAATAATAATAAAAGAATAGCTGAAAACAGTCTCCACAAATCAGATTTCAGGTTTTGAACATGATATTTTAAAAGATCAAATTTCAAATGGAGAAGCCGTTATCTGACAGCCACTCTGAAAGTCATTTTCCTAGCTATTTCTATAATAGTAATAGAAGTGGGATTTGAGAGAAGAGAGCTGGTTAAAGAGAAGTAGGGGATGTTGAAGAAATGAAGGCAAGCAAGAAATAAGGAAATCTAACAGTGGTCTGTCCGTGAAAAGGCAATAGAAAATAGGGTATGATGGACAACTGAAAAAACCTTCAAAAATATTCTGGGCACCTAAAACATTTTTTTGTTGACAGACCCCTATAAAGAAAGCAATAAATAGCACCTTTGTGAATAATTTGTGTCTTCGTTTATTTTCTGCGCAGGGATAGGAGGAGGATGATAGAATTTGAACTTGTTTACATATATCACGTGTTTATATTAATCTGTAATTTCTGGTCTACTGTGTTAAAGTATCTGATGTTTATATGAAGCCTTTCATTTATGGAAGGCTAAAACCAAAAAATAATTAGACTATTGAGAGGCCTAATTAAACATTTTGCTATGTTCTGACAGACAAAAGAACTGATGTGACAGAAATAAGCATTGTCCCGTAGGCCTATAGGAATGTAGTGCTGTACCTTTACACTTCCTAGTGTGTTTTTCTGTTTTTTGGAGTCAGAATAATAATAAACTTTATTGTGCATTACTTTTAGCGTGTGTCATTTCAGGAAGCAACATTTCTATATGTAATATCTTTAGTGATGTTAGCAAAGTCAGAATTTGTTGAAAATAAATTTACAATACCTGTAAGATTAATGCTTGACAACATTGAGACTATAATGATAATGTTACATATGAATAGTATAAGTGTAAATTTACTCAATAAGGATCCTTCGATCCTTCAGAGTGGATTGTAGGGTATATGAACTATAAATAGGGCATACAAAGGGCTATATAAATAGTATTTTCTAGCATAGAACACATTTAAGAATAGTAGTTTCAATGGTATGAGACCTCTGTATGCATAATCCATTTTAGTCTTGCCAAGATAAAGAATGAGCATAATGGTCAGAGCTTTGCTCTATGTTGATAAATGGTATTACACTTGGATCTCTTTATCTCTGTTTGCAAGCATGCAGGATTTGCTATAGCATCTTTAATAACCATCATTTAATTATGAGATCTAATTCCAGATGTGCAGTAAGTTTTGTTTAACTTGAAACATCTACCATCACAGAGCTCAATACCTCAGTTGGATGTTCCTTCTGGAAGTCCCCTACGTCAGCTAGTGGCTCTTTGGGCAGCAGTAGTAGCAAAAGGCTTCTGAGTTCAGCAGAACATTTTCTTTGACTGCTTTCCAACAAAACCCACTCTATTGTTTGTTATGTCTCTCAGCAGAGAATAATGTTGTTCTGGTGAATAAGAAGAAATGATGAGAGTTAACACAAGTTCTGATGGCCTTAAGTGATATAACACATGAGGTTATCATGGACCATATTTTCCATGCTTGAGTAATTAAACCAGTTGAAAGTAAGTTCCAACTTCAGATGTGCAATAATGTGTGTTAGAGCAAAAATCCACTGCAGCACACTTGGGATAGATTGAGATTTACATTTGAAATTCTTACCCAGTCTATTGCTTTTAGTAGCAAACAACATCTGCCAAGAATATTAAGAAAATTGTGATTATGAGCATCAAAATGTACAAGTTGAAATTCTTGTATCATATTTTAAAAGCATGTCCAAAGTTGCTTGATTCTCATCCTTTTCTTTACATCATCTCTATGTGTTTTCTTGGGTTTTTTTTCCCTCAAAATGGAATATGAGTCCTCTTACAGTTCACGTTACTGGTGAAAGGTTTGATGTATCTGAAGATTTTCTCCTCCTTTTTTAGCTGTTGACAGAAATGCTCTATTTTTTATTCAGTAAAATTTGAAGAAACTTACACACTCTTCTACACACTACCTTCAGCATGAAGTTTCTTGTCACTTTGACCACAATAACAGCTCCAAGATACAATTCTTTCTGTCAGCTAAACACAAAAAAGGATAAAAGGAATCTTTTATTTCATTACTGCTTTTTCACGAACTATTTCAGTCTCCATGTATGTGCTTTATCAAATCCCATGGCAAGACTGCTAAACAGAATTCCTTTCTGTATCTATTCTTTATGATCACTTGTTCTTTTGAATATTTTCCCATGATTACATTATTCTTTCATCATGTAGTCTCTGCTTCCAGTGCTCTATTGATCTTATCTGTATTTGTCCCTGTTTCTTCCTATATCTACATCTGAATGGTGCACTATACCTCATCTTCACATTTTCTTTGAGTAGTTTTTAAGTGGTCTTCATTTTCTTCCCCTTCACCTGCCAGTTCTTCATTCTCTATTATCCAGGCATGTATCTGTTGGTACCCTCACATATAATTCTCTAATTGCAATGTTTCATCCTGTTTAGAGTGTGAACACCTCAGGTCAATGACCTATCAATGCTGTATCAGGTGCACTTTTAAGCGCTATGGTAGCAGTGAAGAAACAAGAGTCACATCTTGTATTGATATCAAGTGGTTCAGGACATATCAGTAGTATGATGATGAACAACGACAGAAATTTCTGTTTCTTGGCATTACAGCAACTGTCAATATATGGAAAGAATAATTCCATGAGTTTCACCAAATAGGCCTATAAACCATAACTACAGTAGTAACTGAGAAAACATAAAAACTTAGTCGCTTTGGAATAGAGCCATTCATAAATACATACAATGTATGTTCTTAACGTTTCTATCATATGTGAAGAATATCAATATGGGAGGAATATGGGTCTTTTTTAAGTCAATGACATTATGTACTCACTTGTGATGATAGAAGAATTTTGTTCAAGTGGAATCACATTGATTTACTGAAGGGTAGACCTGAATCCTTTCTATGACTGCCTAGAGTGAAGGCAAAGTTCATGATGTTTTAATAATTAAAGGTTTGTTTCTATTTTCTGTTCAGCAGTGTAAATTAGGAGAAAGTGGAAACATAGCAAAGTGTGAACAAAGCAGAGTATTACTTTCATAATTCACGTAGATTTCATCAGGGGAGACACTCAAAACATTTTTCTCCTTATGTGTATGAGATTATTATTTTGTGTGCAATACGGTCTATTCTGTTTTTCTGCTGCATCAGGAGGGCTGTGCTAGAATGTATAGAGGTACTCCATTTACACTACAGGCAGGACTGGAATTATTGGAGGTTTTATCTTTGTGAAAAGCTCTTGAACAAATGAGCCTTCTGCAGACGGTAGAGATGTATGTCAAAGGATCAAGATGTGTAACTTGGAGGTGTTTAAAACTTGACAGGACAAAGCCCTGAGAAACCTGATTTGCTTTGAAAAGAGGGGTTTGTCCTAAATAACCTTTAGTGTTTCTTCAAACCTATGATTCAACTAGATTTATTTTAAAAACAAAAGGCCCTTCTGTCATCGTATGCATTCAGTTCGGGAGCTTCCAGCTAACCATGTTTACCAGTTGGTGGTAATTAAAATATACATTTTCCCTTCAGGAAAATGCTTCCATTTTAAAAAAATATTTTTCCCAAAACTATTGGTCAAATACACAGTTGTGTGTAATCATACAACCACTCTGTTGCAGACAGTCTGTGGTGTGTACAGGAAGGGTTTGAAAGGGAAGATGCTGAATGTTCCTTGAACTATCAGTTCACAGGAACATGCTAATAGCGTAGCTGGTTGGAAGCAGAAGCTGATATCTAGTGATCAGAAACAAGGGACAGAGATTAATGATGAAAACAAGAAAAGGCACAGAGCCTTTCACTATCCCAGCAGTAAAAACAAATGTTGTTTATTACTGGGGACAAGCAGAAAAAACCTGGTAGTAGTTGACATGAACTATCCAACTTTTTATTGGCTTTGACTTTTTGGTGTAATGTTTAAGAGGATGTAGAAGGTGCCTCAGATGGGGGTCCCATAATAGTTATCGCAGCTGAGACTTCTGTTCAGTAATGATGGTAGTTAATTTAGCAGTGTCTAGAGCCAGAGAAATAACAATTCAGTTATGTTTTAATTTATCATAGCACAGGTTATGTTACATTACTTCAGAGACTGTCTTCCAATTTTATTCGTTCAGAAGGAATTTTAAATGCATGTGTATTCATTAATTCAAGTGTAATTCAACTGTATGAGACTGCCTCTGGAAAACCAAAAAGTAGTGATGCTTCAACAAATGAAGCTGTCCTAAATCAGTTTTCTGTACATGTTCCTGCTGAAAAGCTGCTAGCTATAACATACTTTGCTGTGGTAGGTACTCTCTGGCTAACATGTAATTTTTACATTCTATTCAATCAATCTATGGCATCATCATTTTTCTTTGTGTAGTTTGACATGACTGTAGCAGTAGAAAATATCTCGGACTATACCCGCACATGATGGTTCATTTTATAGTTATGTCATCTTCATCCAGTTCTTCAGTGAAAAGACATGGGGTAGGCAATATAGGGAGAAAAACATAATGGTAACTAACAGCAGGTGAAAATTTGTTGAAGCTTTTAATGTTTTCTGCCTTTTTTTTTTTTTAATGAAAATTAAAAAAATCAGGAATGCTGGTATAGGAACCAGACTTCTGTGATGAAAGAAAGTTAAACACATTGCTATTTATCAAAAATTACAGGATAGGAGTACTGACCACTCTCCTCCATAGTTAGTTGCAGATAGCCAACTGCCCTGCTAGACTGTGAATATGATTGTGTGTCAGCCTTTGACTGTGAGTTGTCTTCCTCTGAAATCACAACAGGGGAAGTAGTTCTTGCTTTCCTGAGTTAATTCATTTCCAAAAGTGGTCTCCATTTGTGTGCTGTGGGTGTGCTGAGTCTTCTGTTGTGCTTATTTGGTGTATATGTAGCTGTAGGACTAAAGGAGACAGGATGTGTGTCCTGGATAGAGACTGCTGAACTCTGTTCTGCTCCAGCTTACAGAATGCAGTTGGAAGTATGCTTTGCTTCAATGGCCAACAAAGCAACCCTACTCTAAGTACTGTATTTAATGTTTAAATGAGTGTGAAGTTTTCTCATTGCTGCAGGGTTATTCAGGTCTGTTTGCTCTCAGGATGAGATTAGAATGATGCAATTTGTAAAGAAAATGCATCGCTGCTGCATTCAGCTTCTGAAGCTGGTGCAAAATATTTCCATTAGTTCATTAATATCTGCAGTGAGAAAATATTAGATCAGTGCTCTTTTACCTTCAGTTTTAATCGCTTTCTGGATGGAAGTCAAGATATTTATCATACCATAATTCAGTACGTTTTGGAGGCAGCATACCACATGAATTTCCTCTCTGATTGCTGCGTATTAGCCACTGCTGAGGTTTACAAAGGCAATTGGCTGGAACTTGCATACGATAAATGAAAGAAAGGGAGCAAGTTTCTGCATAGTATTTCTGCAGAAGAATTGGGGTTTCAATTCTGCGTCCATGATGAGTCATTATAAAGAATAACAAGCAACAGGAGTGGGAATTATTCCTTGATGATCCTTGAAAAGGCATAATCTTCTTCATTTGACTAAAATAGGTGACTACAGCATGTGCTGAGATGAATAATTTACATTAGCCTGTGATTTTATCTTATGGACAAGATTCATAGAATCATAGAATCACAGGGTTGGAAGGGACCTCTGGAGATCATCTAGTCCAACCCCCCCGCCAGAGCAGGGTCACCTAGAGCAGGTTACACAGGAACATGTCCAGGTGGGTTTTGAATGTCTCCAGAGATGGAGACTCCACCACCTCTCTGGGCAGCCTGTTCCAGTGCTCTGCCACCCTTAGGGTAAAGAAGTTCCTCCTCATGTTTAGGTGGAACTTCCTATGCTCAAGTTTGTGTGCATTACCTCTTGTCCTGTCGCTGGGCACCAGTGAAAAGAGCCTGGCCCCATCCTCCTGGCACCCACCCTTTAAGTATTTGTAAGTGTTGATAAGATCCCCCCTCAGCCATCTTTTTTCCAGATCGAAGAGACCAAAATCCCTCAGCCTGTCTTCACAAGAGAGGTGTTCCAGTCCCCTAATCATCTTTGTAGCCCTTTGCTGTACCCTCTCCAGCAGTTCCCTGTCCTTCTTGAACCGGGGAGCCCAGAACTGGACACAGTACTCCAGGTGCAGCTTCACCAGGGCAGAGTAGAGGGGGAGGATGACCTCCCTCAACCTGCTGGCCATGCTTTTTTTAATGGACCCCAGCAGACCTTCTTGGCCACAAGGGCACATTGCTGGCTCATGGTCATCCTGTTGTCCACCAGGACTCCCAGGTCTCTTTCCACCGAGCTGCTCTCCAGCAGCTCAGCCCCCAACCTGTACTGGTGCATGGGCTTATTCCTCCCCAGGTGCAGCCCCTACACTTGCCCTTGTTGAATTTCATCTCTGCCCAACTCTCCAGCCTGTCCAGGTCTCTCTGTATGATGGCACAGCCTCCCGGTGTGTCAGCCACCCCCCACCAGCTTTGTGTCGTGAGCAAACTTGCTGAGGGTGCACTTTATCCCCTCATCCAGGTCATTGATGAATATATTGAAGAGGACTGGACTCAGTACTGACCCCTGGGGAGCACTGCTCGTCACTGACCTCCAACTAGCCTCTGTGCCCCTCATCACAACCCTCTGAGCTCTGTCTTTTAACCAGTTATCTATCCACCTTACTGTCCCTTCATCTAACCCACTCTTCCTAAGCTTCCCTATGAGGATGCTGTGGGAGACCATGTCGAACGCCTTGCTTAAGTCAAGGTACACAACATCCACCGCTCTCCCTTCATTTACCCATCCAGTCATGCCATCATAGAGGGCTATCAGATTAGTCAGACATGATTTCCCCTTGGTGAATCCATGTTGAGTACTTCTGATAGCTTTCTTTTCCTCCACATGCCTTGAGATGAGGCCCAGAATGAGCTGTTCCATCATCTTTCTATTAGGGTTTTTCCCCCTAATTTTTAGTGCCCTTTTCCCCATAAAATATGGTGTGAGTTAATTACATATTCACTTTGATAGATTTGTCACTGGTGTTAGCAGAGCAGGAGTCTTACTTATCTGTTATTTTTCTGTCAATCTAGCAACATTTCTACTATATTTGTGTCCAGATACAACTCTGTTGGTGTCTTGCTTTCTCTGTATGCTTTTTAAACAATCTCTTAAAATATTATAATTACTTTTTTCTAATCAGAGAACACGGCAATTAAAACGTGGCATATATTTTTCTTTTTATGTATTGATTTTGAAGGCTTTTACTTGTGTATTTGTTAGGCAGCTAGTCTTATAAATCAGTAATATTTTACTAATATTATTAATTTATAGATGGATTTGGGGACAAATCTATGAGTAAATAGGGCTCTGGAGTATGGACTTCATTCTTCATCTGTGCATACATTACACTATATCATGAAAGTCCAGAAGGCTGCTCTTTGGGAGAGCGATGCTACTCATTGAAACTTGGTATTAAATTAGACAAGTTAGTTGAATAACTAGGTTCATAATAATCTTGTTTCTAATATTACTTGGCATAGTATCATCATCAAAGAGCTGTCCCTGTACTGAAGAAATTAACCAAAGGTCAAATTTTCCCAGCTGATATTTGAATTTCTTTTACCAATTTGAAATACATGTCCATACAGTTTAATGTGATATACAAGACAGCTAATGTATCCAGAAAGCTAGCAGTGAGTCTAGATATAATTCCTTCGATTTAAAATACAACTCTAAGAAAGAAAAAATGGAAAATATCCTAAAGTATTTTTAAAATTTCAAGTTAATATTCTCCGATTGTTTTTGAAATTATGTAGTAGTCTTTGAAGCCCCAAATGTATAATTTTAATTGTCTGGAAAGAGAGAGATATGTTTTTCTAGTAGATTAATGGATATCAAGTGTGTTTTCCATCTTTTTTCTTTTCATATATCAGGAAATTGTGGGTTATTTGTAATGATTTGTTTTTCAGAAAGATTGCACATAATTATTTCTTTCTAATGTTCTGTGGATATTATGGTATACTTATATAAAATTGGAAACACTAAGGATAATGCATTGGCCACAGGAAAATAAGGTACTAAATTAAATGAGGACTTGGTAATGAACTGGAAAATTAAGAATTTAGACTATAAATCATTCCTTTTGCTATGACCCAGAATATATACACCTTTTGGGAAATCACAAAGACTGAAACAAGAGCCAAAAAAGAATTTAAAATATCCTTGCATCACACCTAATCAAAACAGCATTTTTTTTTAACGTTACTATATTTTATTGAAAACCTCCACAGAGATATTAGAAATATGTCATGTCTTTAGCATTAAGGTTAGATTATATTTGATAGATTCAAGCTTGACCTTCTGTTCTGTACTTAATCATAACTATAGGTAGTTAATTCCTTCACCAGACTGTTAATTAACAATTTAAAAACTACAGCTGCCTTCAGAGGAAGGGATGCATAGTTTATTGTTGTTTTCTTCTGGGCTGCATATTTTCTCCTTTGGAGACGTATTTTGAATTTCTTGTTTACCTCCAAATCCTACTGGTGTTTTTGAAAGCTTCTGAGAAGGTAAAAAGATAGAATCAGGCCTTTTGTGAAACCTTATGTATTTCCTAATGCTGAGAGCTAGAATTCAGGTTGCAATTACCTAGCTGGTTTTTCTGCAACGAAGTATTGTAAGTGCACTAAACTACCAGTGCTGTGCACATTAAGTGCCATTCCATAGTTTAAAGCCACAGCATTTAAAGTTAATTCGTTACTTTCAGTTTTTCTTCCCTAATGATATAACCTTTCAGAAGTAGCCTCTTTTCATGGCTTTTATACTTTAAAAGAAAGTTTGCTAACAGAATTGGATTTTCAACATGATCAATAAAACTGCAACTAAACTACTCATGGATCATGTCATTTGCTCCCCTTTCCTCAATTGTTTCATCACTCTTTAAAAGTGCCACGAGCAGACTAAAACACCCAACCAGGGAAAGTGAGCGTAAACATCTCATGTATAAGCTGGTACATGGCAGGAACTGTACATTTTGGAATTTCACAATATTACAGAGATCTAGAATGGGTAATTTTCTGCATATAATTCCTTTAGTGAGGAACCTTCTTTTTGGTGTGCAAAATTGTTGTTCAGAAAACTAATGGTCAAACTATATTCCCGGTGTTGATACATATATGAATAGTGAAGAGTCCTGGATTCAAATCAATTTTTACTAACTGAAGTAGGAACTGAAATGTGAATCTTTCTCCACATTTCAGTGCTAAGTGACCAGTCTGCTACTGTCACATATGGCTACATGTCTACTCTGGGAAAATGTTTCTATTCTAACTACGTATTGTAATATTTACTGTCAGAACAGGAGTGTCATCTTCCCCAAGTGACTACCTGTGAAAGTGGAAGAACTTGCTTTGGAAATAAAGGATTTTAACCTTATATATATATCTTGGGCTCTTATACCCAAGGCAAAAATCAAAATAAGTATTTAAGCCTTTTGATTGACAATTATGCATAATTCAGGATAAAATGCAGCTCATTCTACCATCATGGAGTTAAGAAAAATGTTGCCTTTGGAAGGTATTACCTGAAGGTGGGAGGTGAGACACTATTTTTAGGGAAAGCTTTTTCACTGTTTGTTTTTAATGACAATCTCTGCCTTAAATTCAAAAAGAAAAAACTTTTCTTAAACCCTTCACTGTGGCATATCAGGAAGTAAGGACGCAACATTTAGAAACAGCATTTGTAAAAAGAGCTCTTGCAGCTGGACACAACATATGTAGGCTATTAGATTTTGCTCTACATAGACAAAAATTGGGCTCACCTTCTCTTCTCTACAGACCTGTCCCTTTTCTTGGCTTTGAACTGTGCAACCAAGCCTTGCACGTTGCTCTTTGCATGTGGCTATGCGATACTTGTACAAGCAGGGTAACATACCTACAGCATATGCTGTGTATGTGCAATAGCATAAGCTATTCTGATGTTATGGCATATAGCTTCACAAACTGGTGTACTTCTATAGGACCTGTCACCCTTGGGGATGTGAAAGCATTTGACAAATATTGTTTAGCTGAACCTTATGATCTGCTTTGAAATAAGCAATTTTTTCTCTGTTTTCTCCAAAATGACAAGTTTGGCTGCAGTTTCACACCTAGTAGCACTGGTCAGGCTGAAAGATTTTTCCTTTTCTTGTTCCCCCTGCCCCAGTGAAATCAGTTCTTTATTTCAATTCACTACAATAAGGGCTCTGGCAGCTGTGTCAGCACTACACCAGGTGGTGGTACAGGAATTCAGATGCCTTCTGTAGCTGGGGGGCAGCAGAGTGCTTAAGCTATCACCAAAGAAACAGTGTTGAAACAGTTTTTGACATGTGATTGGGTTACTGGTTCGCTCAAAATCACATTGAAGTTGGTCACAGATAATGGTAGGAGAGCATAGCTGTCCTAAGTCTTTGCATCAGTGACAAGACTAATCTGCAACAGGAAGAAATTTGCATATGGTGTGAAGGAACATCTTGTCTAGAATTTCAATTTTTTCCTTTGTTTCCACCTGTTTGTGAAATAAGAGGTTTTTTTTTTTTTCTTTCTTAAATGCCAAGTTGCTTTTGAGAAAATCAGCAGGGATATGTTTGCAACTCGCCCAGTAATTGCCCCAATTATTTCTGAAAGGTAAGGCGTTTAATGAAAGTTAGGAAGAGAGATGGGGACTCAAAAAAAAAAAAAAAAAAAAGTTGATATTTCTTTCTAATACTTAGACTTGTGAAGAAAGTCTTGGTAAAGCTGTAGGAAAGAGATTGGATAGCAGTATTTATTTACCAATGTATTTATTTTCTGCTGTGCTGCTTTTAGTTTTCACGTGAACAAAGCATGAAAAACTGGGAAGGAGGAAGACTACACTCCCCAGCTTGGGTGAAACCCAGGATGCTAATAAGAATATTCATGATCTGGCTTAATAGAGCCAGATTAAATTGTAGTTTAAATTGAATTATACTTGCTAGATTGTAGGTTTATTAGACAGCTATAGTACAAGCCATAACAGTTTTGTAACTCACAGGTTAAATCTTGCATTCTTGCTGGATTTAATTATAAAGAGTCAGAGTAACCCTCCTTTCCTAGAGATGCATTCACTCTCCTGAGATCCCAGGGAGATGGGAGATAGATAGAGGAAGACTTTGCTTCCAAACAGCAGTTGTTACATGGAAAGAGAATGCCTGAAAGAGTTAAATTATCTGAGAATGGAACCCATTTCTGACACCTGGGCAGATCATCCTGGTAGTTCAGTTCACAGTCCAAAGAAAACATCTTGAAGCTAAGCCAAAGCAGCAGGTAGCTATTGCTGTTTCATTTCATAGCATCTGTTTCCAAGCACAAGAGAACTTGTTTACTTTGAATTCGATTACAATGAGCTTGATTTTACTTCATTATTAAAGTGTGCTTGGGGAAAGAGTAATTTCAAGTTGACTTGGCAAACACTAGAATATCTCATCCCTTAAGGAACTGGTAAACTCTATACTACACAATTCTTTGTCAAACTCTCTTTGGGAAAGATGTTTCCTAAAGGGTGCTAGACCTACTTGGCAGCTCATTATACAGGCTGACAGGCAGCAAGAAAGGTCTTGTATTTGCCAGGCATTAAGCAAAAGTGACTTTTGTAAACAGGAAACATGGAAGACAGACAAAAATCAGAGAACTCATGAACTCATAACAGACTCCTACAGAGTCTGTTTTCAGGTGCATATAACTTTGCTATAGTTCTATTTTTTTAATATCACTGGGACTTATTTTTAAAAAGGCACAACATTCAGACAATCAGGCTAGAGAAAACACATGGTTTTGATAATGTCAAATGGATGTAAAATTGTGTCAGCATGTAAAATTGTATCAGCACAAGTCTCAAATGCTTCATTTTTTTGAGCATCTCTCAGTAGTTATTCTGGGTCAGCAGGATGATTTCTGCCATCCCAGTGAAATGAGCCATAAACCACTGAAAGTTGTGTTTGCATAAATTCCAGAGGGACTTCTCAAAGCCAAAGCTTGTCAATATTTAGTGAGTAGAAGATGTTCAACACGATAACACAGCAGCAAGTAGAATAAATCCTGTGGCTGACCTGTAAAAGCTGAGGCCAGATTCCAGATGTACTGATATCTTTCAGTTTGACAGCTGAATCATTTAGTCAGGAGCTCAAATGTAGTGTTTTATATACATCTGATTAAGAGACTGTGGTCTTGGGTATTTTATTTTTATTCTTTCTCCATCCAGTTCTCAGTTGTTAGTTTTAATATTTGGTGTATCATTTGAGGGTGGTGGACGTGATGACTTTGTAATATTCTCTAAAATGTGGCCTCATATTGATACTTTCTTCCAGCAAGAAGAAATCAAATCTGAACTTTCTGGTTATTTTCCGATCTTAAAAGGTCTTTTATGTTTTCCTGAGTGAGGCATCCAAGGCTAAGGAATATTTGTACTGATACAGTTCTTTCTGGTTAGAAGTCACACATGGCAAATGATTCCAAATATTAGAAATAATAACTAATAAGTTAGAAGCAAGGTGACAACTCAAATTACGGTTTTTGCAAACAAGTATGAACTCTCGGAACGTTATCTGACTGAAAGATAAGTAAATAATTAGATTCAATTCTGAGAGTGAGGCTTCTCCCACACAAAAGCTATCTGTACTGTTATCTCCCACTGTAATAGCTTATCAAAAGAATAAAGTAGAACTGTTTGCACAAGTGGTAATCTTAGCGCAGACATTGCCAGAGGCCAATTTAGCTGGAGATGGAAGTGTTTCTAAACAAACAAAAAATAATAGCAATAACCTCATATTCTGGTCTTTCACTGTGTTCTAGCCAATTTCTTCAGTACGTTTCCCCTTCTGGTTTTGATATTGGTTAGAAAGTTGCCACATTAGTATCTGGGGGAGACATACAACTATAATAGAGTCATTGTTCAATAGCTACTTTATTATAATACATTTACAATTTCACAGCTTTTTAGAGCAAAATAAAAATTTTACTCATGGAATCCTGGTTAAGCCTGGGTTAAAAGACCATTCAAGAGCTGATGTAATTAATTCCTTTTGTCCCAGTGCAGGATCAGCAACAGTAATTACGTTGTTTGAGACAGATATCTCTCCAGTCCAACTATCTTAGTTTGCTGTTTGCCTTTGTTTTCTAGATGTGTTTACAGGCAGTTACACAGTGCTGGTCACTTACCTACGTGCAAAAGGACACAGGCCTGCTCAGCACCTGCCCTTTCCTTTATGGAGAAATCCAGCCAGCAGCTTAGACCTGCACTTCTCAGCCTGTGATCATACAGCGTCAGGCTACATAGACCTATTTTATGAATTCCTGCTCAGACCTATTATTAAAGACCTTCAACAGTGATGATTTAATAAACTACATATGCAACCTAGGCTAGCGTTTAATCTTTAGACAGTTTCTTCTAACGCCTTTCCTTGCTACAATGTAAAAGTCTTCCTCTCAGCCTACCCACCATAGACACAAAAAAGAGTTGTATCTGAAGGCTTTGTCTCCCGTTACTCATCCCTTCCTTTTCCCCAGGACATGTTTCTCTAAACCTTCTCTGTGCTTTCCTCTGGACTTCCCTTAATGCACAGTGTGAAACGCTGTACCTTGTGTGTGCTCTTCCAGTTCATCTGTCACAAGCTGATGGGTTTTTGCTCTCCCCATTGCAGTTATGAGTACAACATTGTTAGCTCCTGTTTATGATCCACCGTTTCACTAAATCTTCTGCAGAGCTGCAGGCAGCCAGCTGGTTCCTTGCCTGTGGCCAGCCTCCCCCCGGTTTGGACTTCTAATCCTATTCTCTTCATCCAACTGCAAGACAGTGGGGTCTTTTTTTCCCTTTTTAGAATGTCTTTTTCCTGATTTTACTAAAATGTCAGACCCTAAGCTATCCCAGAAAAATTCTGTCTATTTAGGCTTTGCTTTAAGTCTTTCCTTTGAAGGTGTATGCGTATGTAGCAGGAAAGAAGATTCAATCTTTGACTACCCCAAACACGGAGTCAACTATCAAAACTGTAATAAATGTTTTATTTCAATAGACAGAAAGAGAGGGAAAGGTCTAGCTTTAGTGTTTTTCTATTGCTTTGTTCTTGTGTTTTATTGTCTTTCTGTTCTGGGAATCTCTGAGAGGGGCAGGTAATTGCTTAATGAGAATGAATCAACTAATGCTTTATCTGGTTCAGTATATCAGGCGGATGGAGAAGGAGAAAGAAGGGAAGGTATAGAACAAAAGAAGTTTCAAATTCAAAGTCTCAAGTGCAAAAAATAATTAAAAAAATTTCTTCTACTGGAAGAAATAGAATAGCTTAATACGTAGTAGCAGCACCAATTGGGTATAGTGAAATCATAGCCTTATTTCTACAAGACAAGTGCAGTATTTTCACATACTAACAGAGTATTTTTTAACCCCAGACATCTAAAATACAGTTCAATGTCACTTCAGTGCCTACATGCCTTATGACAGAGTATTTACTACAGTGGCTGAATTTTCTGAAAGTGTCATCTTCATTCTCTTTCATGCCTGAAAGGAATAAACTGTATTTATAAGAAATGTAAATATATCTGGGTACATGAGTATTTAGATAGATACATTTATGTGAGTGTATACTTTCTGGTATTTCTAGCACTTATTTCAGAAATTGTTAACATAATGGGAAGGTCTAATAGAAACCACTTTCATCTTCTTTAATGTGAATTACAAAAGATTGTATGTAACTCATTGAAGGCAAGAAATAATCCACCTGTGGATGAGCCATATAAGCACATTTTTAAGTACATATTTCTCATGGGTGAAGAGCTGATAGACAGGAAAGCTTTGAAAATTTTAAAGATATAGGAAAAAGATTTGCAGGTGCGTATGTGTATTGATATTGCGATATAAGTTACAGATAAACCTTATGCCAAAGCCCCACCTCTTTCTCTTCTGTCCATCCTCATTCACCTTAGAAAGTAAGACTCTTAACCTCCTATTCCTGGTTGTTCCCAGCTTTCAACTGTGTGTTGTAATTTCAAACTGTCATTTGCTTTCCTCCTACCACACACCTGTATTTCCTCATCCCCTTTCCTTTTGTCTGAGTTCACCAGAGGTAACTACATATGGGCAGGCAGGACAAGGCTGCTTGAATATGTGTTGCAGGCATCAGCAGAGATTGGGAACTTCTAGTACGAAAGATTAAATGCAGCTTGCTGGAAGTAAGCATGAATGACTGACGTGATGGACACAGTAATGTAGACTTAGTGTTTGCTTCAAACTTTAAAGTGGCCAAGGCTAGAAAAATCTCTGACCTTTAACGGACAGACTTGTCTGGGAATATGTTTTATGTAAAAGAAGGGATAAAGAGGAGAGGCTTCTACCTTTTTCACCACTGACTGAAAAACAGATAATAAAGTACTGTATTCTAATGTTTTCCCATTTTATCTCTCAGTGGCAGTCATTGTTTTAGAAAAATCTGGACTAAAAGCTTTTCCAGAAATCTATTTTCAAGCAGTTACTTACTAATGTGTCCAATTATATTGCATCCTCAGCTTTGGCCGGGCAACAAGGGGGAAAAAAGATGGATGACAACTAACTGAAATTAAATGTGCTTTCTAATTACATAATGCTAGGAACGAAAATGATTTGTTGTGTTGTGACTTTAAGTTTTCATTTCAGTTCCAATAAACCTTGCATAAAAATCCCCTTATTCTGAAAAAGATTTGTTATAGCAGTGTAGCAGAACAGTTTATTTTAAACAAATAAGATACAAAAACCTATCAGGACTCTGAGAGCATAGGACATGATTCAACAAATCCCTAATTTCTTCAAGAAATATATCTCTAGGGAGAACAAGCTCCTGAGAACTCCAATTTAAATAGTCACTTCTCTCATGCCTACAGGAATGCAGGCTTTCTGCCTTTGGTGTTTGTGTTTTTTCAGTACTTTCCCTATAACATCTCAGTGCTTCATGCCCTCATGAACTTGGTGTGTGTGGAGACTGCCACTGCCGTTCTGCAGAACACTTATTGCATTTAAAACAAGCTGGTCCCGGATGCCCAAAAGAAGTTTGTTAGGAGCTTAGGTGACTTGCCGTACTTTAAATGTCTGTCTTTATTGTGTGAAAATAACCTCTGTAGAAATTCTACATCCTGAATGGGTTTATACTTCACAGAACGTAGTAACTGGGGAGTCTTTATGGGCGTTAAGTCTTGATCTGGTAATGCAACTGAGGATCAAATATGTGAAGTAAAAGAGAGAGGCAATCATTCATTAAGCATAGGTTTAGTGGGGTCCTGATTCTCAATCCATTTTTTTGTTGTTGTTATCTTCTAAAGCTTTTTGGAACACTAAAAGATATATTAACTAAAAGATATATTAACCCATCTGCAATGGATGAGTCCTATGGACTGAAGCTTTACGTTTTAGTCCCTTACCACGGAGGACAACCCAGTGTTCACCTTGTGGCATTTTCCAAGCTACACTCTCTTATTTGGTGCCCGAAGCTGTAGGAGAAAGTCCAGTGAAACTTCAGAGCTGATTTTCTATCCCACACTGCCTTTGACAAATAATAACTGATTTTCAGCAGATCACTGAAAGGTCTACCACTAACTCTTGGTCTAGTCTCTGACACGTTTCAGGTTACTTTCCTGAATCCACAATTATCTTCTGAGCAATATTCTACTGTAGAACTCAAGAAGATGCAAAGCATTTAAAATATTAGGAAATATCTTGTTTTACAAAACAAAATTTTATTTTAAGATTAGCATCAGAAATAGCTGCTTTCTTGTCCATGTAACTTGGAGAGCAGAGGGCATGGGAAAGTGTTCATAGCACTGATGTATGTAAGACACATTTATAAGTATCTCCTCTGGAACACTTCTGGAAACCCTTCTGAAAAAATGTTGAAACCTGTTTGGATTTTAGGCTTGTGGTTTGCCCTGAACTGTGGATACTTTTGAATAATGAGTCCGAAATGCTAATTATCATACAAATTAATAATTGCAAGGCATTTTGGCTCAGTGAGCCTGTCCGGATCCACATCTACCAAAAAACGTAGGGCAAAGGGGAAGATCAAGGTCAGTCATTGAAAGAAGGAATGTACAAGGTCAGACTTACTCCTTTTTAATATATTTCTGTCATTCTAGACTCTGTGAATTCCCTAGAGCTTGTTTATAAGCAGTATAAAGTTTTGTATTTTCATTTCTCAGTGTAGTAAGGGAAACTTTAGCCTTTTAAATAGTATCTCAATTACAAAATCGGTTTTTAAAAACTTGACTGCTCTTCTAATAACAGTAGTGGATAAAATCAGTGGTGGATAGAATCTATAATATTTCAGTTACCCCTTAAAAAAGATTAGACGCTGTGAAAGCAGGGTATTTTCATTTTTCTGAGGCTGATTTATACTAAGGGAAAGAAACATTTTGCAAGATTTGAAAAAGTTTACCTAAAGGCAATATTCTTCTAAGTTCATAATCTTCTCAATAACTAAACACCACTAAATACATCTTCTCAACTTTTTTCTGGTAGAAATTACTATCATCCAATTTCATAGTGTTAAATGATATGTGCCTATAATTAACTCTCTTTTGACATGAAGAATATTTAAAACATCAAGAAAAACTGCTTTTGACAAGAAACTTATTTTGTCTTTCCAAACTACTATCACTGTGATCAGAGATTATTTTCCTAAGGCTCTGTGCAAATGCCATGCACGCTTCCTTCCTCAGAATAAAACAAGCTTCACAAAAATCCTGCTACGCCACCTGGCATAGTCAACAGATTGGTTATATTCCTTAAACGAATGTTATCTAGCAGGACTGCATTTGAAGGACTAGATATGTGCATATGGGAGATCTAATCGAAAAATGCCAAAAAAAAAAGAAGACATTTTGATTGCCTATTGCAACCGTTTGCCATCACATTTTTACCACAAGCAATTTGTAAAGAAGCAGTTGAGTTTGCTATCTATTTCAGGAGATAAATTTTCAACACTGTGTGAATGGTTTTACAGCTTGGTAAGGAAAATATGTTTTTTGAATATGAACTCTATTCTGTGTGAGCTGTAGTCTGAACAACTGTGAGCATTTCAGAATGAATCAATTCCAAATTTTCTGTTACATCCCTTTCCTCATTAAAGGCTTTAAGCCTTGCTTCAGAACCACACAGATATCTTGACAAGTTTAAAAAAAAAGGAAGTCAGTGCATGAGAGAGAATATTTTTGTTCTTGTTAAAATTGTCTTGCTAAGTAAATATTGATCAGATGCTGCAAAACCCTGCAGCTGAATTCATTGCATTTGAGGATGAAGGAGGAGGAAAAAACTGCCTCAGGCTTCTGTAACTTATAAAACTGTGATAAGCAAAATAGGCATACTTTCAGCTGGGATCCTGGTACAAAAAAGAAGAGTTTTGAACAGTCCTTTGAACCTATTAAATTCGCTCTCCCTCTTGCAGGGTTATTGATTAGGCCCACTCCAACTGCAGATGAAGTCTGCAGGGGAAGAAGCAGGTCTTCAATGTGCCTCTACAGATCTGCTGACATTATTAGCTCTGGTAAGAGCCATAGCGTCTCAGCAGTTGTGGTGGGAGAGCTGTGCAAGACCCGAGTTTTGTCATCTTAGCTCTCTTCCATGTTTTAAAAATATTTAAAATCTTATCAAATCTCTTGCCATATCATGTGGAGATTTGCTACATCAAATAGATAGTTACCAATGTATGCCAAGCTGGGATTGCTACCAGTGGCTTACAGAATAGAGTGGTTAAATGATAGCTCCCCCCGAAATAGAGCTGGGGTCTGCCTTTTTCCTCAGAGCTGGGTGAAGGGGGGTGGCTCTGAGATCACTGGGACAGAGGGAAGAAGCAGCCTTGTAATCCCTAGCTCATGGAGAGTTTGGTGCTGTGGCTGACCTGCACAACAGGAGTGGGGGCAGCAGCCAGCCCATGTGGGCTGCCCATGGCAGGCCGGGATCTGAACTGACGGAATAAAGAGAAAGAGTTGGCGTAGTGTCTGCATGGAGTATTTCCTTATGTTAATCTTGAGAGATTTCTTGTGACGCCATCAGATATGACAAGTGTGGTAATTGGTCTCTAAACCAATAATTGTTTACAGGTCCACTTATTTATCCCCATTCATCTTAGTGTAAGTACTTATAATCACAATTGCCTATATGCCATGAAACTTAGACCAAATTATTTTGCTATTTCTATGTTCATTTAATTCTGTCTGCTTCCATGCCACTTTTTCATGCCTCTCTGTGCAATTTTGGTCCCACAGCTTTTGTAAAGGACAGAATTCTCAGTTCCTGAAGTTTTTTTACTGCATGCTGAGGTAGCCTCCCTGAGATTTTTCCACTCAAGGTGAAGCACATATTCTCTGTAGCTGGTCTCCAAATATCTTGGAAAGTCTTCAGGTTCATCAGCAAAATCTGGGGTTCATATTTCTAAGGCAGGAGTATGCTGGCATTCATCACTATAGGCTTTGGAGAAATTTGGAACTGCTGAGTGCTAAAAGGAATACTTTATCCATCTCTTCCAAATAGAGGTGGTTAAATTCAGAAGCTGATTATATAAATTACAGAGCACAACTAATCTACAGCTTAATATTTGAGTTACAGACAAGCAAATCAGCTTTGCTTAAACACAAAAGCATGAATTTCAGACATCTGTTATATCTACCGAGAAATTAATGTGTTTTTTTAGTTTTTTTTCTGATCTATATTGGTATGCCTGTATCATTTTATTTTTTTATTCTTACTGATGCACTTTTTTCAAAATAAGGCACCAGTCATGTCTTTGAACAAACATGAAATGTTTGGAATCTGTTTGTTTTTTTTTTTACCCCAATATTTCCCATTGCTAAGGAAAAAATGTATTACATTCCTACTGGACTTAAAGGATAGATGTATTTCCAGTTTTCTGATCTGTTTTGGTTTTTAATTTGTTAATACTGACCAAACTGAAACATCTTATTTGCTGGTTAGCTGTAACACAAATTGTGTTAGAAAGAGTTCAGAAGTTCATTAGCAAAATCTTGCTTGTTTGCTCGCTGCGAAAGACTTTACCACAATTCAAATGATAATAGGAAGGCACTTTAGCTGTGCAAGTCTACACCACAAAGTAGTTATAACACCTAACGAATAAACATTTTTATACTGATGTCTGGGTAGTTATACACAATTCTCTATTGTCTGTCTGTATCAACATATTTATTTTTAAACACTTAGACTTTAACTTAGTGCTCTCCTGTGGGTTTTGAGACTTCAAGTTTCTCCTAACACCAGCAACTAGTATGGCAGCTGTGAAAAGGACAGGTGTTTCAGTCCTTGAAATTGTCCTGTAGCTGTTTAAGCTTTTATACTTTTAAAATTACATTTTTTTTTCCTATGCTAAATCTTTCCATACTTAAAATAATTCCCTAATTTGCTAATAACATTTGATTCATCCAGAAGTCTCAGTACTTTAGTGGCAAAAGTAAGAGAAAGCCTATACTAACTACAATTAGGCAAATATGATTTGCAAGTAAGTAAGTAAGAAAAGTGGAGACAGTGGATTAAAGAAGCTGTTTTTCATTATGTACAAAGAAGTGTTACCTTGAAAAAGAAGGCTTAGTATGAAAATAGAAAATTGCCACCTTCCAATCATAATTTCTTATGAGCTAGTCTTCTTTTCTCGCCATCTTCCTTTGAAATCCCACTGTGAAGCCTTGGAAAGCATCAGCAATGGTCCAGTGCTGCCTCTCATCTTCTCTGTGCTGCATTCAGCTGCTGGCTGTGTTTGCTCTTTTTAGCCAGCCTGCTGTAAATTTTAAGGGAAGATGACTTGACTTTCCTATAACACATTCCAAGTTTGTGTGTATTTGACATTTTCAAGATGTGTGGGGTTTTTCTCTTTTCTTTCTTCAGTTTTCTGAAATGCGTATCATTATTACTCACTGTGTTCTGAGAAATACAGCTGGAAATAGCCACCCTCCTTGGATTTGATAATGATTTTTTATAATATTTCATAGTTCTTGGCTGAAAATGACAATTCAATCCAGTAATCATCTACATGGAAAAAAGGAACAAAACCAATGTGTTTTTCCAGGAATTTCATCTGTCTGTAATCTTTATGCTAAATTAGCTTTGTTCAAAAGAAACAGTCTTCCTATTGGGTTCATGTGCTTCATAAATCCTATGATCAATATCTAATAAATAAATAATGACACAGCATCAGATTAGCTCCAAAGAAGGATTAGTACTAGGATTAGTACTAGGAATAATGTCTGCAGTAACTAATCACTTGTAATTATGAAAAAGTAACTGATCTAAAACTTGGAACTCATGGAAACTGGAAAGTCCTAGACATCAGATTTGTGACAATCTAAACACGAGACGTGAATAATCCACAGGAATCAATAAATTGTATTGTAAAGAAAGATGTGGAACAAAAACGTGAGCAAACATTGGATATCACACAAAATATTAATAAATTCTTCAGAAATTCCTCTAAGACAAAAACATTAAGCTTATTTTGACAAGCATTTCCCACATATTAAAAGTTTTGGACTAATTCAAATTTTTAAGTGGATTTGAGCCATCTTACCTTCTTCAGCCTGCTTCTGTTGAAGAAATGTGAGATCTTGTTTGGGAAAACAAACAGATTAGGTACAGTCAAGGTAATTTTTTTCCCTTTCATGAGTACCAGAAATTAATATATTCTTAAGTACCAAATCCATTCTTCCCTGATAGGAGTTAAAAAATACAGGATATTTATAAGTTTTCCAGTCAAGTTTTATATGCACTCTGACTAAATTCCTGAAAGTGATCATCTTTTGTCCTGCTGCATTAGCTTGCTTCTCTTAAAGCAACGTGTTGTGGGTGCCCTTCAACTAAGTCAGTAACACCGCTCTTACTGACTGCATGGTACTAGTAGAGCTCCTTAGGTTCTTTATTTTAAATACATTTTACACAGCACAATATACAACTATTTTTCAGTTATTATCTGATATGGAACACATACAGTAATCCCCAAGGCTGGCATCCATGTACATTTTTTTATCACTTTGAGACTCAGCATATTAGTGTTTTCTGATTGCCTTATTTTTAAGCTAAATTCAGCAAGAAGCGTTCCCTGAAGATCTAAATTGTTCAGAAAAGTATCGCTTTGTTATGACAACCAAGCATCCCTTCTCACCCACATGGTCTTGTCTCATTTCACATTATTGCTTTTTTTGCCCATACTTTTTTTTTTTTTTTTTTTTTTTTTTTTTTTTAAATATATAGTAAAGTTAAATATCTGGTATAAAAAGATTTTTACTTTTCTGCTCCCATTTCTTTGTTATATGCATTGCACACACCATCCTCTTCTTTCCATCTGCAACAACAATAAAAAAAGATTTTCTCATACATGTACAAATTATCGTGTCATGTAGAATAGCAGGGTTCAATTCCTGGGTCATAGAGTGGCTTTCCTGGGAACATCACTTAGAGTCACCTGCGATTGCTTTCCCCAGCCCAGCGCTGCAGAGCCATGCAGCACACAACGCAGGGTCTGCGGCACTCGTGATCATGAGTGTCCTCTTTACCCACCTTTTGGATTGTTCAAGACATTAGAAGAATTGAGTTGTTTTGGACTCATAATTTGCAGACTGGGTTTGTGGCCACATGATTCGGTGGTGTTTCTTAAGCTTCGGGGAAGATTTAATGCTTGTTTATCATAGTTGCGCTTTCAAAGGAACGACAGGCATTTGGGAGCTGGCCAGTGTGATGTCATTGTTGCAAATCTGCTGAGTTTCATAGCTTTAAATCACTGTAATTGAAAGAGAAATCTAGAGATTAATATTTTCCTTTCTTCAGAAAAAGATATCCTTAAGGCTACACAGTGAACAGAACAAACTTATCATTCCTATGTACTGAGCCATGATATAGCAAGAATATCCTTAAGCTTTGAGAAATAGTTCTAGAAATGCATCACCAGATATTATATTAGAGTGCACACATTATAATATTCATTACAGTAGCAGAATGTGAACTGCATGTTATTGTAAAAGAAAATCCAATTTGCTGCCTACTGCCTTCAATTTGGTTTTGACAAGTACTCAATCTTTTGCTATATTTTGCTTTCTACATTTATCTTCTTGGGCATGTTCTGTAATGTCTGCTTAGGGCAAAAACAATAATCTTTTCATTTAATTTAGAGAAAAAGCTCATGTATTCTCTGTGCTTACTAGGTACAACAATATGAAAACAAATCCCAGTTGCTAAAGATCCATTTGACAGTATGAAATAGATTCTGACTTTTTAATTTAGGCATAAAACTGCAGAGGGCATATAAGGGATGCAGGTTTACTGAGCTGTACCATTTATTTATGAGTGATCTGCAAAAGCCTGTATTATTTTACCTGTGATGGATGAACCTAAGGGGGTATAAAAAAGTTGCATTTGACCCTTGCAGAACAACTCTGGAAAGTATCAAGCTTATTTGGCTTTGTTAAAAATCTGAGAAATTGAGTTCATCGCAATTTCTGTGATGAGTATTTCCTCAAAGTGGAACATAGTTTTAATTAAATTGAAGTTTGCTAGTTTGTAATTTAGCTCACTGAAAGCTATGGGCGGGAGGGAGGGAGGGGAGAATTTCAATAGGAACACTTCTGCTTCATTGTGTTTGAAGTAATACTGTGTGATCAAAGGGAAACTAGTCTTGCCAAAATCTGAATTGTTTTGGATCTGAGGTTTGGTTTGCTTTATGTTCTTTCTAAATAATCACCTGAATTTGTCCAGTAGTATTTGTTTGGAAATGTCAAAAGAAAATGTTTTATCTTGTTTATGGTAATTTGAAGGGTGGTAAATATGCCTTTCTGATTTTCTTATTAGTGATTGTTTGGATAAACTCTTCAATTTACCTAACCCATAAACACCTCCAGTGCCTCACTCTCCAAGACATGTGTCTCAGATTTTAGAAAATAAAGCTTGTAGAAATTTTCGCTATATAGCTCACAGAATCAGGTAAACTGACCGTGCTGACCTAGAAAACCCTTTTTTAGCCCAATCCCTCTACATCCTTCCAGAAACTAAACAAAGAAATAAAAGGATCTTAAAGTTTGTTCTTTACAGTGCTGTTAAACCTGATGTCTTATTCCTTCAAACAGCCTGCTGCGGCATCTTTCCTGTCTCCTCATTTATAATAGGGAATAGCTGAAGGGAGCCCAAGTTAGGGGTTTTTTTGTTGTTTTTTCTTTTTTCCCCCTGCGATAGGCATCACACTGAATACTAGGAGCTACACCATGGCCTTATGTATTAGGGATTCCTTCTGATGGTGGCTGAATAATTCGTTATCTCCTCACACTTGAAGGAGGCAGCAAAGCCTCAAGCAAAAACAACCACAGCCACATCGTTTGTGGAGCTGTTTTTGTGGAATCACACACTGTCAGAGCCATTTTGATACTTCTCAGACCTCTGAGTTTACATTATCAGTTGGCAAAGTATATCTTTAAAGTTTAGCAGAGTTTTGTTTCATAGCCAGAAATACATTTTATTCTTCAGAACCAAACATTGCAATCCCTGGCTCAGAAAAATTCCCATTGACTCCAAATATAATTTGTCTGAGCTGGCCTGTAGGATTTGACCATTTGGGAGCTAGTCTGCAAGATATCAGACTTTTGATTTACTTGATGTAAATGTCCAGTCTGTTTTATGGACTTGTGAGTAATTTAATTTTTCTCACCAAGGCATTCAGTCACTGTGGGGATAGGTGTGAGTTTAGAAACTGGTGTCGCACATGCTCTGGAGCTCTGCCCTCAATCAACATATTTGCAGCCAATTGCAAGTATTTCTGCATGACCTGAAGATACACCAAAGGCTGAAGTTTAACCAGCAAGTACAGAATTGTGATTCCACAAATCCCTCCAACTTGCTGCATTGCCCCAGAGTTTCCCAGGACTCTTTTTGGCATAAGAGTTTCTTCAGACTCTGAGCATTTCATTTATTGGTGCGTTCTAAGCTGCCTTAGTTGTAACAAAGCTGAACATCTTGTGACTGAAGCCTGGTTTGAATTATTCAGAACAAAATATTCAGTTTTTCTCTCATCTAAATCCCTGAGAAGCTCAAAATTTAGGAGGTCTTTTAGAACATATGTACAGAATTAGGTATTATATCATCACT
The DNA here is from genome assembly GCA_947846985.1 of Fratercula arctica. Lineage (NCBI taxonomy): Eukaryota > Metazoa > Chordata > Aves > Charadriiformes > Alcidae > Fratercula > Fratercula arctica. The sequence goes on from CANTUZ010000006.1 coordinate 35,598,527, forward strand.
GAAAATATTGATGAGACCATTAATTAATCTGGGGACAGAAGCCCCCAAACATTCAGTGCTGCCTTCCCACCCTCTTCCCTTCACATAGGTCCTTTCAAGAAAGCTCCCTTGGATGTCTGGCACGGGTGACTTTTTCACCTGATCCCAATGATACCAATGCCCCTGTGTGGAAAGAAGTTAAGAATAAGGGTGCCAGAACCCTTGGCATGCAGCATCTGTGCCTCTACAGACTGAAGAAGGCATTTTTGTATCCCTTTGGTCTGAGAAGGGCATTAAAGTCTAAACTTCATCTTATGAAATTGTGGTAATATTAAGATACTCTAAAAGAGCATGATTTCTTCCGCTGCTTGATGTTTTTAAGTTTTCTGCTGCACTTTGAAGTCTAAATTATTTCAGTTTCCTAGAAATTATTCAGTCTATTTTTCTGCATAAAGCTCTTAATCCTTAACCAATCTGGAAATACACAAGAACTTCAAAACACACTCCTTGGTGATTTAGTCTTGTATGTCTTCATTCTGCATGAGCCTATTAACAGTCCTCCTCTCATCTGTTGACTTCTGTCTCTCTTTGCTGTAAGCTTTTTGCCATAGAGAGCCTCTCACAGTAATCAATAAGTTTCATATACAGCAATTGTGACGGATAATTAAATAACAGCTCTATTTCAAATCAATTTAAATCCATCAGACTTTCAGAAATGACAGTTGCTACAGTGTAAAACCAGTGAATAAAACCCTTTTGAATACTTAAATCAATCCCAACTTTGTTTCATCTTAATCTTCAGAAAGCAATTCCTGCAAATGTCAATACTGCCCTAATAGATTAGGTGATGATATCTCTGTATATGTTAGCTTCAGAGATACACTTGTATCAGATCAATTAAATGACTGTAATTGTTGCTTTTCTACACATCACAGATAGAAGCAGTTTTCTGGCATGGTGCTTGAGATAAAGCATGTATTTACTGCAGTGGTTAAGTATTACTATTGACATAACTGGATTTCTCCTATTTATTGTGTATTGCAGATATACAGCAGCTACTATAGGTTTATCAGCTAACAGCCAATAACATTGTATGGCTATACAGAATGGATATTTTTGTATGGTTGGGGAGACGATTTTTTTATCTAGGATCAGGGTCTGATGTGGACCTGTGCTGCGCAAATGCACAGGCAGATATAATCCTTTTCCCTCAATCAAATGCAGAGAGTGGAAAGAAACAATATAACAACAGGTTACAGAGCAAACCACTAGCATAACAGAAACCATCTCAACTGAGTCCCATCACATGCAATAGGGCATCTGCAATATACAAAATTGCTTTATATATTTTTTATGTCTGAGAGTCTGCCGTTACCTGTCTATGAACGTCAAATATATGTTTCAGTTCACATATTCACAAAGAGGTTTGCAATAAAGTAACGGCTAACATATGTCCCTGAATTATGTTTGTTTAGCTACACCCAGTCACCTGCGATCCTGAATATAAAAGCTACTGTCACAAAATTATCAGTCTTTATATGCGTCTGGTGATAGCGGTCATCTTATCCATCTTGACAGGTTTTGTGTTAGTAATAAAGAAGAAAGAACAGGAATTAGCAGGTGGTATTGCTGTGTGTAGCCAACTGTTTGTCTGGCTCTGAGGGCTCGGATGGTTTGCAGTCATTGAACAATAACAACCCAAATTACTAAAATTAGCAGAAAATACATAGTATTTATACCTTGTTGAAAAACTGCAGCTGGCAGAGACAGCTAATTAGTCTGGGGTTTACCCACAAAGCACTAGTTATGTCCTCAACTGAAACAATTATCTTGAGTTGTAATATGCTTTTAATAAGACTCAAAGTTCTTAAATCTAAAATTTCACTTCCAGATAGTATCGTAATTTGCCTGTAGTTTCAGTGAGAATTGAAAACTGTCACAAATTACATTGCTTCCCAGGTAAAATTATGGTTATGGGAGGGATTTGAACAACAGCTATCTAAAGGCTTATTCAGCACATCTGGTGGGCTGAGCAGCGCTCTCAGCTCAAACTGCTGCTACTGAGCTAGCAGACAGTGTTGCAGGAGAACTGTATTAGGAATAATTGACAAACCAAGTTTCACTGATGGTACAAAAGTGTCCAGATAAATGAATCTGAGCATGACTAACCCAGGTTGTATGGGCACAAGAGCCAACTGTCTAAAAGCAGAGGCAAGTAAGAAGGTAATGAAAGGTAATTTGGCTGTGTCATGGTATCTTCAATAAAAAAGGAGACATACAAAAATGGAAAAAAGGGCAGTTGGCTTTCATAAGCTATCAAAAACCTTTAGCATTAAAATCAGCCAGGCTAAAGTGCTGAGTGTATTGAGATTTACTAGAGGTAAAGAAAGCAAGAGGTTCTATAAATACATTAGATGAAAAAAAGAACAATTAAATGAGTCCAGATATCAATTAATGGGAGAGAAAAACAGTAGAAACCAGGGAGGAAGCATTCAAAGCCCTTCTCCCTCTGTCTTTGCAAAAAGATTAACAGTGTCCAGATACTTATGAGTCTAATAAGGCTTTAAGAAACAGACAAAACAGATTTATCAAGAACTAATGGTATCAAACTGATTTGATTTTCTTCTTTGACAGAAAGCTTAGACTCTAAGGAGAAGGAGTCAGTGTGCTGTACTGGAAATTTAGATAAAGCTTAGTATGCTGTTAACTGACATGTTCATAAGCAATTAATGGAAATACAGGGTGAAGGAAATGTTCCTAAGTTGTAGTGCGACAGTCAGTTTGGGAAACTGTAATTGAACAGCAATTGCCTATAGGTCTTTCAAATTCCTGAAAAGACCTATGCACTTTAACATATTTCCCCCCTTTCCTTTCTCCTCTTTTCTCTTTCTTTTCATTTTTCTTTTGCCAGTGAATGAAATAAGATGAACTAATTATGGTTTAGAAATTACATTCTTTACATTAATTTTCTTTGCCAGTGAACAAAATTTTCTTAAGATTGGAGATGCTCAGCACAGTGACTGAAAATGTACAGAAAGATGATGTTCTCTGTGTTGAGTGTCAAGGGAGAGAAGAAGAAAACCAGGGTTCCCTACTTTAGTTTTTAAGATCTTTGGGTTTATGGTTTGTTGTGGGGCTTTTTGTTGTTGTTGTTGTTTGTTTGGGTTTTTTTTAAGTCTGTTAAATTTATTACTTTCCTACTTAAAAATATGATGTAAAGTGTTTTATTTGTTTTTTTCCCTACACAGTACTAACTTTCAGATTAGAGGAGACCAGATCAGTAGGGAAAGTAAGTTGACATTGATTTGTTCTTTCAACAAAACAGGCTGAAGGGAAGCTGATGCAAAGCTAAGGGAAGCAGGAGGGCTCCTACTAATCTAGGTGTCACTCAGAAAATAAGTTCTCATGTGGAAACTTTTCTAATGTGTGATTTCTGTAAGTATTCCTGTCAAAAACCATGACTGCTGAATAACAAAGATTAACATGCCTATGGCCACAAGTAAGCTTTTCATTTTGTTATTTTTGAGCTTCTCATCTCTATGATTAATAATTTGTCAAAAGGCTTGAATTCTAGACTCAGAATGCCAAATACGTTAGTAATTAGAGCTCTGCAAAATAGCATTGTAAACAGAATACCGAATGAGCTTTCAGATACGCTCTAAAACACAAAGACCTTTTGAAGGAGGGAGGAACAAAGTGATGTAGGACAGAGGAAAAGGGAAATGCCTGTGACTGAAGTCTGAGCCTTGACAGAGGCATAGGGTCTGCTTCTGGCCTTTTCCTCACCAGACTCACAGACTTCTCAAAAGCACATGGGAAAGGCATGTCTTTTGGGGTATATAAACTGCATCTTTGGAGATGAGAAGCCCCCATCCAGGACAGAAAGAGAGGGGAGACAGGGAGTTGGAAAACAAATGAGAGAGGCAAGGTCAGTTATACCAAAGTCTGTGAACATGTACCAAAACTGCTGTGGTTGCTTCTTCCACCTCCAGCCTGGGCAGTGAATCCCCGTGCTCGCACACAGCAAAGGAATAGCCCATTACAGAAACACATTTTTAAAAAATGTATGGCATAGCACATCTTGGAGAATAAGCTTATAAAGTTTTTGTGGGACTGCAAGGGAGTTTTAACTCAATAGGAAGTTAAAAAAATTAAGTTGTCTTCCAGTATAGGCTAAACATAGGATTAGGTGTACAGAAGAAATTATCTGTCTCACAGTTAAAATTGCAGGAGATTCAGTTTGAGTACATGATTCACAACTGGGATGATCTCCTCCCCAAAGGCAACAAGCCTTACAAATAGTGCGTTGATTCAAACTTACATTCTCTGCTGTGACCAGTGAAGGAGTGCTGCGGGAGACCTAGAAAAGTCCAATTCAGCTTTTTTGAATGTCCTGAAAATCATCCTAATAAATCATAATCATAATAATTCATTCATTTCAGTATAACATGGCTATCAGCAAGATCAAACTCTCTCTTTTCATTACTGGAGTGGAGTGATAATTCTTGGAACTTGACCTCTTGAGGTGTATAAGCCAGTGATCATAAATTGCAGTTGGAGACCATTGCCGTAAACCTCCTTGGCAATGCAATAAACTGCTGAGTTGGAAATATAAGAGTAGATAATATTTTAAATGTGAACAGTTGATAGTCTCTAAATTGGTGCTGTTGAGGTGTTACTTTTATGTTTCAGGACTTACTTTTGTATACAAGAAAGTACAAAAACTGTGGGTTTGCTGTTATATCATGAGTTTAGAAAAATCTGTGGGCATAAAATAGAAGTGCTTTTTCCTGAAGCCAACCTATGTCTTAGTCACTGAAAATTCAGAGGTAATACAGTCATTATTATTGCTCTGGTTATTACCGTGAAAGCTGGCACAAATTCTTTCAGTAAAATGTGATTGATGGTCTTTCAGTTGTTCATTAGGCTCATGAGTTTTGAATGAAAATAATAAATTCACTATATAAGTTTCCTTTTAAAATGCTAACTTAGGAGTAATTACAATCTACCAAGAGCTGTAGAACCAGTATGAGCATCCACTGATGCTGGTCACGGGTTCTGTAAATCAGTATTTTCCAAACTTTTTATTTACCAAAAAGTTGTGAATCTTTTCAGGAAAAAACAAATCATACAACAGGGACAGTGTTACTGCAATGGTTTTTATTAATAACTGAAGATTACGCTAAACTTTGCATAATCATTCTTTCTTTTATTTTCCTTTATTTTGGTTGGTCATTTTTTTGTGCACATAGGAACACATGCAGCTGGTTGGGGTTTTTTTGGTTGTTTTTTTTTGGTATGTGGTGATTGTTTCACACTCACCTTCTAATCTCCTACAGTTCCCATGAGCGCAAGACATGACAAAGAGAAACACTGCTAACACATTAGTTCCTACACTTGGTGCTTTTCTACTCTAGATATGAACTTTCAGCCCAGTGGTACACCAGTTAAGCAAAAAACCCAGTACCTATTATGTTAAGATGGAACAGATAATTGATATGACTAACCCTCTTTTGGACTTAGCTAAATAAACATTTCAGGTACTCATGCCTGTATAGCTTTTTTTTCTCTGTCCTGTTGGTGAAGTATTCGGTGCCTTTTTTTAACTTGTTTTGTTTTTAAATGAAAGAAATCACAGATGATGCTTGGTGCTTTGGTCAGTACTTTTATTTTCTGAATAATTGCCAGATTCAGGTTACATTTGGACATTTTACTGAACACCCTTGGCTGCTGAAAAGACAGGTGCTGGTTCAGATCCATGCAGTGAATACCTTTTGCTTGGACTTCTCCAGAGAGCTACAACATGTCTTTCCCTGATTTTTGCAGCAGATTCTGCAGGGCTGATTATTCTCCCAGTCTCTGGGAAAGCAGCTGCAATGTGCCAGCACACTGTGAATTTCAAAGATGGCATGGAGTGCCCTCCCTCCTGCTGAGAGGCTCTCATAAAAATAACTAGACCTCAGTGAAATTACCCAGCAGGCCTTGGTGGAAATGAACAGAGTAGAGCGATTGTTAACATGATGTCAAGTGTATCATTCTATATCAATGGAGCTGCTATTGCTGCTGTCAGGGTAAGACTGCAAGAAGGAAATGGGAGAAAAAACTGCTTTTCCATCTACTTCAGCCTCTCTGCCCACACTAGGAAAACAAAAACAAAAAAAAAAAAACAAAACCACACAAAACCCAATTAACGATACCCTTGCAGTGTAACATAACTTAAAATGCTGATGTTCCTTTCAAAGGCTTGATCCTTGCTGTAGATTGTAAGAAGCAGAAATATTCCAGCTAAGGAGTTCCAAAGTATGCTTATTGAAGAAACCATAATTAGCAAGTTACGCTAATTTTCATTGTTAGTGTTCTAGGACCTGTAAAACATTAATTAAGAGGCATTTCTAATTCTAATTGCTACTGGAGAATGAAAAAGGAAAACAGGTAACTACCCTGCCTGCTCCTGTTTTTAGGATATGCACAAGTGTCTTGCCAACAGTACTCTAGAAACTGTAATGCAGAGAAAGAGTAAATTCTCACCCTTTAAATAAATATCTTAACTCTTGTAATATTTCATGCTGATAAGTAGTGTCTTCTCTGTGTATTTTCATAGTCCTGATTAGGGTTCGCTACCCTGGGTACAGTAGGATTTCTGGATATCCAACATTCTGGCTGGAGGTGTGGCCACTGCTGTGAAGAGGCTTTGGACATCCTGGAATCAAACACAAATGTGTGCAATTCAAATTCCAACTGGTTCAGGTTTCATGGCAAAAAATGAAGATATATTGTGGAAGGAAGTAAAAAATATATAGTAGCTCTAGCCCACAAGTCTCTCTCTCCTTCCATCCTACTTTGCTGCCTCATCACTCCTCCCCGTGCCAAAGAACTGCATTCTGCTCCTGAGCCACCTGGAAATTGATGGTCTTACACTGTTTCTACAGCTGAAGTTGCCTCATTCTACTTTCCTTGCACCTTTATAAGAGATAAAATTGATTTTATATGGTGCATTATAAGAATGTTTATATGGTGCATTATACGATTGTTTGATATGCAGTATTACAAAAAGATATACATACTTTTCTGTGAACTTTAATAATATTATTCACATTTTCCTATTTTCATATGCATGCACTGGTAATACATCTATCTGAGGCATGATGGCAGGAATCTTGCATTATCAATATGATTGAATGCTGTCTTTACCAGTAAATGGCAGAGATTAGGAAGTTACTGAAAAGAGATCATGGAAAGTTTAGAGACTGACTTCCAACAGGATTTGAAAATGAAAATTCTTAATAGATCATTCTGTATTTAAATGCAAGCACTTTTGCATTCACATTTGTGTAGCCACACATGTATATGCTTAAGGATATGCTCTAGGTTCTCTCAGAAATGGAATTTTGTTCGCTCTGTGTGAGTTTGGATGTCCTGTTTAGGTAACAAAGAAAGGTGTTTCAAGAGTGCTGGGCATTTTAAGAGGCAAGAAATGTTTTTTTGCAAACACTGATACAGTCTACAGTATACTGCTTAAGTAAAACAAGCAGCACTCAGCAGCACTAGAGTGCTCACTAGGGCTCAGTTGTCATTCCTCTGGAGGCTTTTTCATGGACGTCTGTGTGTCCACAATTCTTGAACCTGTTGCTCAATTTCAGACGCATTTAACAAAGGGGAAGATGCCTCAGTATCTTCAGTTAATTTCAGTTGTACTAAGATTGCTGGTCAGTTAGAGGTTGGAGGCTATGGCAGTCCCTTCTCTGGAGCAACAGTTGAATGTTGAGATCAATTTTTACTAAAAGAAAGGGAGAAAGGGAGAAAGGGGGGAAGGGGGGAAGGAGGGAAGGGGGGAAGGGGGGAAGGAAGGAAGGAAGGAAGGAAGGAAGGAGGGAAGGAGGGAAGGAGGGAGGGAAGGAGGGAAGGAGGGAAGGAGGGAAGGAGGGAAGGAAGGAGGGAAGGAGGGAAGGAGGGAAGGAAGGAGGGAAGGAGGGAAGGAAGGAAGGAAGGAAGGAGGGAAGGAGGGAAGGAAGGAAGGAAGGAAGGAGGGAGGGAGGGAGGGAGGGAAGGAGGGAAGGAAGGAGGGAAGGAGGGAAGGAGGGAGGGAAGGAGGGAAGGAAGGAAGGAGGGAAGGAAGGAAGGAAGGAAGGAAGGAAGGAAGGAAGGAAGGAAGGAAGGAAGGAAGGAGGGAAGGAGGGAAGGAGGGAAGGAGGGAAGGAGGGAAGGAGGGAAGGAAGGAGGGAAGGAGGGAAGGAGGGAAGGAAGGAGGGAAGGAGGGAAGGAGGGAAGGAAGGAGGGAAGGAGGGAAGGAGGGAAGGAGGGAAGGAGGGAAGGAAGGAAGGAAGGAAGGAAGGAAGGAAGGAAGGAAGGAAGGAAGGAAGGAAGGAAGGAAGGAAGGAAGGAAGGAAGGAAGATCTTTAAAATGTTCCAACTGTAGGAGAGGCCTCAGAGCTACCACCAAAAGCCTTTAACCATGGAACACACGTCTGAAAGAAACCAGGCTGGGAAAGGGATTTGGTTAAATTTATTTTTGGTGTTGGAATCTTCCAGTTCTTCTTGTGTCTTGATTGGAATTAGTTTAGTTTCCATGCTGTATATCACAGAAGTTCAGATATGCACTTGTTTACTGTCTTTGCAAGACTGCGTATTTCAAATGGACACAAAACATTGATTTTCATTTCTTTTATTTATTTTTATTTTTTTTAAATTTAAAAAAGCTTAAAAATCACTTAAAAATCTATAATTTTGTTTTCTATAAAATCAACCTGTTGTTAACTCAGTGGTGTTTCCATAGCTAAAGATAATATCTTGATTCATATTAAGTCTCCTATCTCCTCTCTTCAATCCAGATACATGTGTAAGAGCCTATACTCCCATTGCCAATTCTAGATTCTGATTTATATACCAGGAAAAATCTTATATTTCTGTATTTCAACATATTCATCAGTGATCTGGTAAATGGAGCGGGCAGTGATGTGACAGCATTTACTGCTGTTAGTTAGTTATTTAATGTAAAAAGGACAAGAATAATTACAGAAGGATTTTGTAAGATTGAGTGACTGTGTAGTAAAATGATAGGTGAAATTCAGCGTGGATAAATATAAAGTGATGCAGAAGAAGAAAACAGTTTGAGCTCCCCATATAAAATTATGGTATCTGGGATTATTAATTGTCAAGAGCAGGATGCTGATATTGTTATAGATAGCGCTGGTGAAAAGTGTCAGCTTGGTGTTTGGTGAGTGTCCAGAACAAATCACATTTTAGGAATTATTAGGGAAATAATACAGCAGAAATAAATTAATAAATTGTTATGTCCCTGTATAAAGACATTGTTCATCCACACTGTGAATGCCGTGTGCTTTTCTGGTGTCTTTCCCATCTCAGAAGAGATGTATTGGAATTTAAAAGCTTTAAAGAAAGGAAATAGAGATGATGAAATGCCTTGCAGATATGAAATGGCTAAGTGGGCTGGAACTTTTTGTTGGAAAGGACACAGTTTAGAGGGAGATCTTAGCTACATTTGTACTTACTGTATAAATTTTTAATTGGTCTGTAAATACAAATATATTTAATGTGACATTTGAAACTCCTTCATTTTCCTGTCCTTTATTGTGACTGTTTGTTTTCTTTATGGAAGCATACAATTAAGGGAAAGTTAGTTAACTATGATCTAACTGGAGGAATTCATGTGGTGTAGATTCCTCTTTAGCAGAAGTCAATAGTAAAAATCCCAGTGGGATCCCGACCCAGAGATTGGGATATATAAATACACTTCTATGTGATACAGAAATTAATTTAAAATATAGGATTAAATCCTGTTCATCACAGTCAGGCAACATTAGTGTTTGCTTCAGAGGGACTGCTCATTTGAATAAGAACATTATCCATAATCAGCAAGTCCTTTCAAAGCTTGGATCAATGCCAGGCTAAAAGTTCTCCATTCTTATCTCTTGGAGCCAAAGTTATCTCTTTTGAGAGAAAATACTACAATAGGCATTCTTATCAGCTGGTTTAATCAAGTAAGCATTTATCTCGCCGCTTTGTTGGAAAAGAGGAGAGAAACCTCACTTCTTTGAATCTTCTGACCTTGTAAGTTAGACAGGCTGGCCTGTTGTATGACAGGCTCAGAAGATAACCTTCTCTTTTCCTATTCTGAGTGAAAGGACACATTTGTCTGCAAAGAGAAAAGCAGAGAGACAATCAAGGCTATATTTACTTTAAGGAGAGTGCAGACTGGTGGGAAGTGCACTGACTGGTCTGAAAGAGAAGGAGTAAGATCTTCTGTTACTCCGTGTTACTGGTTCTCTACTTCATTGCGTAATGTGGAAGAGCGATGGTAGTAGCCATGAGGGAACGCTGTTCATTCAAGTGACACAGTAGGGACACCAGAATAGGCCTCCCTTTATCCCCAGAGTACATACAAATGGGAGTGGAAGCAGAATCTTTTCCAGTCTTTTCTGACCTTTTTTCCAGTCTTCCTCAACTCTCTAAGAGTTTTTACCTTTTGTGTAGGGAAATAGTGAATGTAAAAATGCATTCAAATTAAGCTTTATAAATTTAACGTGCAGATTTTATATATATCTATTGCACTAGGAATGTTTTAGGTTTTAAAGAGAAAATTAATGTAGATGTTAGAAATGGTGATAAAAATTTCCCCTGGAGGCTGTGTAGGGGCACTGCTGGTGGCAGGGAAGCTATAGCACCCTGAAGTGCACACGTGTTATGTCCCCACACTTCCAGTACCTAAACCTATATTGTCTGTTTATTTGGGAGTGAATAGTTTATGGAGAATTGTAAAGAGAAATTTTCAAATAAATCCTTTTTCTTTGTCTGTTAAGCTACTCAGAAATATTAAACTACATTTTGACCTTATCTACCTGCGTTCATTTTGTTTTACTCTTCTGTGTAATTGAGGTGATAACCTCAGCCCTAAATACCCCATGCATTTCCATCTTTTCAATTTCCTCTGCCTTTTTCCATACCTCGGTTACAGAAGGGTTGTGTGGCGGAGTGTAATTTTAATTCCACTGTGCTCTGAATGACCTCAGAGCTAGAATAGCTGTGCAACTTTATAGCATTTCCCTTGCTGAAAATAAATGCTGGATGGAAGGCTCCCTCCATGATTCAACATAGTAGAAATAAAAACGTTTAGATCACAGAGTATTTTGCAAGGATTTAGCGAAATACTTGGCAGTTTTGCTCCTGGGAAGCACAAGTGAAGGGGGCAAGAAAGGAGATCTGTGCCAAATGAAAAGATGGAAGAAATACTGGAAAGAAAAAGAGACTAGGAACCTTGCCACTGTTGATACAACAGAGAAAAACTAATGGTCTCAAATACTGCTTTAGCTACCAAAATATTTGTTTAAAATATTGTCTAGGGAAACAAGTCATTTTTAACACCTAGAGCTGATCCACGATGAAGTAGGTGTATTTTCTACTTTTTTTGCACTAAAAATTTCCTCCTTGAGCTAATTCTAAAGTAATGTCTTCTAAGAGATTCACCTCTTTCAAGCCCTTAGAGTCTACTGTAATCATGGAAGTCTGCCTTTCAGTATTTTACAGGCTAAGTACTTTTGGTGTCAATGTTACAGTACCTACCTAGAAATTAAGAATTTAAAATTTCAAGTTGTGAAAAATCTGTTCCTTTTGATAAAATATTCTAAAAATTAGTAATCCTTCCAGTAAAAAACGTGTGCCTTTTCCTAGATGGAACTTCAGCTTCCAGGCTTTCTTTCTTTATTTTTATATACCTGTTCAGATATCTCTCTCTAGAAAATTAAACAAATTACCATGAAAATAAATTATGATAATTGGATTTAAGTTTCCTATGCTGTGTTACCCCCCTTACCTCCCACCTCGCCCAATAATCAAGTATTTTGTGAAATGGGTATTTAGACTTAAGTTAGATTAACTTCATTTGTCCGTCTTCCAAAATACCTTAATGGAAAATAAGGCTAAAATAGACATACAATTGCAGAGGAAATCAATTTGCAGGAAACAGACTTTCCAGTTTTCACTTATATCAATTTTTAAAATGGCAGCCAAAATAAAAAGATGAGTTGACTTTATTGGTATCACACAAAACTGGAGGGGTTTATTTTCATCATGTCGTAACAGATTCCTGTTGTTCCAGACAGTATTTAGGAAAAGATTGTCTGGCATTTGACATTGTGCTTGTTTACTTCAATGGAAGTATTACTGATTGGCTGAGAACAGCTTGAAATGGAACCCAGATTGCAGCTGGAACACTAAGCTTGAAGAAATTAAGCTAGAATTATATTTACAGAATTAAAACATTTGAGGGGAAACAAATAATGATTATTTTATGGTGTTTTCTTGATTCCCAGTTATACTTCTCACATTGTTATATACATTTCTGTGAAACTCTTATCCAAGAAGCCTCTTGAATGCAGACTTTCAAAAGGACTGTGTAGTACTAATCTTGGAGTTTCTTTCAAGTTGTTTTTGAAAAATCCAGTCCTGTCTACCCATAACTGAATGGGCAAGAACAATGCAAGAGCAATGCACAAGTATTAATTCTGTCTCTCAGAACAAGTTTTAGAAACTGACTTGTAAAAAACTGCAATCTTTTCTCTGTTTTAAATGCTCTTTCTTGCAGACTAAGTCAATTTGTATTTTTTAGCCTGAGAAGTTCTTTCCATGGCTGAATGAAAAAACAGTTTTGGAGAAATTAGATGTAAGTCACTGTTTCACACCACGGTAGTTCTCTCTCTCTCTTTGTCCTTGCTAGTGCTGAGGTTTGGGTTCTGTTTTTTCTTTTTCTTTTCCTTCCAAAGTCTCTCAAGGTTTTTCAATTACTTTGAGGTCAAAACTCTGGTTAATGCTGGGAAAATCATGGAAACATGTTGCTACAGATGTTATCACATGGTAAACAAGTGGTCTTTCTATTACCACTTACTGACAGCTTGTGCGACAATATTTTCTATTCATATTTCCTAGAAAACTTGCTTCTCAAAATATTTTTTCTTTTGCTTGAAAAATGTTTCAAGCTTGATGCATCCACTTGGATGTTTTCTGATCTCCTTGGAGCAATTCCATTTTGAGCATCTCCTACATCCCGCTCAGTTTGGAAGTCAGAAGCTGATGAAATTTCCTGGAATTTTGTCAGTTCAACTGCTTCAGCTGGTAGTTTTCAAAGACATGGCCTTTAATTTTCTTTTTGAATTCTTAGCAAATTGACTCAGACTTTTGTTAATTAACGACAACTGACTTGTCAATATCAGCCCTTGCTACATGAAATTTCATATAGCAAGAGCTTGCTGTTTCAAATTCAGTTTATATAAATTACATGGTATAATTCTTTTCTGTCTTTATTGCATGGCCAACACTTTCCAAGCTGAAGTCATCTCTGTGTAGGCTGTTTGAAGTCCTACTGAGAAAAAGGGACATTTTAGAAAGCAAGCCATCACATCTGAGCAGGTGGTAGAAAATCAGTGCCTTAAACTTTGCTGAAAGGGGGGAGATAAGCTGGAGGTATTCCCTAAATTTTTGATTCCATTAACTTCAGTTTCATATTCACCAAGTAGTTGAACGTATAATAGATAAGCACTTACATCTTTTTAGGGACCCACTCATTACCTCTGTCTCTGTAATACGCACACACACTCAGGCACAAATGTTCCTTTAACACATACAGGAACAAAAGCAAGTTCCCAAAAAGACTATAAATGAGGAAAGCAGAGGAGGATAGCAGAATACTCGTTCAGGTTTGTTTAGTTCAAAAAAGGAAGAGCCTCACAGATTTAATGGAGTAACTATTGCCAGACCAAGAAGTTATCTCCCTCTTACAGAGGAAAAGAGATAACTGACACATCTTAGTGACAGACCAGATCAGCCACTCTTGGCTCATTCTTGTTAGTGAAATCATCCCATTGCATTTATTTAAAAATTGCTTTTTCACTTGGCTGAAATCTTGGGGGTGGGGACAGGGGAAAACGCCTTTTCTGGAATCATACGTTTGTTTACTCAAGTTATGTCCACTTGCAAAAACCTTTGGGGACATAATTGTTTTCTCCTTGTTGGATCACTGTTGATTTGAGAAGTTTCCTGTATTCCACATAAAATTATTATTTTCAATTACTCATTTAAAACATTTTCAATGATCATTTTATATGATCACCACATGTCCAGTCTCCAGAAGGTTTATAAATCTCTGTGAGGCTCTCAGTCTTTTCAGAGGTATAATTGCAGATGAGCCCATCTGTTCTGTTTTAATTTCCATCTTCCATGTTTATCCACCTTTCTTATGTTTGGCAGTATATGGATGGCAGAGGAGCTCAGCAGTTGGTGAAAAGGTGGTAGTCCTTGACATTGTCAAGGCTGAAGAAAATAGAACAAATTTGAAACTTGAAAAATACGTTGTAATAAATACACGAATGACTTCAAATTCAGTTTGTGAATAAAAATGGTGAAAAACTACAAGCCCAATTTAACTTCCAAAGCTAAATTCCTATATAATTTGTTTTAAGGACAATAAATATTTTTCAAAACAACTAAATATTATGGATCACCGCTGAACACCAACAGTAGCACCATTACTGCATTTGTAAACCAATAGAGCACAAGAGGAATTCTCAACAGAACTCTTGGAAAATTTCAAAAGCCTGGAAAATGTCTTCCTAATATCTTGGAGCAGGCATGCCACAATGTTGGTGCAAGTAACAAACTAGGTAGGTCCCCTACATATATCAGTGCCTAAAGTTGTTAAATTGGTTCATACCTTTTAAGATCAGATTAAGAGGGGAGAAAAGCCAAAGTAGTTGCTGAGAAACTTCCCAAATTCACCTTCCTTTGAGGACTGATCTAGCATGGATAGAATATTCTTTGGTACATTTTTGTTCAGTTATCAGCAAGGTGAGTGCCTCACTGATCATACAAAGGATTTAGCTGCTGCTGTGCACTCTGTGTGGGCTGCCTTAGAGGTGATGATGCTTTTCTCCTGAAGCCATTGCAATAGCTGCTGCTGCAGCCTAAGCAGCGGACAGGAAGGCAATAGCAACCTTGCTTGAGCAGCAGAGAGAGGGGTACGAGTTGATAAGTGTGGAATAGGAAAGAGCCTCTTTTTCTCAGGTGACAGGACAGTTGGGAACCACTTCTCCAGATGTTGCTGACTGGTTTAGCAACCCAGGAAAGCTCCAGCATTGTTCCTTAAATTTCCAGAAATTTAGAAATTTAGATTTCCAGAAATCTAGTTAAATTTGCAGAAATCTAGTTAATTTTTCTTCATCTCATCTCAGGATCCCCTCACATCACTCAAATAAGCTATATCAGTTTTATTCAGACTACCGTGAAAATGCAGAGTTGTCATACAGGATGTAGCCCATAAATTTACTCATTTTGTAGATACATGTAAAAAGTATACACGTGTATGGACAGCTGGTGCAGGTTATATGTGAAACCAGCAAATATCTGATGACCTTTCAGGTTTGATGACCAAATTACTCACGAATGACAGAACCTTTAGTGCATTATTAGCTACCCAATAAAATGTTTGCACCTGATGTGCTCTTTATGTGCCATATAATTTTTTTTTTTTTTTTTTTTTTGGGATGGGGGAGGTGTGTGTGTTTCTTTAACTTTGCAGTCTTTAAGGATGTTACAAAATGTAATACAGCTGTTCTTGGAACACAGACACACTGGTGGAGAAATTCTGTACAAGGAGAGTCTAAAGTAGAAAATGCTTGTCTCTCAGCTGATGACAGTTGGGTTTGTTTTTTTTTTTTTCATTTGTTTGTTTCTCTTTTTGATGTCTTCTGGCACGAGCTGTTCCAAGCTGCAAGGGGAGGCAGATCAGCAGATGGAATGTAGGTGAAGCAGACAGGTCCATGATGGGATTCATCACTTGAATGTTGTAACCTTCCTAAAGAAACTTTTACCTATATTTTTATACTGACAAAAATAAAAAGGCAATTTCCCTCATTATTCTGTAATTTCTCATATTGTGACACTTCATAGCAGTCAGGTACAGTATTAGTGCTATCCCTATTTTACAAGCTAGGACATGATGCACAGAGATTAATGCCTGCGTCCAGTTACATTAGAGCTGAGTTACTTCTGTGACGCCATAGCAAAAGTTTATGGTAAGCTTCCCAGGTGCTAGGGTAACATCCTAGGCTAATGTTAGGCCCATTTTAGGCTCATCTTGGGCTAACAGTCCTGCACTCATTTTTAATGAGGAACAGTGAAAACTGCATGCCTCAGGGAATGATATGTTAGGTATCAAACATATGCAATTTGTTCATCATTCAGTTTGTTATATGGATTCATCATTAATTTGGGAAACTTCAATCCACATTGCTGGAAGGGCATTCTGTGAAAAATATTGCTCTCTATTTCCTTTCCAAATACCCATTCCTTGACCAACATTGGGACCAAAGTACTAGACTAGGGGTATCTTTTATCTGACCCAGAAGAACTGTTCTTGTGTCCTTGTGCAAGGATTGACTGAATCTTGCCCGTCAGCCTGCTCTGCATTGCGATGCCCTGGCAGGCAGCCCACAGGGCGCTACTGCATTAGTAAACTAAGCTGTTTAGCTCTGCTCCTTCTCAAAGGCTACAGCTTTCACAACAGAGTTGATTAGAATGAATGATCCTCTGAGTTACATTTATAGGCATTTTCTGCTTGCAATATCTATCTAGGTATGTGCACAGTCCTCAGCATCTTATAGCAGTTTTTTTTTTTTCCATTGGTTTTACTGTCTATCCTCCTTTATAGGTAGAGAATTGAGATAAAAGGCATCTGCTTGAGGGCAGGTAGGTGAAGACTGTCATGAATCGGAACAGAATCCAGTATTTCAGAGTCTTACTCTGATCACCTATCCACTTCTCTCAGAATGAATTGCCTTTCTCTCTCCCAGAGGGCTGGAGAGCCTTATTCTTGCAATTCTGCTTCTGCTCAGTGTGCAGTTCTGCAAGTTTGTACATCCAAATATAAAATATAAAATATGTTTATTAAAAAATAAAAATCACCAAAAATAAACCTCTTCTTTTCAAGGTGTCTCGCTACTCAAGAAGTCACTTGTTGTTCTGAAATACCAGTATTACAAACCTAATTTCGTACGAGTTTTCTTTTCTCATGAGTAGTTTCCAATTAATGCACAATATCACTGTAGCAGGCAGCATTTAACCTCTCACTAATTGCCACTAATGACATATAACTGCATCAATAGTTTTTTGTAATAGATGGAGTGATGGTTTTAAAAGAATTCCTGAAGTAGTTCTCTCCCACTTTATCAAGGAAAGGTGATAAAATGCATGCAATATTTTCAACTGATGACCTTTTCATTTTTGGAGCTGGCTGATTACTTGAAGCCATTGTTCTTAAGCATAGAGTATTAGAGTGATTTCTGCTTTGTACACACATGACACACTTTATAGAGCACCTGTCTCTCAGTCTCCTTTTCTTCTCTGTAACAGTGACTGTGAATTCTGTTTGTCAAAAGCCAGATTGAGGCCCTTACATGCATTGTTATTTGTTGGGACTCAAGATAAGAAACATTAATTAGTTTGGTAAGGCCCCCTGTTTTTTTGACATGTGGTAGTGTAAAAATTAAATAATAGACACCCTCTTTCTAATGGAATGAGAGATTATTGGAAATGATTATCAACATGCAAAGAGGATGTCTAAAATGAGAGTAGGTCTCAGTTGCTTCTATAAGGCAACACCAATTACAGAGTTAAAATCTAGATGATTATCTCTTTCTGAGAAAATCAAATGGACTGAGAAGGTGCTTGGAATTAGACTGAAATGTAGTATAGAATTTTATTTTTTTTATAGTTAACAAGAGAAGACTTAAACATATACTTTTTTAAAAATGTAGCTATTTTTTCCATTAAAATTATTCATTCTACATTAACAGATAATACAGATGTCACTTCATTGACGTCTTCCATGTTTCTGTGTAATGAAAATCCAGCTGTGAAGTTTGAGACCCCTGAAAGCTGCCCTAATGGACATTTATTCCATTATTAAATGGAATTTAATTAAATGGGCAACTCCGTCAGTGATCAGGATGCTGCAGGCCCTTGTAATTTAGGAGACTGCAGAGGAATAGAATGAGATATGGAATAAAATGCATGATTTTCTGCTACAAAAGCTTGGGGTTTGTAAATTCATCAGAAGAGAAGTTACCTTGCGGAATACAGGGCTGTCAGTTCTAGTCCTCTCCACTGGAGGACAGTCTGCCATAATGTCTTGCTTCCCGAACTGGCAGCAGTACTGGGCTGGAAGGAATCTGCCTAATGTTCCCTCAAGGGAAGGAAAGACAAGATTACCATTCCTACAACAAAGCTCTGAAGTTTGGGCCAGAGGCATTATAGGCATATCTAGGGTTTTCCACAAAGGCAGAGTGCCTTCTCCAGTCTTACTTTTTTTCCATGGCACCTGGAGATGGAAAGTATCAGTAAAAATAAGAATCTGGACACAAAGTCCAGGAAAGCAAAACATCTCTATAGGATTTGGGCAGATTTATACAGAGACTGTCCAGGGACTGGCTGGCCAGTAAAGTACTGAGACGTAAAAATTCTCCTTTTTGCTAGAACTGCAAGGAAGCCTGAGGTAACTGAGAAGGAATTGGAAGACTTCTCAGGTATAGCTATAGGTATAGCTAAATACACTCTAAAACACCTGCTGTATCTTCCTCAAGGTCCTGATTCAGCTCCAACCAATAACTTTCTTGGATAGGTCACAAGGATACCACAACTTATTGCCTAGTGGTGTTTGTTTTGGTCATCAGCTGAGCCATAATTCTCCTTACAGAATCCAGTCAGTCACTGTCCCAGTCCAGCAGTACTGGACAATCTTGTACCCAAGAGTCTGTTGAGTATGGAGAGTATATATCTTTTTTTTTTTTTTCCTTTGTGGGTCTGGGTATTTTTTGTCTTGTATGTAAAGGATAACATTCATTGTGCCTGGCTGTACCTTTGAACATTTCATCCTCATCGAACAACTTGCCTTAAAGTCATTTATTTTCCTGCAGGGTATAAGCACGTAAGAGATTGATGACTCTCACTCTAATTCAGAAAGCACCATAGGGATATGCTCAACATTACATCCTGCACAGATAAAAGGTAGTATAATGCTTGAATTAGTTGGATTTTAGAGAGCAAAACACTTGAGTTCAACTCTTAATGCAGATTTCCTCTCTGACCTTGAGTAAATCACATGTAATCTCAGGCCCCATTTCCTTGCCTGCAAGATGAGGGTAACTAGTGCTGTTCTGCTTGATAGGTGAGAACTGTAAAGACTGTGAGGTATGTTGATAATGAAAACCATGAGTATACATATACTCACACCTATATACAGCCTAATGAACAGGGGGATGCATATAGACACTCTCTGTCTGCCCTCTTCACTAGGCAAACAAATTTAGAAGCTTCAGAGCAGATTTGTCTTTGTAAATACCCATCCAAGTATCTCTGAAGCATATTCACTCTTCTTAACACTGTAACAGATAAAGAAAAAAAAATCTGTTAGTCCTCCTTGTATAGACTAGACACGTTTTTTTAATACCTTTCATGTAAGAAGCATTTGTCAAAGCTGGCCTAAAAATGAATTATTAGACAAATACATGATAATTAAGGGGGAGAGGTCCAGTAGATGAGTCCCAAGGAACTAAAGTTCACATTTGGTAATATAAGGTAAATGCTTGAGTGGTTTCATTTTATCCTACTTATACAAACAGGGATTTATTGTTCTTTCCTTGCTCCTCCTTGTCAATGACAGGTAAAGAATTGAGAGATTGAAATTTATCTTAAGAACCTCAATTCAGTAGAAAATTACAAAAATTACACTTCAAGGTAAAAGAAGACCACTAAATTCTTTTCAATCAAACACAATTTTTATTCTAGCAATGTTGCATGCTCAGAAACTGTATGTAAAAAAAAAAAAAAAAAAAAAAAAAAAAGAAGAAAGCAAACCTAAATTGAAAATTGATTAATCTCTTAAAGGAGAAAAGGGTTTCAGTAGCTGATCTGCTTTGGATCTTTCATTAATATGGTCAGATTTCATAATGCGTACTGTCTTGACAGCATGTTCTTGAGGTTCTCAGAAATTGCTACAGTTTACAAACACTATTTTTTATTAGTACATTCCAGTTTCCCAAAATACACTTGACTGAGTATGTGATAACATGGGCACTAGCTGTAAAATACTGATTTCCTCTGTCATCTCAGAACAGCTTGACTCTATCAGCTGGCATGTCAGATGTTCCCTAGCCATGCATTTGACTGAGGGAAGAATTCTGGGGATGCCACAAAGCTTCTGTTTACTGAATTTAGAGATTTATGAGACTCCAATTTCTTCTTTTACTCTTATTATATATGAATATATATATTATATATGATGTTTGATAGACACGAAAGGCAGCTATTCTCTCTGTTGTCCCACATATGCATCAGCATTAGTCCATCCCAAAACACATTCAGGTAACATGTTAGGTGTTTCTCAAAAGGGAATATTTTATTTTACTCCAGCATTTTCATGTCTTCTTAAGTATGTGGAAGGATAAGTTCTTTTTAAACTGCTACAGAATTACAGAAATTTTCACTGCTCCCATCAAAAAATGGTTGAAATTTCAACATGGAATTTCTTTTCCAGATCACCTTGAGTCTTCCAGACAACTATGATAATTTTATTTGACTTTCTTTTGGGCTCCATTGTAATATACAGAGGAGGTGGTTATGTGGCAGTATGAGGGCAAGTATTTGCATTTTTGGCAGTCAACAGGGCTAAAAGTCTGTGTTACTCATAAAAGCAGTTGTATCACTTGATGTCAAAGGCCAAAACCTCTTTGCTTTATTTGCATGAACAGTCAGTTTTTGAAGTTAGCATGAACATTGCTGTGAAAAGGCAAGTACTGTGTAGCCTGAAGCTAGGAAGCAAAAATACCCAGAAATATGTAACATAAACATAAAAATTGTGCTACTTTAGAAAAATTTGCTATATATAAATTATCAGTTTCCATATCACTATTGTAGCAATTGTAATGCAGTATGACCAGCAGAAAAAGGACGCAGAGGAGGTCACAACTTTCGAGTCAGAAATAATCAGTGTCAGTAGCCCTCCCAGTCCAGGATAGAATCAGTCTCAAGAGACAATGCACCCTAAATGGTTTCTTTCTGTCTCTCTCCATTCAAAAATTTGTGGGTTTGTCTTCATATTGTCATGTGAATCAATCTTATCTATGTATTAGATATAGATATATATATACACACACACATACGTGTTTCATAATGAAGCATATTGAATTCATGAAGGAAATCTAATGGTGTATTCTGAATAGTTTCTCTTTATAATTCACAGGAATCTCACAATCTTACCCACAAATATGCAGTAGCATCCTGTTTTCAGTGAAGACAATGGCAAAACGCTGTTTATTTCATCAGGAGCAGAGTTGGTTTGCAAACCAAAATGTCTGGTAGTTTTCAAAATTGCTGTCTATCTTCTTCTAAGTCTTTTTTTCTTCTTCTCAATTATACTAAGCTTTGTTTATTGTAGTCTTACTATTTTAAAAAAATCCATTGTATCAACATGGACAAGATTATAGATCAATTTGATATTATTGGTATTATGTTAATCCTTGGAAAACATGAGATCATCTAATGCACCCTAGAGTCTGAGTTAGTTTTACTCAAAGACAGACAGGTTTTGTATGTTAGTCTGAAGCCTGGAAAGAGAACTCTATGTACTTCAGAGCTGTCTATTAAGAATGTAAATATCAATGGATTGTGGCCTACATGGCATGACATCAATCAATCAGATGAGTAACGACCTTATTTATTTTGCCAATATTCAAAACACATTTTTCCTTTTTGGTACCAAAATGAAAATGTTGATAAATTGATGTATCTGCTTATATAAGTAGTCTATAAAACTGGTAGTTTTCAGTTCATTGTTGATGTAGTGAGGTGTCTGAATACATTGAATGTTCAAAATGGGCCAAGACTTCAAAAAAAAGCCAAAGTTAAATACTAAATCTGTATTCCAGTTAGACAGCTGTGCAAACTAAGGTTTCCTGAACTTCTTTCGTTGTCACCCATATATATTTGCATAACTCTTCTCAAGAAAACTTGGCAGAACTGTTAAGCCTGTTTCCAGTTCTTTTCATTCCTAGCACAAGCATAGAGAATGCATTTCCAGACATAGAGAGCATGCACAGAAACAAAAAGATATCAACATGCTGATTAGTGATGATAATTTCCAACTTGTGGCAAAGCATTTACTTGAATCACCATAGGAGAATGCAACTGGGATAATAAATAAAATGGAATTTAAAAAAATATAAAATAAATCAGGATTATAATCTAAAGGTTGGAAAGCTAATAGAGCTTCTAGAGGAGAGAAGCTAGTTTACATTGTATTTAAAAGATTGCTGAACAAAATAGGCACTAATTAGATTATTTATGTGCTGATCATTGATTTAAGTTCATTTGAGTTGTTCTGCAGTGATCTTCTCACCTCGCTTGTTTTCACCAATATCTACTGTGCTGTGTAAAACAGGGAATGTGTTTTCTGTCTTAACTTGATTATTGGACACCATATCTTTTGACACCTCATATCAGGGAAAAAGTTAGCCACATCACAGTACTTTTTTTTAACCTAAGAATGTTTCTGATAGCAGCTTATATTTGAATTCTTTTGGTTAGCTTCCCAATATAGGAAATGTCATGACAAAGATATGGGCTTATTAAAGAGAATGTTTTGTTTCATTTGCAAGACATCTGTTGTGACCTATACAAATATATACGCGTCAGGGACAAACCTTCCTATTTTTAAAAAATACCTTTTCTCTACACCTTGCAACCAAAGCAATAGTAGGTATGTCTTTCAAGAAAAGAAACTCTTGCTCAGTGAATACTCTGAGAATAATCTGCATCAGCATTGCTTGCTAGTGTGATCCGGCAGTATTGAAAATTCCATCATGCTGTGTTTTTCATATTTTGGTGCTCTGTTCAAAAACTTTCAAAAACCACCATAAGGAATTAAAGATGTGATCCTAATGAGTTGTGAGGAGTTTCTGGAAGATCCTTACAGGCTGAGAACAAATGGAAATGTGGTCATCTGAGTATTTTTGCTTTATTTGGCTCCAGTAGGGACAGCATCTTCCAAAATGATAGGAAAACTGTCCCAGAAACCCACTTTGAAAATGAAAAGCCAAATAAATCACACACTTGGAAAAATAAATAAATAAATAAATAAACAAACAAAAATTTAAAATCCCCAAATATTTATACTGGTTTATAAGGAAACATTTTTATAGTTCTCCTAAAAGGCTTTTGTACTTTACCGGATAAATTCTGATGGCTTGATCTTTGGGGGGTTGAACTTTGACTTGAGGTATGTGTTGTAACTCTGATTTGTGCCTGCTGAGTGCTTTTCTTAACCTGCTGGATTGTGTTTTTGTTTTACTCTTTGGCATTTTCACCCCTTTACTGGTATTTTCGTATACTTGAGTGCATAAAATCAGCGGAAAACAAAGAAGTGTTGGAAATGTGTAACCAATATTGTCAACCTTTCTTTAGAGAACTTTACAAGTACAGCTTTTAAATCCACTGCATTATTTCTGCTGGACGTCACATTGTCTGACTTATTCCAGTCTGTACAAAAGTGGCAGATGTAGACAAATATTCTTCTCATCCAACTCTAAAGGAAGCAAATGGCACTGATGGATCTAAATCCCACAGATACATTACCTGTGTGAATGAAGGTGACACTAAAGTTCAGCTTCTCAGTAGCAAGTACTGAAATGCCACGTAACTACAAATGCCAAACTACAAATCAGAAAAGGCAGATGTCAGGTTCTCTGCAAGACAAACTGGTAAGTGAAGTAGCGGTAGCTGCCTGCTTTCAATGCTACCATCTTAGCCACTTTTTCAAAGATAAAAGAAAATAACCTGGTTGCTGTACCATGAAGCCAGTTGTTTTATCCCTAAACGTCTGTAATGTGTACCTTCAGTTCTGTTGTTTTCATTTATCAGAAAAAGTATAGTTGGTCACAGAGAACCAGCTGCACCAAAAAAAAAAATGACAGATTTGAAACATAATTGTGATTTCAGGGTTTTAGTGACCCATCACACATTAGAAACAGGTTTTTGTGTTGAATGGGAGTGTGTTGAATGGGAGCTTGTTGTACACTGATTGTACTCCCTCATCTGAAAATGTTTAATTAGCCTTTGGAAGGGCTCAGCTTTGACATCATTCTCGCATGCAGAGGCTTGGGTGCAGCAGGCACTTTTGACTACACTGCCCCTAGTAATAGACATAATGAGGAAAGCAACACATTAGTGCAGAACTATCAAAGACACGGGGAATTTTTATTTATCTTTCTCTCCTTCAGAAAATGACTGTGGGATATCACCATCTGAAGGTTTCCTGTGCAGTGGACCAGCTAAATGCCAGGGTCCAAATGACTGCATACTAAAATCGCTGCTTCTGCTGTTTCAACCTAAATATTAATTTTAAAGTTCTCAGTTCAAATTTGAAAACCCCTTCCTGCTAGTTCAAGATGCTGGGCTTTGGGTCTAGTCTCTTCCAGAAGAAAGGCAATTTTAAAGTTGTGGGATACTGTGTACACATGAGCAAAGTAATTCTGTGTTGCCTTAGAGCAGAGCCTAACTTCATTCTGTATCAGGACATCTAAAATAGGGGCATCTAAATTTGATAACTATCTCAAGCCATGGTGTAATTGATAGCTTGAAAGATGTAATTTTTCAGATATTGTAAATATCCTCAGCTTTCACAGAAAACCAGACAGTTTTTTTTTAAAATATGTAACATGTACAGTTGCAGTGCAGATGTGCGTTCAAACCTGCAAGTCGTTCTTCATGTATGTGCTTTCACCTTTTTTTGCATGCACAAAAAAGAAGCTCTAAAAGCTTGTATGACTTTCATACTTGTATTTAAACAGGTACGGTGACAAAACAGCCTGTAAGTATGTCCACAGAACAGTAGACATGAAAAGAAACCATGCTACAAAATAATCTTCATACTGTATACATATGTATATTTCACATACATATAAAATAGTCTTTATTTGAGATTATTGATCTCTTTTTAAAAAAATCTTTCTTTTTTTGCCTCAGTCACTGAAATGTCACCCATGTGCTAGAGGTCAGTATCTCATCGCACAGTGAACATATCTACTGACTCATGTGCAACATCAAAGACATCTGCCTTATTTTCAACATTCACACCTCCCAAATCATTGTGAGTTTTGAAAACCACATATCTTGAAAGCTGGAGCAAAAAATGCCCCAAACTTCCTTGAATGCTAATGTATCCCACCTAAGAAATTCACCTAAAGCCACCATGGATGATGTATGCACATTTTATGCCATTAGGTTATGATTGCAGGCCAGTGGAAATGGTGGCTTATTCTTTGGATTAGGATCTGGCCCGTAATGTTACTTTCCATTTCCAGCAAGAAAGTGCTTGATGGTCTGAAAATTGTGGAATCTTGCCAACTGCAGACGAATGAACATTGCAGCTATACCCTGTAATTAGGAAGCAGAAGATTGCAATTCCATTTTCTAAAAATTTTGCCAAGCTTATTTTTCTATTATTGTAACAGAAGGAAGGGATGGGTTGGCAAGCTTTCTTGAAAACGTATTTACACTCTGGTTTTGAATAATGTAAATTTGTAATAGGTTTTATGCAGTAGAAATATAACAAACAAAAGATGTCAGTGTAGAGTGGAACTAAATAACTTGTCATGTTACCAGACAGGAAAAAGCATAACTTATCTAATACAGAAAAAGCATAGCCTATCTTGGATCTGGCATTTAATACCCCTGCATTGATTATAACTTCTATTTAGTAATGCTTCTGGTGCAACTTCCTCAAAACCAAAAATCCTTTTTGGGAATAAAAACATATCCTGAACTTAGTGTTATCTCAACATCCACATGTACCGGAATTTAAAATAATACGCATCACTTGCTTTTCCAATGATGAGAAACTTTGTACTTGCAAATTCATGTAAAAGGCAGTTTTCTGACTTCTGATCTGATTGGTCACTTTAACCCTTTGCAGGGTTATCCCGTTGCTTCTATTGCCTTGTCAAAAACCCTGAGTTCTGCATGTGACAAAGACTGTGTATATTAATAGCTTAATTATACTTCTTCCAATCCTAATTATTTTAATTACTACAATCACGGCAGTATAGCACCTGCAATTCAGAGCAATCAACTGTTCTTGGATTGCAAAAATTAAGTGTTCATATGAAATATTAAGAAATGTGAACTTTTGTAGAGGTCTGTCAATAAGTCAGCTATAAAATGACCTAACCTGTTGCAAACCTTTCTACAATTCTTAAGAGAAAGAAATGGTTTGGAAAGAATCACCATTGAGTGGCCCTGTATGATGTTAAGTAAAGAATCTAATTGTCTGCTTGTGTGTATTAACTGAGTGTGCTCTGTGTAGCTCTAGCTTTGCCAGAAGGATTGAAAATAAAATGAGTGGAAGGAATTAATTCATAAGCTGAGTGGCAGTATGAGCTCTTCAAAGTTTAACAATTTTCCTACGTGTAATAAATCTGAGAATGAAATGCAAAGGCATTTTTCACAGGAGAAACACCAAAATAACTGGATTAGCAGTATCTGTGAAAGAGCTGGGCATCTCCTACCTCAGTGACATTTCAGAATATGAGTTTGTCAGCTCACCACTGAACTTGGTACCAAGATAAGCATCTGTTTATAAGAAATGGTATCAACTTCCATATTTGATGTGCGGGAAGAATTCTGAAAAAGACCAATGAACCTAAGAATGATCTATAGCTCCTTGACTTATTTAAAAGATCTCACTTTTCTTCTAAGTGACTAAGTAATTGCTGAAGAATTTAAACAAAGTTTAAAATGGATACCTTGATTTTTCTGGGGATTTATGCCATTATCTATGGCGTTAGATACAAATTCCTAGAAGAATTGAGATTAATATTGGTAGAATTATCTACCTCCATAAAAGCTAAAAGAAATGCCTATTAAGAAATTAGAATAGTGAACTGCCAAGGCAAACTGAGCCCAGAGTTTATAACGGTTAAGTTCTAAAGGCAAGTGTCCAAACATATTACTGAGGCATTTCTTTGCTTAAATGCTAGATATCTTCCTTCATGACAGAGAACTGGAACAGCAAAGCAGCTGTCAGTCTGAAATGCAATCAGTTTCCTACAACATATGCTTCATGACATGTAGAGAGTGGTACAGAAAATAAACATCACGGAGATTTTCCTGACTGAGAGAACATGCAATAGGGAAAAACATACTTTAAGTAGATTTATTTAAAGAGTTAGCGAAGCTAATGTTTCTCACAAAACTCCATTTCAGGCTTCTCACTCAAAATAATTTGAATGCCTTTTGAGACTGCTACTGAACAAAGTGAAAATAATGTTCAATAACAGAAAATAAAATACATTGTGTTTTTAAAACACGTTTTTAAAAAAACGTTTCAAGTTTCATTTTGCTATGATATTTGAAAATAGCATTTAAATAAATTCAGTGTTTGAGGGGTCAGAGAATTTGGAAAAAATATTTTATTTTGACAGAATGAAATTTTGTCAAGTTTAAGTGTGGTTTTTTTCACTATTGCATTTGGGTAGGAAACAAAACTAGCAGTTTTATTCAGGTGTATTCAAAACATTGTTTGCTCTGAATGTGTTCCTCACCACACCACAAACACTGAACCAAATAAGAAACAAGCACAGTTTACAAATGTTTATACAGAGCACTCCTCAGTGTTACACAGAATTGCCAGAGCTTAGCCTAAAATTTCCCACCGTTTTTAATTATCCCACCCCCTAATTATAAACTAAGCAGGTAAGACTATGGTAATAAGTAAATTTCGAGTAAAGCTGTTTTGCTATAAAAAATGTTGATATGTGTTTCAGTACAGTCATGGTAACAATCTTAATTGGTTAATAAAATTGACATAAATAAAAGGCAATTCTTGTTTCCAGCCAGATGATAAATATTTATGTCTGAGAGATGTGCCACGGTAAAAGAATCTCTAGTTCTTCCACTTCTGATTTTCTTTTATGTAGATGTGTTGCTGCTGCCAAGTCAGCGTTATGAAACTGTGAAAGTGTACAGTCAGGAAATTTATATTTCTGCTAAAAGTTCTAAGCTGCCTGTCGTAATATTACATTTTTTTAACATTATCTTCTTTAGCAGAGAGTAAAGTAATGTTGATCAGTATCTTCTGTGACTTTTATTTCTGCACATTGCCAAAAGAGATTATCATGAGCATCGGAAAATAACATGGCAAAAAAAGTAGTTGATTTCCTTATCTATTAAGTTTGCAGACCAAAGCCTCACATGGTATGAACATCAGCCCTTCCAGCCCTTCCAGAACTGTAGCAAATTATGTTTGTAATCTAGCATCCAAACTTTGTTTTCACAAAGTGCCTTTTTATTTTTTGCAGGT
Organism: Fratercula arctica; assembly: GCA_947846985.1. NCBI lineage: Eukaryota > Metazoa > Chordata > Aves > Charadriiformes > Alcidae > Fratercula > Fratercula arctica. The sequence goes on from CANTUZ010000006.1 coordinate 35,626,920, forward strand.
AAAATGCATTTTCTTAGGCCACTAGTTGGTTTCAAAGGGACCACTCCTACCTATCCTCTTTATGAAGCTCTTGTCTAGAAATTTGTGTAAATCCAACTCAAATCTAAATGATATTAACACCAATGGAAGATCAGTGCATCAATTTAATTTTGAAGTAGGATGACAGCTGGTAACTGAATTCTGCATTTGGGGGCAAACTTCTGCTTCTGAATGCATTATTCAGTATATAGATGAATGATATTCAGCTCTTCCCATTCCTCATAAGGAATATGTATAATCTCAGAGTGCATAAAGACAACAGTAATACATAGGTAAGGTACTGCAATACATTGCATTTTTGGAAATGTGGCATGCCAGCAAAATGGAACAGGATTCCGTCAGGTTTTCAGTGGTGACATGCTGCCTCAACTGTGGCATGTGTTAGCAGAGAAACTAGAGAACAACGTGCTTTTCACCGTGTAGAAAGACTGTGCCGTTACAGAAGTCTGCAGTCTCCTCTCATTTCTAGTCAATTCTGCTCTCTCTCAAACACAGAACTCTCCATAGTTAAACAAAACTGTTTAAAAAAAAATACAGTTTTAACTTGTGATTGTTATGTATTAAAGTTAATTAGCTATTTAAAGAATCGTGTTTGTATCATGCCACATATTTTTAAAAAGCAGGTAAGAAAGGCAATAAATCTAAACGTTATCAGAATTTCATAAATTAACAGACTATCTGTATTTTGTATCTCTGAGTTTAAGGAACCTGTATAAACTGTTTCTTCTAAATTAGAAGGATGTATAGAAGTTCAGATGCCAGAACTTCCAACAACATCCATGAAATTTATAGTAGATAAACACTGGTCAGTTGAACAATTTCCTTGCATGCCAGTTTCACATAGGTATATGTGCATAAAGCTTCGTAGAGGTGATTTCTTCCTTAATTTGTTCTTAGGGATTTTCCCTACTCTGAATTTTGGAGAAAACTTTGAGCTTAAAAAGAAAGGGTTCAACAGAGTAGGTCTTGTGTTGTTATCATGTAGTGTGTACATCACATTGCTTCTTGGGTTGCCTGCATTTTGCTAATTTTCAATGCATTGGATTTGGGCTTTGATAGACTTTAAATAAAAGTGCATTTAAAAAAAGGACTATGTTTCTAGTTATTAATTTCTGCTCTCTCTTTCAGTCTGGTTGCTTTTCATTGTTTCTTAAAAGACCTGGTGGTGTGGGCTCAGCAGGCCAATGTCGAATATTGGTAGCCAGGAGCCAAGTAAGATCTCTTGATATAGCTTCTCCTTCCATTTACTGCATAATGAAAAAAATTCCTAAGGCTTTCTGTATCCTATTGCCAGTTTTATAATGGGAATAATGAAGTTTATGCATTGAAAAATGACCAAAATACTATGATTTAAGTATCCTGTTCCAAATCCTGAGGTCCTGATTGATTTCAGTATGAGTTGATTAGTCCCTATCATATACAGAAATAAGCATACTATCAAAATGCCGTAAAATGGTGACACTTTAAAGGGTAAATTTTGACAGAATTGTAATGACAATGGTTATCTCAGAAAAAACCTTGAAAACCTTGAAAAAGCCTGCAGCGTAGAAAAGCAAACTCCAATATTAATTAATAAATGTTGCGTTAGTAGAAACAGTTTCTGACTGTCTCTGAGTTACTCGCTTTCAAATTATAGATTGTTTACTCAACCTACTTCATTGCCAGTAAAACTTTCTTTTAAATAGAAGTTTATAAAGCAAATTATCCAACTGTGAAATTGGAAGCACAACTGTTTCAGCCCATCTGAATTTTTTTAAATGTTCCCCCACAGTAATCTGCACTCAGCTTTATAGTGCCTACAACTGAAAAGGATTATCTAGTCAGAATACATCAGTATATAATAAATGTGCTTCATTTCTTCCACAGTCCTTAAAGCTGACAGCCAAAATGAATGTTTGTCTCAGCATTGGCACCACTGGTACTTTTGCAGAGACTATTTCATGGTCCATTGGACCCTAAAGGACATTGTTTTTAAAGGCATATTATCAAAAGGAATGAAGCATACCATCAGACTGCATATCAGCATGTGTTATTAAACTTAAGGGCCATAGTACTGCTTAGTTGATATTGTAAGGTTCTCTAGTCAAAATGTATTAAAACTAATCTTTACGCTTCCCAGGTTTTATAATTTTTTTTGTGTCTAACTAGTAAATACAGGTCAAGAAAGTTACTTGTAGATATCCGGTAACTTTGAAAGAACAGAAAAGTACTTTATAAACAAAGTAATTCATCATCCTTTCTGTATATATATAGAAAACCTACTATCACAACTGGTGTTATGGTTTTCCCATACAGTGCCACATTAATTAGCTGTCAAAGTAGCACAGCTCTGAATCCCATTTTGCTGATTTATAAAAAAAACCCCCTACATTCCTTTGAAAATATACAGATTCACTGTTAGGGATATTATCATGGAGTAATCAGCTTTCTTGGAAAAAGCTATTGAACTGCATGATGCAAATTTCTGAATCTCAAAGGTTGGGGGCTCATCAACATATTCACTGGTCAAATCACAGCTAGGGTAGGATTGTGCGGGCAGTGCCTAATTTGATACAGATTGCAGCAGTGTTCATTGGGTTAGATGCTGCATGGTCCTGACAGCTTAACTGTCAGATAAATTGCTGCAGTTATAGCATATGAGCAAGCCCATAAGCTGATCATATTAGTGTTACGAAAATATGACACCAAAAACTAATAATGTTCTTTGAGGCATCTGGACAGAAGCGAAATCTAATCTTGTCTAAAAGATCTCCATTAGCAGTAATCATTCTGTAATATGATCAACATATTCTTGTCAAAGCAGATAGTACTGTGCAGTATTAGTAAAACTGATTAAACATGGCATACTGTTCTAAAATAAACCTTCAACTTTGAGAATCAAGGCCTGCTGATTACACTGGATTTGTTGGTTAAAACATATCCAGGCCATTTTCAAAATAGCTTCTTCTGGTGATTTTTTCTTAGTAAGGGATAAATATACAGTAGCAGAAAAGAAATCGAAATGAGAAGTTAGGCCATATAGAATTTGAACAGCTCAAGGAAGGAGAAAAAAAACATCTGAGAAGTGCTGAGCCCTTAGTACAATAATCTTTCATTGCCTTCCAGAAAAATGTAGGTTTATACATCCTTTACTTGTGATAACTTGTGATACCTTGTGATCCAGTTGCATAAACAATCATAGTTCCTTCAAGGGTGCACATTCTTATAGCTGAAGAATAAATGCATCAGGAGCACATCAGGCTTTCTTCTCTTTTGAAAAAGGCCTCACTCTTTGGGGTAAACCTTTGCAAGTGATGGATAATTTGCTGAATGTTTATGCTGTGAAACATATGGTCTATGATGCTCTGATGTTCCTTGCAACCACAGAAGTTAATGAACTTAAAAGGGAGAATAAAGCTTCACATCGGGCACCACGCATTTTTTGCTCAGTATTGTTGCTGTCGGCCAGGAAAGTTCCATGCATGATAATATAGAGCAAGGCAAAAGAGCTGGAATTTAGTATTAAGAGAGCACATGAATAGTTCTCTTCGGGTTTTTTGTTGTTTTGGGTTTGGTTTTTTTTTTGTTTTGTTTTGTTTTGGGTTTTTGTTGTTTGTTTTTTTGTTTTGTTTTGGTTTTGTTTGTTTTGTTTTTTGGGTTTTTTTGGTAAATATTTTTATTTAACTAAATCTTCTCTAAGATCTGCAGAGTACTGTAGAATCCAGCTATTCTGCTGGGGATGTGCATTCACTGGCCCAAGGAGCACACAGACCCTAGTTTAAATTATAATTGGAGAATATTTCTCCAGCTGTGAACTGATTCCCCTTTTGGGGTTGTAAAAGGATCCAAATAGATCTGAGGAGCTCTAGTCTGCACCATCTCAGTTCCTTAATGTTGAGAGAGGGGTGACGCAGCTCCAGCTGCTTCAGGAACCAGGTTTAACTTCTGAGCGCAGTGAATTACTTTTTTAACACTTATCCCTGATGATTTAGCCCATAAAAGTTAACCTCTAAGGGTACATCTTTTACACATGTTTTCAAAGCAGAAATAATGCTTCACTAATATCTTATTAGAACCAATAGCTCACTTTGTAATGAAGTCTTAATTCCACCAACAGTCAAACTGAATGAATACAAAGGAAAAAAGCTGCTCACTTGCAGCCTGTGTTTACTTTGTCTGGAAAATCGCTAAGTACTTTTTAGAGCTGGCATCAGCTAAGTTTCTATAGAGAAGGAGAATGAGCAAAATAGGTGCAACAGATAAGGATGGTTTTTCTTGCTTTCTTGCCTGTAGGAACCAAGTTGCAACTGCTTGCAGACCATCTACAACTAGACATGAGCTGAAACAGGAATGGAAGGCAAGGTATGGTGGGAGAGACTTTGGGGGGGGGGGGGGGCAGTACAGAGGATTTTTTTTCTTAGAAAATGGTGAGTTGCAACCTCTTGGGTTGCATTTCAGAGATGGAGCCAGATGGACCCATCAGTATACCCAATGACAAAGGATTTGCAAAAGTCCAAAAAATATAGTTTCAAATAAAACATCCACCCCTAATGAAGAGTCTGGTTCCAAACTACAAGGGAGATAGATAATTTAGTTATTTTCTGTGATGTAAAGACAAAGGCAGCAACCATCAGATAGACAAATAATGTGTTTTCAGCATGATTTTGTATTTACTTTCACTCAGCCATTTTGAACTGAACATCAAATACTTTTTTGTTCCACTGATGAAAGGACAGTTATTACACTGGGATAAAGTATTTCCCAATATTTATCCTTGTAAAGTGAAAAATAGGGCTAAACCTTGGAACGTCTAGGAAAATTAAGTTTAGTTTCTGCTGGCACAACCTTGTCTAACAGGATGGGCATCTGTATCATGATGTTATAGTGTCCTCATGAGAGAGATGCCTTGTTTTTACAGCAGGAGAGCTACTTTCAAGGTGAAGGATGTTCAATGTTAAATCATAAATTCAACAAGCCTACTCTGTCACAAGAAACAAATTCAATTTTACAGTAAAAATTGTACACTGAGTATCTGTGGTTCTAAAATGGAGATGGGCTTGTGATAAATGAGATCAGGGCAATAGATGTCAGACCCTCTAAATTATATGGGCTAGATTGAATGTAGTACTACACACACAATGAAATAAAAGGAAATGAGAGTGCACTCATTTGTATGAATATTTGCGTGCTAAGTATCTTTTAATTTGTGTGTATGAAATAGATGGAAATACCTTCACTTTTCCCTATCTTGTGCCTGACACCGGCTCACAGGAGATTGTGGGGTTTGCTGACCAATGGCAAGTCCTTCCTCAGGCTGCATCAGGAACCAGTTTTAACTTCTGAGTGCAATGAATTACTTTTTTAACATTTTTCCCTGATGATTTAACCCTTAAAAGTTAACCTCATAGGGTACATCATTTAAACATGATTTCAAAGCAGAAATAATACTTCGCTAATATCTTATTAGAACCAATAGCTCACTCTGTAACGAAATCTTCACTCCACCGACAGCCAACTGAATGAATACAAAGGAACAAAGCTGCTCAAACACTGAAAACCAATTATTTCACTTTCTTTTCTGTCTGTACCATACAATAATATTCTCTTATTAAGGCAGTATATTTCAGAGGAATCACAATTTATACACAATGAACAATATCTTAAAATATCATTGTTTCTTGTGTATTTTCAGTCAAAGAACTAATGGCCAGATCTTTCACTGGAAGATATGGAAGCAGAAATTAAACTGAAAAGTGCTGTGTGCCATTTGTAGTAGGAAAATAATGATACTGGGTTCAACAGATATGCATTATAAATGCACAGGACCTGATGTATGTATCTCTTTTGAAAATTTTAGCGTTGAGATAAATTTGGTAAAATGCGTTCTCAGACTTACTATGTTGTGCTGTATCCTGGACTTTTGCTAATGATTAAACTTAGTGTGGTCTTCTGATTTACAGCTATCCAGAGATGCATGGGGTTGCCAAAGATCTTAGGCATGCACTAATCAGCACAGATGATGGGTGATTTTGGAGATAAAACTCTCTCAGGAGTGACAATATCAGTGTGCTGTTGTTGTGAATCATCTTTAAAACCTTCTCCATTATGTGTGAAGGACATCCCCTCAATTAAGGGGTTTGGTGGTTTGATTACGTCAACATTGGTGTGGTCAGAAGGTTTGCAGTGAAGAACAACTCTGCTGGATTTCAAGGTACTGCCATTACAGGTAACTCCCACTCAAATCCTTACTCATAAATCTCCTCTTTCTAAAATATATAAAAAACTGCTTATGTGCATTTTCTGTAAAGGGTTTTCTACAGGTTTTGAAAGCTAGGGAACATACCACCATCCCTTTCTTCCCAGTAACTTGTTCTTTTAAATAGGATGGATTATAAATCCTTTCAATCCTTCTGAATAAGAAATATTAAAAAGTTATTTGGCCTCCTGGCAAAATAGAGTTGCCCAGTGCCCACTAACAATGGTGCGTGGCCTATTGGGGTTTCAGCTAGTGAAAATTGCTACGACCTACAGGTAGAAGACACTATGACTGAGATGCACCCTAATATAAAAATCCAGAGAACAGGAAAAGCACACAGTGATGGTGATATATTGCAGGGAGCTTCCAACTCATGTGTTGTACCACTTAAAATTTCTGCTAACCATAAGTTGCCTTGACCTTTTGAGCCTACAGTCCAATAGCTCTGATTGTGTAAGCGTATGACACAGAGCACATACAGCTAAGTCAGGCTGTATTCTAAGACACTGACAAGTAGCCCAGGCATGTACGAGAAAAAAGAAAAAAAGAAAGCTTTTATATATTTTAATTAGGCAGAGTGGAATCTGGCTAAGAAGAATTTAGTAACCTGAACTCCCATTGCTGAGATCTACCTTACAAATTTTATGACTGTCGGTGTGGGTATGGAGTATGTTCTAAACGAACTGGTAATAAAGGGGACAAAATATGACCATGCTTCCCATGCATCGTTCGTATCTATTCAATCAGCAGAAAAGCTCGCCGAAATGGATTATTCTCAAGGGTTAGTTTTTCTGACCACAAAGATCTTCCAGCCGCAGCAACCTATGTTCTGGTGAAAAGTGAAAGACCATCAGGGAGAGCACAGATCTGAATGAATCTTGATTATTAAGACTACATGAAATACGTTATGTGACTGTGTGTGTAATAGTCTTATCTCCTAATCTTAGAAGAAAAACGTTACAGTGTTGAAACCTCATTGTTGCTGGGGAATGCTTTCCTGGTATTATGGGAAGAGTCAGAGGTTAAAAATGTCAATCTTGATTTGAGTTTCCCTAAAGTTTCAGAAAAGTCTCATAGCTCCACTATATAAGAAAATTTAAAAACTTTCAACTTTATTGTTTCATATCTGTCAGAATTCTTACAGTATATGCTCTCTGTGTGGCAATTTTGGATCCTGTTTAAATAAAATATAATCTAACTGTTTATGAGAAAGGGAAAAGACGTTACTGAAATTGGTCTTTCATATTTTGCTTTGTAAGTGACCAGAAATAAATAAGTAAAAATATTGTGTTTTATTGAAAGGGGAAGGAAGAGGAATGAATATAATTTCCTCAGCAAGAAAATGCTAGTTACACTACCAGATGTTGAAATGGTGCCTGTTAAAATATTTTTATACAAATTCAACTTAGCAGGAATTCAGCACGGTAAATAGTTAAACCCTCAGAGGGCCAGATGGGTTAACAAGACAAAACAACAGAAAGTGTTGCAAGGGTGGTACTTATAATTCAGCACCCAAAATGCTGGAAATAACTGAATTCTTCAGAAAAAATTACTTAATGTACTCTGTGATACAAAGGTTATTTGTAATTGCTCTCGATAACTTTACTTTATATGAATTCCCCACCCCCCCCCTTATTTATTTTTAAATTTCTTCAGAAATGGAGAATAAAGACTTGTTCAGTGCAGTGGAACTTAGCTAATACAAAAGCTAATGAAATTAATTAAAAGTTTCCTGTTATATCTTCTAAAAAAAGTGATTCAGAAATCTTCTACATATTTTCATAGAATGGTTGGATGTTCCAAAAATGTGAGAAGTTTAACAAACTGAATCCAAAGAGGTAGTTATTACGTACTGTACACCTACACGGGACTTACTACACTAAGCAGTTTGGCATTTGCTTATTTCTGAAAATTTAAGTGATGCAGGGAAGTTTCATGCTTGCTTGGTTTTTTTTAACTACTTTGCTGGACTGAGGTCTTCCCTGAGGTCTATCAAGATTCATTTGACTTGCTTCAGTAGTCACCATTATGGTAATGGCCAAGGGACCATTTCTGAAAAATATACCTAAACTCATGTTTGAAGGTAATAGAATAGGAATTTATAAGTAGCTCTCTTAGCAAAAACGTATTTCCCCCTCTCTTGTAAAAAACAGTGTAGCATGCAAGTCTATGAAGCCCCTGGAAAGACATTGACTCCAAAAGGAATTGGAACTCAACAGTATGTTCCTAAATGTTTTATGTTGAACTATGTGGCATGGTTTTTTGCTGTGGAAACTCAGATGGAGAGGGGGGGGAGGCAGAGGGACACTCCTAACCAGAAACAGATTGACTCTTAAGGGTAGAAATGCCTCCAGAGCTGACTGGTGCAGCAGGAACAGTTAGATCCCTCCCCATGTGGAGGGACAGGTCCAGGAATCTGTAAATCCCTCTCTCTGCCCCTGTTTGTGCTGCTGCAGGTCAGCGTCGGGGCTGGGCAGGTGCCCGCTGCAGTAACACAGTCCTTCGGAGCCTGCGCCCGTGGCCAGAGGCTGCAGAGGGAGGGAGGGAGGGAGGGAGGGAGGTGGGTCCTGGGACTGCAGGCAGGAGAATATGGGAAGCACCAAGGCTGGAGACAGAAATGGGCCATGGCTCCTGCTGAGAGCAGCTGTGGAGTCATGGCGAGTCACAGTGGGCAGGAGGAGCCAGCACGTGACTGGGAAAGGGCATATTAATGGGGCTATTGGGGAGCAACACAGAGGTTTAGGAGAAGAGACCGTGGGCTGGCCCTGTCTGTGTGTGCAAGCTGTTAGAACTTTATTAATATTCATTTGATGATGTTTATTTCTACCTGTCAAAAGAAATAGGGTTCAATTCAGATTCAAGGAATGACTGGTGCCAGAACTTTGTTCAGGACTTATTTTTTTCCTTTCCTTGAATATTAGAGTCTAATGCAGTTAGAAAAAAGTGAGAAGCTTGATTGTAATTAAAATAATTTTAATGAATATATCAAGTGAGTGCAATTAAAATCTAGATACATAAATAATATGCCATCCTAATTAGAAGGAAAGTGTTTTTTTCCCAGAGTATGCTTACTAAAGTTTTTTGTGTTTTTTGTTGGTGGTGGTTTGGGTTTTTTTAAGATTAATTGAAAATATAGGCCACTCCACACTGAGAAAAGAATATAAGAGAAATTTATTTTATTTTACTTAAGCTTCAGCAGTTACCCAATGTTCTTGGTTATTTTTCATCCTGCAAAATATTTTTTTTAAAAAGTTTGTCTGCACTGTCTTCATTAATGCTGCAGCTGGTTTGGTTTGTTAATATTCATGCCAGTAAGTCACCATTTCTCGACTGATAAGTGATTGAACTAATTCAGTATATTTTATTTAGTTGGAGTTCCATTTTTAGGCCCAGTCCTCCATCCAAGTGTGCAGGAGTCCATATGTGAGGAGAGAGAGCAAGGGAAAAGGAAGAAGGGATACAACTCCTTGCAGAGCTGTGTTAAGGTAGGGGGGGATTTGTTTGAGCAGAGCTTAGGTGAGATCAAGTGTTAGCCATTGCAGGATTTATATCAGTGCATTGGACATCATCACCATCACAGGAATATGCTCTAGGCTCAATTACCTTCTTGCAGGACACAGACCATTAGGATCACATTGCTTATGTGTCCCCAATCTGAGGAATTTAGTAAGAGCATGAAGTGTACAAGTGATTAAGGTTTTTGCCAGTGTATCAAGATCTACTTTCTAAAAGCATTACACGAATGTGTTAATAGATTTAACTATCTAAATGTTATTTTTCTGCCAAAGATTGTAAAACAAATCAGTGGCTTGCTAGTATATTTTTTCCTCCATTCTGTAAAAAATTATTGACTGGGTAGCGTATAGATGACACTTTGTAGGAGGAGGAAAACATTGTTTTCAGAAGTTCACGTAATTATAGACATGAGAAATGGAATGGCGTATTAACTTGTTAATGTTCCTGTAAGTATGGGATTGCTGTCATGCATACAAGTTATATACTTTTTTACATTCATAAGTGAATCATCATACTCTGCTCTCTAGTTCTGATTTTCTGCTGAAAAGTTCTACTTAAATGCTAGTTTGAATTGCTACAAGAAGAGAGATTGTTTAGAGGCTAGTAAATCGATTCTGCTTGCCTTGACTGAGCCAAGAAAATAATAGCTTGAAAGGCTCCCAGAGCCTCACATACCACAGTATTACAGCTTCTGGTATATTACAAATGAGGTAGACAAGTTTATCAGACAGAGGGAACAAGAGATGACTGAGACAGTTCAGATTCAGAGACTGGTAAGAGGCATCAACAGAGAAAGGCGACTTCTTTGCTTATTTGCTGGCACATCGCATGCCCAGTCCAACATGAACTGGGTGTGCAAAAGGAAGACCTTCCAACTTTGAGTGGGAGGCAGAGATTACTAGATGTTGAATAGTGCAAAGCCTGCTAACTGAAGGAAATCCTAACAGAAGGAAGAAGTGACCTTGGTTGACTCTCTGTATGTACTTTTGTTTCAATTCATGAAATTTTGAAGCAAAAGGAAAAGGGAGGGATAGACTGAAATTAAACTAAAGAATGAAGATCCTCAGTACTATGTGCCATGGGAGTCTGCACTATCCATAGTAAATAAATGTCTTCTCTCTGTGGGGAACCTCAAAATGAAGTCTTCCCCTTTCGTTAACACCAAAATTTAAAAAATAAATTAATTGCACCCACTGCTGTGAAACTCATCCACTGTTCTGAAACTCATCCCTGGTTTTTATCCTTGAATACTCTAACCAATTAGTGAGCGCAAAAGGACTTAAAAGATTCTCACAAGGATCGTCTTACATTAAAGACCTTACTTGTTACACTGAATGACACCAAGTACCTGAGGGCAGCACTGCTGTGAGGAACAGGGATATTCTGACTCCACATGAATACAATATATTCATGTTGTAGTATTCCCTAGCAATGCTGTGGTAAGCAGCTCAGCTGGAAAACACTTCATGTAAATAGCAATTTGTCATTAAAACTGAAGTAGAGAAAGCTCAGGTTAAATAAAAAGCATTTAAGCTCTTATCAGGATAGCCAAACATATTTTTCATGTTGGAAAAGCATGTTTAGATGTTGAGTAACTGATGTATTTAGTTCTCATAGCATACTGTAAATGCAGATAAACTTGATAAGCTAAGACACATCTGCTGAATAGGAACATGGTGTATCATTTTTCTCCTGAGGTAATGACTACCTATTCACCCTCCCCTGCCTCGCCAGCATCTATAAGACTTCTCTGCATTCCTATGCAAAGTGACAGTGCAAGTTGTTCTACTTATTATTCTTGTATTGCCAACACTGCGCCTGTCCTTTTTAATGATGTATGGCCTTACCTTAGTGGTGGTTAATCTAATGATGGACTAACTCCCTAGAGGTTACAGGCACCATATTCTCTGTTTCTAGCTAGCAGCCAGCATCACATGGTGATGAATGTTTTGGGCTTCACCCTCCCCTCCCCTTACCCATGCTGACTGTGTGCACATTTATTGCAGAGTGAAATTATAGCTATAGCTTCAAAAAGAGCAATTTCCTGGCAAGGCATCTTTGGTGTCTTATGTGCTTCATTCACCAATTAGACTATGTTGAAAAGATAATTAATTAATTCAGGAGAGCAACAAAATGCAGGGGTGGCTGCAGGATGAGAGCACTGAAGTTCCTCAAATGAGAAGTAAAACCAAGCTCTATCACTTAAATATCTCTGCAGATTCAGTTAAAAGCTCAGACCATCTTATTATGTTTCAGCTAGTAACCTTCAGTGTGCTGAAACATCATTTGACTGAAACATGGCCAGGCAGTTTAAAAAAAAAACTCCGTATAATTGGGAGAAAAGTTTTTTTCTAAAATACTAGTTAATGCATGTTCTGAAAGCTAACTAGATGACAAACTGTATGATAAAGGAGAAATAGTAGATTTATTAATGTTGATATTGATGCTTCAGCTTGTGGCTGTTATCCTACAGAAACTGTTTTGCTAGTACAATTCTATCCAGCAGAAGTAGATAATAAGAATGACCCAGAGAGAATAAAAATAGCTGATAGTGTTTGGGTATTTGCTTAACACAATTTATTTCCACAGAGCGTGCAAGTCTCACAATCAAACATAAGTGCAAAATCTTAAAAATAAAATTAAAAAAAATAAAAATTTGACCTTTGTAATACTGCTTTTGCAAATTTTATTTAATAAATTATATTGAAATCTCTGTCATGTCCTAACTTATGCCAGAAAGCAATTTACAACGTTTTGTTTGTAGCTCTGTCTGTGAGTTCTGTAGGAGTGGTTTTTTTGGAAGAACTGGTGAAGAGAAGACTTGAGATGAAACAGTATTTGAGAGAAGATTTGAGATGAAATGAAAGAATACAGTGACTTCCTTTCTGGTTCAATCCTCCTTCAGGGCTGTCTGGCTTAAGCAAGTTAGTGGTGTCATCTTCTCGTTAATTCACAATTTGTTGACCCTTCTTGAGTTTGTTCCACTAGTATGCGTAGCTAACAAATACATATTTTGTTGCTATGTATATGGAAGAATTGTAATATTGCCTCCTACTAATAATTATATTTAGAAGGAGATAATCATAAAAGTAAGACATTATCCCAAACTGAGCATCTGGTCATTCTGTCTGCAAAGTGAAGCTGAACATAGTTGACTTAGTTGAAATGGATTTTTGTGTTGTTTTGGCATTTCTTTATTTTGTATTTATTTTTATTACTCAATTTTGTTGTGGTGGTTGTTTTGATTGGCTTTAGGTAGAAATCGAATTGGTTAGATAACCCCTTTCCCTAGTTTTTTGGTAGAATTAGTCACAGAAGTCTATTGAAAACTTTTAACATTTGATCAACCTGAGCTGACTGAAGACATTTGCTCTATATTAGTTATGTTATCCTTTTGGCAGAATTTTCTGGTTTTGGATATGAGTTTAATGCTTTCCTTTATCTCGTGAATTTCTGTTATGAACTTTCCGTTCTGTAATAATTCAAGGGGTGTTTAAATTCTGTTTCAAATATTCCAAACAATATTGAATGTACAGGTATTTTGAAATGGAAAATTTTAAATTCTTGCATTTTAAATTGTTTATTTTTATGTAATCTAAGTAGTCTTAATGAAGTCGTCCATTGATCCAAATGCTTCACAGAGCTTTCTGGTGAAAATTCCCTTGCAATTCATGATGTGTATGGACTGTGCAGAAATTTATTCATATTTATTTTAAATAAGGATTACATTTGAGAATTTCCCAGTCAGATCATGCACAGTTTATAAATAGGAAAATGAGGTAGAGATAATGAAATTATTCATGATGAGGTGTTTGCTCAGATTTAGCTATCGGTTCTTTCCTCTGACATTTTATTAAGTCTGGCTTATTTTAGTACCTCAGTTCTTTTTTGTTGGATTTCTTGACTGTTTTCATGCTCGACTGTTTTCATGCTCTACTGTTTCCCCTGTGACCCCAACTCAAAACCTGAAAGTTTTAATGTGAAACTTTAAGCTATAAATTATTCTGGGCCTTTTTTTTTTTAGGACAGAGCAGGATTGCATTTAGATTAAGATTCATGGAATAAGTTCACGAATTTTAATTGCATCTTATGCTAAGGGGCTTTTGTTTGCACGGATTAAATAAGGACTGCAACAATGGGGTTTAAATCCTCCAGAAATCTGCTGAAGACAGCAGTATACCGTGCAGTTTATTTCTAATTTAATGGTTTAGAAAACCACTTCAATTCTCATTCTCTAATGGCCTGCTGGGGGAGCACAGGAAGAGACACGACAGTCAGAGTGAAGAACATGTGCAAAGCTAAGCAAACGGAGTAAGCAATTTCAATTCACAGTGTTGCAGTGCTGATGTTTCCTATAGTCCCATGACAAGCTCAGGCAAGGGTGTAAAATCACATCCTTTTTACGTTTGCTACGATTTATACTTCCCAAAGACCATTGAGATACTAGGTTCAGTCAGACAAGGCAGAAGAGAAGTCCCAAAGTAAATTGTTTATTCCTCAGCAGGGCACAAAAAGAGTTGCTGTAAGAGCTGAGAAAAGAAAGGCCACTGTAATATAATGGGATACAATGCAGAGGTCCTTACATCTCTCTAAGGTGAATCCATGTTTGTAGAGAACATTTTATCCCTTATCAGACAGATACTGAACAAGCAGATCCTGGTTTTTTTTTTCCCCTTATCCCTAATAATCCCTTGGACCTCCAAAACTAGGAAAGTCTTTTCTTCCTTCCTGAAGTAAACATCCAGAAATCAATACTGGTTTTTGCAAGTCTTCATAGGAGATATACTCTATCCCAATTCCCTTTAAAGAAAGTAATGTCAATAACATGACTACTTAAACAAAATCTTTTCTGCCTTGAACCTGAGTATTTACCTTGTGTTGTGGACTACATGGGAGAAACCTCCTGGGCACTCTTTAGTTTGAATATCTTTAAAAGAAACAGATGCAATCTGACTACAGCCAATCGATCCTCAAAACTGGATGTAAATATTGTAATGCTTCTCAGCGATACTAGCAATATGACCTTTACAGATTAATGTATCCTTGTCTTTGCAAACAACCCTATTTATGGCTGACCCAATTACTTAAGAGCTCATTAATCTGAGATCTAAATTGTTAGATGGGGAAGTTTAGAGTTGTCTTTAGAGTCAGCTACTCATCTCTATTATTTTGGACAAATATAATCAGACCTCTCAGGGATCAATATTCAGCTGATTTAGATTTACAATTAGAACAGGGCTTCTGTCAGTGCTGGAGAAGCTAAATGATGAACAAAGCACAGGAATGAAAAGCCCACGAGCATTTTCAGTGCTTGCTGCTGGAGTTGTCTCATTCTCTGAACTTCCTAGCCTGAAAACACAGAGAGAAAGCTGCTGAAGTAGCACTGTCATCTCTTCCCAGCCTTAAACCACCTTAAATCTAAACCTTAATAAATATTTCAGCTCAAAAATGAGCACTTACCACACCCAAAGACTCGAGGCAGTGCTGTGAAACCTCTAATCCCCTAAGCTTTTCTTTATTGTCGCTCCCAAATCCACTCCAGAGAAATGGCCACCTCATCTTCTGCTGCTCAGCCCCGAGCCTCGCCCAAGACCCAGCCTGGCCATATGTTGAGTCTGGAGCAGCAGCACTGAACTCTTCCAAAAAAGCAAGATAAGGTCCTGCAGCCATAGAGTGTGGCTGAAAATCCGCCTCACCGTTGCCAGGCAGTCCAGAAACATTGCTGTGTTTCCTGAATAACTCACCACCGTCTGTAATCATAAGCTTAGGCATCACCACTTATTTTTGGCATGGGAATAGCAGTGTTGACTGCTATTCTGCCATTTTGTCAGAGCCGTAAGCTCTCCTCTCCAGAAATGTGGTTCGGCTTTTCATGCATTATCAAGCCCTGCCCCAGCCCCAGGCTGATGGGAGGCAGCAGGCTCCTACCTCTGCTACAGTTGCAGAGGAGGTGGTGAACAATTCAAAGAATGAGCCTCGCTGGATGTCTTCTCCTCCTGACTTACAGATCCAAGCCCTAACCCAAACACGAGAATTAGCTGAGCTTTAAATGGAGGGAGGAAACCTTGAATATCACAGCAGTGCAGGCAAGGACAGAGACCTCAAATGTTTCCACTCCAGAATCCATTCTTCCTCTCGCCCTTTTGGTTTTGTGCTAAGGGAACCTTAGCTTCCACTCTCCCTACATATTTCTCCTGTAGTAGGAGATCACAGTGGCCCAGAACAGACCAAGGGGTTGACTCCAGAGAGATGCAGCCCTGAGGACTGCTTGAAAATGCTATCTAAGCACACTGATGTTAAGGAAGGTGTTAAATGGCCAATTATAGTAAACATTTACTGAAAAAAAAATCACCTACTGTTAGTTGACATCCATTTAAAGTAGGAAGATTCCTAAGATTATTATCTACTGTTTTCTGTATGGATCAGTTACATTTTAGATACATTATAGGGAAAAAAAATTGAAAAGTATTTTCTTTTGAAACTTTATAGTGAGGTATAAATTACTTTAATGACACTTCATATAATTGTGCTTATACTAATTCTTAATGGTCTTAAAATTTCTAGATGATCTTAACTAGTTAAAAATGTTTATAGGAAGACACCCTCAAAAAAGCTGTGATGTAGATCCTCTCTATAATTTTTAGACCGAATACATCAAAAGCAATATATATATGATGTATTTTATGTGTCTCTAAATGTATTCAGTATCGGTTTTTCACATAAAATCTAGAATAAACCTACTAGTTGGTTTAGTGCCATAACCACGTTCACATTAAATGTAATGTCTCTGATGACAGTTGCAGCTGAGGTCGGAGTGCTAACCCCAAGGGATAATCCAGTCAAAGTGTGTGGGTAAATAAACTAAAAGCGCTTTAACAACACATGCACACACGCCCCCTATATCCCATCACAACGGGTTCTTGTAACAAGTCAGTTCAAGGAGGGCTTTGGGTTTTTTTTGCTAAAGCAATAACTGGTTCTGTCAAATACCAGTATTCATTTGACAGCCATAATGTTCCTACTTTGTCTAGATTCGGGACAGCATCGCTCCAGTGGCTAGAAAACATGACAAAGCATTGTAACAAGTAGCAGTTCAAAATACTTTTAAAAACTCACTGTGGAGGTGATTAAAATAGTAAGCTAAAAAGATGAGAGAAATCAGTGTATATTTAACAACACCTTTTTAAAAGCCAGCCATATATAATGCTGGGCTGTCACAAGCTCCTTATGAGCAGTGACATTTTAAGAAAAGCTACTGTCCACTTCTCTTCCCATTTACCCTGCAGAATGCTTGCTATTCCCCTTGCCCTTTTCAATCAGGCTGGCATTAATAAAATAAGGGGAAACAGTGAAAAATGCACAGTACAAAAAGAAGAGAAGTTTGTAAAACTGCTGAAAAACCTCAGCTCATGAGACATAGGTCCTGATGGACAATTTCTGCCATTCATTGCTGAGGTGCTGTGCTATGCAAGTGAATTTTTAACCTCAGTGCCAGGTGGAAGGCTGACACTAATAGTTTAAGTATGCATTAGAATCTAGATACAACTTCATTTATCACGTATGTTCAAGAATATCGACCATCCAACTCATAGATACTTTGTACCCTTGCAGTACAACAAGCGTCAGGGAAAAATATTATGCTCCTTATATTCCCCTAGACACTATGCTGCAGAGGCATAAAGACCCTCCCCTGCGTTGACCACCTCGGCTTTCCTTCCCTCAAGGCTTTCCAGCTTATCACCTGAAATGTGCTGCTGGAGATTGTCCTAACCTAATGTCACTGGCAACCATAGCTGTAACAAACAGACAGGGAGAAAGAGCTGTGCATGCTGATGCTGGGAGGACAGCAAGACCTGAAGCTCTACTTATCTTGTCTCTCCTTGTATTTTCATTAATTTTCCTTCCTGAATTCTGCATCTGGCTGATTTTGCAACTGTATTCTGGTTAAATAGGTTAAGGCAGGGACGTATAGGAACTTCAGAAAGTTGGAAGAATGACTAAATAAGTAACAGCTAGAGGAAATCCTCCCCTGGGGAAGGTGGCCTCTCCTACCCCTATACTTCTATCACTATGCCTTCAGGCTTATGCAGTCATACCAAAATGCTATGAGCAAAATGATTTAGAGAAAGACATGAAAGAAAAGAGAAGCAAAGGAAAACAAACTGCAAAGACAAATAAACCTCAAAAATATTTAAAAAAATTTCCCACATTAAGAAGTCATATAAATTAAAACCCACCCCTTTCCCAAAATTCACTTCAATCACTAGGACTACTCAAGAATTAAGTTATGACTCAAAGATGTTGATTCACATCTGACCCTCAGCAAAAATGCAAATCTGTTAGTAGCTTCCAGAACTCCTCTCAAGTAACCAATCAAATAAAAGAACCTTTATATCTAGGAAATGTTTCTTGCATCTTACCGTTTAGTTTCCTGTAGTTGAAAAAGAGAGCTTTGCGTTAATGGAGGCAGCAATATGAGTTATTTTAGTATGCAGCTAAAAATAGTTAGCTATTCCTTGAATGGTTATAGCTTGAGAAAACCATCTTTTTTACTCTTTCAAATTTGCATGTGATTTGGTGATGCCTTATTTTGCTTTACACCTAGCACTGCTGGTGCTTACACAACTGTTAAACGTTACGACTGGCAACTAACACTTCTTTCCAATTATGAGTTAATACAAGAAAGTCTCTATGTTATAAATTATGTATTATTTTTAGAAAATCTATAGAATTTTTCATTGGCCACGTTAGCAGTTCAGCATGTTCCTACAGGAATATTATGATGCACAGGTGATGGAGTTTCTGGAGGCAATCAGTAAGTGTGGCCCTGCTTGAGCAGGAAAACCTCCATAGGTCCCTTCCAACCTCAGTTGTTCTGTGAAGTGTGGGCTATTGAAAAAGGAAATTTAATTAATGGTATATCCAACATTAATGACAAATAGATTACTGCAATTTTGAAACAAAATGTCCCCATTTGATTCAAATTTTGTGAATGCCAAAAATTGTAGAGTTTAAGCAACCTCCAGATATAGTATGCTTGCAGAGTTTAGGGCTATTTAGAAAGACAGTAATATCATAAAATGTTTCATTTTGGAGGTAGTGTTGCACTAGTATAAATCATGTCATTTGACTTAATTATACAGAACCAGCGCTTACTGTTATTATCTGATTATTAACCCCCACGTGAGCTATTTACATCTCAGTCTTGAGTAATCAGCGTAATGATTACCTGCCTGTTGTGGTAATAATTAAGTAGAAAAGCCAGCAACAAAATAATGAGATTTTTTAATATTCTTTTTAGGTTGGACATAATGAGCATGGAGTGTAATTGTGGGTCTCTAATATAACGCAATTGAGAATAATTTTAAGAGGTCTATTTTTTTTTTCACTTACAGATATTTATTTTTTGTCAAGGGGAAGCTAAAAATGTTTAGGAGCAAAATAAACTAAAAGGTCTGATTATCATGGATAAGACTTCATGACATGCCAGAGAAGGAAGGGAGTGCTTACACCTGAGCCACACTTAGGCCAGTGTTTGCACATGTAACTTAACACGGTAGGCTACGCACCAGATCCTCATTGGTGTGAAATGCCACCCCCCCATTTCCACTGGTGGCACTGCAGCAGTTTGCACCAAGTCATGAGTAGCATCAGGAGAAATTTTTTAAAATTGATGAGCTTATTCGTCGCTAGATTTTTTTCCAGGCACCTGAAGTTGTGCGTGTCCAATGTTTATTCAAATGAGGAAGATACTTTCGGCTTAGTATCAGAATAATATAACGTAGGGCTGATCCAGGTTGCAAAGTTGTCTCCAAAGGGAAATGACAGAAGTTTGCTGACTGTGGGCATTGGAAATTAGATTCAATAATGCTCTAAGAAACTTACTGCAAGGTACTAATACTGCAAATGTGCTAGTGTACAGCATATGGCTCTGATCTGAAAATACTGAAGCATGAGCTCATTTTCACTTGAGTAGTCCTGCGGGACTAACATCTTAAATTCATCTGAATTTCTGCAGCTGGTGTACATTTTGGAGGATTACTTGTAAGTGTTCGTTTTGCCAGCATATTAAACTACTGCCGTATTGCATTAATTTTCTGCCATTAACCACAAATAAAGCATTTTTCACAACAATTTCTTAGTACGTCCTGCTCTCTTCTCAGTGTAGAGGTCCTGATGAACACATAATAGCCCATAAAAGACAAAGCCACTGACTGTATGAACAGTTGCCTTTAGAAAACCAGATCTTTTGGGATTTTGTAGGTTTTCTCTGAACTTTCTCGATTTTGTTTAGTTAGTTATCTGGTTTTAATCTGAAGACAACTCAAAGCAACACCTTCAACCTGCATTAGGATTATACACAGAAAGATTCTTATCTCCATTCTTGACAATAAGGTGCCCTGATAGCGCATCCGAAGTACGTTGGCATTATTTGCTACATTCTTGCAAAGTAATTGTATATGTAAATTGCTTTCTGTGCTGGAACAACTCTTTTCTGATTGTCTAACTTCACCTGAACCAGTTTTTAAACAATACCTCATGTTTTTCTTTTAGTTTTTCAAACATATTAATATTGCTTAATTATATTTCTGTTTAAAAACTCTCATTACTGTTCGTTAGTTCAGTCTCACAAACTATTGTAGGAGACCTGTGCTAATTATTTACAGGTATTTTCTCTGTGTAGGGAGAAAAATCGAACATAAGTAATTGATGACATCATCTTTTATAAGATTAAAAAATCAAAATTGTCTGTTTCATTAGAACAACATCTTCATAAGGACAGAGTTTAGTGGGAAGCTACTAAGCCATCCATGGATTAATAATAAAAGCTTTAGTGTTCTTATTTCATTTCGACTCTGACCCCTTTGAAACATTGATTGTTTGTGATTATTTTCCAACTCTGCTCTCAAACATCTCTTTCATCAGCTCTCTGAATGCTACATGGAGCGCTCAAAGTCCCATACCGGTTCTCCCCCGAGGCTTTTCTCATCTGGGTTTGTTCTTTGTCTTTTTGTGTAATTGCATTTGTGTATTAAAGGTTAACATGTTTTATTTCTCTACTGACAGGTATTTGGGGATGGGTTTGTTTTCTAATACAGAATAGGATTGAAGGCCTCAGTTCTGCAATAAATTGCGTAATCAGTCCATGATAATTAGAGGAGGGCTGGTGAGGCCCATCCAGATGTTAGTGCATGGTTGAGGCCAAAAGAAGAAACAGAAGTTATTTTATGTATATATTAAGGAATATGCAGCACCAGCTTATCATAAAGTCCTCTGATGCTTCAAACACTCATGTATATTTAACTTCATAGACACGAGTAATTCATTGACAGTAACGGAACTACTTGTGTCCACTTTGGATTAAGTGTTTGCTTATCCAGAAACGAAAGTTTATGTCCTCAGTCGCAGTACAGTTCCTTGGAGGAATGTTATAACTTGCCTTTCATTCCTCAGTGCAATGATCCTTGCGTAAGCCCTATATTTGAAGAACTTTGTCTTTAAACAAAAGGGAACTGTGTCTTCTACTTTCAGTGGATACAGATTTTAAAACCATGATATTTTAAACCTTCTGTTGGGTTTTTTTAAGCAAAGAAGAGATGCTTTTGCTCAGTGAAAAAAAAATACTGGTGTTTTGCTTTGCTAGGATTGGGCTGAAAAGAGGTTGTTCTTCATGCTGCATGAATGGTTGGAGAAGAGAGAATGCAGAGAGTAATAGCTTTTGTTTCTTAACTCAATTTTTTAAAATATTGTTAAAGATGAAAATGTTTACAGGAAAGATTAAACTCTACCAAAGCTTCAGTAGATTGAAATGAAGATGAGTTAATGTCTAAGATTATCTTCTGAATACTTTTTTTTCTTTTTTAAGTATAGCTTTGTCAGCTAAATATAGTTCAGATTTTTACATTTTTATAGACCATGTGAGTTCCCTGCAGGCACATTGTCTCTCTTCAGTGATTTATATAGCTTGAATTATAGTAGATGATAAGCATTTGCTGTTCAATAGTGTAGTTAATGCTCAGCCCCCTGGGTAACAGAGCAGTGAAGCATTTACTACTCAGTGGTAGTTCTGCAACAATCAGCAGCAGTGTGGCTCTATCACAGTAAATTTACATTGGTACACTTCATCCTCAGGGAGCTGAACATTTGCTCAACATAGCCTAGGGAAAACAACTAGGATGGGCGTTTTCTAGTCTTTTTGGGTGGTGCAACAGGAGAAATTTACTATTGTAACCGGATCAGAAACAGAAACCACAGATGGTACGACATGCAGATCGTCCAACTTTTATTTTCTCTCCTTTTTTCCCCTCCAGCATAAAAAAAGTAAATAAATACTTGGACTAGAAAGCGTTTGGAAAGTTGAAAGTTGAAAAAGGTGTCGTATTGGCAGACCCGCTGCAGTTCTGTGCAGAAACCAGAGGCTCTGGGAGGGCTCTGAGCCTTTCACTCCCGTGATTAGGAGGAATCTCCTGTATCAGGTAGGTGAGCATACAGGCGCTGTAGCTGTATAACACTTCTGTTACTGTGACTGTTATGAGAAAATAGCAAGGGCTGCATCAGCCGAGCAATAACAGCTTTTCTTTTGCAGGATATTTTTCTTCAGTAGCCCTGAAAGCATTTTACAGAGGAAGCCAATATCATCTTCATATGAAAAATGGTGGAACTGAAGCAAAAAGAGGCCCCAGGAGTTGGGCACAGTCCTTCAGCGAGAGTGTGACAGAGTGAAAAATACAGCTGCGGTTCCTGGGGTGTCTTGCTTAATGCTTTAACTGCTGCAGTCAACACTGCCCTCTCTCTCTGAAATGCACCTGGAAGCCTCAGGCTGCAGTACAGCCTGCAGCGAGAATAAGGACTGACACAGCTAATTTTTCTCTCGTAATGTATAAAGGATGAGGCAGAGTAAGATATAAAAGTTGAGGCAGAGGAATCTACAGCAGGCAAGATGAGCTTCAGCCTAGAAAACAAAGTGGGAAAGTGTGAAGCGGGATTTCTGTAAGTACTCCATCCCCACAGATGCTGTTGTGGTTGTGAGAAAAGACGATTGCAGTGAACCGAAGAGGCATAACTCTGCTTTGGTGACAGGGAATCTATATGTAATGACTATTAAACCTACACTGTCTTTTTAAGCCTAACTAGTCACAGTAGAAAGCCAGCAAGTATAAACATAGGCACGCTTAAGTGCACCTCTCAGGGCCCTCACATCTCCACATCCGTACATTGGGTAGCATGTTACTGCACCAGAGTTCCTGAACAGCCTGACTGCAAGGAGGCTTCAAGCTGAGAGGGCAAGTCAGGTTTCCAGAAGATGCCTGTGTTATGCTCCGTGCTTGCCTGCCTGACACAGTGTGGAAACAGCATAAGGACATTGTGAAGCGCCTCGGAAAAGCTAACATTGACAGGCAGGTGGAGAAGGTTGAGGGAAAAAAAGCATAATTTGTGTTAAAGTTGTGGAGACAATGCTGCTGACATCCCCTGGCAGTGGTGAGAATGTAACGCTACCCTGTGGTTGTGAATAATTAAAAAGCAGCTCGATGGCATTAGAATTGGGAACATTTGGGAATCAGCATAAAAACTAAGAGCTTCAGAACTTTCAAAGAACAGGAATCTGATTAATAACAATGGAGGGGGGGGGAAATTAAAAAAATAAATGGCTGTTTGGCTGAGAATTGTGAGATCCCAGCTGAGCCATTCCAGTCAGTGCTCTGCTGGGCATGCATCTGCTCCTTGTAGTCAGCAGGCGTGAGTGTCATTCCCCCACACCCAGCCTGCGTCTGACCTTAAAGCATGGACACTGATAATAAAGCAAGGAGGACTACTTGTATAAAGCCTGGAACGAGCACCAGAGAACCGACGAAGATAGATCTTATTCAGTAAAAAAGTGTTGCCTGTTTGGTCACTCTAGTCAAGAAAATCAAAATCATGTTCCAGTCCTAGAAGGAACTTTGAATTTAAAACTGAAATAGAAAAAAAATAAAAGAACTATGAATAAAATCAAAGAGAAAAATGAAAAGGTCACACTTAGAGTCAAAGAGAACATGAAGGGGCACTAAACTAATAGCAAACCAGCTTACTATAAGGCAGAATAATAATCTCAGCAGCTTCAAGGTTCAGGTGACTGACCCATTCCTTCAATTCCTAAAGCTAAAAGGCAGGTCTCTTGGGGAGAGTGGTAGTAATATTTGAATAATTTCAATAGTAATATCAGAAGGAAGTTGAGAATAATGAAGTAGGTCACATTCAGAATCTGTGGTCTCAGAAATAGGAGAGGAGCAGCTGTGGAAGGAAGATACAGTATTAATGTTGCAAGTCTCAGTGCACATGTATGTAATACAAAGAATCTGTATTGCTTTATGTCTGATAAAGCATTTACCTCTGCTGTTACCTCCATCCTCTTTCCTGCATCACGGTATGCCTAAGGCAATAGGAACGAGCCAAGACATAATGTGGAGTTACATAATATAAATAAAGGTGAGGGTGCCACACAGAACATCTATTATAAGTCATAGTGTGTATGATTGAAAGAGCTGATGCCTTCAAATGATAAGAAAAAATATTTCTTCAAACTTTGTGCAGCTGAGAGGGAAATCATTGATTCAATCAGAATGGCACTGTACCAGACCCCTTTTGAAGTGCTGGCGCGTGTCCAGAGGAGAGCTACCAAGCTGGTGAGGGGTCTGGAGACCAAGCCATATGAGGAGAGGCTGAGGGAACTGGGCATGTTTAGTTTGGAGAAGAGGAGGCTGAGGGGAGACCTCGCTGCCCTCTACAACTACCTGAAAGGAGGTTGTAGAGAGGTGGGTGTTGGCCTCTTCTCCCAAGTGAATAAAGACAGGACCAGAGGAATTGGTCTGAAGTTGCGGCAGGGGAGGTTTAGATTAGGTATTAGGAAGAATTACTTTACTGAAAGAGTGGTCAGGCACTGGAACAGCCTGCCCAGGGAGGTGGCTGAGTCACCATCCCTAGAGGTATTTAAGAAATGTGTAGATTTGGCACTTCAGGGCATGCTCTAGTGACAGAGATTGTAGGGTTTTGGGGTTTTTTGTGTGTGTATGGTTGGACTCAATGATCTCAAAGGTCCTTTCCAACCATGAAGATTCTATGATTCTTTTATAGGCTCTTTCCAGAGCAGAATCACATATGGAAACAATTTTGGATAACGTGCTGTAAAATACATCCCAGGGAATAATTCCATGCTGGCAGAGATTGAACTAGACAGTTTAATAAGTCTTCCATCCCTAATTTCTTTCTGCTTATGATTCTTTAAGATGAAGCCACATAATTTTATGTTCTCTATAGCTTTTGAGTCATCCAATATTTTCTGATGTACGGCTTGACCTGTGTATAACAAACTCCAGGTTGCTTAAGGAAGAAAGACACCCTAATCATAACAGCAGGTTTCAGATATGACATTGCCAACTTCAGACCCTTATTTTATTTATGTATTTATTTATTTATTTATTTTGTCTGGAGAATGAAATATACGATAAGAAATATCTGCAGTGGCCAGCCTCCCCTAGGGCCTTTATTAAATCCTCATACTGAAAAAGTGCAGAGCTGTAAAAGTGATATAAAAATTCAAGGCAAGATATACAGAAATGAGCTGAAAAAGATTTGTGTGAGGCTGTCCTCATTTCTTAAGCATGAGTGTTGGGAGGGGTGTCATAGCATCGAATGGGCTGTACATTCTGTGTGGCTACCAAGGTCTGAGGACACTGCACAACCTTTGATGGGCAATGTGTAACTTTTGGAGGTCTGCAATATTTCACATGATGTTGATCCAGAGAAGACAACCTGTTGCTTCGGAGCACCTCTGAATTTCTCATTTGTATGAGGAACTGTTAGCAAGCTAAACCTTTGACAAAAATTCTGATACCTGAAACCCCAACTTGGAAGTAGCTATTATGGAAGAGAGACGTTTGGTCTCATCTCACCTGACTGTAGGCATCTAAATCTTAAAATTAGAAGAATCACCTTCTGTAGTGCCGGGTCCAAACTGACTCTCAGTCGTGCGGGCACAGGGAAAGACGAACGCACCAATATGATGCAAGTCAATTCCAACTTTATTCAGCTTAATCGTTACATTTATAGTATTATGCTATCTGTTCACGCGCTCTAACTCCTACTGATTGGCTGCATGCTATTTTCACGAGCTGTCCACACACAGGCAGCATCCTGCTGATAGGTTGAAGGTCGATTGCCACGCGCTTCTCGGTGTCTTCTAACTGGTCGTCTCTGACTGTTCATGCGGAGCAGCAGCTTTGCTTTTCACATTCCTTTCCTTGCTGGTATCTCCTGGTGCTTGCTTAACTTTTCTCTCAAGGCACCTCTCACGGGTATAGCTTTGTCTCATCAAGGCCAAACAGATTCCCTACGCTACTGTCTATTTCCACACTGAAGGTACTGCTCTTTCTGTTGACTATTCTAGTCTTACACAATGGAGAGACACAGGCACTTCCAGGGGGCAGTTTATCCCACGAGTCTGTCATAAGAAGAATGACTTCAGATCACTGAGAGTAAACCTTATCCTTCACAATTCAGTAGATGAAGTTTGGTGGGATGAATTTCAACCAACAACTGGAATACTTACAAATTTTTCCTGGAAAAACAATAGGCATTTAAGTAGGCAGAAATCTGTAACAAAGTTGTGTTAGGCTCCAAGTCTTCAACTGCCTGCATTCTTACCAGTGCAAGCACGAGGAAAACTGTAAAACTGCAAAACTGCAAAACTGCTAGAAATGTTTGTAAAAAAATTTTAAAAATACTTTGATCTATGCAAGAATACTGTTATGGGAAGTGCCTTTCAACAAGAAGCTGTCAGGTGAGACTGTTGACTGTTTTGTCAATGAACAGCACAATCAAAAGAATTCATGTGAAATGTTAATAGGTGAACTAATTAGAAATGGAGATCTATGCAATTATAGCTATGTCACACCAACAGTACCAAGAGAAATGTTCCCCCCAAAAATTGTATTCATCATCACACTGAATGCTACACTTTCCAAATGATAGTATTAGTGAGCAAAGAAGGACCTCAATTGCATTTAATTAAAAATTCATACCCAGAATTTTCAACAGATGGTGGCGGGGAGAAGGAGGGAGAGCCAAAGGATAGGAAAAAGCATAGGAAGCCAAAGAATATATTTGTTTGTAATAACACTGAATGTGACTTAATTTTCTATTTTTAGTTGGGATTTAGATAGTGTGGAGACTGATTATGAATCAGTAAATAATAATTTATTATAAATCAATTTTCATTCCAGTGTAATCTCAAGTTTCGGAAGAGCTCTTGTTTGAATAACTAGAAGATTCATTTTTATATTCAAGATGTGATTGTATCACTTAGGATTGTACCAGAAAGTCTGTTTCACTATGAATGTGTCAAACTCAGGCATGGCACTGTTGGTTCCTCGTGAAGAAAATACGCGAAAGTTCATACTGGAAGTATCACCCAGATTGATTTTTCTATCTGCAAAAGCTTGCTAGGTCTGCCTTAATAAAAGAGTTGAACCCGAAACGGGATAATTAAACATATCTATGATAAGCTTAATCTGGTGAAATACAAAACACCCACAAAACACCACTCTACGTTAACAAAGCAATGAACCGTTTAGTTTTAAGACTGTGTTTAGATCTGGAACATTCATAAACATCACCATTGTGGGGACTGACACCAGTGACTGCCCAAACCAACCTCCCAGAGGTGTGTGTGCAATGGTGTGGAAAGTCCATGTTCAGTGTGATGTGGCTTTGGATCAGTTTGAGTTAAAATTTGTTATAAAGGACTAAATGCCTAGTTAAGAATGAAAATCAACTTATTCAGCCACTTAACAGCATTGATTGAAATCTTGGTATACACAATACTTGGACTGAGATTTGTCAAGTAGCGATTGCATGTTGACTAATGGTGCCAGAAATGTAGTTACAATTACTGTTGTGACACAATCAAAAACAGGAAATAGGGGTTTTGCATTAAAATGGGGTTGAAAAGGTTTTTAGAACTGTGTTTATTGCAAAACTTATCCCAGGAATAGATACAACCTCAACCCCAGTCCTGCTAGAGAAACCACATGCTAACGTAGGCTGGAGGAGCTCCACCTGACCCTAACAGTAGGGGCTTAACGGGAAAATAAAAGCTGCGTGGTCTTACCTTTGTTTGATGTTCCAGTCTGAAACATCCAGAGAAGCACTCAAGCAGCTGAATTAGTAGCGGAAAAACTTGGTGTACGTGCATTTACCTTCATCTGGACTGTTATGCAATTTCCATATGGAATACTGTGGGCTCCAGAGGCCTTCAGTGCCTGAATGTAACCTGGTGAACTAGTCTTATAAATGTCTCAGACAAGGACAAACACTATTTATTGAAAGAATACTACTTCATACGTGTGATATTCATGTTATGTGGCAGTGGTGAAAAGGGTCTGTGATTTGTATTTGTTTTTTCCAGAATAACAGATCAGAATTTGAAGCCACATCTCAGAATAAAGTACAAGCTTGATGATGAGGTAGGTGGCAAATGAAGAAGGCAATTGATTTGTAATCGCAAATAATGTCTTCACCTTGAACACAATGGAACGGTCCAACTGTGCGGTAGACTTGACTTTGTTCAAGGTAATTTGATATTGATCAGCCTTCAGCTGTAATGCTGCAACAATCAAACTGATCAAATGTAGTGCTGCACAGATGTGGTTTTTCAGGCGTATTATTTCTATGAGAAATCATCACATGACAGAGAAACAAAGCAGACTGGCAAAAGCATATTTACCATGCTTAGTTTCTATTTCTCCTTTCTGGTGTGTTTGTATAGAGTTTTCTTTTTAACATTTGAAAATGGCTGTGAAATATATGGTTATTTCAGACATTCAGTGAACATTGTGTTTTCTTTTTCAATCCTCTTAAATGCACTAATAATGTAAACAATAAGGCAATACCCAAAGTGTTTGTTTTGAATTCAATTATTTACTCCAGCCCATCTCTGCAATTCAGTAAGTTCTCTAAATTTAATGGAGACTTTTCTCACTTACTTTAATGAAGAGAGTGTTCAGACCTTGCCAAAATTCATATTTATAAGTGAGACACATTCATGTGGCTTCTCCTAAGTCCCTGTGTTATTGTCCATTTCCAGTGTAGCAGTATGGCTTTTCTGTGGCTTACCAGCTCTACGTACTATTTGCAGCTGATCAACCCAGTGACCACATAAGCTGATATATACACTTGCATCCATAATTCTATTGCTTCTGCTGTGAGAGTAAGATTGATACAAGGTGTATTGACACCTAGAAAATTCATTGGGTCTTTTGACCAGTATAATTTCCATTGCATTCCTACAACCAGATATATTTTGAAAGGCATTTTACTTATTGAAAAGCTATGAGTATCTTATCTACACTATCTAGATCTGAGCAACCTGATCTAGTTGAAGAAGTCTGGATGGGGTTGGACTAGATGACCTTTAAAGGTCCTTTCCAACCTAAACTATTCTGTGATTCTATGATTTTGTTTTCTGCATGTTCAACATCTTAATTTTAAAACTTATTTTTCTTGAAAAGCAAAAAGTGTTCAGTTCTATCTTTAACTCAGAAATAGATGCTCTCAAGAGTCATGCAATTAAAACTTTGAGTGATTTACCTTAATACTAAAATGAATTTAGAATTATATGCTTCACTCTCATGTTCAATATATAAGTAGAGGTAATCAGAGTGGATTGCTTAAAATAGTCCATTTACAGTGGGAATTGCAGCAGCATTCAAAATTCATCAACGTATGGACATACGTTACTCAGCCAAATAATCACTTTTTAGGCAATTAATGGCATTAAATCTTCACATATTAGATTCTGACCAACAGAGTCTTGGGCAAGCTTCTTATACAAAGAATATAAAACATATTAATTAGCAAATCCAAGTGCAAACTCATTAGCTGAAGACCACATAGCAGAAGCATGAAAACAGTTACATTTTCCCCCTTAGGATGACAACTTCACAATTATAAACAGAGCTTGGGAAGATATGCTTAGGAGGCACTTCTTTCAGATGAGCTAATTAATAATGTTCTGTTTATTTTTGTGTGCACCCAAGTGAACAGTACTATTAGGGCAGAAGGAACTAGATAATATATAAATCCCATTCACAGTTTGTTCAAGTGGTTATATTTGGTTTCAAGACAGTGGTTCCAACTCAGATTGGACACATTTTATTCAGTATAATTTTAGAAGATAATAAAAATGCAAAAAACTCCTGAGGGTAAGTCGTATCACCTAAATGATTAATTCAGGTGTCCTCTTTAAATTAAAAGCATTGAGTTAGAAAAAAATAGAAAACATAGTGGCTTCAGGTAAATGCTTAACAAAAGATTTTGAAACCATGGTATTCAGAATATTCTTGTCCACTATTCAATAGCAAGAACTTAAGGTTTTTTTCTGTGCTGCATTTACACTTGCTGCAGCATCATGTCTTTTGTTATTACATATCCATGTACCCATCAAAACAAATCCCATTGGTTACGTTGGTATTTCATTTTGCCATCTGACAAGAATTGATTGATATCAGTGAAATGACCTCAGCAGTAATCTTTGGTGATGTATTCGTGTGTTCAGGAGCTGAAAATACACCCATGCGAACATTTCTGCTGAGAGTAATTCTTTTTGTTCTATCTTGCGAGCAATAATATTAACAATAAACTAGTATAGCTGTAGGTTTAGCTCTAAGCATATAAAATTTCACAGCAGCCTTTTCCATTGTAATATTAAGGGTCAAAGTGCCATTGTTGCAAGGCAAATCCAGCAGTGCAGACTACATGCCTCCTTACTCCATGAACGCGGTAAGAATCAAGTGAGCTTTTGTCATTTGTAAAACACCTCTAACTGAATGCCAGAATATATTGTATATATATGTATATCGTGTATTATAGAGAGATAGAAATCAGTGCACTTGATTACTCCAGGGAATGTGCCAAAAAGCTGTGTGGGAAATTCTACCATGAGTAGATATATTACTTTACTTTTGCTTGATATAACAATGTTAAGTTATTCATTCTTGTTTTATTATCAAAATGCATGACATTCGGACATGGAGTGATTGCTTCTCAGAAAACACCATTGAAATTAGTCAGTGTTCCTAGTGGAGAAAAGAATGAAGTCTCATTATTTTGAATTTAGTATCTACAATTCTACTTTGCTCACAGTATTTCTAAGCTTGCTTTTTTTTTTTTTTTTTTTCCATTGGGAAGGAAAGCATTTTGACTGGCTTGAAGGCTTAATATGCTCCCATGCACTTTTTATGGCTTAATCATTAGAAATAAACTGCTTCATGATCTCTGCTACTTGATGCAAGTCTATTGTTTTTTTACAGTCCATCTTGATTACAGGAAATAGAAAGGTCTTGCAGGCAAGCCAGTGAAAATACTTTTGCAATCATTTAGTAGCTGCAGAAAATAGCTTATCTGAATCAGGCTCTTGAAATTTAACCAAAGAAATTTGGCTGATTTTAGTTCTGAGACAAGCCATTGCCGAGCAGTGTTGACACTAATGAGATTCCTGTATTGCTCCTTGTCCCTCAGTCTGTCCCTCAGTGTGTGAGTGTCTAAATTCCCCTACTTTTGAACTGATTGACTAGTTTAAACGGAAGTCTCTCAGGTATTTGTGCAAGTCATTACTACAAATTTTATGAAAACAGATAGCCAGGTAGAAGAGGGAGATTTAGTGTACCTTCTGAAAGGTCTACTATGCTTTAGGGGAGACAAAGTGGTTTTTTCTTCTATGCAATGGAAAGATAACCAGTCACATTGTCATTCACAGCTGACCCAAATAACAGGGTCAGGTAAATTCTCCAAATTCACGTCCCATGCAGTCCTCCCAGAATCACAGCTACTCTTGGCTGAAATTCACTGGAAGGTGCCAGGGCTGCCATTCTGATTGCTACTCTTATTTAAGTTTACAAGGATCTTTTCCTGGGTCTTCCTTGGATTCCAGCAAAATTCACTGAATGCTCCTTAGGAGAAAAAGCTTTCTATTCCTACCTAGTAAAAATGGGAAATTTGTTTGCCAGATGCTGTCCCTTGTTTTCCTGTGGTTCACAAGCCTAGTAAAACAAAATTTCAGCAGGTGAAATGGAGATTGTAGTGCAATTAAATTTTCAATACATTAATAGCCATGGAGTTGTGCAAGAAATCACCCAGGATCATGAAAAGAAAAGAGAACATTACAGTGGTAAATCACATACATATACAAGAGATACTGTTTCAACCTGAGAAATGCTAGTTTCTCCTTGAGCAAAACAACTTATTGCACAGAGAAGGAGGTTTTACATAACTTCATGTTGCTCATCTTTCTTCTTTGCTTAATTCAACATTTCCACAAAAGTGGGAGTTTTGGTGCTAAGAAGGCACATAAGCCTTAGAGGGATGCTGTGGGTCTAAATCTTTTTATACTTCCAACAACATAAAACTAAAGTGACTTGATTAGAAGAAGTCAGATCAGAATAAATAAACTTCCCAAATGTGGCAGCCTTCCCAAATGTAGTGCGACTTAAAGAGAGTGGTTTGAATTATTATAGTTGTACTTGTCTAAACCCAATGGCTGAGTACAACAAAAGTTTGGGTTGTTTTCTTTTCAGGCTATTTTTTGGGAAAGGGTTGAGCTAAACCAAAGGTGGCTATGGGGAGAGGGTATCCAGCTGAGGAGGGAGGACTCAGCATCTGAATTTGTTGTTTCACTAAAAAGAAAAAAAAATCAGCATTTAAAATAATGATAAGTATAGAAACATTCTCACTTTTTTTTTTTTTCCCAAATAAAGAAAAAATTATTCCATGCCACATGCGGAGACCTAGCAACCTGAAGACCCCAAGAATCAAGACTTCCGCTGAATTTCCTGAAACTGTGGGTGCTTGTGAGAGAGCTACAAAGAAAGTGAGTGAACTTGTAGAAAATGAACCATTCTTATTGAGTCTTGCTATGGGGTAGAGGTAGTCAGGGACCAGTAGTTGTTAGTCAGAGGTTGGTGATGGAGCTTACATATGAAATGAGGCACCAGATTTTTCTCAGCGTTATCACAGCTATGCCCCTGCCCGGGTTTAAGATACCAAGTGACTTCCCTGCTAGTGCTAGAAAAGTAACAGCAACTATAAGGCTGTTCTTGTGCCCATACCAACAAACTGTATGATGTAAACCTTCTGAAACAATTAATGCTGAAATAAGAAAACGATGGAGAGTTCTGGTGTGGATTACAAGGTGTAATAAAGATTTATTTGGGTTGAGCTGGTTGGCATCAAACTTAAAGTTGACCTTAAATATTACTGATTGTGTGTGCTAGTTCTCATTGTGCATAAGACAGTTATCCTCATGGTTAGCTACAAGGCTGTTTAATGAAATGTTAGGTACTGGAGTAAAAATTTAGGCACTGGAGACCTCCATTTGCAGCTTTTTATGAGCATTTTTTCATGTGCCTACGTCTTAATAAAAAAATCCCTGTATTTCTGCTGTGCTCAAATTAAATGTCAGAAGTTAATCCCTACGCTTCAGACTTTAACCCAATTCCTTGTTTGGCAAATTTGAAATATGTGTAAATATGGAAAGAAGTACTGTAGATTTGTTAGGGCTTGACACCAAATTAAAAAGAAGCAATTTGTTCATCCACACCACCTGACACATTCTGACTTCATCTGTTCTAAGGATAAAAAGTGACAAAGGAAATTCATTAGTCACAATGCCAGTCGAGCTCAAAATAATGGGAAAAAAATTATTTTTTAAAAATAGAAAGAGTATTTGTTCTCAGCTGGGTATTTTTATACTCCACGGCAGAATCCTGTTAGAGATCTGAGGAAAAGGGTTCCTGGAAATGGGAAAGGTCATCTTCTGTGCATTATTTACATCCATCATAAACCAACCTTAGGCTTCTGCTGAAGGACTCTATGTTCAGGCTTGATTGCCTTTAAAAATTGCAGCTCTTTTACTCCTTTCTTCTTTCCTTATGGTTCATCTGGAGGTGCAAAGTCTGTGACAAAGAGCAGATAAGGAGACAAAATGGGCAGTGACAAGGTAGGAAAATACAGACAAAGAAGCAGATGTTCTGAAATGCTGCAGAAAATAAGCACCTACTTCCTAGAGACTTCATCCAGCCACCAGAGCTACTCACATTATTAATGTGTAAAGAGAATGCGGAAATATCTTCTCACATCTTTAAGAGTATATGACATATAGTCTTTAATTACCAAAAGTACTACTGCTAAGTGAAGGAACGCTATAACAAGTATTTTTCTCTTTTCATGTAATGTTGCGGAGTGCTGTTTTTTAACCTGTGTAACAGTGCATATCAAATAGTGAACCAAAAACGAATGAACCAATAGTTTATTTCAAAAAATAAAGACAAACGCTACCAACAGCTCTTGCCCTTCAAAGCACTTAGAGATTCATTAGTCATTGGTAGATGTGCTACTAAAAATTGTCTTGGGTCTGCTAGGAGGTTGGAGAGAAATGGTTTTGCTGTTCCACCACTAATTCCTTGATCTGGTTCTTCTATCTATTTTTTAATGTCATGGTGATTTTAATTTTATTTCAGTAGTAGCACATTAATTTTCTTTTATGTTTCTTTTCATGATTATGTTTTGCAGGTTGGAGAATACACAGCGATAATGGTCTCTACCTTTAGGGTTTGAGGGTTTTTTTCCTAAATAAGAGTGATCTGATCTCCTCTTTCCTCCAGACAGGTTGATTTGTGGTAGTCTGTAATGACAGAAATCCAGCATCTTTGGCCATATGTGGGGCCTGAGATACAGTCCACTGAAGCTGTTAAAATATAGCTGGCTAGAGTGATCTTCAGACCTCTGAACTGGACACAGCAGACACCTATCATGACTGAAGTTTCCAAGTCCCACTGTAAAGTAAACCACTTTACAAGTGGTAAAGCATATACAAAATTCTGTGGATGGTATGCTGCTACTTTCAATGCAAAAATGCTCCTTTTAATGTCTGAGGATTCCTTCCCTTCTTTATCTTTTTCTCTTTTTTTGGACAAGTAGCCCTGACTTGTGAGAAGAGTTTCACTGGGTAACCTCATTAAATAGATTATTAAATGATAGAAGGTGCAATAAAGTAATTCAGTTAGCAACACACTTGGTTGAATGAGAAATGTTTGTTTAGACTCCAATTTATGGTTGGTTTTTGGTTTTTTTTGTTTTTTTTTTTTAATTTTACCCTCAGGAAGGAGCTTAAATGTTTAATTCTGCAGCTTTTCTAATATTTTACAAAGCATACAATAAAGCATAAGGCAACTTTGCCTGGTTTATACCAGCATTTTTAATTAAATGTTTTTTCTTTTCATTGCAAACTGAAATTTAAAAACAAAAATCAGCAGCAGGATATTTTAACTGCACAACATTCCATTTGAGTTGGAGACAAAAGCTCTCATTGGTTTCAGTGGAGGAGTATCGTTACTTTCTTTTTTATCTGGTTTGTCTGGTTTAATTTGTTGAGTTTTTCTACCTGAGTTTGTGGTCTAGTCACTTAGCTAAGCCCTTCCTGATAACAAATTACCTTCACAAAATTGTTATCAGGGAGAAGATGATTTATTTGACCTTTATATGTTGGAACAAGGCGCATCGGAAACAGTAAATACCTTTGTGGATCTGGTGCAGTGTTCAGTGTTGTATGACCAACACCTCCTGTGCGCTAGCCAAATGCCCGTGCCACAGAACTGTTGTTCTGTCTTGAAGTGCTATCAAGACATCTATTAGTACTCTAACAGAAAGAACACAATTCAAGGAAAATGTAAATTCAGTGGACCAAATTGGTTTTGGACTGTGTTTGTATTGTGTTGTATTTTGCAAACTGTAATGGAGTCTGCTTACAGGGCCCAGTTTCAGCAAATCACCACAATGGCAGGATTGTGACCTGCTTTTCCCATTGCAGGGTGTGGACCAAGGAGGCCTCGGCATAACCTTTTTGTTATCCCTTTCACTCTCTATCTTGGTTTGCACAAGCCAAACCACATTTCTGACAAATAGAAGAATAAGACGTTAGCCGAGTATCTTCACATAATGTTTTCATGGGCACCTGAGGGTCCCTGAAAATGCTCTTTTTTTTTGCAGAATATGAACTCAAAAATGTAGCTGCAGAGTGGGAGCATGTCTAGGGCTTCTTATCACACCTGTACACACAGATATTTCCGCATGGCTACAGTCATTACATCTGCTTTACTTACATTTGATTGCATGTGAACGGCACATTCAGTAAAAAGCTTATTAGATTGAATTTTGAAGCTGGCTTGAAGCTGCTTGTCATATCCATTTTCTGGTCCAATATAAAATGTATACAATATAGACACCATAGGGTGAAAGTCTTGCTCTTTGTTTAACTTGGAACTCCTAAATATATGCCTGCTTTATCAAAAACATATCTGTAAAAACTCAAACTAGGTGAGATAATTCAGGCAAACAAAGCCCAAACCAGAGACAATAACTTGGAAGCAATATACTTTTTTGTGAGTATTCTAGGAGCTGAAATGGGAAATACTGACTCATTCCCCAGAAACATGAGCCTAATTCTTACCACATTGCTACCCTAATTGTGCAAACTCACCAGTTCAGCTGAGTTTCAGATAGACAGCTAAATGTCTAGGCGCTGCTTTGGGTTTGTATTGTTTTATTCAATCTCATATGAGCTGAGAGCTGATTTGTTTGAGGCTGGACTTCTACTGAATGTGAACCTTGCCCTCCAGATTTTGTAAATGCCGGATTTTCAAAAAGTTTCCTCCTGGTCATGAACTCTGTAGTTATACCACCCATTAATGTAAAATGTTTGCATCATTATTTCTAGATGAACGATTCACTTGTTAAAAAGTAATAGAAAAAAAAAAAAAGCTTACGAGATTTCAGCAGAAAAGCAATAACCTGGATCCCTCTAGAGGCCGTTTGCGTAATATTTGGTAGGGAAAAAGAATTGAACTTGTCTCTCAATTCTCTGTCTACAAATAAAGGAAGCTTATCTGTCTCATGTTGTTGGCTATTATCTTGCCAGCATTCTTCTGTTGCATGGTGAAAGCTGCAGAATTATTGTACTTTCTCTCCCTTAAACCAGTTCATGCTTAGAAAGAGTAATGCAGCAGGAGTTTCCATATGCATTAATTCAGAGTCTTAAATTAATTCCTATATTAAAGTTTCCTTGAAGTTTTTTTTTAGAAAGTGAGTGTTTTATATCAGATGCTAATCGAGGCACTAGAAAGATAGGTTTCCATTTGTAGTAGTATCACTAAGGAGCTAATTAAACAGGCCTGACAAAAGGGATACTGTTACCCTCCCATCTGTGTGCTTTTTAAGCAAATGCCTGGGTGGGCCTGATTCTGATCTCAAGTATAGTGACGTTGCTCCTAAGTATATGTGAAAAGTCAAAATTTAAATACCTATAAAAGACAAGACAGGCCATCGTGGTGGTGGAAAACTGCACACAGTCAGCCAAAGTGTGAGCAGGTTGAATGGAAAGGAACAGTGCTCAACACAGCAAGGGAAAGAACAGAGCTTTCTAAATTCCTCACGTTTCTTCCGGAATAAAAACATTCAAAGCCCAAATTTAAGAGAGTATTTAAGTTATGATTAAGTTCATGCCTGTCTACAATATATTTTCCACATTAAATGCTTCCTGGGCCTGAGAGCACTGCTATTCCAATGGCTTATCCAGGACAATCTGCGTATTGGGGTGTATGCATTGACTTAAAGGATGGAGATAACACCAGTTTATCAGTAGTCCCTGTGACGCAGAAGACTGTGAATACCCTGTATGAAGTACTGGTAATGTGTCACAATCTGTCCTTCATTGATTGATTGAAAAAGCTCGCCACAAAAAAAAGCCAAATCAATTTGGACAGCTAATTGAAAAAAGTCAGAATGTTTTCATAGTGATCTTTGTAAAATTCATTGAATTACCTTTGCTGCCAGTTATGTATGCACTTTCTGTAATTTGAGTTGATGGTGTGTAAATAGTTTATGATTAATGTCCTTTAAAGTATTTTCAATTCATCCTCTGGTCCTTGTTCTGAACATTTGTCATTCTTATCTCCTTCCTAGCAAAGTGTTATAGTCCTCTGTCACTGTGTTGTTCCACAGGATACTCCCAGGTATTTGAAAATCAATTTTAATTTTTTAATGAAATGAATGTGAAGGGTGGTATACTTTTATACTTACTTCTGGCATAGAGCAAAATAGATTTTGATCATTCATTACATGCAAAATATCCTATTGTACACCATGAAATGTAATTTCATCCACATGAGTGAACACCGATGAGGTGCTTTTGAAGAAGTGTTGGGCAAAATTACTGGCCATATTCAACTTTGCTATAAAGGTGAAAAGAATAATGTTATAATGAAAGATAAAGATGTGGGAGAATACTCATAAAGCCAATTTACAAAACAATTTACAGAGAGCAGCATATTTTTATGTAGCATTATGCTGCCTTG
This sequence comes from Fratercula arctica, assembly GCA_947846985.1. NCBI lineage: Eukaryota > Metazoa > Chordata > Aves > Charadriiformes > Alcidae > Fratercula > Fratercula arctica. The sequence continues at coordinate 35,665,149 of CANTUZ010000006.1, forward strand.
GAAAAAATCCATAATTTGCATATATTGTGCACTACAATATGCCAAAACATAGGCAGACTGTGCATAATCTGGATTAATTTTCTGACCACAAAATGTCGATATACCAGACTATAACAATCTGGGGTTCACAGAAAGTACTGGTAGTGTCAAATCCTCACCCTTACTTTCTTATTGCAGCTGGGTCAAGAACTACTGATGGTGGGGGAAGGACTCTAGTGGGTTTTGTATCGTTCTTCACTCTGCTTCACCACTTTGCCTAAGTGCCACTTTACATTTTGTTCATGTGCTTGTTCATGGTAGAAGTTTCATTTCAAAGCAGGAAGTGTATTTGAAAGGATGTGAGCTGTCACTGGGTACTTTTAAGCAATGCAATTCTTTTATTCTGGGTTGATCGACTGGGTAATCGATTCCTCGCTGTGTACTTTTGGCTCAGTAATTAAGTGGGAAGCAATAACTCAAGGGCTGCATCTGCCAGTAAGTGGAGCTCTTTGCCAGCCTAGAGAGGTGTGTCCTCACCAGGAGCCTTTCCCCCCCAAACTGAAACTGCTAGAGAACTGGTATTCAGTTTTTCTTTGGCCCTTTTGCAACTTCTGCATTATGTTCCAGTTCTGTTGTTTTATAAAACAAGAGCATGATGGCTAAAATCATGCAAATTATAAATTATTTTATTTCCACGGAGATTTTATCGCTTTTCTATTTGACAGCAAGACGTTGAACTCATTCCCTCTGACACGTAAAAGAAAGAGGAGATTTTAACATTTTCTTTGTATTTTATGTTTTCGTAGGAAATATATCCTTGTATTTTTAGTAAAAGTGGTGCAGTTTGCCCTATCATGGACATGGAGGGCAGAGGGGACGGTCTTCCTATACTTTTCACACTATGGGCTCATTGCCCAGTGATGAACAGTCATAGTAATGGTTCCTTAGAGCAGAATGTCAACCCAGTTGTGCCATGATCTACTTTGTGGTTTTAGAAATGGTTTAGAGTGTGGGACAGTGAAAGATGTGCTTTCATGAGAACTGCTCTTCCAAGAATCAACTTTATTTTAAATTCTCCTTCTCTACTCCAAGCTGTCTCAATTAGAAAGGATCGTCAATGAAAACATAACTTTCTTGTCACAAAAAGAGAAGCATGGATAAAATTGCATTCAATCAAGATGGGATGTCAGGATTAGTTTTCTAACTTAAATTCTCAAAAGAATCCTCAATGAAATCCAGATTGAACATAGCATTTGCTTGCTAATGCTACAGGTATGCTTCTTTATGTACTTCATTAATGTTGAAGTCTCATTTATTTATGCTGGTATGTGGTTTACTTGGTAGGTTACTTGATGGATACCGGCAATGTTTTATCCTAATTATTGTATATACACATTGGTTAGTGCTAAGTCAGCCAGCTTTCTGAAGGTAGCTCATTTTGTGCATAAAGTGCACTCCGTAACGCTTGTGTTTTTTCCCTCAGAGCTCGCCGGTGTTCTTACTCTCCCACAGTCAGAACATGTATTGCTTTCTTATTCCTGAAAGAAGAGCAAGACAATTTTGGCAGGAAAAATATGTTATTTTAGGTATGTAGCTATGACTTAATAAGAGAAAAAGAGGAAGATGCATCCTCTCCTTACACATCCATGTGCGCTTAGGAGGGAACCTCCTCTTTTCTCCAGTTGTGTTGAGGTCAAGTTAAGCGGGGAGAATTCACCACACTTTGGAGATGACATCTGCTAACTCCATGGCTTCAAACTGAAGCTGGAGGGGAATGGAGATTGAATTTTTTAAAAGATTTCAAAGAGTTAACCCCTTTTTCTCAGTGCTTCTGAGGAATATCAATCAGTAAATTAACAACGCTATTCATGTTAGTAACAAAAAAGCCCAAGGAAGTAGAGCACACATCCCCGGTGTATAGGTGGAGGCAGAGACTGTGAGAAGGATTAAGTGAATTTCCACATGGTGAAGCTGGAAATTGTATCCAGCTCTCTTGTGCCCAAATCCTACTCTATAAGACCTCTCACTTTTGGTCCTTTTGAAATTATTGGTGTTATGAGGCATTCTCAGCTTTCCTCTTCTTTCATTGCCAGGACAGTGTTCCCTGGAAATGCTTTGTAATCCTGCATGCTTAGCCAGGTCTTTATAGCCCTGGGAGACAGATTCAAGCAGAGCTTTGAAGGAGATCTGCTTAAACTAAAATCTCAAACTCTTTAAATAAGGGGAAGTCAAAGCAACAAAGTAAGAGAAAATGGAAATAAAACGGGCTTGTAGAAACAAACAAACAAACAAACAAACAATGACAGCCTTTGCAAGCTGCTTGTTGCTTCTAGGATTAGATTTTAACTCTCCACAACTTCCTGAGCTGCAACAAAGTGTGCGGATTCCAGATTCCAGCTTTGCCTCTCCTCTCTCGTGAAGCATCTTCCCCTGAGTTTCCTCAGCAGCTTTTGAGAAAAGATGCTGCCTTCTCTCTTCATCCCTGACCCACTGATTTCTGAAAGGAATACGGCATGTGATGTAGAAGGCAAAAATTAAATAGCCACAGTCCTCCCCTTGTAGAGGCCATTTCTCAAGTGGGAAGGTAGAGAGGATCACTGCATCTAAAGAAAAAAATTCTCCCCAAATAAACAATGAGAAGAGCTCTCTATAGCTACAGTGAAACTATGAAATGAAGGGGAACCAGTCTTCACAGGACAAGAGAGTGGCTCGAGCCAGCTTTCCACTGTACTTTCGCTCCCTGAAACCTTTTGTGTTTCCCAGCCTCTGCAGAAACCGAAGCTCACCTGTGCTTTCCCTGAGGTCTTCAAGGGACCGCTTGTTTTTCAAAGTACAAAGACCTACTTCATTTAGCTTTTAGGGGCTTTCAATGGTACTATGAAGTCACTCATATATTCAGAAAAGTACACCTGTATATCTCTGCAGGATCACATTGTTTTATTACTGCTACAGCACAGTGAGACTGCATTTCAGATCACTCCCAGGCAAATCTGGCTTTTGTTCCACATAAAAGTAAGGTCTCCCATAAACCATAGCTCAGTTTAGAAACACACTCAGGGACTGTTGCCTCTTACAAAGCAAGGAAGGGAGCGAATAGTTTCACTCAATCAAAACAAAATCAGACAAAAAAACCCTTCCCTGAAAGCCCAGCGTATCAGTGCAATAAGCCTCAAGGCTTCAGTAACTTATACTCCTCTCAATTGTGTGTGACTTTGTTAGAGGATTCATTAGTTAACGTTAATGAGTGCTTGCCTACACACTCTCATCTTCATAACTAACACACCAGCACTTGTCTCAGAGCATTACAGAGACATTACATCAGGCTGCATAGCTAACTGTGATTTATTAGACTGAGAAACAAAAGCAATGTAAAAATAAGTTAGAATGGATACTGGGGGAAGAAAAAATGTCAGACTCTGATTTTACTTATTTCCTTAAGAGAGGATGCAGCCACTTTATCTAAATCAAGGTCCATGTATATTCTTTGCTTTCTCTTTATATTCAGAAATGCCCTCTAAAGCAGGCTGGATTTTATGACTGTGTGTTAAAATTCTCTGTCAATTTACATGAACATTGAAGGAGGTGTCAAAGCTCTTTAAACTCGAGGTAAGGACAAACCAACAAACTTCATACCCAGAAGTCCAAATATGGAGAACAGAAACAGTAACTTCAGTGGAACAGCGCAGGGACTGCAAACTGAGGAAGAACCTAAATGCTCTGGTGGCTCATTGCCTCCTTCTGCCCTGTTTTATACCTGACTAGTGCAGTTGAATTGAACGGGAAAGACAGGTTAATGTAGCCATAGTTCATAGGCAGCCAGTGCACATATAACTTTGTAAGACAACCTCCCCTTTGACTTGAGTCAGAGTGTTGGCAGCTTAAATGAAGTAGAGGGGTTATTTCGTAGCTTTACATCCCTGTGCTGCAATCAGACCTGGAGAGGGTCTCTCAAAAGAAATGTCTGAATCACGGAGCCATTTTGAGTCACTGTCACCGCGGGAGAGACAGTGAGTGCTGGGATACAGAAAGCTGCTCGCTGGGTAATCAGGTGCTGAGAAGTGACTGATGCCGAAAGCCTTGACTGTCGTTAGCATTCATCACCAAATTACCTGCTCATAACAAGCTTCCAATTCTAATGCCTTACGTGAAGTACACACCTTATAATAGCCCATTCCACGGGGCAAAGATATATCTCAAGAAAAGTTAAAAAAAATAGAGATAAGACAGCAATGAATTATTTTGTCACTTCTCTCGTGTTGTTCTGTAAACAATGGACAAGTTGTTTAAATACACTGTTTTGGTAAGTATTTTGATGTTTAATTATTATTTTTTGCAGGTTAGGCTATCAGGTAGGTATAGTTTCTGGATGTGCTGCAATTGCTATCAAATAGAGAAAAATTAATTCCCAAGTATGGTTTCTTTGTACCATACAAACCACAGAAGTAAATGTAATTGGAGTCAATTTCGGTGGCCTTTTCAATAATTTTCATGTAGGGGCTTTGGACAAGGGCTTATTTCTGAGTCCTTTGTGAAAATAAAAAAGCAAACCCAAGAAAATAAAAGGTTGTATGAAAGTTAAATCACAAGGGAAAATGTAAGAGTTGAAGAGTTCCTATAAGATATCCGAGAATACAGTGGAGTTATAAAGAGGAGGACTGGAGTGACCTCACGATCAGGTAAAGCTATTCATGAAGAGATGTTTCTGACTTCAAAAAACTGAGCATGGACATTTGGAGAGTTCTGCTGTTTCTTTAAACAGTGGTTATGAAAAAAACACATGCATAAATAGACAGCGTGAGATCTACTGATAAATTCAACAAAGGCAATTTTATATCTATTGCAGAGATAGGACGAAGCCTGACATTTAAATGAATGCAGTAAATTGAGAAGAGCACGTAGATAGCTATATCCATTGCTAGCTGTCTTCCTTCTGTCCTGTATTTTAAAGCAATCATCAGAGTTGTAAAAAAAGAGGAGAGATTTTCTTCTTTCAGAAGAGAGAGGACTAACAAATGAGCTCTTTTTGCCTTGTTAAAACTAGAGGTGTCAGATCTTCATTTATATTATCACCCTCCATTTTTATTTCCAGCTCTAGCCCAATACTTACGACAATAGTTGGAATACGCAGTGTAAAACTTCAAGTGAAAGAAAAGTCATTCTGTGGAAATAAATATCAAAAAATAGGTCAATAGCCTGTACCATAAAGCCTCCCTTATGCTGTTCTGGTAGTGGTAAAGGTTATCAAAGACCCAGAAAGAGTCCCAAGGGTTACTCCTTTGGAAAAGAAGATGCCATCACTTGATTGGCTTTACTACACATGTAGCGTAGAAAGCAGGGGTCAAAAAATAATGGAGCATGGAAAGAAGAGAAGAGTGTCAGAATTCAAATTGTTCAGGGAAAAGCTCTCCCGAAAGGCTCCAAGGCCATCAGAGGACAGCCTTGTGCCAGGGCCGTGGGAGCTACAGTCCCACAGCCTTTGTGAACCACCTCTGCCAGCAGGTGCTTTGCTGCTGACAGAGAAATTTCCTTTGGGACTTTTATACCTGGATTAAAGCTTTTTGCACCTTTCATCTCAGCTTGCAGAGCTGAAATGAATTCGTAGTTAAGATTCTAAACTACCTAAATCACTGAAAAAAATCCATTCTTTTAAGCAATTTCAGTGCATCTCTCTAGAGTGCTGATGTTGCCAGGGTGATCGTGTAGTAGAGTGGAGAACAGGGAAACACTGGCGCTCTATGTTTTGGGGTAGATGGCCTGCAAAATTCAACTTACTGCATTTGCCCCCTACCAAAACAGATCTTGATTTGGAGTTAGTGGCTCTTTGACTTTCTCTAGCGTACATGTCTGTATCTTTCTTAACGTGAGCTTTAGAAATTTCAGTTCTTACAGACCTGAGGCTGCAAACCTGCTTAGATAGAAATCCATGTCTCTCTTGCATTTTATTTCCCTCTTTACTGAATGAGAAAATTAAAGGGCATGTCTGAAGAGAGATTCAGCTTCTCAGGAGAGGTGCTGCACAACTCCCAAAAGGACTGAAATCTGGATTCATGGGTGGCAACAGTAATGTAATGGTACCTTTTACACGTGCTGTTGGTTGATCTCTGTAGTACACCACAGAGACATAGGAAAACCAAGCTTTTTGTGGAATTCCAGATCCACTGCACAACAGTTACCTCTCTGACTGGCATGTCATTTATCCAGAAATCCCATATACACTGCATGGGGAAGTGTCTCTGAGTGAGATGGAAGGGCTAAAAACCCATTAGCTGCCTAGTAAATCTGCTTTGAAGACAGTAGGGGCTAATCTGGTCTATTTGAGCTCCGTACAATATTCCCGCAGACAGACTAGATTTACAGTGCCTCCAATAAGTGCGAGTGCAGATCATCACCGCTGCCTTGGGGGCGTCACCAGGGCTCAGCTCTGGCCACTCAGTTTGGAGAGCAGTGACACGTTTGAATTCTTGGTTTCAGTTACAGCCAGAGGTTTTTTATCTGGGTTGTACTTATTTTCTTCTTGAAACTTTAATAGCACTGAAATTTTAAGAGTTAATCACCCAAGTCAGATTTCTGCCTGCTCTGTTTTCAGAGGATTTTGATTCTGTGAAACCTGAACTGTAATCTAAACAGAGCTCAATTTCAAGCATCAGAATAAATATCTCTGTCCATCTGAGCTTAACCTATGATCCTTTCCCTCCTGCCACTCCAGTGTCAAATCCATCGTCTCTCCCACATTCAGCAGAAAGCCTTTGAATCACGTATCGCAAAGCACACCAGCATTGTACATCGGTGTGAAAAAAGTTAAAGATGACAATGACTCTGCTAGAGACCTACTCACTTCTAAAAATCGAGAATAACTCTACTGATGGCAAATGTACTGTGCTGAGTACAACTTGGCCCCTGGACCTAATGGTGCAAGGCAAGAGTTTGCTGTTGTAGAAGCCAACTCTTGTTTGTACCACATAAATTTTCATGCTACATTAGCAGCTGCACGATGCCTTGCCACTCTTATTGTTGAACAAAGGTTATTGCATCCAGTGGTAAATCAAGGGGTGCATTACTCTGGGAAAAACATAGTTTTGCACAAACAACCATCTCGAACCCTCTCAAGTCAGTCTCCAGCCTGTTTCTGCGACAGAGACATGCCATGTTACTCCTCATGGCAAACCCACATAAATAATACAAATAAAATGAAGGAAATCTGGGATCAGGCTCATGTAGGAACCAGATTTCTGCTTCTGAGGCTGTTATCCAGTCAGGGGGAAAATTGCTGTTCTTTTTTGAGCAGTGTGTAAAATAATCTGAGAGTTTGTTTACAGATAAAGAAATCAGAAAGAGTAAGTAGTTTGTCTGTTTTTGAAGTTCTTCCACCTTTGCTCTGTTACTCAGCAGGGACAATATTTTTCCTTGCTTTTTTTTTTGTTTTGTTTTAAGATGAGAACTATTCCATAGGCTTTATTCTCTGTGTCACTTAAAAGAAGATGGAAATTTATGTGGGATATATCTTTTCTCACTATTTCTTTTTGGCTAATCTTTAAAATAAAATCTCTGTCTAAGAGCCAAATATAAATATGAAGCACTTGAAGCTGCTAAACGAGAGGATCTCCCTATGACATGTGCATATCAGATTCTGGTTTTAATCTCAGAATACACGAGATTTTTTTCTCTCCCCTCCAAAAGGGTGTAATTTGGCAATGGAAGAAGTTTTGTCCTGCAGCTGCAATTGCTGCCAGCTTCTCATGTAGTAAAAGTATATGATTCCAGTGGTGCTGTAAACTTCATCACTTCTGAAAGCATTTCTGCACATGCTGGACTGTGAAGTGACGCTTGCCAGGTGGTTTCTGTGCTCAAGTACATCTGCTCTGCCTGTCATCGTAACTTTTTCTAATTGTAAATGCTGTTGGTCCTGGGCCTGAGTCTCCTTCAAACCAGGACAATGATTGACGTGTTGTAGTCTCTCCTTACAAGTAAAAATAATTATGCCCCTGTCAGTGTCATGGAAGTACTAACACAGTAGTCTCTGCAGAATTAAGGTGACTGTGGTAGCAGCCCAGAAGCATGAAGTTTCTGTAGTCTGCTCTGAATTGCACCTACTCACAGTGCTCTAGGTGAGGCAGAGAGAAATTTCACACTGTTTTGCATTGCCTGTGATTTGAGGTAAGAAAACCTTACATTGTCAGACACACTATCTCTTCTGTATTGGATGATACCCTTCGATTTATGTAAACAAAATATTTTAAAGCCTAAGAATTGCTGGGAAAACATTGAATGGAAGTTAATTCATTTGCAGGCATATTTAGTCTCTAAAAAATTTCAAGGTAAGTCTGTTTATAATGCCAAAATGTTTTAAATGTGCAGTTTTGGAAGTACCACAGGTCCTTGGAAATATCCTTTCACAGAATGTAGCCTCTAAAAGTTTAATTTAACAGCTGATAATAGGATTCAGTCTCTTCAGGCTGAGAGGTTTCAGAAGTTTATTCAGCTTGTTTATCTAGATAGAGCAGGGACACGGCATGTAATTGAATAAACAACGGCTTAATTAATTTTTCAGTCTTGCAGTGTAGTTCATTCGTACATGTGAATGAGAATCTCTTTGGCAGATGCTGGTTTCAGATCATAAAGCAGTGTTCCACTACAGGGACAAAAAATGGCCTTTCAGTCCCCATCTGTGTTTTACTTCTGAAGAAAGTACTATAAATCTTTTTTATAGATAATACAGAAATATTATGATGCTTGTTTGAAAGTTGAGATGTTATGGCCTGAGAACCTCTGTTTAATAGCAGTTTGTCTTTCACTTCAGCATGAATGACACCCTTTCCTGGGGGAAGGCAGCCTGGGTGTCCAGACCCAGTTTGCACTTTCAGCAGCTGCCCCCAACGTGGGTTTATTGGCAAACCCGTCCAGCTGTAGAAGCTGGTGCATGGTTGCCTGGGTATGTGTGTAGACACTGACAGGCCTTGGTTGGGTTGGCAGGGTCGGGTGAAGCACTGTAGAAACACGGCCAGCTTTGTCTGCTTTCTCCCTTCTGAACACACGGCTGGGAATGAGAGAGATGTCTGAGTGTACGGAATTTGGCCATTCCTACTTCTAATATGTAGTTTCAAGCTTTGGGGTTGTGCTTTTGGCTTGGTTTTTTGCTTGTTTGTTTGGATTCCTTCTACTGAAGCAAAGAGAGCGTTTGTAAAGTGCAGATACATTTTGAAAAACCACAATAAAATGAAAGAAAATCACAATAATTACAAAGACTGAGTAAAGGTCAAAGATAGAGTTGGTCAAAGTCATCACCCAAACTTGCTCTGTAGTTTTCTCGTGGTGCGTCACAGCTCCTCAGACTTACACGGGGCACTGCCAGTCCTGTTTGCTTGATTGCCTTTCTCCATGTCTCAGTCTTTTTTTAGAAGTCCTGCACCCACAGCTGCAAGAAGTAATATACAGACAAACTTTCAGTTTTTGTATTAAACACAAGGTTGGGTTTGGACCTCAGTTAGGCTGAAGCAATCAGACTGAGAGCTTAAAACCTCCAGTTTTTCTCAGACTTGTCTTACAATGCCATTTTTAGGATCCTTTTTTTCTTTTTTTACCATTTTAAACTTGTTTTTTGACAATGATTCCAGGAAAAAAGGCAAGCATGAAATCATTGAGAAACTGCAGTTCCTGTGCCTTTGGCACAGGTGATGTGACTGGAGTATCATAGGAGTAATTTAGCAGCTAGTATGAAAAGATCTACTTAGGAATGTTCAGGCTCTGATACACAGGATTTTGGGTATGATTGAAGTGGCTTTTGGTTGCACAATAAGCTTGTGACCAGATAATGTTACATTTGGATTGCCCTTTACATTTTTCAAGTCCAGTGATAAGGAAATGCAGTGAAGATGTAACTGCAAGGAGAATTTGGTTGAGTGTTTCTTGAAATAAGAAAAGCATCAGCAGAGATTTTATCATTCTACTCAGACCAAGCACATGGCAGAAAGTCATTGGTTATATAAATTACCTCATCTAGTAGCATCTGAAGATTATGTGGATTGAAAACAAGCAATTCAGGGTTTTTTGCAAGGAATTAGAATGATAATGGGTGTAGAAACTCCTAAGCAAGTTGAAATCTCCAAGGTGTTTTCTGGTCTGCACCATTCCGAACAATAGTCAACTGATACAGCAACTAATCACTCTCTTAGTAAGATCTGCACAAGAGAAAAGTAATGGAGGACACCTCTCACCTCCCTCCAGAGCCAGAAAGCTTGGTAAAGAGCGAGCCTAAGGAGACATCCACAGATGTGCAACAGCAGCCAGAAGCTGGGAAAGAGAGGAAAATGTTGGCACAAAGCATAAAAGTCAAAGTGAAGGCTCAGCAAGCAAGAGGTTAAAAGTGAAAACCAGACTCCCCACCTACCACAGGGCTGATATGGAACTGGGAGGGGAAGTGTTGGCTGGCTCTCTGGTGGGAAGGCTGTGTCCTCTCCACCCTACCTTCACTGGAAAAGCCTCTGGTGTTTGCTGTAGAGGGCTTTACTCATTCCTGGAATGTCCTTTGTGCTAATAGAGTTGTCTCTGGCCTGATGCAGTAAAAAGTTTCTTCTCAGAAAAAAAAAAAAAAAAAAAAAAAGAAGACAAAACCAAGAAACAACAAAACCCACAACTAAAACCCACAATCATAGATTTAGAAACAAAACCAAATAAGCTTATAGTAGCAGACTGGCTGTTAACCTTTCCTGTACACAGATTGTTCTGGTTTATATTTGGAATATGGCACTAAGCTCTAGATCTATTCATGAATGCTCTGAGAAATTTACTTTCTCTTTATTACAGGACACAAGATCCCACAACTCTCTGATCTTCTTTCCTTTCACTTTCTACCTTAGTCTGAAAGGCTTTTTTTCTCCTGGCTCCTCTGCATTATATTCCTTGGCTTTTTACAGAAGTACAACTTCTGTGTGCCAAACTCTTTCACATAATGTAACTAAATCCATATGTCCAGTTCATACAATTGAACACAAATCTCTGGCAGATGCTCTCTCAAAATCTGGCTACCACTTTAGCATTTTTCATCCCATGAATTTTTTTGAAGAGATCTTTGCACATGCAGCTTTAACTTTCGGCAATTGGAAATAAAAGCACCTTCTTTCCTGATATAGATTTCAAACAATTTCTTAAAGGCTTGATTCCCAGTTTTTACATTCAAAGCACAGTGACCTGGAAATTAGCTGTTCTGTTTTCCTAGTCCTTCCTGTTTTCCGAAGAAAAGCTTTGAAAGATTTGAAGGCATTTCTTAAAAGTACGGAAAATCCAGCATTTTGCCTAATGTTCCTCTGGCCTAATCCAATTTCTTTGATTTTTTATTAGCAGCTTGTACTTGGTGGCAGTTGTTGTTCTGCCTCTTGCTTGCTGAGCTACCTGAGACTGCTGAAGAAGTGGAAGCAGTGAGTTGCCTGTTGTGTTTGTCCATCACATTTCAAAGCAGCTCATCTCCTGGATCAAAATTAGCTCTGCCAGTTTTCTTCTTTTGGTTTAGACAGAAAAAAGCGCAACAGTATTCAAGCTTCTGCAATAGTCAAAGTCTATTCAGTTTCCTTATCTGAAGACTACCATTTTGGTTTATGTGCCTGTGAAATGAAGCTATATTTTCATGCGTCTTTGTTCTGTGACCAAACTCTGTAAATGAAAAAGATCAAACACTAGAAGATGTGCACAGAATGTACTTCTGCACTCAGCCTGAAAAAAAAAATCAAGCTGTAAAAAGTGGCTGAGCTACCAAAAGGAATTGTGAGGAAGTATGAGTGCTTTCAAAGATATTTAGAGAGAAAATGTGTTTGTACAGTAAATTAATTTCAAACAAAAGCAATTTATCTTGTCTGGAGATTCATATGGTATGTAATGCAATTGGATTAGAAAAACAAGAACAGGATGCTCAAAAATTCTTACCTATTTAAAAAGCTGCACTAGGCACTTTCTATTTTGGGACAAGACTTAATTGCATTCTGTAAAATGCCCTGGCAGGACAGTCATTTTCTCACCAGCAGGTAACAGCAGTTCCAAAAAATGTGCTTTCTCCAATGTAGCTGTAGGAACTGTTACCACTTAGAAACTAGCATAGTCATTAATCAAAACAAAAAGAACAAACTGTTATATAAAGCAATATTTTTACCAGACAAGTGCTCTGAGTCTGCCTGAAACAGATGATCAGAACATATTACCCACTTCTTGGTTTATTGTCTCCATAAAAACTTGGAAGGATACATGTCTGGTCTATTAAATTTTTTATTTTTTTCCAGGCACAAATAAAATGTTCTTCCTCAAGTGATTACCTTTTTTTTAAAATTCTTTCTGGTTCTTGCAACATTTTTACCTTATTGTTGTCTGACTTATTACTGCAATAGTTCAAACACACGCATTGTCCAAGGTGACTGCATTGAAGATGCCAAAAAAGCGTGAATACCATTGGGAAGCTTCTCTGGGAGTGTTGTTATCAGTAAGTATGTTGCTGGTAGTAACCACGGAAACGTTTAGGATGATCAGAAGTAGCCTAAGGTTAAGTAACAGGATGAAAGCAAGCAGAGGGAAATTTATGCTGATTTTTAGGGAAAAATAAACTTTTCATGTTGCATCCTGTTAAAGGTCACAGATAGGTGCTTGGAGCCATTTTAAACAGGTTTAGATGAAGAAATTTGAGGTTCTCTTGCAGGAAGCTGTTTTGGCAGGAGGAGGGACTTTTCTGATCCTAGATAAATCTCAACATTAATTGCAAGTGTTACAATTCCGTGGGCCTTGCTGAGCACTGGTAACTTTCTCAGATTGAGTAAGTGCCTGGCATGTACCTTTTCAAATTAACACTGGAAATCCCTATTCGCTAGTGATAACACCATTCTTCTGGAAAATATTAATTGAACCAGGAGACATTTCAGAGACTAAGCCACTATCGTGCTGTCTTAGCATGTGTATAAATTAAATAGATCTTTCTTAAGCAGAGACCTGTAAGTGGAACTCAAGCAGACAATTTTCTCCTAATTTACAGTAAGTTAGGGAGAGGAAATAATTTAGTTAGAAACCTGAGTTTGAATAAGAAGTTATTTGGTTACAAATAATTCAATATTCATTCAGCTATTTATTTTGGGTTTGTATTCCATTTCAGAGAGGCTGAACAAAAAGGGACTACAAGAAGTGAATGAAAGGAAAAATAAAATGGAATTCAGGTATGGTGTTGTAAAGTGAGTTTGAGTAAATACAAATACTTTGAAAGCTGTCAAAATGTGGTGAGAAAAAATGCTAATATTGATATACTACATCTATCCTGCGTGAGCTGCTTATTTGTTCCAGCAAGCTGTTTCTTCCATCCCTGTTATGCTCAATATCATGGAATCGTAGAATGATTTGGGTTGAAGGGACCTTAAAGGTCATCTAGTTCCAACCCCCCTGCCGTGGGCAGGGACACCTTCCACTAGACCAGGTTACTCGAAGCCCCATCCAGCCTGGCCTTGTACACTTCCAGGGATGGGGCATCCTCAGCTCCTCTGGGCAACCTGTGCCCATGTCTCATCACCCTCACGGTAAAGAATTTCTTCCTAATAGCTAATCTAAATCTACCCTCTTTCAGTTTGAAACCGTTACCCCTCATCCTATCGCTACCATCCCTGATAGCGAGTCGCTCCCCATCCTTCCTGTAGGCCCCCTTTAGGTACTGGAAGGCTGCAGTAAGGTCTCCCCAGCAAATAGGATGAGTACCTTTGCTCTCTTGCTATCCCTTTTTTTGTAGGGGTACATTTTTAAATGGTACACTGATTTACTTGTGACTCCTGCTCTCCTAAATAGATGAGGATTTGCAAAACTGTGTTTTACTTTTCCTACTCCTTCACATTGTTACAGACGCTGAAGAATTATTTTCTAATTTTCATTTCAATTATTTTTAGTCTAAATCTGAACACAGATTTCCTCCTTCTGGTCCTCCCACAGGCAATGGCAGAAAGGGAATACTCTAAATTCCTTCATTGTACAGCGATCTTGGTGTCTGTTATAACAAAGGCATTATAATAAATTTTTAAATATTAAAGAATATAAGATTTTCATTGCATTGAATCTCCACAAATATAACATTATAAAAAAGGATTTGTGAGGCTTTTTCCTCATTTTCTTGATAAAACCACCAGAAACAGGAAAAAGAAAGTAAAGAGCTTGCTTGATTCAATATGCATACCAGGATGCTCGGTCGGCTGCCCATGCTGTAAAAGGCAGTGATCCTTTCTGTGGTATTCTCATGAACGATTCCTTGCATTATACCCTGGTTAGAGAGAATTTTTTTTTTTTATGCTCTTTTCAAAAAGTGAGATGGCAATGAAACAAGTAATTTCTTTGAAGAAGCCGGTAGATTTTTTTGACTTTACCTCACTTTTATTATTGTAGAGCTTTCTTCTGATGAACCCATGCAAGTCACTTACACAGAAGTTTCCATGTATGACTCTTTGAGGTTAGTTTATTTACTTTTATATTAATAGAAAGCAGCAGAGAGAAATCATAAATGTGTTACTTTCCAATTCAGAGTTGCCTGGGTCATAAATAATGCTATATCAAGTTGTTACTTAAAGCAAGTACATTTTTATGTAATAAAATTAGACTTTGTTGAAATTGATGGGTAGAAAAACTGCCTCCACCTCTCTCTCTTTGCTGTCGTCTTTGCTCAATATTTGGAAACCAATGACCTATAAGAGTCTTTTGGAAATCCCAACGTGATGTGTAGGAAGCAGCCAAGTGTCACTACTGGTCTCTGGCTTCTACAGCTTCTTAGATCCCTCAGATGTGATTTAGGCAGCTCTGAACATGCTTTTACATAACACTTGCTGTAAAGAAGCCAAAGTAGCCTTTCTAATGCCTTGAATTCATAAAAGACACGATTGGTATAAAGCCACCTTGGGTCATCCTAATACTTGTTCAACCTTAGGCTGAATACAGCTCACCAAGGCCGAGTTCTCTGACTGTATCTAAAAGTGCCACGATGAATAATTTGAAGTTTTTTCTGCCTACTTTTAGATATTGTTTTCTGGTATATCGAGAAACAACTTTTTTTTATTTACTGTGATCAGTTAATCCAGATGTGATGGCTCTTCTTTATATGTCCACTTCCATGCTTTTAGCTTCCAGTCTGATCATGAATAACATACTGTAGGATAATGTGGTGAATAAAAATCATTCTGCCTTTGAACTGTACTTGGCCTATCAAGTACTCAGTGAAAAGCCACAAGTAGCTTGAGCCACAGAGGTAGCAGACTGAGGTTTTTCAGTGAACTCGTACTCAGCAAGCTCTATAGTTTTCTCTGAGCTGTGACATTGACTTAAAATACTCTGTGACCATTTGTTCGTTACCAAGAAATCAAAATAGGTTGTTAGTCAAATAAACAAATGTAACCATGCGCTATTACTGTCAATTCGGCCGCTTCCCTGACCATTTGTAAATTAACTGGTTTAACAAAATTTATTTTCTTCCTGAAGACAGCATGCAGGAAAAAAAAACAAACAAATGAATAAACAAATAAAACCCACAAAAATCCCTCAGTGCTATTTAGAGTTATGAGGCCAGCTTATAAAAGTGTTGCGTGTGTGTACACACTGAAAGAGATGGAAGATAAAAGCATATACTCTAAGACCAGAACTTCTTGACTCAAATCACAATTCTGATAGTAAATCAAAATTCATAATTAGGTGTTTGACAGATGTAAACTAGTGTGTAATTAACTGCACCAAACAGCGTAATTTGATATTAAACCCTTTGAAGAGCTTTTCTTATTTTTCAGAATATAATTTGAAAGGATTACAGCTCTTGTCATCAGGTTTATGCTGATGGGAGCGCTGCGGAGTAGTATTTATTTCTGACTTTAGCAGAGTTCTCATGTGTTGCTTTGCAACGTTGATGTTGTCTACTGATCTCCTTCCAGATCCCGATAAAATGATTTTCACAGGCATCAAAAGGTTCTTATAATGAAAAGAACACGATATTTAATTAAATGGCATTTAAAGTATGATTTTTCTCTTGCAGTGTTCCTCCTGTCATTTCCTTTCTTCAGTCACCTTTCTTCCTCCTTAGTTATGTAGGCATTTCAATCTAACAAGCACTGGATGATGCTCCAGAGGCAGCAGCTGAGAGGAATAGTCAGAGGAGCACTGAAAGAACAGCAAATATGGAAATCCTGCCTAGATACTCGTAGCCTGCCAATTTGTCTGCCTGTTGTAGGCACTCACATAGCTCACGTATGTGAGTCAATTTTTTTATGTATTTTTTTTCTTCAGGAGAATCTTTTGAAGAAAAATATACTGTCTTATCTGATTGTTTCATATAAACAGCCCATTATCTGAGATGGGGCAGAAGGAAGAGGTGTAAAGCAAGTGTATACAATTGATGTTTCCACTCTCCCGTGGGTTCAAGGTGAGTGTTGGGTGGGCTGAGAGGCTCTGCTCAGCCTTGCTGTTGCCTTGGCAGAGGAGCTGGTAGCGACTACACAAACTCAGAGTTCGGAGGTGCTCGGAAAAGTGTAGGTATTCCTGTGCTTCACTAAGTACTCGTTGTCAGTGGAGTTCCCATTTCTTCTCAGTCTAAGAATTTTTGCAAGTCCAGGAAATAAGATGTGTTTCATTGCAGTTTATATCTGGATTTTTTTCATCTTAAAGGTTAGGATAACCTTTCTATATAAGTTCTATTGCATGTGCTATTTTTTCTTATTAAAGGAATTAACCTCTAGTACCGAAAAATATCGTAAACTGCAAAAATTAAAGAGAGCACTAAAAACATAGTAATAAAAAGGGCATAAATCAGTTTAAAAATAACAATAGGTTTTCTAGTTGAGCTGTTTATTACCATTCATATTAAAATTTTATGGGAGAATAAAAATGTCAGTTATTTCTGTGCATCTGACCATCAAATTGCAAACTTGCCCGTTAGTTAGAATAATGTTCAAAGCAAACACTCATGTCTGAATGACCGAACAAGTGTAAAAAGTTAATATATCTCAATGAAAGTAAGTTAAGAATGATCAGCTATTAGATTACAAATTGTTATCTTAAATAAGAAATCTCCATTGGCATCATTTATAACAAGCCTTCCACAGAAATACACTTGATTCAAAGTAATTCAATCTCTTGAATAACAACTATAACAGTATCTAAATGTGATATAAAATCATTGCTAGTAAAATTTGCCAATGAAAAAAAAACCCTGTAAAGAAGCAACGAGTAACGATGCTGGGTCAGTTCTACGTACAGCTCAGCTTGGGTGAGAAGGCGTACTTAGTGTAACTACAAATTATTGTTTCTACAGAAGTAGAAATCTTTAAGACTAAATACTTAATTTCATATATTCAGTAGATGTTTGCTAAATTCAGCCATCTTTTGATGCACAGGGTCTCTTGTAAAATTTTGTTTTGGTCTAAAGTGTTGCAGTTTTAGCTGTCCTGAGTTTTTATTTGAGTCTGGGAATTTGAAAGCCTCAAGAAGTTTGAAATACGTAAGGCTGGTTTTCACATCAAACTACAAAAGGGGGAGTTTCACATGGTTTCAACATGAAGCCATAAATCAGAACTGTTTTTCCTAAGCCTGATACCAAGGCAGCCATAAGAATCTGAAACCTGTGATGTGATTCACACCATATCCACTTCTTTTTGAAAGCAGGTAAGTTTTCAGTCATCTTCCATTTATTATATGTTTTCTGTAACTCGCCTCTGGCCTTGCTCTTGCTAAAGCTCCCTGTTGTTGCAGAACTCCAGTTTGTGATGACTCACCCCCCCAAGATGTCTTTCTGTTGAATGATGACAGTGTTGCTGAGTCTTTATTCTTTGCTTCATGGCATATTTAATGATAAACAGTCCTGAGATGCAAATTCTTTTATGGGAGTAAGATAAGCGATCACCAGCTCAGACTAAGTAATTCCTCTGTGACCTTAGGCAAGAGACTTCAGTTTTCTATAGCTGACGTCCTTATCTGTAAAATGTGAATGGCACCACTTCATTTGTTGCCTAAAAAGAAAGCAACAATAAAGCTTTGTGCTTCTAGCGCTATGATAATGCACATCTGACAGGCATTACTGTTCATGAGGAAAGAAATGACTACTATGGAGGACTAAGCAGTTACTCTGTACAAGTCCAAGACTTCGAGTGTTTTACACTTAGACACAAGTGTTTCAACCTTCTGGTACTTGTGTAGAGATTTGGGAGTTTGCTGGTTATTACTTTAAGAAAACCAAACAAAACAGTTGTTTTTCTGTTCATTCCTGAACCTGCCATGTAGAGAGTTCAGTTTTTGAGTGCATTGCATTCAGTTTGCTTGGTGGAGGGATAAAGATCTGAGTCCCTGAAGCCTATGGAGAGCTATCTGTCAATATGTCCTTTAACATGTCTTCGGGAAAACTGCAAAATCCACAACCTGTCCCTTCCCACCACACTGAGAAATTCCACAGCAATAGCACCATGAATGGGCTGCAGCCCTCTGTGTGGAGTGCGTGTTTTCTGAGGTGTGAGCCCGATTAATATGCTTTGCTTAACAGTGCTGTCATGATTTGACATCGGCATTTTATTTATTGATATTTACAACCTTCAGAAAATTGGGTGTTGGTAAACACACAATAGGCACAAATATCTTCCATGCCTGTAAGCAGGGAGAACGATAAAGGCCATAGTGCCCAGTTTGTTTTTAATTTTTATCATCGTTGCCAGTCTTGAGTATTAAAACTATAAAACATTTCTAACTGCCTTGCTTTAAGGGGTTGGATTCATTTTTCTTTCTCTTGCAACCATTCAGGATGAAACACACGTTTAGAAACACTCCTAAACCTCGCCATACCTTCCTGTTGTGCTTTCAATGCAGTATAGAGACATCTGTGGCTTTTATGGTGTAGTTATAAGCATGGCTTGGTCCTTAGTTTTTCTTTAAAAGAAAATCTGCAGAGGTATAATTATGCTAGATAATATTTTTATAATTTGTTATTCTGACTTGTTGCCAAATTTAAACATAGCTTCAGAATATTATGCTTTACAGCAAGATTTTTGCACTATGTTAGCTAGAAGGATACGTATTTGCCTAACAGAAGTACTGCTTTGCAAAATCTCGTGTACCCAGGTGACATCCTGGTGCCAACTAAGATGGTCTTTCCTTCTGCTCCCCACACTTCGGTTTCCAAGGGAAATAAAGCCAGGCCTGCACAGGCTCCATCATTGCCTCTCTGGTCTGATTCCTCATCTGGATAATTAGGAGCCTGAGACTCACCAAAGCACACAAACCACCCTGAGAAAAATACGTGGTTATCTGAATTTGGATTTTGAACTTTCATGTGCTTTCAGATAAAGGAGAACTCCTTGAGGGGCTCTGATTAACTGGCACGCTTATGTAGTAGCATTTAAAGTTTAACTCTCTTTGTTTTTCTTTATAAATTGGGCTTCATTTGAGGGATTCAGTTTACATGAAACCCAGAAAAAGACAAGCTTGCCATTGTGTTGCTCTGTTATTGCCACATAATGCCATCCGTCATAGACAAAAAAGATGGCGGTATGATGTTTCTCTGTTTGGGTGCAATGATATTCAATATGCTTTTTGGAGAACTGTGTGGGCGAAGTCAGAGAAACCAGAGCTTTTCTTCTGACCTTTCTCGTGTCCTTTGTAGAATTTGATTCTTAAATCTTTTTTTTTTTTTTTTTTTTTTTTTTTTTTTAGGTGCTAGAGTGGGAAAATGGCTTCTAGGTCTGTAAGCTTTTCTTAAGAGAGATAAAGGGAAGTGGAATTTCTGGTATCAGGTTTCCAGCATCTTGAAGAAAAAGAAATCATTTAAAAGTTGACACAGTTTGAGTCATTTATTTAAATTCAGATGTGCTGTAAGTAAATTTTGACTGTCTTGAAATCAGTGAAATGGAACACTTTTATGTAAAGTTTCAGTGATGGCATTACTGTTATCTAAAGAGATGACTTTATTTCAAGTATTTTCTCACCCCTTGTCATGCCTGTGGAGGCGCTGCCAAAAAAGGGGGCACCTGGGAGAGGGCTGGCAGCTCTTGCATCCTGCTCGGGGCTGCCTTTTTTTTCCTGGGTACTTCACAAATTCGTCACAGCTTGCAAGCAGAAAATGGCCTGCAGGCTGTAAGATGGCTGCAGTCATTAGATTTAGCCTGCTTTGAATGAAGGAGAGCATAATGCTGGGTTCAGTAAAAAGGCAAGCAAATGGCTTTGCTTCTTGTGCTTTGCTTTATGAAACTTACAGAGTAATGATGCCCTGAGCATACTGAAGAGCCTGGGACATACAGATTGGAAGATTTCTTTGAGGTTTTTATTTCTGGGCTCTTCCTACCTCAATCTGATCCGTCTGCTTGGGCCTGATCTTGCCCGTGACTGACCTGGATCACAGAATCAGAAAAATGTCTCTGCCCTTAGGTTGCGTTGGGAGAATCTTTATTATGTAGCAGATTTCCCTCCCCTATCCCTCTGATATTTGAGCCAACAGGTGGAGAAGAGAAAAGACCAGTATGTTTGCTGTTTCATAGCTGTTTTTTCTACATCTCTGCAAGGATGGGAGACAATAAACTATATCGAAATTAGGGTCCTGTCCCATGTACTGTGGCACAAAGTGAGACAAGTATCAGAAGACAATATGAGAAAAACATAAAAAAGTTGCATACAGTTGCAAATCAGCAGTGTGGCAGTTAGCCAGCACTAAAAGCTGCTTGCCTTAATAATGATGTCTTGAAAATATGCAGTAATTAGGCATGGTAGTCTTGAGATGCACTTCTTTCACAACATCAGGCTTATGATGAGCATTTAACTCACAGAGATACTTTCATTAAAAATGATTACTCGAGCATGGTTTTAGTAATTATTTGAGGAAAGTTGTAAACAAGTGTTAAATCCCCAAGCCTTTACGTGCTTCAAAGGTTCCTTTCTGTATCAGACTTGGGTAACCAACAAAGCTAGAAAGGAGTTTGCAATTGTGTTTTTTAACACAGTACAGAATTTTCCCAAGTATTAATATTTATTAAAGGAAATTTAGTACCTAACTGGAATACCAAATCTATTTAACAATATTGTGGCTTTATATCCTCTTTTCTGGAGTAAGCTAAGGCTTCCTACCAAGTGGTGCAGAAGCTAATTTCCTTATCAAATTCTGGAGCACAGACAAGCAATATTTAATTTGTATTTCTTACCATTGTTTTAAAGACTATTGTTAAGACATGTCATCTTCATGCTATTGAATGACACAGAGTATGTCTTTACCTTGGGAGCAGACACAGGTACAGATTAAATTCTGTCTTCTCTTTCTCTCCCCTCCCACCCTCCCTTTGTCTCACAATGCACCCACATTATTGCATACATTTACCAGTGTTGATAATTTACTGGTTTTAATGGTTAACTGTATTGGCAGCTGTTTGTAGAGACTGCAACAGCAGAACACGAGGGAGAGGAACTGCAAAAACCCTCCCATGTCTCTTTGATATGGATGTTTCCCATAACTTCAGAGGGGAGCAACCTCCAGTCTGTTCATCATGAAGAAAACATGGTGACTTCTTAAAGCACAGACGCCAATTTCTCCACTTCTGGAGCTGACTAATGTTCTGATGATGGGACTTCATTGCTGTGCAAACCCAGTAACATTGGTAAGTTCGTGGTTCAAGTAAGTGCAAAATGTCCTTAAACCATTTATACTGGTTTACTGGTTAGATGGTGCATGCAAAATTGCTGTGACAGGTGGGACGTTTGTTGGCTGTGTAAAAGGATGGCAGCCTGGTTTTTCAACCCTGTTACAATCCAGTTGAGACCTAATACCTGAGGTGGTTCACACCAAGTCTTCTGAGAGATGCAGACGACACAGACCTTGTGTGAACAAGTAGAAAGGGCTTGATGAGTTTTTTATTACTAGTAGAAAACAGAAAGGAAGAGATTGTATCTATTATATCATTACTATGCAATTTATGGATGTATTGTGGGGTTTAGCGATACTCTGACTAGGTTTTTTTCAATGTGCATATTTGTTTGCTGTGGATGCTGAGGATATATAATGAGCATATAAGGGTCACTTTTTTAATGTACTATTCATCTGTCCTTCACTGACATATCCACTATTTTGCCCAGAATATTTCCTCACAATATCCTAAATACAGTGCTTCCTTTTTCTTTAGCAGGATATACATGGAAAAAGCATATAGTGAAGAAAATTTATTAGATATTGGTATGCTACTGTCATGGCTATTGAATAAAAACAATTCAGTGTCTATATAATACCGGTCTCATAATCGTAGGCAAACATAAAGTAATAAAAATTTAATTAAATCAGTTGTATTATTGTTATCCTTCAAACTCAAGTGGAGCAGGGAAAGAGTAATATTAAAACTACTAAACCATATACCAGGAGTTTTAAAGACATTTCTAATTTAATGCAAGAAAATAAATAAGATCAAGACTAGTTTTAAATTGAACTAAATCAAAGGTTATAACATGAAGTTTCCCGAATTATGTTCTCCCTAAATAAAGGCATGTCTGGATGGAGACGAGACGTGAAAAAGAAATGACTTTTCACTATTGGTATGCTCAGCTATATACATAGGGGAGGCACCTGTGGCTGCTCTAGGAATGCTCTGACTTACAGTAGGTCTGGAAATACAGCAATATGGAAGGTGACACAACTGGGTTTTTGCTTCCTCAGGCTGCTCCTGTGCTTGCTGAGATGTAAGCCCAGAGCATATCAGAGAGGGAGATTTCTGATCACTCAGAACACCGAGTCTATAAAATATTCATAAAACCTCTGCAATTTGACTTGGCCTTTCAAGTAATAAAAAAATACATCAAAGTAATACAATAAATGAGTAAGTCCCTCTACTACATGTGATATAAGACATAAGGATTTCTTTTAAATATTTGATTATTGAAAAGTAAATGAGGCTTTTTGTGATACGACAGTTCTGGCATTTCATACAGTATGAAACAGTAACAAGAAAGATACTGTGTTATTGTTAATGGGTCTATTTCTTACCATCTAAACTAATGACCATCTTTGATCTTCTCTGATTTCTTCATGCTTCGTTGTTTCCATCATTGTCAAAAGCCCACTTCTTCACTTTCCTTGTGAAATAATCTACATAATGCAAAGTGACTGTTTATGGAGCGCAGTGAGTATTCCACCAGCGAGGAAGAAAGGGCATCATTTGATAAAAGCAGATGGATCGTTGAGACAGCTACAAAATTAGATCATTTTAGCAGAGAGCAGATTATTTTTTTCTGCCAGTCAGGATTTAAACAAAGGAACCATCCCACATTTGGCAGATTATTATGCTTCTCCAAGGGAAAACATAACACTGAGTGAAAAGAGTTAAGGTCTCTTTCTTTTCCTCAGATAATTTTGTTCTTTGAGCATTTTCAAATGCCTGTTTCATGAAAAAGCTAAAAAATCTGAGCAATTGTAACAATTTTGTTCCAGGGATATAAGCGTTGTTGATGTCATCATTTTATGAGTTCATTTTTTTGTTTCAGCTTTCAGACTCCTGCATCACTAATTTTTCCTTTTGGTCCCCAGGCAGCAGATACCAATGTAGGAGGGACTGCCACCATCCATATTGCTGATGTACAAGTTTCAATAAATTTCTTGGAAGCATTCGTGTTGGATATTAAAATACAAGGCTCTAACCCTATAATATTTCCTAAGTTTAGAAGCCCTTCTTAATTTTAATAGAATTGATGGTCTACCTCAAGTCTACCTATATAGAATTTTTACAGGATTTATTATTAGACATATTACATAAGGAACAAGAGAGAATGATTTTAAAGAGCTTTGATTACAAGTGTGCATGTATTTAGCACAGTGTGGCTGTATTTGAATGAGTCTGCTACAAATAAAAACTACAATTTAAAAATCAAATCCTTAGTCACAAATTAGCATCATTGGTATGGCAGATTCTGGAAAAGAGAAGATCCTGCACATGAATACACAGGACTTGATTCTTACTGCTTTTGTGCCCAGCACAATTTCCATTGACCTCGGAGGATTTACATCAGTGTGAATGACACAAGAACCAAAAGTAAAAAGGGTCGGGTCCAGCCTGCTTAGACACGCTGTCCTGAAGAATGTACTGCTCAGGAAAGTAATTTAAAGCCTTTTCTCTCTCTAAACAGGCTGAATTTTCAAACTGGAAGCAAAGTTAAAGTGCAGCTGCCTTCTGCAACACAGTGACCTGTCGGTTCAAGGTCCCCAGGCACTCCTTACCTGAAGGCAGTAACTGCAGCGTGGCTGGTTTGCAGCACATCAAAGCACCTCCTCTTGCCAGGGACAGCTTTCAACCCGAGTCCAGCCGCTCTCCCTGCCTTTGTCAGTGAGACAGTGTTGGCCCCCCTGTCCCTTTGTTTGTCTGACAGTGGGAAAATAAAGCAAAGTTTGTCTTAGGAAACTATATACCAGATGTAGAGTGTTTCATTTCCAGTGGGATCAGAAAATGGACAGAGCTGAAGAGGCCATGGATTGCTCACCCGTTGCTTTGCAAAATATCTGGCTAGAGAGAAACTGACCTAATTGAGATATTCCTTTTTGAAGCTAACCTTCCTTAAACAACAAAAAAAAAAAGACGAAAACAAACCAAACAAGAACCAGTTTTATTCAAAGCAGCAGCGTGAGAGATCAGCAAGCAGCTGACTGATCCCTAGAGGAAGGGGAACATACTCTTTTTCTCCTCTCATCATACACTCCCGGGAATATCTTGATCAATAGCAGAGCTGTATGCAATATGTAAAAGCGATTACATTTCATAAGATATATTTTAAATTATACATTTCCACACACTGTATTAATATGAGGTGAAATTTTATCTGATTTTAATACTTTAATGTTAGCTTCCATTATTTGCGCAGTAAGTAAATGAAGAGATGCACGTGAAATCTGGATTTAATTAGATAGGACATGCTTTCACTTGCTGACTGACAGAAGTAGAATACATTATGTACACGCATTGTATAATACTTTTCTGTCTTGAGATGATGCAGAGCAACATAACAAAGTTACATTTAATGCTGACTTCCAAAACCCAGCTGTCTGAATTTTCTTAAAAAATATAAAATTAAAGTTTTTAGAAGGTAGATGTGGCATTGACAACATTTTCTCCTTTTTTTTCTGGCTGAGATTATTCACAAGGTTCATTCAGCTTTCAAAAGCATTTGTTATTTCTTTCAACACGATCCTTTTGGCCGTTCATTAATTCTACTTGTAATGACCAAAAGAAAATCCTGCACGCTTCTCCCATAACGGAGACTTGCTGCTATTACTGACAGTTGAAGCTTTCTTTACCCCAGATGTGTTATTATTATGCCACATACAAGAGCACCAGACATAAGAACCAAAAAGAGAACGAGTTTGCAGAAGGAAAGTTATCAAGGCTGGGCCTTGACCCAGGGAAATGTCTGCCTCCAGGTATTTTGAAAACCTGCTACAGAATGAAATTGCTTTTTCATTTTTTAGCTCCCGTGGAGCATGGTCTAAATGCCTATGTGATTCATCAATGTCCCTGATAGCTCTCTGAGATATCTAGCTATAGCCTTACTAATGCCATTGGTATTTCTTGTGGCTTTGTGAGAAGGCGGGTTTGCGGGAGCGGCTCTCTTCCAGAGGGAGAGGAGGAGGGCACTGAGCGGGGCTGAGCCAGGTACTCACTCAGCCTTGTTCCTCCGTGCAAAATCCCAGCACTGGGATGGCTTTTCACTCCAGCAGTAGCGCTGCTTTCAAAGCCCTTTCATTATGGCCAAATAACAGAAGTTCCATAAGCCTTACACTTTGCTGCTGTGATAGAGCTCCTGGTGACCAACAAAGCTGAGGACAGTAATCAGTTATGGTTTCTCTGTTTTTCTCAGGCTACGTCTCCTCTCTGAGGTACATTTCTAGCCCTTTCATTACTGTGGCATCTGAGCACCTTGTTGCCTTTAATCTCTCAGCGTTGTCAAAGCCGTATCCAGAGTCGCAGCTGCAGCAGGCCACCTCAGCACTGCCACGGCACAGGGAGATCTTCAAAGAAGGTTGATGCAAATGCCGACAGCCCAGAGCTGAGCACAAGCTTGCTCAGCCACCTCCTTGGATAAGCTTTGCACCCCATTTTCTGTCTGTAGCGCTGTGCTTGGACTGTGGTGGGTACCCAGTACTGGTGTGGTACAGCTGGCCCTTCATCTCACCATAACCACTTTTCTGATCAGTTTGTGCAGGTGGACATGCTCATGGTGACCAGGAGCCCTGCATCCACACTGTACTAGCTCTGACGGTGCTACAGGTCGTTTGGCAGACAAGTTAAGTTTCCTAAGGCCTGACATTTCTCCAGGGCAAGGAAGAGGATGGTGACCAGTGCTGTGGTAACTCTACATACTTCCCTCTGTGTTTGCTTTTTCTTTTTCTTGGTTGCTAATTCTCATTAGACAAACAGCTTTCTACACCATAATTTGTTATACGCAATTCACATAGAAAATTGTTGGTCAATACTAAAAAAAAGTAAATTATTTTATTTTGGAGAAGAGTCAGAAAAAGCCAGATCTATTCAATTCCTCTCAAGAGATCTGATTTCCAGTAGCTCCTTCCACTTCCACGTGGCTTTTTGATTTTCCTTCATGGCAGAGGGATAGAACCTTTCTATCTTTATTCATAGCCACCTACATAAATTCTTGGCTTGTTATTTATGCTATCTATGACAATGCCCCTTTCATCTTAAAATGCTGCACTGAATTTTTCTTGATTTTATGTTAAAGGTTACACTGACAAAGGCTGATAAAACACATGGAGCATTATTTGTATTTACTTATAAAGCTGCAGTATCCAGGATGACTTGATCACTTCTATAAAGTATTATCCTATAAAGATCATTTTGAAAGTGAATGTCATATCTCATTTTACTTTGACATGTAAATACATTTCAGCCTATCTATCTAAGCCTTTCCAGCACATCCATCACTTCAGAAGTGCGCTGGTGCCAGTGAATCAAAAGCTAGAGCAGCAGTTAACAAGCAGTGTGCTAATTAATGGCTCAAGCAGAGAGTTGTGAGAGTCATTTTTCCAGACACTTCACTCAAAAATGATTGAGAAGGAAAAGCCTTTTTAAAATTTTTATATAATGTCACACTAAATGAACCATAAAGAAACAATATAGAAAATACATAGCTTGGAATTTATGAGAACACTTTACAACTATTAAAGACCACATTTAAAGGTCTGGATTTAAATGGAGCCGAGGGACCTTTGAAAACAGCTTTACCAGCAAGGTCATCTTTAAAAATGGAAAGAAAGCAAGCCAGGTCCCAAACATCACAGTCAGCAACATAGCAAAGAACAGAATTGCCAGACAAGAGAGGCAGAAAGGAAGCTAAAATGCTAAGAAATCATTATACAGATCATATTTATTTAAATCCAAGAGAAATGTCAACTGCCAGTCACCAGCAAAATGAGAAATGGCATTACAGCTGGTTTTAAAAAAAAAAAAAAAGGTCTTTTGGACCAGTCATCCTCATGGGCTACTTCAAGCTGCTGCTGTTCACAGCTTAGCTGGTGTCATGTTACTCCATCTCAGAAAATGCAGACCTGTCTCATGAGAAAACAGTTCTCAAAAGGTTATTTTTTTCTGATGACATATGGAAAGAAATTCCTCATACATATTGAAACCATTTTACTTTCTTTCAAGCTGTTACAGTCGTGTGATATATGGTATAGCACAAAAAGCAGTTCCAAAGTAAAAAGCCTAGAATTAAAAAAAAAAAAAAAAATCTAAATTTTTCTTTTAAATGTTTACTTTGGAAACATCCTTTCTCCCATCTTTTCATCAATAAATTCAATTTCTGTGAAATGGATATTACTTTTACAAAGTAATTTGGCTTTAATAAAACAATGTATTGACTTAGATTTAGATTCTCTGGCAACATTTTTTTCAAATGGACCTGATAGTAGAAACATTATCCTTATTTTGTGAAAATAAAGGTCCTCATTGCTTTAAGTGGGGCAGTTAGTTCCCCACCCTCTCCAAAAAGGCAAAACTCAAATCACTGTTTGAAAAGGAGTATAAAATAATCCAACTACTAATATTTTTTGGTAGGAAATACAAGGCCAAGCTCTGTCACTAGCTGAAAAATGGAAAGCAGAAGTGGAGTGGCAGAAAAAAAGCTTATCAATGGTATTCTTGACTATTTTTTTCAGTGGCCCTGGCCTCCTCTCAGCCATGCAGATTGTCATACGGTAATCTAAGCAGTGTCGAATACACACTTGTCCTTCCCTGCCCCGTAAATACTGGGCTGTGGTCTGTCGGGAGAGACGGGGTTACTTGAGGAGCAACATTGCAATTGCACATTTGCAGGTGGTGGGAAAGGTAATGGGAGAACACACCCTTTGCATTAACTAAGGTAGTAATTGCATACGAAATAGTGATTGTATATGAGCAGGGTCACACTATATACCCAATGATGTTTTAGAGTTGTTTTGCACATTTTGCTTCATCGTAATTATTATTGCATTTTTGTTCTACCTTTGAGAGAGGAGCTGAGAAAAGTCCAGCGGCCCGGACTGCGGGATGATTTCCAACGTTGGGATCGAAAACTCCCAGCCTTGTTTTGCCGCTGCCTGCGACGGGGAGCGCAGTCCACTGGCTCTGGGTCTGGGAGGCATTTCCCAGGACCCTGCTCCGGCCACGCTGCCCAGGGAGGAGAAGGACGGGGCAGGGCTCTGCCGCTCTCCGGGGCAGGCAGCAGCTCTGTCGCTGCGTGGTGAGCTGTGAAGGCTTTCTGTGAAGGCTGTGAACACCCTACTGTGATTATTGCCTTCAACGAGCCAGCGAAGGAATGAGGAAAGCTTGCCAGATGTTCCTCTTGCTTCTTTTCTTGCGCAGCGCTGGGAGGGGGTGAAGGAAAGGACAGCTTTCTGGCGGCTAAGATAATTCTCTGCTTGAAATTTGGTTTTGAAAGCTGTCCAAACATGTATACCTTTTGCCTTTGAAAAAGATATTATTACTGAAGGCTTTACAAAATAATACTTGCCTATTTCATATTCATTGAAGAGAACCACTTCATGCAAAGCTACAACAAATGCATCCAGAAGAGACCTCCAAGGTAATTAGCAGTGATAATTGTTTGCCACCTTTTTTTTTTAGTCAGATGTTTTCAAGCCCTGTAAATAAGTAGTGTATAACACTAATACAGTCTTTATTGTTATATAACATTGAACTTGCCAACCATTTCACTTATCAGTTTTTAAAGAAAACATTTTAGAGCTAGAATCTTGTAAAATTTCAGCCTGGAGCAGACTTCGCCAAGTTAATGAGGTGTGAAAAATAAGATTTAGCTTGGGAAGGCTGCTAAAACCTTTTTGCAGCTGTAGCCTGCACGAGCAGGCTATGATCAGTTAAAATAGATACCTCAATTAATCCTTTATTGGAAATTGAGAAAACAACCTATATAGTTTCATTAAAAAAGAAAAATGTTTGGCAGTTTTTTCTAGTGGGTTGTGGCACCTTTGGGGCACCAAGAGGATGGGAATCACTGCAAAGGCAAGGAGGAGATGGGGAAATACAGCTCTGGTCTGCTGAGCCTTCCTGCTCCTTCCTTCCCTCTCCCCTGCCTGCGCGAGTGTGTGCCGGGGTAGGAGCATGGTGGAGCTGGGCCTGGAGGGAGATTAGAACCTCCCTGCAGTCCTTCCACATCCTGGGACCTCTCTCCTTCCCGCATAAATGCTGCCAGAGAGAGTGTGAGGGAGAGTGGAGTTCCTCCTCCTTCCCTCCCTAGTACTTTACCCCAGGGACTAGTTCAAAAAAAGTTCCTCTGAGGTTCATCTAAATGCTACATCCAAAAAATTCCCTTGAGAGTTGTATTGTAACAACCATGGAGGTTAAGGGAAAGTACTTAAATACAGAGCCAAATATGCTTCTTTGGATATGATTAATAAATGTGTTATTAAAAAGTAAAATGAAAAAGCAATCAATAGGAAAAGATTCTTCTCGCTCCCCTAAATCCCTCTAGCAAAGACAGACAGGTGGTTTTTTTATTATGAAAAATAAGAAAACGGGAAAGTCTGCTTCAGTTTTGCAAAAGTGTTCCTGCTACAGAAGCGGATGTTCTCTGTGGGTCCTATTGCAAACCAAAATGGTAGATGTTTCATCTTTAAAATGGAATAAACCAGATCATCAATAGTACAAAGTGGTATAGTGCCAAAAACTAGAACTGACTGAAGGCAATTAATTACTGCACTGCTGGTTTTGGCAGAGTGTCTGGTCATAAATCAGAATGCACTCAGGTCAGTCTCATCTCCAGGAAAGAAATCCAGAAGGTTAATTTTCTTTTCTAGGTTTCTCATATGCATATATATAAATGCTCACTTACATATGTGTACGTGTGTGTGTGTGTGTGTAACACACACACGTATGTCTGTTTAGCTATGTATGTATTTTTAGATATATATATTTTGCATATGTGATTAACACGTCCCAACACTATGCTTTGAAAACAAAACAATCTTGAAACGCTCTTGTATATGTTCCGTATGATATTTGGTGGTGTCTTCTTTTTTTTTTCCTAACCTGGAATGATAGCAATCTGTACTGGAAGAAAAAAATATGAAAAAATGCAATGGTTAATTTAGGAGTCTGGCTTTTGTTATCACGTTAACAACTTGTCTACATATTTATAGGTTTTGTTTTAGAAGACCAAACTGTATCTTTTCCTATTTTAAATTAAGGTCATCACAGAAATGCAAATCAAAACAAAGAAATCAAAACCCCATTTACTTTTTTGGCAGGGTGAACTAGTACAGTAAGATCTGTCATAAAGTTTTACTCAATTTTAAGCTTTATTCACAATTTTTTGACTTTCAGATTTCCCTTCTTTTCCAGACAGATGTCTGGGAAAAACAGAAAACAACAAACTCTCACTACATCCACCATGCTGGACTCTCCTTCCAAATGTCATTTTCGCTCATGCTGCTTGGTAAGATCGTATGAGAAATGACATAGAAAGGTCACAGAACTGTCACTTCTATATTAAAATGAAATAGCCTCTCTTTTGCTGTGCTTCTTCACAATTTTCAGAACTTAATGTCAGTAAATGAGTGGCATACAAATGGCATTTATGAATTCCGTCCATTTTGTTGTATCTAAAAAGCAGATATGGAACTTGGCACCTTCTGGGTGTTGTCTTGATAGCAGATATTTAGAAAAATATCTGACTACATGAAGAATAATTTATCAAACTTAACATGCTATCTATATGTAAACATTCCTACCTGTTGCAGAGATTACTTTTATATCCCCATTTTTCTCCAGCCTTGGTGGCATATTGTAGCACTTCAAGTGCTGATAAAAATGATTGGGTCCTGCTGACCACAGAATGGGAAATGTCAAATAGATCGAAATCCACAGATTAAAGCAAAAATAATTGCTGAAGTTGCTACTGTTGCTTGTACATGCTTGCTTGGCAACACAATGTCCAGGTTAATAGACAAATGTAATAGATAAATGTCGCTCTAGTCCAAAAAGAACGCCTTGCACCATAACTGGCTATAAACATTAGCACTCCATCTTAGTGGGGGAATGTTTTATGAGATTAGGCACTAAACTTCCCTCATTACTTTTTATTTCTAAATACTGGCTGCTGCCTGTCAGCACCTAAATATCTATGGCCACCTGGTCCATGGGAATACATATTTAAAGGTGCACGGTAACGTGTAGTGTGGGAAAGGGTGCAGTTCTTTAATCTGTGGAAAAGGAGAGCTCAGACTCCAGACTAGAATATTTTCCTGACCTGAGGCACATCTGAAAAACCTACCCAAAAGCAAAGGCAAAGGGCTGAACAGTCACTGGATCCAGCTCCTGCTGCTCCGGGCAAGACAGCGGATGACTTCAGCCAACTCCATCCCAAACTGAAGCAGACCAGTTGCCTCCTTCCTCCTGGCTCACCAGGCAGCACCTACACTCAGCTCAACCCCCTTCCTTAACTCCTAGCTCTGGCGCAGCTACGTATCAAAGCCTTATTTAAAATCTAGGTGACACACAGTTACCACACGTGTCTGAAACGCAGGAGTGGATTGCTCTGGCATTCTCGGTGTCGCTTTTCAAGGCCTCTTCCTTCTAGGTCTTCAGGGCTTTTTTTCCCTTCCCCTTTTGTTTCATTGCCCCCCTGGCCGGGGCAGTCACCATGTAACGTTCTCCTCCACCCATTTCCCCATCTCCTTCCATTCTTCAGTGTCATCGCCATATTTCATATTCACTGCTATGAGGTATCATCTCCCCCTTACACCCACATCTGAAAGAATTATTAAACTCCTTTCTATCGTCTTGCAACATTCCGTGCCAGCTTTTTCAGCGCTGTGGGGGTGGAACAGCAAGTCCCTCAGTAGGAGTCTATTGAGGGCCTGTTCTGTTTGACTCCCAGCTCTGCTCTCACACTTTCTAGCTAATACACAGTTGTATTAGCTAGTCTATCTTCTCATCCATAAACTGCATTCATATTCCTCCTAAAAATCTAACACACCCATATGCTGTAGAGGCCCTCTGCGTTGCCTTAAATCTCCCATCTTCTGGTGTTCTCTTTCATTTGGCTATCCAGGGTTTTTACTGTATTCTTGGTTTCTTTTGCAAAGTCTGGCAACTTTCGCTTCCTCCCTTCTTCTCCCTAGATCTCCCTTTCTCTGCCTAAATCTCCAAGATTCAGCTGCTGCTGCAAATAAATCTCTTTTTCCATTCCAAGTTGGTGTTCTGCTTGCTCTTTGCTGTCCTACTGGATGGGGTTACTTGTCCAATAATCTCGCAACTACTAATTTTCACATCTTACTGGGATACAGATTTCAGGCAGCTTTTGCCTTTATTTTTAAAATAACCTAACCTCTCCAGTCCACCTGATTTTATTAACTGTTTCTCTTACGTGCTAAAAGCTTGCCTGTTTCAAAATGAAGCTTACTATTTGTTGATATTTACACAAAAGTAATGTGTGAGCTCTCAGTTTACATCAATTTACATCAGTTTAAAATGAATTCCTTCACCAAAATTGGTGGCTGAATGAATAGCACCCTTTGCTCTGGAAACGGTGAAGAAGCCTCTCACCTGCCACAGCCTGCAGTGACTGAGCCATCTTGGCAACACCGGCTCTCCAATCTGCGTTTGGGAAGTTAAAGTATCTCCCGATGGTACAGATCCCGGCAGTATTTCTCTCTCTAGTAATATTTGTCTCTTTAACTTTATCTCTTTCCAGTCTGCTTGAGCAAAGCCGACTCGTAACAGGCAAAGGATTTAGGACAGATGCAGCCCTCAACACCAACAGAAATTGATCTACAATAATTCTTCAAAGTGCTTTGGCTCCAGATAAATTCTTGTAACTCCGGCTTCCACCAGGTTCCCAATCAGCGCACGCTGCCAGTCCTTGCCTCAGTCACGGTGGCTATTTGGCTGTCCCTACACAATCTGACTCATCCCGCAGCAGAAATTCTAATTCCTGTTTTATTCTCCTGACATTTTTTAATCTTTCTTTGCTGAACAAACATTGCAGTTGTTCTTTTCTCCTTAAACCTAATTGTGTGACATTACAGCTAAGTAGCTCACGGTCTCTGCTGCTGAACAATAACACTTTTTATACCAGCAAGAACCCTTTGTAATATTTCATGCAGCCGGTGCAGCTGTAGGCTGTGGCATTCTGAATATTTTCTGTCTGAGTCCTTGGAAAACCATTTTGTGTTTAAGATGTACGGAAGGGTCTTCTTGATGAAAGGAGGTACAGTGACAGATTCTGATAGATCGGGTCTCCACTATATTCTTTCTGTTACTGCTCAAGTAAGGCAGATGAATGAGAGGTGGAGATGATTCTTCTTATCACTAATTCCAGAATTTCTTGAGAGAAGAGTCCACATTCTTGAATGAAAAATACTGGATTTTCAGTACTAGACTTTCCTCGATAATTTGTGCCTGTGGGTGCAGGCCTTTTTTTTTTTTTTTGCAACGAGCAGAAAGAGAAATGGAAAGAACACTTTGCTGCTCCTCGGTCTGTAAAAGTAATTTTCCTGTTGCTTCTATTCGTTGGCTATTGGCTTGGAAAAGTAAATTCTGGAATTTGGCAACTTACTTCCATTGAAATTAGCAACAAAACTTCCAGTCAGTTTAGCAGAGGCCAGACTTCCCCTCAAGAGCACGAGAGGGTCTTCTTGCTTTGTAGCGCAGTTGGGTCCCCATTCTGCTCACTAACGGAAGCAACTGCAGCCCAGCAGGAGGGAACTATGGCGTTCCCTACGTCCACTGCCTGTCTGCGGAGTCAGGGCACTGAAAACTCAAGTATACAGTAGATATATCTCAGGATAGTTAAAAATATATCAACGTAAGCATCAGTAAAAGCAGTTACGGTCCAGACAATGGACTAGTCTATGCAAGAGGCAGATTTGCCAGGACCATCTCCAACCATTCTAAAGTTACTCTGGGGTGCAATAACTGAATCGTCTCTGTTTTATGACCTCTAGGTTAAATCCACCTTGGTATTTGAGGGCTGAAAGGCAGAAAATATGATAAATGTGTGTAATGGGAAAGCCATAGAATTACAAGACAGTAAATCTGATATCCATACCTTAAAAATCATTAGAAAGTATAAGAAAAATGGAAATAGATAAACTAGAATATAGATGAGAGTTTTCATTTGTTACTGTTCTATGAAGGAGACAAAAAGTGTGTGACAGAGATCCTTTTGATATAATCTATTTGGCTTTCCAAAAGGCTCTTAAAAGCTCCCTCACCAAAAGGGAAAGATTAAAGATCTTAAAACATAGAGTAGGAGTAAAGACTGAAGCTTCATTAAAGAAATGCAAAACCCCCCTTTGAGATGGGTGAGCGGTCATTGAAATCGCAGATAAAATTCAACAAAGTAAATGTGAAATTATATAGATGTGGGAAAGAAAAATTATAATTTCACATATAACATGATGGCCTCTAAATTACTGCAGATTGTGTCTTGCAGAGTAATACACGATCCATGAGAACATCAGCTCAGGGAGTAGAAAAATAAAGCTAAATGTTAGGAACTATTAAGAAGGGGGGGGGTGGGGGGGAGAAGAAATCTTTCTCTGGCTGAGGTAGTTTCTGATTGCATGTTTGGCCTGTCCTACGCAGCTGCTTTCGGTCATTGCTAGAGCCAGCCACACTAGGATCTTTGGTCTTACACAGCATAGCAATTTTTAATGCTTTTACCGTCATGCCTCAGAGAATTAAGCAATTTCTTCAGTAAAAAGGATAAAAATCAGACTTCCATAAATAATACAACAAAGCCTAATTGCATCAGGCTTGTTTTCATTTCCTATGGGTGTATATATATTTTTTTTTCCAATCTATTTCATTTTTCTAATCCTAAATTGCAATATTGCATTGTCATTTTTATTCCATCTTATGTCCTCTATATTTATCTCTCCTTAAATGGTCCCAATATGTTCCTCAAAACCATGGCTCTAACTAGGAAAGCCAAGGAACATTAAGTAAACTGTATTGAACTTGTCTGAACATAGTTTGACTGGCAGCGTGCCTTAAATATTATTTTGCTCCCTGTGTATCCTTTGGATTTTACAACAGAAATTTCCCTGAAGCAGCACTTACATTACAATGTTTTCCCTAAGACAGATTAATTGCTATTCTTTTTAATTATTCTCTACTCAGCTTCAGAAGAGCTGTCAAAATATACCTTTGTGGTAATATATTTCACAATAAGATTGGAACGAGGACTGGACCATTAAAATAAAAAGTAAAAAAAAAAAATAATTTCTAGGTAAGTTAGTTTTTCTCATCAGCTACCTTGGAAGAAACTTGCATAGCATAATGCATTGTGTACATCGCTTGCAAATATGCTAGGAACAGCTTATTGAGAGTGACAAATAATTAAAATAAAGTTTGATAGGGGAAAGATGCAAGCACATAAAGACTCATGAAAATAATAAAATTTTTATTAGATGCAATTCATACAGAAAATTGGTCTCCTTCAAGTAGTATCCTCCTTCTGATGTTCCTACACCAAGTTCAAAATTAAACAAATTGAAAAATTGGTATAAAATTAGGTCCCAGCCTAGAAAACTTCTTCATCACTTTACTGTAGGTTGCCAAAGAACATTATCTGTAAAATAAATCAGGGTCTACCTTGGCTCTTGTGAAGTTATTCTCTGTCTTCCCTTGGCCTTTGAGATATATTTTTTCTTTCGGCATACGCTATTCTCAGTAAGGCACAACTTTTCTGTTACTCATCTATTTCCCTCTGCACTTGAACAAACTATCTTTACCTCCTCAAAACCCACATGCCCCAGGAGTCTTTGAGTGCACAGTTTTTTCTGGGATGGGCACAGACATTGGCAGGATGAAGCTTTGTTACTCTTTTAGGCTGATCTAGATCTGTCGTATTACCATCGGCATTGTCTGCCCCTCGATCCCGCTCAGTCTTTTGTTACTGAGCCCTTCTTTGTGCCATGCCAGTGCTGAGCTGGTCACAGAGATGAGTTGATTACAAATAAAACAAATTTTTAAAATTCTGTTACTTTTAATGGGGTTGTCTCTCCAGGCAGGTGGAGGAAGGCAGCTGGTGGCCCGTGGGAGGTGTGACAAGGTCTGATTCAGCCTTCTTGAAAAGAGCAACCAGTCTGCACAACTTTACTTGCCTTCAGGGCAGTCCCTCCTCAGCTGCAACATTCAGCTCTTCTGTTCTATTTGAGTCCCTCACTGTCCCACGGGATGGCTACCATCTTTTAAGCATCAGAGAATTCAATAGATTTCAAGAACAGAAGAGAGAATTTTACATTTTGCCTACTCCAGACCTTTAGGTTTCATACACATACCCTATTGTCATCCCCAAAGTATTCGAGTTTATAATCTTAGATGTGGTTTATGAGGTATACACAGCACTTACAGATTCCGTTTCTTCAGCAGAAGTTGCAGCCATATGAGACTGCGAGTGCGTGCGCATCCGCGACTGTGTCCTTGGGGTCTGCCATGGTGTAGGGAAGCCAGGGACGTGTCACCCAATTGCTATATCCTTTGTCCTATCTGTGCAGACTCGCATGCCCATCTGCAGTACCCTCCAGCTGTTGGAAAAGGCACACATCAGAAAAAGAACAGAGGTAAAATCGAACTGCAGATCTTTCAACAGCCTCAAATCTCGAAGCAGCCCTTTCTGGTGGGATTTAGACAAGTTCAATAACAAGGAACACACAGTTAAATTACAGAGGTCGGTAAAGTAATCAGAGGTTAATCTCTAAGGTCATGTCTGAAGTGTGGTTAAAGATATTTTAGTGACTTATTCTTACAAAGTAAGCAATGCGAATACTGGGTATATATCCCACTTACAACAATCTTAGAACCTAACTGACCGTCTGAGCATCATTGTTCTGCAACAGCGGGAGGCTGTGTTACTCCCCCCCATAGTAAATGAGCATGGAAATAACCATGGACTAATCACAGAAAGAATTTTTTTTTTTGTTGAATTGCTTTGGGAAAACGAAGTCCTACTGAAAACTTCTACTTTTGAAATTATTCATTTTGCGAGCACGTGCACAACTTCAGACAGACAGATACTAACTGCCATACAGACACTAATTAACAACATGTGGGACCCAGACAGAAAATAAAATATATTAAGGTATACCCACCTCACCACGGGAATTTATTCCCTTCCACGGGATGTATCTTATTCTTAGAAAAATATGTAATTGGTCAGTGTGTTTAGTGATGTACAGATATGGAGAAAGAAGTGAAAATCAGTGAAAACAACACAAATTAGTGAAAATAATCACACAGTTTTTATGTGTTTTACGTGTCTTAGTCCATATAGTGATGCCGCTCCAGGTTCGCATTACGGGGGGCGCGAGATCGGAATGACTTTGGTGATTGAAGAGTCGGGGTAGATGTTCTCACACAGCTGAAAAAGGCTTTGTGCCTTCCTGAATGTCTGATGTGCTCTTCCCCTTTCTGGTGGAAAAAGTTCTTAAAGAAACAGAAATTGTTCCATGGCTCAATTTCACGACACACCTGGTTCCTGAATTCTGTTAACTGAAGTGAAAATATTTCAGGCGGGGGAGGGATTGGAGCTGGATGTCAAGGTTAGAAGTGATGCAGCTTCAGGGCTGTGATTATCAAAAGAAGTTTGTCCATTAGCTAAGGCTCTGCTAAAAAGTTCTTGATAAAGCATGTTTTCCCTTTGTTTTCTGGTAAATATTAGTTGTAGTATACGCCTGAATGTGGCATAGCCTTTTAACAGGAAAGTGTGTGTCTGCTTAAAGTTCCATGAAATAAAATTGGTATTAATTTTAGACGTTTTAAATAAGTAGTTATCTATGATCTTTTGCTTTTCATGTCCTCTTTTTTAAGGAAAATTTGAGCGGTAGATTTTTTTTTAATGTTGTTCTTCAATTTGCCATATTTTTTTGATTTATAACTAACACGATTGGGTTTAATTGAAGGCAAAGGGACAGAGGAGACATTATTTATTTTAATGGTCTGCACAATGATAAAATACCAGCAGAAACAGGGAGAAAGTATTTGTTGATGGGAAGAAATAGTTCCAATGAGTAAAGGAAACCCTGTCTTCAGGAGGAGGAAGGGATATGTTAGAGAATAGACAAGGAAGATTAGGCAAGTGAAAGGTATCTGTTAAACATTTACCCAAGGCTGTGCAGAAGTGAAGCAATTTAGCTAAACTCAGTGTTCTTTTTGACTCGTATCTGATGGAAAACCACACAACCAGTAGACCTCCAAAAAATATAAATGGACATTGGTCTTGATACCTAAATTATGAGTTGTCCGTGGCTCAGTTCTCCTTAAGCAAGAACAAAAACCCTGTGAGGATGGGTCGTCTTTCTGATACCAAGCCAGATCAGCGGCCACAACAGGGCCACCACCTGCCCTATGTGGGCTTCGAATCACAAGCAACTCACCTTTGAAAAATAGAAATCATTTGGCATCAGATAATTTTTAGCCAGCCTACTTGGAGGATATTTTTAACAAAAGTGCATGTAGTACTTACTATTCACTGTTCAAAATGAATATCTACTGTTAAACTATTAATGTTTTTATTAGGCTATGAAATAAAAATGTATAGCCTTCTTGCTGCAACTTAATTTATTTTTAGGTGAAAATATATAGGTTGGAGCACAGCAGCAAGTAGTTTCATCTACGTACAGTTTTTATGTAAGAAAATTATTTCATAAGAGTACAAGCTGTAGAAATTTCCCTGAAAGTAAGCTAGGGAAGTATTGCCGGAAGAGAATTTCTTAGTTGTGTACTTGCGCCAAAACCAGTGAAACCTAGGTCAAATTAGACAGAGAGAGCATTTGTTTTACTACTTGCGTGGATATCTCGGAATCAAACTCAAGGCTACTCTTTGGATCCCTTTCTTTCTCTCTTCACTTGTAATCAAAACCATTCATCACGTAAGTTAAATAAGTCTCAGTATTGCCAAGGAAACCACAGCCCTGTGTTGTATGTCCCACTTGTAATTTCTGGATACCCATGAACATCTTTTGCTGGGTGAGGTAGATGCATGGGGCTACTGTGTCTGCATGTTGTCTGGGTCTCCATTTCTAGTGCGCGGCTTCCAATGCCTCTGCTATGGGGTGACATGATGGTTTTGCACATCGCCATCATTACCAAAAAGCTCTGATATGTCTGAAACTAGTCACAAGTGTCTAATCTAAAGTACAATTCTGGCTTACGCTTTGGTAAGACAAAGCGAAATCAGACAACTGCTCAACACGTCATCTCTTTTTCAATGTGTAGCTCGTGTTTTTCAAACCTATACAGCTAAGCAAAAAGAGAGAGGCGAGCACCTCCTATGTGGCTGAACTTGAAAATCGTATTTGCCTGAAAAAGTAAAAATGACATTTACTTACATGATTACTGTTCTAATACGCTTACTAAATGTAGTTTAATACATGCAAGCTCTCTTAATATTTTCTGCTTAAGAGGATTTTAGGAGGTGTTTTTTTGTTCTCATGCATCTCTCTCAGTACTCACTATTATTAGACTTTTTTAGACTGTTATTAGACTCTTTTGTAAGAGAGCTCAGACCCACTCAGTGAGAAAACCTTTAGGCTTCAGAAGGAGCAGTGAGTGCTTGCAAATGCTCTTGTCTTGGTCTGCGCAGTTCTTTATGAGGATTGAACGTGAGCTGACACAGATAAGTGAGCTTGCCTACCCCAGCCTGTCTACTCCCAATTAGTAGGTTTAACTCAACAGGATTACTTTTCAACTTTATCTTACTCTGAATCTCAAGCCGAGGAGAACAATCTTTTTTAACAAAGTAATACAGTTATGGAACAGAGTTTAACGTCGAGACAGAAGATTGATTGCAGAGTAAATCTGTTACATTTCTCTGCTTTCCACCTTCTTTCCTTAACACAGCAGGGTTTATTCTGGAATTGAAAAGGTACTACTTTTGTGCAATTTTTTGCCAATGTTTTGTGGTTCTAAGTCTGTTATTTGGGGGCCTTTTCCATGGAATTTAGCCATTCCGAAGACACTTTGTAATTTGCTTTGTTCAGGAAAGATTTTCAGTCACACAAGTAGCATACAGGCAAAGAATACAGAAGACCAAAATAAATGCTTTTCCAAACAGCGAGATGTTTATATAGAAGGCTTACCGAGAAGTGATGTAATTACGGGAGGAATCCAAATATCCTGTAGAG
This sequence comes from Fratercula arctica, assembly GCA_947846985.1. Classification (NCBI taxonomy): domain Eukaryota; kingdom Metazoa; phylum Chordata; class Aves; order Charadriiformes; family Alcidae; genus Fratercula; species Fratercula arctica. Next base: position 35,705,743 of record CANTUZ010000006.1, read on the forward strand.
CTCTATTGGCTACATACAGCTTTAGCAAATAACTCTTCGTATTGTTCAGAATACCTATTCCAAAAAGAAAAACACAACAAAACCCACATGAAAACTAGAAACCTTTTTCCTGTAATTTTCTGGACCTCTAAAATGTCACAGCTAAAATAAAATCTGAAGCAGAAAACTCTCTGAACTTTCAGAAAAAAGTATTGTTTCAGTGCTTTTGTTGTCATATTTCAAACTGTCACTACAAAAATTTCACTCTGGGTGAATGCTTATTTCTTTGTATAATGGTACTGCCCAAGTGGCCCAGGCAGAACAAGGGATAGGCATTGTGTGTGCGCTAAGCATCGTGCGCACAGACAATAAACGAGAAACCCAGCAAAAGAAACGGTAACATAAGTATCATTCAAATCAACTAAATGCATATACTTAACTTTGTGCTATTAAGGAATATTGAGAATTAAATCTTTGCCCAGGCAACAACTATTCTGGTTCTGTTCCATCTCTATTAGCAGTAATGCAATTCAACAGAGAGCACCGTGCAGTCAAAGGATTCACTGCAATATTGGCCATAGTCAGGGGCTCGGGAGGTCGGGTTTTTTCCCTCTGGTAATAGGAACCTCTCACTAAGATATATCATCGTTATTTCCATTTCATTATATGGGATCCTCACATCTCTGATCTTTCTGTCATGTGTTTCCTGTGTCCTATTAATCATTTGCAGATACCCACATTCCAGGCCAGGAATTACACATCTCGGGGGTGGAGGTGGGGTGTAAGACCTACATCTCATGCACAATGGGGCTGTAATTGGGCGATGGATTGGCGCTTCCCCGGTACTGCAGGCTGCAATATATATGGCGTTTCTAGTCCTTGCCAACTTAACCAGAGCATTTTATTTTTACAAGCAATTGATCAATAGGGATTGAAGTGTGCAATGAACTATCAATAACAGTTGGTAAGATGGTTTTCCACCTAGCCTTTTTTTATTGCTACCGTAGATCACTTTTTCCTGTGTTCCTGGAGTACCTGTCTTCTAGCAACTCGTTACTCAACCATACAGTGGAAAATGGAAACCCACCCGCAGTGATGACAACTAAATGAATATGCAGTATAATACAAATAGCTCCAGACGTTAACTGGAGCAAAATAAATTATTCCGATATGTGCCAGGACATTTTCAAGCAGGTTTCACCATTATAGAAGAATAAATCCAGTAATTCTTTCTTATAGTTGAGAAATATCAAAGGAAAGTTCACCAGAGTACCCTCACAGTATTTTGTATAGAAGTCATGTCTTGACCAAGACTACAGAAGGCAGAAAAAGACAGCAATAGCCAGAAGTTGAACTGTTATTGAAAATAAGGGGACAATACTTCTCTGGGAGGAAATCTTGGTCGCCGTATGTCACCACTGTCACCCGTTTTGTGATTACGTGTATTTTTCTGAACTTGCATTTGTGCTGGGGTTTGCTTTCTTCTGTAGGATTTAGCTGTGCTAATAGTATTGAATAAATGTTAGGCTTTAAGCCTTTTCTGACCGTCTGAGGAGGCAGGAATAGCCGTGTAACTTTCCTGCACTGCAAAAAACCCGGAAACTTTAACCATGGGAAACTGTGCAGAACTCAAGGACTTTGACCTCCCCTGCTGGAGCAGTGCGTTGCCATCAGTTCATAAGTAATTCCAAACTTTTATGACCAGATATTTTGCACGTTTTTGTCCTCACTTTCAACAATGAGAAAATAAAAATGGAAATCCTTTCTATAATAAGGATGTTTTGGTTTTGTTCTTTTAATATTTCATTGATTGTCAGGAGAAAGGAACATATGCAAACATAGGAAAGAAGAAAGTTTAAAAAAAAACAGTGTGAGTGAATCTAAAAAAAAAACCCAAAACACAGCAGTTTTCAAGCTTTCCCCCTCCCCCTCTCAAATCTTCAAACATTTCTCCTTTTTAAACTCATTCCTTTTTATTCATTTACCATTAAAAAAAAAAAAATTGAAATGATCAAGAAAATATCTCCACAAACATTACTTCTCTCCTATCTCTAACTTCAATTCATCTCTGCATTTGCCCTTGGGGAAAAAAAAAAAAAAAAAAAGACAATAATTAAAAAAAAATGAAAAGATGCCAGAAATTGTTCGATTCAAAAACCTGCTGATTCACTGTAACACCGGGCATCTCCCTAAAACATTAGTTCTGAAAGCTCTTTTTCTAAGTGTTCAACAGAGTTGAGCAGAGATATTTATATTTGCATTGTATGCATGATTTTAGACATTTTGGACTAAGTCTAAACTGTATAGTTTTGTGTTGCTTTGCTTGTAAATAATAGAGGAGATTCTTATATCAGAAAATCACCAGAAAAGTGGAAATGGCCTGTGCTGCCCTGTGCTGGCCTAGTCCAAGTCCTGCTGCAGAACAGCCTTAAAGAAAGACTTTCCCTCTTCCGCATAATGGAAGAAAGAGGATTTCCATGATGGTCTCTCACAAAGGAGAGAACAGCGAGCAGTATTGCGGTAACTCACAGGACATAACTTATGTTAATAAGATTGCGGACTGATGTTATAGTTTTACAGGAAACTATTTATTATACCTAGTCTGCTACACAGTAACTTTACAGTTGGAAATTTCACAGAAGGCAGAGGTGTATTCAGTTCCATGATTTTCCACATATAAAAGCTGATTACCATAGAAATACAAACTTTTATCCAAGACTGGGTACATCCAGCGCTAAATGTATAGTGCCCCGTTTATATCACCTGTATCAAACCTCTCCTGGCTGAGTTTGACGTTTTCCTCAGGAGGTCTGTGGACTTTATAACTGTCTCTGAATGCATCTCAGAAAGTGAGAGATGGAAATACCTGACCAGGAGAAGTGAGCTGTTAAGAAAAGAAATCTGCTCTACAGTTTGAGTTCTATGACCGGTATTGGAAAAAAAATCATGGGTGGGTCTAAAACCAATGCAGTATGAACGTAGTTCACATTAGAATGTAATTTTGGTTGTAATCCCAAAGTCAATGGAAGGACTCATAATGGCTTCAAAGGATGGTGAACTGTGGCATGGATCCTGAGCTGCCTTCGGGTTATGGAATCACAGGAACATGTGACAAGATTTCAACATCTGCTGAAATCATTGCTCCAATAGAAAAGGCAAGGGTGCACCTTAGACCATTTTCCACTTAATACAGAATTGCTTCTTATAGAGTAGAATCTTTTCTTTTAAATAAGGTGTCAAAAATGGCTTTTGATGTGTACCAAAGAAATATCCATGTAGAAATACATGTCACATTTCAAACTGGCACAGAGTTTCCATTCTGTTTCAACTTGGAAGGTTGCACTGTTTTTCTCTAAATTACTTACTCATCTAGTCTCATTTATGTGTTAAAATCATCACATACACAGCATTTAAATTATTCTGTCAGTATGTTTTGTGAATGTATAAAGCACATTTAACCTAGTTTGGAAAATATATTGTATGGCTTTCTTTGACTGCAAATGATTTGTTTCTTCTGCAGAAGCAAAACACATTGTGATGTACCTTTATGTGCGTTCTGCTGCAAAGCTCACTTAGGTTTATGGCTTTAGAATTAGCTGCTCCAGGAAGGAGGTCACATGGAGTCATTCTCTGCCCTGAAAATAAAGATGACTGTTTGTAAGGGTCAAAGGTCTGTATCCAGGTGGTAAATGGCATGGAGTTAGATCAAAACCACCATGTCCAATATAGTTTTGGTTTATATCAAAATGAGGACTCTGGAACTCTAAATATACTATGCTAATATAATAGTGATATACTATCATGTTAATATGGCGATTTTGGGCTTTATATTAACATTTTGAACCTTAATGTTAACATTTTATGGTCATGGTGAACATAACTGGTGAGATGTCCAGTCCTCATGTTCACTTAATGTGCTTCCAAGTATCACTCAAAAAGGATCCAGATACTGTCAGAAAGTAAATATGGGAGCAAGTAATTAATTCTGATTTTTAATCTAGAATGAATCCTGCCCACGGCAGGGAAGTTGGAACTAGATGATCTTTAAGATCCCTTCCAACCCAAACCGTTCTATGATTCTATAATGTAAGTTTTCAGAACCAATGATATCATCTAGTGGAGCCATTGGTTTTCCATTTACGTGTGTTGATTAAATAAGCATAGGTTTAAATATCAGCCGGGAGAGCAGAGCTGGGGTACAGCATTCTGGATTTCCTGGCCTAGTGAACCAGGCTTCAGACAGGAATTTGCAGCTCTTTGCAGGGACCTACATATATGAGTTTTGATTTATTTTAAACCTTTGCTCTAGATATTATAAAGCTTTGGCAATAAACACTTGGTTTGGAAGAAAGCCGCCATAGTTTTAGATTAATGGTTAGATTCAATCCTAGTTTAGCCCTTTCGATGTCTCTTTTATTGTGTGGGAAGTTTTGAAATCCCAGAGCAAACAACAACAGTTACTTAAAAAATACTATGATTTCAGGAATTGCATCACAGTGAAAGTGAAAACTCCCGTCAACTCCCATGAATTTCAAATCAGGCATTTATACGGAAATCATAATTTCTTCACACTTACGCCCTTTTGTAAATCAGGTTCCTTATTGAAGGGACTAATCACAGATTGAGTCGTGTAACACAGCTTCAATAAATTGCTGTCTGAAAACTGAACCAGCCGGTAAGTTTTTTACTGAATACCAAACTTGAAAACTGCTCCTGCAAACTTCTCTTTCAATGCGATACCAAATGATGCCACACTTATTAGGCACTGGTATGATCACGGTCGCCACAAACGTGGTTTTATGCTGCTCTCTGACACCGTGCCCGGTCCAACCCAGGCCTGCGGTGACTCCCATCCTGTGTTACAGACACGCGCCTCCCACCCAGCATTTCATGTGTCATCAATTGTATGTTTTCAAAGGAAAGCTTACACTACCTGGAAGCATCTTCCACTATCCAGAAAATGCTGTAGGGTTTTAGAGGAAGCAATATTTGCCAGAAAAAGGATAGTTTAATAAAACGGGTGACATAGCAGCTCTGAAAAATGAAGCTCTTTGAAATAAGGATTTATATTAATCCGCTGAAGAGTTGCTCCTGGGATTATCCGCTGGAATTATCAAAGACAAGCTGAACATAAATGACTATCAAATCCCTATTTCTTTCCTTTTGTTTTCTTTTTCACCCTGACTTCTACTTTTTCATTCTCCAGATATGGTGTTCCAGCTTCCCTGGTTGTTCCTCCAGACCTTTGAAATTCTTCTTTCCTTTCATTTGTTAAGAAAAGCTATCACCAAAAAGCTATCAAAAAAGCCATTCGCTTTTAATTATTGCAGTTTTAGCCTTTTTCAAATCTCTTTTAATACCTTGAAACAATAAAATGTTATAGTTATTAGTAGTTATCCATTACTTAATAAAAACAAAGTCCACCTCAGCTGTCACTCATCACATCCTCCTTAGGGCTTGCTGTAGCTTCTCTTTCCAGAGCCAGCCAGGCCCACCGAGCAATTTTCTTGGGAGAGGAAATCACTAAGCAGATATTGGGAGACTATGGGTGTTTTTATTAATTTATTTCATTAGCTAGCATGGGCATCTCAATAGTTATTTCATCTTGTGATATTCTATGGTCAGACTTCAAAGTTACGGCCTTTAACTGTTTGAGCTTTTTTAACTCAAAAATGTTCTTGGCCTGGGTCCAGTTAGTCTGGAAATATTCTTCCCAAGCTTCGTTCAACATCACGGGCTTAAAGATGCCACGGGCTGGAAGCTTCCCAGCTGGCAAGACAGCAGAGCAGTCTCTATTTACCAGTACAGAGCCAGGCTCCAAGCAGAATAAATGTGCAGGTGTTTGCAGGAACCTAAATATTTCTCTGTTGGTTTGTTTCACTGCTTTGCTCTGGGCATTACAGAGCTTTGACAATAAATAACTCTGGGTTTGAAGGAAGCTGTTTTTAAATCACTTTTGGTAATGTTAGCAGATGCTTGTAACAGAAAAGTTTTAAATTTAATGGGACAACCTGAACCAGTCCATTTAGAAAGAGAAGAGCTACGGAGCAGGCTGGCTGCTACTGGTGGAACCCCACCATTCCACGCCAAACTGGCCAAAATTAGCTAAACCTTCCTCCACCCGCACAAGTAGCCCACGCTGGCAAAGCGATCTGCAGCTCACAGATTTCACAGCATGTACTGAAAGCCTCCTGAGTAACTGATCAGGGAAAAAATGAGCATCCTCTAGTATTTCAATAGCACTGCCTTATTAATGGTATTAGCAAAACCATGACATGTATATTTGCATGACATGTGTTTCTTAATGGGTCATATTTCATTGGCTTCATGTCTCAACTGGGCTTTTTTTTTTTTTTTTTTCATACAGAATAGCTCATGGGTCACCAAGTAACAGACTATTTCTAATGATCTTGTGTAAGAGCCCGCCCAGTCTTTGAAAATGTAGCTGCGTATGGGGGGGGTCCTGTTGTTAGGAAACAAACTCACTTTGCACATCTCACATATCACGCCATGGAACACGACAAGCCAGGGCTGCTTCTGCCTGATGTGGAGTGAATAAACTGAGCCAGGGCATACACGTAATTTCATGGCAAAGCACGAGGGACAAAACAGAGCAGACATCTGTGGTTTCTGACCCTGTCAGGGTGATGTATTTCCCTGAGAGCTAGTGAAGGAGAGATAATGAAGTCCAATTATCTAGCAAATCCAGATCCCTGACCCTCCATTCCATGGGTAACAGGGGTGTTGGCATTTTAGCAATAGTGTTACTCATAAAGCATTTTACCAAGCTACATTGGTGTAGAACACTTTTATGAAAATGTTCTCACAAAAGATCAAAAGTCGCCACTATTATACTATTCCCTTGTGAGAGTTGTTGCTGCTGTTCACAGAATTGCAGCCCGCCCAAAGGCAGTGTGTGACCATCGTAGTGCTGGAACCAGCAGCCAAGGCTGCTGAAGCCCTGTGAAACCCCTACCCTATGCCTCCCTCTTTCTTCGCTTATGTATGAAAATCACACTAATTTTTATTACGTGACAAAAGTCTAGATTTATATGATGGCTCTCATAATAGCCATGGCTGGCTGTGTCGTTACTGGTAAAGAACCGAAGGGCTTTGGGGGGGGCATGCTGCTTTGAAGTGTTACCCCGAATGGAGACAGCAGCTATCCCAGCCTTCTGCCTCTGAGACTAATTTCACCAAAGACTTTGTTTCCACAGAGAATTTCGTAAAAGTTCCGGCAAAAGCTTTCCCGACCCATTAATTCTTACCCTCCTTAAGGGGAGAAGGAAAGGGTGGGTTTGGTTTTTTTCCTTAAGCAGTCCTCCCCTCATCTGGAGGGCTCTGTAACACGCCAATGTGTTACCTGCTAATAACGCGCAAACCTGCAAAATGTGTTGAAAGAGAGTTAGAGAGGGGGGTATGAGCGCAGCCAATAAATACTGGCGTTTCAAAACATAAAGTGAGGGATGAATTGGGTGGTGCAGTTTTACGCTCCGCATTGTTCACTTGATATCATTTTGCCTGTCATTTCCCATTTTGCTGCAGCAAACTCACCCCTTCCTACCCTTACAGTCCATTATGGCGTCCTACCACTGCAGTCCATCAAAGTGTTGCTCTGAAGTGCTTTAAGGCGGTCTCTCTGATTGTTCGTGAGTCTTCTACAAACTATAGAAAACCTCAGCTAGTTGTTACAGAGTACCTTAGAATTTGTGAATTCAGTAAAAGGAAAGAGGGAAATGAGTGACAGAGAGGAAGCTTTGATGCATTGCACAGATCTCATGCTGCCGTTTCCGCTTAGGCTGTCTAATATTTGTTCTTAAAGATTTATTTTATTTTATTTTTAATTATAAAAATTTGGTGGCTTTTTAGAAATTGGACAGAAGTGGCCTGCTTTTGGCTTACAAAAAGATGATAAAATAAATTAAAATTCAGTTCTAATTTTTTTTCCAAAAATTAAACTCTCAAAGGGAGAACCGTTTAACTCGGGTATGGAGAAATGTGCTTCCTTGTTATGTCTTGTGAATAATCCTCAGACGGTTAAATGTGCCACAAGAATCTAAACAGAAATATTTGTCACATAATATTAAAGAAGGTTTACATGTCTTCTGGGGATTCCCTCTCTGACAAGAGTTCACCTTCCAGGTCAGCAAAATCTCCTGTTACAGAGAAATACTGCAGCTGAAGGTCAAAGTCTTAAGGTCAAAGGGCTCCAGGTGATATTAGAAACTCCTTTGTGCAAGGTGGTGGCAGTCAGTCTCCCCTCACTTTAAAGTCTAAATAGACTGGACAAACCAAGACGAAGGAGGAAAGATGCTCCTCCAGAAAGGTACCTGGGAGAGATGAAAATTCCCACTGTCACTTAATTGAACAGTGGCAAAATTAGGAAAAAAAAAAGCCTACAGGAAATCTTGGTTATTTCACTTTTATAATAAAAAGAAAGTTTTCATGTTTCTGAAAAGTGTTGCTAAATTGATCCTATGATAAAAGAGCTGGGACTAGTTTGCAGATGGACAGAAAATTCCCTGTTTGGCAAGGTTATGTTTTGGTTCCCTCGCCGTATTTTGGATTTGATGTAGCCCAACCCGTAACGAGCTCTTGGAGCAGAGATCAAAGGCCCTGGTCCCTCTTCTCATAAAGGGCTGCTGGGCACAGAGGAAACGGTTGTCTAACAATGGTCAGTAACTCCCCATGCACAGGTACGGCATCATTTATAAATGTAATAGTATACACATTTTTGCTAAAGTGTTAAAATATCGGCAGGTTCTGTGTAGCTGGTGAGTCATAGTAACTCCGTGATGGGTTAGCAGATGGTGAGCTGAGGGAGACAGTGTGCTGTGTCTCATATATTTTGAAATAAATGAGAAACATATTCTCTATAAGGAAAACAGAGCCACAATATTTTCTTTTGAAGACAAATCCTGGTTTTTCTATATGACAGCGTGCTCTAGTGACAGAGATTGTAGGGGTTTTTTTGTGTGTGTATGGTTGGACTCAATGATCTCAAAGGTCCTTTCCAACCATGAAGATTCTATGATTCTCTGTGGACTGAAAGGAAGAAGCAGCATCCCTGTGTCACGTAGAGCCGCTCCATGGGCTGCTACTCCGCCATAATCTCAGTTTGCCAAACCACATCTTCTCCAGCATTGCTCCTTGCAATCCTATTCACACGACGCTGACAGTGTTCATGGGCTATCACTGACTATACCATTCCAAGCCCTACTTTTTCAAGTATTGCAAAAAATATAGTGTTGGTGCTGTATGTGTGCAAACATGAGAAGGGAGTACACTTAACCCGAAGTCTAATAAAAATATACTTTACTTAAAAAATACGCTTTGCTGCCTTTTGAGACACCGGTATGAAAAGCTGTTAAAATTGAATGTATGCGCCAACTGTTTAGACCAACAAAGTATTTTAAAGGAAAATAAGTGTCATGCCAACTGCTTTAAACAAACAAACACTGCCAATATATTTAAATAGCTAAGCATTCATCTTCCCTTACTTCCGTGCCTAAACAACTTGCTTAAAAAATAATACCCAAAAAAAGAAATAATAGGGAAGTAGCAGCTTTCTAAAGGGGGTACCGTAGTACATACATCCCCACCGATGCAGGATCTAATGCAGCAAGCATCTCTGAGGAGCATATCGAATATGGACTGCCAAAAGAAGCTTTTGTTTCTAAGTGTAATGTACAGAGACTAAGATATACAGCGTAGTCTCATTTCATTGTTATTACTGCTTTCTTGTTTTGATCTCTGTAATGTGTTCTCCAAATCATTTAACCATTCTAATCTTCTTGTCAGACAACTTCAGTGACAGTTCAGAGGACCCTAAGATAATAAAATTTCCAAAACATGAAAAAAGAACTAATTCACATAGCTCAGCACTTGCCTAAAATATTTCAGACCGGAACAGAGCAGTGACACAAACAAATCTCTTAGGATTTTGAGAATAATACATTTTTAGCAATTTCAGTGACATTATACTGCAAATAAATTCAGTCAGCTTGCTTAAATAGTTCAACAAACATCGTTAGAAAGACCAAGTCTCTCTACAGTTCATTTTTAATAGATACATAATCTACTGAATAACAGCATGATCATCATTAACTAGAGGAAACAGAACCAAGAAAGTCTTCTAAGAAAGAGAAGTGTTTCTCTTAAAGAAATAGAAAACAAGGCGGAAAAGGAGATAAGAGCTGTGAGAAAGAATTACAGACACCTGGCAGAAAGATTATTGTTGTATCCATTTGGTAACAATCTCAACCCAAAGGAGGCTCCTTTAAGCTCGTTATGAAATGTTTGCAGTTCTGGGCTGGCTAAGCCTAGAAGATGTTATTACACATACCTGATTGGCTGCTTTACCAGTGCAGGGAATAAATCAAAATAAAAGCAAATGAAAAGTAAGTAGCGTAGATATTCTGCTTGCCTTACAGAAGTGTTCCTGTGTAGAAAGGAATTCTTTTAGTACAAAAATTATATCGAAATTAAAAGATCATAGAACAGTGATAATGTCACTGTGCTATCTATTTGCAAATCACTGAAAAAAACCCCCAGAATTTTCCAATCGATGGAAATTGATTGGTAGTTCACTCATGGAGCACCTGGATGGCACTCCATCTCAACAGGGCAGGCTTGTGCCTTTTTCACACCAAACAAGTCATTTTGCTTGTATCTTACAGTCCTTGGTAATTTCCGCCTCAGGGAGATGTAATATTTATGCTGGGGAAACCTTCCAAAAAGCTGGTTGTTTGAGCTACTCAGTGAAGAAATGTCCTTCAGACTGATCTGCTGCCCTTATTTTAGTCACTGCATCTGCTTCGTATGCTACATATCCCAGTTCTTTTTATAGTTTCCTCTGGTTTTCTTTAAGTCTACAGCTTCTTCTGTTGACTTGCTGACTCAATAATCTCCATGATCCAAGCTTTCATCTTAAGGATCTGTTTCCTCCGTGATGGATCAGAAACTGCTGCAGGTGTCGGACCTATGTAAGCTGTACAGAAATCACCAGGCTGCAGTTTTTGCCTCCACCTTTGCCTCAGGCATCAACGTCATTGTCAAACCCCAAGATACTTACTTTCTTGCTTCACAACTGAAATTTTATCCAGATTTATTCGCAACCTGCTCCTAGACTATTTTTTTTTTTTTTTTTTTGAAAGGTGGATTCTCCATCACCTTGGTATTCTGACTCATTAAACTCATGGTTAAGCTGGTCTTTCTTTAAGCCCATAGATCTGACCAGGGTCAAACCCATTGCTTTGACTTGTACCTGAACAAAGTATTGGTGACATTTCCTTCCAATGCACGTACCTGAATCGCCACCCGCCAGGCGTGTCCCACCCAGCCGGGCCACCAGCACAGCCCAGTGGCACTCGGTAACCCCAGCATGCAGCGAACGCTTTCCAGGCTGCTTTGGAGCACAAAAATTGTCTATAAATTTTCAAAGTCACCTCTTTGCCTGGATCTCTAAAGGAAGGGCAATCTCTCTGAAGTCTTCAAGGCATCATGATTGAGCGCATGACAACCTAAAATCTGCCATAAGAAATCCACCGCTCTGTAAAGGATTTTCTCTCCACGCCCTCTGCAATGCTGAACAGGCATTAGTGAAGCACAACTGTTACCTAAAAAGCCCCCATGTTGTATATAATCAGTGCATGCATGAGCAGACGAGAGGCTAGTTAATATTTCTGCTTGATGCCTGTATTCATACATGATTGACCTCCCATAACTTTCAGAGCAGGAACACTATGTGATAATGCCAAAACAGAAAAGGGCTAGGAGGGAATAAAGATATTTGTGTAAAAGCTGATGCACTGGTTCCTACGTCCAGTGCACTCAATGGTGCAGAAAAAAATACATGTTGAAGTACAGGCCAGACAACTGGAGACAAACAGCGAGGTAAGAAGGAAAAGAACTTGGCAGACCAGACTTCAAATAACAAAAATTGGGTATGAATCCTTGAGTAAAACTGTAGAAGACTCACATGTAAGTGAAAAAGCTAACAGTGAAATGGGTGGTCTTAGCTGCTTTTTAGTGCATGGACCAGAAAAGTTCCTAATAAGATATTAAGTAAAAGATCTGTAGAGTCCTTATGTTTCTAGCATAATATGACAATATTTCTGTATCATATTTTGAATTAAACTGAAAGTGCAAAAAGCTCTCAGTGGTGCCAATAAAGATAATATTCATCAGTTTATAGTTTGCTGAACTTAGATTCAGATACATCTAAATTGCTTGCTCAGGCTTACAGGAAGTGAATGTCAGCGTTGGGACTGAAGCCCGGCAGTTCAGACTAGAGTAATACTCAGCGGCCTCAAACTAGATGAGTGTCCCCTTGCCTCGGGTGTAGCATAAGAAATAACACGGAGCTGGGACATGGGCTATGCAATCAGAAGGGAAAGTCTTTCTAAGGGCACAGAAACAAAAGCAAATCACAGCCCTTTTTCTCTGTCTGAATAAGAATTTCACAGATTTCATATATCACTCCCTCTGCGCCTTATTTTGTTACATACTTTTCTGAGATGCCTTGAGCTAAATCTCAGTTGCTGACTTTTGTACTGGCCTGTTCTTGGAAACCTTGTTTCTAAAGATTTTTCATTTGCGTTTTAATATCTAGCACAGCAGTTCATCAGAGCCATAAACAACAAACTTGTTTGAGAAGATTGTCAGGCGTGTTTGTGAACACTTCAAGAAAATATACAAACATAATAGCACGTAAAGTCATTTCTTTGGCTGCTGCGCGTTTTAGTAAGAAGCAGGCAGTCATCTCAGGCACAGCGAGAAGAGCAAAAGTCTTCACAAATCTGACATTTTGCTGAAGAGTTGCTTTTCTAAAGAGTTATTCTAATATCTCCTGGTTCTGAAGGGAAGGTCCGGCTTTTGAATGCACGTCTTTGTACCACTGACACTGGTAAGGCCCAGCGTAATCCTTGAGAGGTCATGCAAGGATAAGGCTCGTGTCCTTAGCCAACATCCAGGAGCTGTAAGCAAATACAGGAGAGCACGAATAGCATTTTCAGTGAAAAGAGACCAATTTTGGTGTCTCTGTTTACAACTGTCTCCCTTCTCAGTGAATTCACAAACCTCAAACCTCACCACTCTGGTTGGCTTTTTGCAGGTATAAAAATTAGCAATACCTTTGCAGCTGACAGGATTTTGGCATAAGTCATTTGGCACCTAAATGCTAGTCCATTCTGTCAGGAATAAAATATTCATTATGATTAATTTTTTAAAATAATAATTAATTTTTATGCCTCATGTTAGTCACCTGGGGGGAAAAAAAAATCTCCTTTTAGTGTTTATATGCATAACTCTAGACAGGCTGGTTTTTTTAGCAAAAGGACTGAATTTTTTAGAAAATTTTATCAGTGAGTACACAAAAAAAATTGGCATAACATCAGCTTATATAATATAGCTTGTACCTCTCCATTTCTATTAGAAATGTGATGTCAGCAATTCTTTTCATCTTCTGCAAAAAGCTTTAGAAAACACTTGCAAAAATATTAATTAGAAATTTAACTCCCTAGTGGGCTGAGAGGACAGACATTCCCTGTTTACAAGAGCTTTAAATTTGTATTCTGAAAGCCCTCCTGTTTAAGATGTGTTTTGTTTTATTCTGATGAGCAAATGTTTTAAATGCCCTTGTCCATCAACAAGATTAAAAAATTGAGGTTGCTCTGATTTCCTTCTGTTTATGCTTAATGTCAAAGAAATGGTATCCAAAAATTGTATATAAAAAGCTTTTAGCTCCTATGTGCCTTTTCTAGAGCCACCTGCTCCTGCTAATATCCTATTGATTTTCATTTTCAAAATGAATATATTCATCTGCTTCTCTATAATAAGTGCAGATTCTCGACAAATATATGCAGAATGATGGCTCTGTTGCACTCATGAGTCTGCTTTAAATTAGATCCCGGGTAAATAGAGGCAGGCTGGAAAAGAAAGTATTCAAGTTTCAATGGACAAAGACCTAAATTAATACAGTAAAGTGGTTTGCCAAAATGCAGGTTCAGGTTGAATTTGCAAATTCAATTTAAAACACACATTCTAAAGGGGTCATTAACCAAATAAACAGAAAAAAATAAGCAGGAAAAAAAATAAAGCAGAACTGTTATACAGTAAGGATGGTATAGAGTTTAAAGAATTTTAGGCCCAAAAATGAAATGTAACATGTGCCTTTTTAATAAAGATGATAAAGTAGAATATGGGGACAAAACTATGGATGGCCAATGAACTGCGACTATTGAAAATAAAATTACCATATCAGAGGTTCATCCAAGGCTGAAATTTATGTCTTCACACAAGGAAACTCCACGCAGAATACTGAAAGAACTGGCACAGGATCAAACCTGAGGTGCTTCGTGACTGACAAAAAGCTAAGGGAGAACTTCCAGTTACAAAAAAGGGAAAAATAACAGTTCCAACCACTGCCTGATGTGTCATCACCATCGAGACCAGGATGAGTCTACCTTAAAATAATGAAAAAGTTTTATAAAGAAAAATGAGATTAAAATAGAGCATGTGATTAATAGTGATCAGTTGTATCAAACTCATTGAACTGATCCCTGAACAAATGTTGAAAATTTTTTTGTGGCTGTGTTTTATTTTTTTTGAAGATGTGAAGAAACGCAATAGCGTTCATGTGCCTGAACTTCAATGAATACATGGGAAATAATTAATTTGGAGGAAACTAATGGTTGTATCCTAAGAAAGCAATTAGTCGGAAGAAGTTTTGCCAAAACGTGAAGCACTGGACTGGAAGGACATTAAAACAGAGTGTGCCTTTAGGGGTAGTAATGGGCTCCATCTCATTCAGTGTCCTGTCAGGGAAGATGCCTTTTAAAGCCCTTGCTGCTGAATCGTGCTGGTGATACAACACTGGGAGAAAAGGTACATACCAAAGAGGACAGGAACATCATAGAGCAGACAAACAATATCAGGAACTGGACTGATTAAAAGAGGAAAAAGTATAATTGCAGAAAGTACTATTATATCTCTTTACTGATAAAAATTCAGTGGAAATGTGAGAAAGGTGCCCCGGGCAGGATGCCCCATTTGAAAAAGCAGGGCTTTCAGTAACCATAAGAGAGACAAAGACCAAGGCTTGGTAAAGACTGAGCCTGTGTAACAAGAGCATGGGGGACACAAGAACAGGTTTGAACTTTTCTGCGGAACAAGTTCTCAAGTGGAATAAATAAAGAAATAATTTGAAGTAGACTTTTTGATAAAATCTGGGTAATATTATCAATGGTATCAAGTAGTACAGCGGTCTGTTTTAGGAAGAGCATGGAGCTGGTATTCCTATATTAACAGCTAAACCCTCAATGCGCTTAATAAGGCCAAGAGATCATGTAGAATATAGCAGCTATATTAATTAATTAATATTCTAAGGAATGGAGGATTAAAATTTTCATCTTTAGTTATATGAAATCAAGGAACATTCACCTTTTTCAGGGAAGGCTCTGTAACTTCTATGCCATGTCCGCTGCTGTTCACACCTACGGTGTTTCCAGCCTTGGTTTCCAGCCTGTATTCTGCGGGAGTCTCTCGGGGCTGCTGAGGATGCCTGTGGAATCCAGGAGCATGCCAGCCAGGCAGCTGAAGCACTTGCGTCCATCGGCTCTTGTATCCTACCATCGCCGCCTTCCACGCTAGGCGGATTGGCAGGTCTGTGAAGGCTGCACCTTCATTATAATTTGAAGACAGAAATAAAAAAATGGGATCACTAAAGCTATACAAACCTTAAGAGGACATGGGTACCATTTAGCTACCAATTAGTGCATCAAGTCCAGATATTTGTAATTTAAATTGTGTGTGCCATTTTGTGCTTATGTGTATAATTTTAGCTTTATTGTCCTTTCATTTGCATGCCATATGTGGGAGATACAGCAACTTATTTTTAAAATCCACAAAACATAAGCTTCATTTCCTCCTACTTAGAAAAAGGTCTCAGTTCATACACTTCTATGGAAATACAGTGTTCAGCTTCCTGCTAAATTTTTGGTGTGTTTCTGCCAACATCTCAAAATGTTTTCCTTCACCCTTGTTGATTGTGAAAAAACTCTTAACCAGATCTTGAGGCACTGGAACAGACTAGAGGCTCTAAGCCGCTAGCAATTATTTTTTGACATAGTGAGCTGATACACATGAGCCTTTTCCCTAGAGGTGTGAGAGCCGGGAAATCAGACCACAGGAAAGGAAAGTCTGGGCCTGTCCAGCAGAAGTCGGTTCTTCCCCACCTTGTCTGCCATTATGAAATAAACGATTTCCCATGGACCACAAGCCCATCATTCCTGAGAAGCTTCTGTCAACTCCCATGTAAACTGTAACTGCATTTCCTAAGAGTCTGCAAGAATCAGGCCCCGCTCCCTCAGCACCAGGGTAAGAGCAAACTTCCTACACAGTTCACATACGATGGACTCTACCACAGGCCCTGCATCACAGTTTCTTTCCTACTGGAATTTACTGACAGTGTAGCTGTCCTAAAGTCACATTTCTATGCAATATTTTTTTTTTATGCTCAAAGATATGATTATACTGGCACTGAAACCAACCCATTTTTTCAAAGTCTTGTCCTTGTCAGAGTCACCCCACCACCACCCCACCCAGCCCCCAAAGGATCTGCTCTGACCTAGTACGAGTGAAAACTTTATCCTCATGGCCACGGGAGAGTGATGACAACTCCAGTTTATGTTAGTTCCACTGCTTGCCCCGTATATGTATTTCTCGCAACTGGAGAAACAGAAATGCAGGTTAAAAAACTTAAGTTCTGCTGCCCAGACAGAGGAGAAAAAAGAAGAAGGGGGAAAAAAAGAACAAAAAAAAAAAAGGGGGGGAAGAAATAATCTTAAAATCAACAAAAGTTTTTGATGCTAAGTTTGGAATAATCTCCATTTTCTTCACACCCTGAAACTTCACTTTTAGTAGTTGCTTCTTCCTATGTTTTGTGTTTACCAGATGCAGACAGTGAGTTACAGCAAAATAAACAGAGCTGTCTTTCCACTTCCAGCCCTTACTCCTGCATGCTTCTTCATATGGTTTTATTTTTAAACATTTTCCCATAAAGATGTAACTTACTTTAGGGCTTACTTCAAGGAAGTTCCCGACAAATTCCCATATGTGGCTGCTTAACCCAGAACAGCTGATCTTTGTAAATCAGCAACAGACCCGGCAGCAGTATCTGACTGTACTAGGCTGATGGATTTTTGCCTGTTTGTTGTGCAGTCAGTTCACTAATGAGGAGCTGGCAAGAGGCACAATGCCCCCCCTGGACCTCATTAAACAGGCTTATTTTGGCCTGCTGAAACGTTTCCTGAGGACTTGAGCAGAGAGGCTGGCTCAGCGCTCTGCTGCACGAACGGAGGTCCCGCCTCACCGGCGGAGGTGGCGTCTTCTTGGTGAGTTTTCAGCCAGGTTTCCTCCCTGTCACTGTCCCTCGAGGTACGACGCACGGATACAATGACACCCTAATGAGAGCGGGTTTAACTCAGAGGCCCGTGGATGGTCACACTGAAGAGGCTCAATCCCGTCACGAGGACACTCCGCCGTCGCTCCCCACTGCCTAACGCCATCGCCCCACGCCGACAGCCTCCGAGCACGTGCTGGCCCTTCTGAGGCCACTCTGCTCTTCTCTGCATAGACAGACACATCTTCCCAACGTAAGGGAAGCTATGGGAGCAGCAGGGAGCTGGCGGAGTCGCCGCGCTCTGCTCCCGGGCTGGGCAGCCTCGGGGCGGCAGGAGAGGGAAAGCCACAGATGCGTTAACATTACCCCAGTCATATCTCATTACTTAGTTCTCTCAGGTATAGGGAGTGGGCATCCGAAAGTGAACTGCAGTCATTAATGCTGCCTAACCTGCTCTCATTTTCCTCAGCTGTCATGTCCAGGTTTGCTATTTCTAGCTCAGACACGCTGGCAAAAGCCATCCTTATGGAGTGAAGCTCAAGTGCCAAATCCAAAGGTCCCTTGAGGCTGCAGATTACTTTGCTTGGAGGCTCATCTCCACTCTGGCTAAGCAGAGGAGTGAAAACACGACAAATCTAATTAGTCTTTTTCTCAGCCCACGAGTATGCAACTTCTGCTATTGTAAAAAGTAGAACCTGAGGCTCCAGTTGTGCAAAAAGCCTCAAAATTGCTTTAGAAGGGAAAAAGCTACCTGCAGGAGCACCTTGAGCCATGAGAGCAGTGCTTCCAGCCCGGTAAAGGAGCAAAGCTGTGGACACCTCGCCCCATGCCAGAACTCGATGGGCAGTGCCTGCTAACACCATGCAGGAGGCTCATGTGGATATGATGGAACATTGGGCTGGTCAGGGAAGCTCCTGTGGAGTTTTGGACTCCTCCGGTGTCTCTGGGGCTGGTACAGGACTGTCAGCAGAAGTGGCGTTCTCCAGTCAGATTTTTGCTTTTAAGTCCATGGGTATTGGATTGCTCCCAAAGCTGCAGAAGTATTTGGAAAACAGGAAAAAAGACTTAGGATCTTAACTGCAGATTTTCATTAGCAAAGATTAAACGCTACTTTACGCTAGCCTAACTAGAGGCTTTACTTACTAATATAGCACTATCCATTTCCAAGCCCCTGTAAGTACGGCTAGAGGTGCGGTGTCAGCTGCTTGCCTGCACGGCTGCAGTCGGTGTCTGGAGACCAGCCATGTCTTTTGGTTCATGCCGTGGGAGGTCGTTAGGCAGCTGCCGCAGGTGGTGCTCTGAAACGTCCTGCTGCTTGGCCATCACCTCAGAGGTAGAATTTATGGAAAAAGATATACGAGACATGCTGTTCTAAATTAGTAATGACTTTATTAATCTGGACAGGAATATCCTGGCCAGGGACATTGAACAAGAAGTGAGAGAGCTATTTTCGTTCTTCTGTGTCTGTACAGAAACACGTTTGATAACGTTGGGAGCTGCCAGCTTGCCAAGACATCCATCAGAGATGCTGAAGCTCAGAGCGGAGCATTTGTTCGTGACAGCACCCCCAGCTGCCCCAGTCCTTGGGGAAGTTTGCATCTCCCGCTGGCTCGATGGGACGCAGTCCTGGCTGCTGTTGTCATGGCTCTGGCTCTGCTGCCACCTCCATCTAAGCCTTTATTCCCTTGATTGAAGCACAGTGTGCTGAAAAGCAGCGGTGAAATCTCAGGCTTTGTGGGGTGCCTTATTTGACAAAGTTCACAGGTCTGCTACAGCTCCAGTTTATCCTAATAAAGTAGCTGTTCTAGTGTACACAGAGGGTGGGGTTTTTTCCCGTTCAGTCTCCTGTGCTTCTGATTTATTGTGGTTCCATTATGTGTCCCCAAGGAACTGCTCTCACCATATTTTCAGCAGACATGTCTTGCAGCAGATTGCCATTTAGAAGGTAAGCAGTTATTCCTGTTTCAAGATTTGCCATTCAGCATCTCCACGGAGAAAACTCACATTAACAAAGGAGAGGGCTGAGCACGCACAGCTCCTCAGATACAGCCCAGAAGTATGCCCAGAAAAAGCCTGCTCAGCCAAGCGGGGAGCCCTGCCTCCACGGGCTGAGAGCCTTCAGCAGCATTTTGGGGTGGGCGAGCAGCTCAGGGCCAGCGCGGCAGTCCTGCCCCGCTCAAAACAGAGCGGGAAAGACCAGGTTTGGTTACTCTGTGCAGTTGGTGATGTTTTCTGTTCCTCTTACATATAGTTCACATTTTAAATATAGACATAAGTCATAACTGATACTACTGGAACTCACCTGCCCTTATGGATTCAATGCTTACAGATTTTTTTTTAAATGTTATTTTAGTCCAAAGCCTTTTGACTGACAAGCATTTAAAAAAAAATAAATAAATACAGGGATATCGCATCTCTAGTGCCTAGTAGCTCTGCTTAGTCTGAGATAACTTGCTTCCCAACTCACTCGATTACTGGGCAGAAGCTGAGACTGACTCACTTTCACTTTTTTTGGTGTTCATTTGATGAGACACTACTTTGCTAACACAGCTGCACGGCGGTTTAAGAAACAGTGCAAGTTAGAATTAGAAAACTGCCTTTTAGTTTTCTCTAATTGGAATAAAACACATTTGTCCAAGTGACCCACATTTTGTGTCTGTCGTCGTCATAAAATAAAAGCAAAATTAGGAAAGTTCCATCGACTGAACTCCTAACATAGGGCAGTTCCCAAAGGACTGGTGAGGAGCCATTGCTTCCTGATCCTTCCTAAAATTTACCCATCAAACGTGGAATGAAATATGCAGGGAAGTTTTTGGTTTTGGGCCATTACTGACACAGGAAAAAATAATATACCTTAAAGAAATAGGCAGCAAGGGCACTTAAAAAAGAAATTAAGCACATTTATGGTTATGTTGGTATCAGCTATGTAAATTTCCACTGAAGTTAAAATCCAGTGGTGCATTTCCCGTGTTTACTTACAAAACTTACCCGCTGGTGGTACTTCAGCAAGACTAGTTTCTTAGTTCACTTAGACTTAATTGCTCACAGCCACACCACCTTGATCACTACATAAAAACTTTTGAGCTTTTTCTGAATTATTTTTAATATTTTTCTTCGCCAAAAAACACCCGTGTTGCCAATTTATACTGCTGGTTTAATCAAGTTTCCTTAGAATCTGTCCTGCCTTAAGTTTAGCCTCAAATAACTTTTACGCATGCCTTTCTTCATGATTTCTCCTAAGATATTGGCAAAATTAGTCTAAAAGACTCTTACGTATCTTGAGTGATATGCATCTGAAGAACAGCCACACCGTGAGAGCTGAAGGTGTATAAATACTGAGTTGCAAAAATGAACCTGTAGGATTAAACCACGCAGCAAGTACTCACAGCACGGAATGCAGGGACTTGTGAGAGATTTTGCAGATTTCCTCTTGCCATGAGATCCCGAATCCGCCAGGGAGCTTCCCAACTGCTGGCCTGTAAGTTGAGGGGAAAAAAATTCTAAGGGTTTCCCTGAAGTAAAATTACACTGGTTTACTTCTTACAGGCTCTGTGAAAAACAGGACAGTAAGAGTAATTTAAATAATTGCTTCAAAATAAGCGCGCACGAGAAATATCTTTTGAGATGAGCTCTCCCGATAGGACAGTGGCTTCAGCCTGAACTGTTAAATAGATCAGTTCTAGCTGGGACATAGCGTTACCAGTGCAAACTGTTTACACTTCAGTTAAAATCACTAGGTCCCACTGGAAATGTTTACGCCTAATTATTTTGGAATGGCAAAAATGGCAAAAATTTGGGGTTTTGCTATTCCACTGCTTAATTATTTATCTTCTGTTATTTCTGTCATGAATTAAGCTGTGCAGTAGAACCCAAGAACCATTGATCTGTTTAAATAAACAATACGACACACACCAGCCCACAAGAGCCATCTGACAATGATTTCTTTCGTTTCCATTTGTGGAGCAGGCAAATTATATACCGTGCAGTTTGAACAAACCTATCCATGTGATTTCATCAAAGATCTTCATTTGTGGTGGTAAGTTCCACCACAACACTTGATGGGCTGTTCTTCATAAATGGAAACATTTCTGGCTCTTGGAGAGTGAAGGAGATGACATTTCCGTAAGAGAAGTCACTACATGTACATTTGTGGTTCACTCATTGGCATAAAGCTAGTAAATGCCAGACTCACAGCATTCAGGATCTTATATATGTTAACCACAAACTTGGTTCTCCTCTGAAGGAATTGAAAAGGAGCTTGCTGGAAACATTTTTCCACCCATTTGTGATAGGTTTTACAGGTTAGGAAGGCTAACTTTAGAGGTACCATTTACTCTCATTCAGCAAGATTGTTTCCATAAGAAAAGCAGCGCTATTCCCTGATCTAAATATACATTAAGTAAAAAGACTTCTCGCAACCAGAGCTTCAAATTGCACAAGCATTGATTGAGCACTTGAACCAACGTTCAGCCCCCAAGACTGGAGCATGCCGAGTTCTGGGAGCCACCACAGGAGAATGGAGGTAGCCTCCATTCCGGGAGCTGTAGCACAGGGCTCCTGCCTCTGCCTCAAGGAAGCGTCTCTTTAAGATGCCCCCTGTAACCACCCAGGGGACACAGAATCACAGAAGAATTTGAGTTGGAAGGGACCTTTAAAGGTCAACTAGATCAGGTTGCTCAGAGCCCCGTCCAACCTGACCTTGAGTGTTTCAAGGGATGGGGCATCTACCACCTCTCTGGGCAACCTGTGCCAGTGTTTCCCTACCCTCATTGTAAAAAATGTCTTCCTTATATTTAGTATAAATCTACACTCTTTTGGTTTAAAACCATTACCCCCTGTCCTATCACGACAGGCCCTGCTAAAAAGTCTGTCCCCATCTTTCTTATAAGCCCCCTTCAAGTACCAATGGAGCCTTCTCTTCTCCAGGCTGAATAACCCCAACTATCTCAGCCTGTCCTCATAGGACATAGAGGCCACCCAGGTCCAATAGACTCAATGGAGTAAAGGCTGCACCAGCAACATTTCCTTCTTCCTGAGGTTCAGGTACTTGAGTCTCTGGATTTGACCTGTGTTGCCAAGCCCCCAGAAGCAGCAAAGCCAAGCCTCTACAAGCAAAGCCTCTGAGGAGTCCTGAGCAAGAGAAGGTTAGAGGAAAATTAATTGCCCAGAAGAAAACATAAGAGAGAGCTCCAATGGCTCCCTAACAGAAGAGAGCAAAGAAACCTAATGCCAGGGGCCAGCTGGTTACACCCTCTTCAGCAGCTCACGCAGTCCTCTGCCATGCAACAGTGACACTGAGTATGGGGAAAAAGTATTTGAAGCAGCAAATGTTTTTTAAATTTTTCCTAGATAGCGCTCTTTACATGCCAGAGAACTTTTTATCTTTATGTACAAGGCCTTTACTGCCAGAAATGTTGATATTCAACACAAGTATTTTGTCATTTAGCATTATGAAATAAATGATAATGTTTTTTTCTAGAGAGCTTATTTTGTTCCCTGAGTATTACTTTAGACTATTGGCAGTCTAACTGCCTACTATTTGTCAGAAAGCTAATTTGATCAATCCCATAGCAGGCAGATCCATGGCCCTCCTCCAGACGATATTGAAAATGCTGCTTTAGCATCAAGGAGGTTATAAATCCACACTATGTGATCAAGCTGAAGGTTCAAGGAACAGCTATACTGAAAAATGAGTAGTTATGTTCTTTCTACAGCCTTGAGATAATTTCTAGGCTAGCCGGTCCCTCTAGAGCCTGATTTATGTGCCAGAACAGCGTATAAACTCAAGCAATATTGTAAAGCAATTCCATAGATTTCTAAATTTTCTAATGTTAAGAGATAACCATATGGATTGACTGAGCAAATAAAAAAATATTTGAAAGAAAATGAAATCTTCTGGGTCCTGGACGTGTAAAAAAATTGAACTTCCCCGTATTTAGACACCCCAGGAGAGTTTTCCATCCATGTGCTTCCTGCAGTTGGGAGGCCCCTGATACTCTGAGAGGACAAGTGAATGTGACTTGTGTTAAAGATCACATGTTCTGGCAATATAATTTACTTTTCCGTTAACGTCCTCAGCAATGTATTCCTTTGTCTTAGAGACTGATGTATGCATGTACTTCTGCTTGGCCTGGCAGAAGGATCTGCCCACATTTGGGCAGAGTTGTTGGTAACTTGCTTGCCTGCATCGCATCTCTAATAGCGGGCTCTCTGTGTGCCTGTGAGAGAGGTGCTAACTTCAATGTGGAAGTGTTAATTAATAACAATACATAAGGTCACCTCTTCGCAATTGAAATTCCTTCCCAGTGGAGAAGGGCAGAGAGCAGCAGTGATGCAAAAGAGCATGCTAGAGCCACTGTAAATATAACGGACAGGCACATTTATTCCCTGAGCTTCTCTTCTTACAAAAAAAAAGATGAATTATTTGGATGCTAGAATATAACTTCTCACAGATTACAAGCACAGACAGATCCTCTGTTGCAGAACAGGCATCTCAATTTACCTAATAAAGATTTACTGATTTGTAGGAGAAGCTTGTAAGTTGGTAACAAAGTGGAAAAGTAATGCAATAGTCATGTCATCTTTTTCTGTGGAAAAATACACGAGAGAACGTACAACTCCTGCAATTCCTGCCTAAGCACCCACCCTGAGAAAAGTGCTGGCAGAACGGCAGGGCAAGGAAGAGGGTGTTTCTGTGTATTAAGATAAAGATTTTCTTTTAGGACTCCCTAAGCTCTGGGGTCAGTTTTCACTTGTAGGAATTTGTCTTCAGATCTGCCTCCTCAAATGGCTTATCTCAGTCAAAAATTAAACCTAGGGAAGATGCTAAGAGGCTAGTCCAGCATGTAATAAGAACTACGCAAGAAAGGTACATTCCATGGTCTCTTCTCCTGGGCAAGAGGGTGCTAAATCAGGTAAAAGAGCAAGCAGAGACCTGGCTCCCTTGAAATATATGACAAAGAGAAAACCCTTTGTGTAAGCCATTTTCCTACATAGTGAGCCATGGAATTTACATTCCATTTCGTGCTTAGCAAGAAGTGTAAAAACACAGCTCCTTCAAGCATGTGTGAGTAGACTCTCTGGATCAATCTACATGCCAAAGCCTTTGTTTTCAGTATCCTACGTGCTAGACCTTCACACAGACAATGAGCAAGGAATGTCAACTACAAAAAAAAATAAATAGGGTATAAATTAACGGTTCACTACATCGGATCTATGAAGGCTGGATGAACTCAGAGATGCAAATAATATGATAGGATTATCCTATTACATTTCTATCACTCATTTTTGTTGCATGATTGAGAGAAAGATGGACAGAAAAGCCGTGATGCTGCCAGCCAACATGGAGGTGATAGGTGAGGAAGATCTGTGGTCTGGAGTTAGGCTAAAGTCAAGTTATACAGTCATTTGGAGAGAGATATTAGTTACATTCATATAACAGCTGATGTCCCTACATCCAGAAAGTTGCTTCTCTGAATTTTGTCTGGGAGGAAGGGACCAGGTATCCTCCCCCATGTGGGAACAGCTGGAAGAGTGCTTGGGTGAGCCCTGCAGCCCATATGGGACTGTGCCTGGTATGTCTATACGTTTAGCAGAAACTCGCAGTTTTTGCACTCAGGTTTGACTTATGCAATTCCTTCTGAGCAACTGGAGTTGCAGCTTCTTTATCCATCTGCCACAGTGTGTACTAGCTGTGCTGCTATACATCCTTGTGTCGAATTCAACCCTCAAGCTATTAGAGTTTCACAGGTACTAAATTCTCCAACATAATTTTTAGAAAAATAAAATCAGGCAGTAAAGTTGTTAACTTAGAACTTACTTGATATATTGTCAGCTTGAGGCCTTTCTAAGAAAACACATGGCAGAAGAGCAAAACAAAACTAAACAGCAACATAAATTTTGAGTTCATAAAATGTTCAGTGCTATTTGCAGCATTGATAGTTGTTACAGTCCTGTCTTATACTGCCAGGAAATATTTAAACATACTTAAATATATGTACTTGATCCATCCTGCCAGACAAAACTATGCACTACATAAAGACAGATGGGAATGAGCTGTGTATTCTGTACTTCACTGCCGGATTGTATCACACTAAGACTGGTCATAGTCATAAAGGTGCTTGATGTCACTATTCATATTTACCTAGAAGTTTACAAGATAGTCATTGAAACAACAGTCCTCTTCTTACCCAAGAAAACAAGCGCAGAGAGACTGAAAGTATCCGAGCTCTTCTGGAAGATGCTGTTGTAAGCAAAGCTTGCTTAATGTTGCTTCTTTTCAATCGCACAGGGAGATGGGTGGAGTGTAGCAGTGACCGGACAGAAAATAAAACAAAGCACTCAGTGCTGGCTGCCAGACCGATATAATGCAGCAAAAGTTGGAGGCAAAGCCTGTAAATCATTCCAGAAATAAAGTGGTCAGGATTTAAGCTTTGGACAAATATTACTCTGCAGTAAAAATATGTGAATCTTCATCGGGAAATAAATCTAAAGCAGGATTATTTTTTTAAAGGACCTCAAAATTAAATACCTCTGCTGTCCAGTAACTCTGGAGTTTACAAGAGAAGTATAGACCATCTGTTCAAGAGACCAGTAACACAATCTGTGCAGCTAATCAGCACGATAGCAGTAGGAAATGATTTCATAGGGGCCTATCACATCTGTTTTTCAAACTAGTAGCCTTTTAGACTTTTTTTTTATTATTTTTAATACATTCTCTGCATCTCCCACAAAACCTATTTTCTGATAGGATTTATGCCTTAGAAGACAGTTTTTAAAATTTTTTATCGGTCTCTGAACAGGAATACGTGTGAGTACATAAATACATATACGCAGTATGGTGCATGGTATTCCTGAAGCCTATTACTACCTCTGTGAATAGCAGTTGGGGTTATTCAGCAATGGAGAACATCACTAGCACCATAAAATACTAATATAAAACCTTTTTACATGGAGTCTCTTGATTAATTATACAAAAAAAAAAAAAATAGAATCGGCAGTCAATTAACTGAACTTCCTAGCTATTTTTCATTTTTACTAGACAATATAATTGTTATCCGGGTATAATTTTTACTATTTTAAAACATTTTGTTAAATTCTGAATATGTAAATCTGGAATGCTTTACTGAGTGCATTTTTGATCAATCTTTTTTTAGCCAAGAAATGAGAAAATGTATAACAAAAAGTGCTACAGAGCTCAGAAATCTGTTTACTACTTCTCCCACTGGTAGGAATACCTGATACAAAACACCTAAATGAACATATCTTAAGGCATTTACAGAAAAAAGTGTTATCCGAGGATGGTGGGAGATGCAGTGGTTTTTTTTTACAGCAATGTTACACAGGTCTGATATACAAATATTCTGGATATTGTACCAAAACTTCTTTAATACTTCGGTGAACCTCACTAACATTTCCTTTTGTATTTACCTCTATAAAGTCTACCTGACCACTTCCTTGGAAGGAGGTCTGTGTACATCATGATTTCTTTTCAGGGCACAAATAGAAAACTGTGACCTAAGGACTTTGAGAAACAAATGGAAATGAATGAAAAACCTGACCTTGTGACTCCCTTCCTGTTTGTCATCCACCAGTACAGGAGAAACTACATGGAAATAGCCACAATTTCTGTTCTTGCTGAACTCTGTAGGAGGAACACCAGTATTACAACAGCAAAAATAAAAGCCTCCTTGAGTGTACACCACAGTGGATCAACTGTGATTCTCCCGCACTATGAGCGGCCCAGAGACAGCAAGTCCTGGGTGGCACTAAAGCCCCAGAAAGGGGCAACCACCTCTGGCCATGTGAGCATGGACCAAGTGGATCCATCGCTTACTCTGCGAACTGTACAAAAGGGATTTGTTAGACTGTGTCAAGAAAGGGCATGGATGGCACTGTGCATTGGAACTGTGAGCTCTTTGGTACCATCTTCCTGTGAAGGAGTCATTTTAGAAGTAGAGCAAATATAGTCTTTAGCGCTAGCTGGAAAAAAAAAAGACAGGAGGGATGTGTATTTCCCATTTTTTATTTTTAAATCTGAAAACTACTTTGACATTTACCATGTCTTCATTTTCAAGTGCCATAAACACTGAAATAAAAATTTTCTCTTATTATAAACTGCTTCTGTGTGCTTCTCTAAGACCGCAGGATCATAAGCACAAATAAGTTCAAACTGCCTGATAATCATAATGACCCTAGATCTGGGACGTCCTACATTTGGAGACTGAATATTGATTGCTTCCTGACAATAAGGCACTAAAACCAACTTTGGAGTATACAAAATTGATTTAATTACTTCTTGGATATATGACTTTGGAATAAAAAATCTGAGAAATAAATTGCTAGAAAATAGACCTTTTGATTTCACACAAAACCAGCAGGAATGCTGTTGTTCATACCACTGTATATCAGCAACCTGGAAAGTCAGTATGACTAAATGAAAATATAATAATGTGCTCTGCAGATTTATTCCATCAGAAATATTGACTCTGAACTCTCATGAGACATCATGTGTCTCTAGATGTGTAACTCTGGTGGCTTATGGAATTTTCACCTAATTTCTCTAAGTCATTGTGTCTCCAAATGGTTAAAGCAAGCAGAAAAGTTAAAGAATACAAAATATACAAAGAACTAATCTTCCATATGCAACAAGAATGGTGAAGCACAAATGCATAGCTAGAATAAATAAATAAGAAAGAACTGGAAATATTTGAGTGACCTCATTATTGAAGATATTGTTTATATATCTTGGTCCTGCATTATTATTATTATATGCAGGATTTTCCCCTTTCACACTCCTGATGAACTACTCCTTGTATTTTTTCTGGCAGCGCAAAGGAGTTAATAGTACTCAAAGTGCTCGGAGCCGTACTGCAGTCTAATAGAAAAAAGGAAATCTGTGCTTGGGAAGAAAATCATGGCCTCCCCTCCCACACCCCTGTTGCTCATGCCAGCAATTTCCCCAGCGGGTTGGAATTTCCTTTTCTTGTGGCGACTAGCCCAGAGCTCATTCCTCCAGCCTTGGCCCCCCAGGACATTCCTGTGTCATACGCTGAAGTCTGGCCCTTGCACAAAGGGCCGGTGTTGCAGTCCTCTTCCCAAGAAGTCCTGTTTCTCTGGTAGCCTTATGAGCTTACACCCTCCCTCCTTCTTCCACGGGAATTCAGACCAGAGAGACCTCTGCCTGATCAGGTTTGCTCCTTTGCTGTTGCATTTTAGCGAGCTCTATGGTAAGGACAACTAGCCCCAATTCGGAGGTGATCCATCTAAGCAGTTAGTGTTCCTAATGGGGGTATTCACAGTAGATATTGAACTGGTTCAGGAAACTTAAAGATCCGTTCTGATGGGACAGGGCTTACTCTAGGGTCTTACGCTCCCGCCCAGAAAAGACTACACACTGTCATTGGAAGCAGGACTGCATTTACATACTCTGCTTATCTCGGTGTTAAAATTCTGGTCAGTGCTACTGATAACAGGGATGCAACTGAACCTGTGAGAAAATGAACGGGGCCCTGCTAAGCGAGGAGCACAGTAATGGTGATGTATCAACCAGGAGAGTTTGCGTTTTTTCCTGGAAAAAACTTTGACTTATTTATTATCCTCATCTGTTTGCAAATGGCACGTGCTCTCAATGTATTGACTTCAGTTATTCCAACATATGGATTGGCTTTAAGGGAAAGGTTTTCTGCACGTGAACTCCACTCAAAAGCAAGGGTGGGCAGAATGGGTCAATGTACATTTGCAATTTATGAGCAGTTTTCAATCAGCTTAATTTAGGTGGCCCTTGGACAATGTAGAGGAATATTTAAAGCTATCCTACTAAGATTAGCATAATTACATTAATTTTGAGACACAGACACTGGGTTTTAATAATAGACTATTGTGCAAGAAAGTAAAAGAGACCATTTGGATATAATTTTGATTCCAGATCTGATCTTTGCAAGATGGTGCCTAAGCAGGGACCTCCGCAGATTCCCATCTGTTTTCTGCTCCCTCCCTACTCTTATCCTTATCATAACAGAAAATTCCAACTGTGAACAGTTTAAGGACTGAGTTGCTTATCACCACTGGTCTCTAACCAGGACTTTGAAAAAATGCTAATACAAACAACACAAAGACCGCACAGAAAAATAGAGCACTTGAAAATGTGAAGTGGAGTGGCAGGAAAATGTAAGTGCAAGGCCCCTAAGTTATCTACTAAGTCACAAGGAATTAAAAGTGTATTTGGCAAGCTGTTATTGTTAGTCCCTTAAGTGCACTGGAGGTATGTAGTTATGCCTGCAGGCCAACGGACTGCAGAGGACTTAATTCTCCTCCCAGTTTCCCTCTGCCTGATTTACTGAAGTGATCCAGCAGCTTCTGCAACGTTAGCATGAGCTCCAACAATAATGATGTGGTTTGGTAAGTATAATGACAAAATCTGGAAGATATTTAGGCCCAAACCTCAGGTTTTCTTGCAGATTTCTAAAGGTTATTTTTCTTTTTTTTTTAAAAGTAATTCATGAATTTTTTTTTTCAGTTGAGTGGTTAAAGGATGACTTGCAGTCAGGCACTTCCTGCTACATTTACAACTAAGAATTGCATTGTCATGTAGGTGGCATAGAATGTCTACAAAGATATGGGAGAAGAGAAGGAATGAGGCTGGTGGAGTCACCAGCAATGACCACCTTGCTCCGTGCTTCCAGTCCCTTGCCTCCCAGGAGGGCACAGATGAGAACAAGTTACAGCGGTCACCCCTGAACTCAAACTGCTACCCTCACCTGCTGCATCTGGAATGACTGCCCCAAAGAAACACTACATGCACACGTACAGGGTTAAATAGTTCGGATCTGCCCCAACTTCTTCAAGGCACAGAGAAAGAAGGGGATGTTTTGTCACCCGTAGCAGAATGCAACCCTCCTGCTTTCAGGGAGGAAGGACCACCCTCCAAAACAAGGAAACGCTGATCAACAATTTTTGTGTTAGTTAATTGTTTAGTCTCAGAGGCTTTTCCAATCTGTTTTTTTTCCATGCTGAAAACCAGGCAGCTCCGCAGGAAGAAAGGAGTTTGTGTTTGAGAAAGAAAGTGCTTCAGAGAATGATGTGGTTTGCTAGACATTGTACACAAACCAGAGCTGCTTCTGTCTGAGGATTTTCAAAGTAAGCACCGGATTCCTCCTCACCACTGCGGATGCTTTACAGTGCCCAAGTGGCAGCATCTAAAAGAAAATGTGAGTTACTATGGGACGTTTCCCACGGCTGTGCAAATTTTATGCTGCAGCGACAGAGCTTTCTATCATCAGTGTAACAGTCTGTAATACCACCTAACGCAGAACATAACCTGCCTGTTTAACTCACTGCTGCAGCGACAGAAACAGTTCGGTTTCAACCAGTTCATTTAAAATATCGATCCTGAAATAAAAGGCTCATGTTTTAAAGCCTTCTTACTGTAACCCTTTCAAAACTTTTCAATGAACTTTTTATACCACTAAATTTGATCTGGCATGTCCCACATGTTTAGCATATTAATTGGGTACTGAAATTGCTAAATTAGGCAGTTTGAGGGCACCGTGGTGTATATTTGGTACCTAAGTGCTATTTTTCCACCACAATAAAGAATCTGCGCCTTAATTCTACTTTGTCTTGCATTACTAAGGGATCAGTAATTCTGTCTGCCACAGAAGCCACTTAAACATTATGGGCTTTACCACTGTAGATGCTGCTAAATGAAAACCAGCAGACATCCACAAACAGACGTTTTACTGATCCTTTTTACTGTCATGGAAACAGCGATGGAGGAATGCGCATAGCCACGGCATCACTGAACTTCTGTGTCAACACAAGCAACAAAAACAATGGATTGGGCAAGGAGCAATGGGAATAAATGTATCTTTAATACTGGCACAACGGTTTCCAACCACCCCAAAGCTTCCTAGAAAGCTTCATGCAAGAGCAAGGATATCATTTTCAGCACACAACAGGTTGTGTTACGGAAAAGCATTTTTTGTTCAATAGCAGTATAGAGTTGTTTTGGGTAGCAAGAATTTTCTTCCACATTTAGGAGGGCAGTTCTGATACTGCACTAATAAGAAGGTGGGAGACTGAGGAATCTAGGTTATCATGGGATGTTAGCCAGTTATGTTATGATAATGGGGGATGCTGCCCACTGCAAGGCTGGTTGCAAACACTGCACCAGCTAGCACCACCATTACAGCCACGTCAGCAAAGCAGTGTTCTGCACTAAATGGACTTACTGCTCTTAAGCTAGACTGAAAAGAAAGAAAACCTGAAAGCTAAATGGAGCAACATGAGATACGAGACAGTCGTCTTGACACTTGAACCCTTCAAGACCTAGATGTCTATGTTTTGCCACTGCAGCTTCCTCCAACAAGGTGCTAAGCAGCAAACCATACGTGGAAGTCAGATGCAAGTCTCAGCAAAGTAATAATGAATAATCCTCAAAGACCACAGAGCAATTTCTAAAAATGAAACTACCTCAAATCTGTCTTTCCTTGCATCCTCACCAGCTTCACTGGTCGTCAGCAAGTGAAACTCAGCTTTACAGCTCTTAATAGATTTCTGTATATTAACGGTGGAAGGATTTTGCAGGCATTGTCCCCTGCAGTTCTCTGGTCTACTCTTGCTGCATAGACTCTGAAGGTTAATTAGGTAAAAATTTTACTTACAAGATCATAGACAACATCTTTGTAACAAACAAGGAAAAAAAGATGTGAGAGTGGTTTGAAATATTAGCAGGTTAGTGATGTTGTAATACATTTTTGAAAGTTACATTTGTAGATAGTTACTCTAAAACAAGCATGGATATTTATATACATAGATATAGACCTAGCTGACATTATAGTTATAAATAACAATGTCAGAAAATCCTGTGGTTCAAATGAGGAAAATCTGGAAAAGCAGCACTCAGGGTTTGTTTGTTTGTTTGTTTTTTTTATCTATAAAAGAGATGTTGAAATTCTGTTCAATTTTTTCCTTTTGGTTTTTTCCAAAGGCAAGGTTACCCTGACTTTTCTGGGTTTTTTTAGGTGTTTGTCCTTAGATAACCTTGAGGACAGTGAAAGAAGTCAGAATACTGAATGGGTGGTTTTGGGTAACAGCTATTTTTTCACAGCTGTGTCAAGAATGATAATCTTTTAAGACTCCTAAATTTCCTTTGCCTATAATACTAAAGGCTTCATCCAGGAGAACAGTTCATTGGTAAAATTACCACAAGTTGCCCATGAAATACATATATGAAAGGCAAATAATACAAATAGTTTCTAGAAACTTTGTTCAAGAGAATGACTACTTAACAGCTTAGCAAAAATAAAAACTTTATGAAACATGAGATACAAAACCATATCATCTAGGTAGCAAAGCAATGGATGGCGAAAAAACATTGCAAAATGTTTGAAAACAAGTCTCAGTGATGGCTTATCAAAGTACATACTTCACTTTTCATTCTGAAACAGAAATTAGGACCCTTTTAACCATCTACTCAGCTAGTACTGACTACAGGCAGACTACACGTGCCTGTAAGCAACATAACCAGAGGAGCAGGAGGAAATTTCCACATTCCCTTGGCTAAGCTGAAAGTCCTAAATATGCAAAAGCAAGCTACCCACTTAAAATATTTGCTTTATAGCCTTAATGACTGTAAAGGAGGACTGGAAAAAGATTACGTGGTTTTTTGCAGGAATTTTTGCTTTTTAAAGAGTTATAAAGAGAAATATCAGCAATACCTATCTTTCAATTTTCAGCATCAAGGCATCACAGGTGACTACTACAACTCCAAATCCTGTGCTCTGAATGCACAGACACATGAGAAATTATTCCATTCTTGATTTTCAATGGAAAAAGTTTTTTAAAAAAACAAGCCACCTTGAATTGTTTTAATCGTTTCATTAAAATTCTCATTTGTTCTTAATGACTAGAATTTTGTTTCCTGATATTTCTGGTGTCAGTATAATGCATTAATTAATGCATT
This sequence comes from Fratercula arctica, assembly GCA_947846985.1. Taxonomy (NCBI): domain Eukaryota; kingdom Metazoa; phylum Chordata; class Aves; order Charadriiformes; family Alcidae; genus Fratercula; species Fratercula arctica. Next base: position 35,739,087 of record CANTUZ010000006.1, read on the forward strand.
ATTAATGCAATAGAACTGTTAAAGCATAGTGTACTAGTTAAAGCAAGCAGCAGTAAAAGAAGGGACAGGAAAGAATCTCTAAGAAAAAGAACTAACAAAAACATCTTTCTTCAGCTTTAGAAACCATTAATATAGGAAGGATTATAGTCTACTTTTAAACAAAGCCAATCTAGCTTTTACTGAGAATATAAACTGTATGTCTGCCTTCTCCAATGTAGACATATCCTTCCTATTTTGTACCAAAATCCTACTTAGGCTTCAATATACATTAAAGTTAAACCAAGGCATCAAAAGCAAACAAGTCTGATAACCTAACATTCTGTGCAGGTGTTTTTCCAGTAATGAATAATTAAGTACTTTTTGATTAATCTCTACTCTCAAAGCCAATGGGGGTTTTATCATCAGTTTTAATTATAATAAGCACACACCTGAAATTTTTAAACACATTAAATAAAGATGTTTTAATAAAAAGACTGGATATTTAAGAGCACTTTATATAGATTTCTAAAACGGAATTTTTACACTTAGAATAAATGATGGAAAAAGGCTGGTTACTCTCCCAGTTTTGCATGCCTACCGATTTGAATTGCTTTCTATTTCAGCATTAAAACCTTACAAACTCTGAATATAATGGCCTACGTCTGTTTCTTTTGGGCTCTTATATCTGCAGCTCGGAGTTAGAGCAGGAGAACGCAGGGCACAGGGGGAAGGGAAAGCCATTGCCCACGGGTATCGCAGGACTGGGAGCAGTTCTCCTTACGGACCACTCCTCCATATAGCATCCATATAGCACCAGACACCCCCCAAAGAGTGGGACAGGCTTAGCCCTGTGCTCAGACAGGTCCATGAGCACCAGAAGGACAGGCTTGGTTTCTGGTGGGTTGGGTCTTGCCCTTGGGAAGAGAAGATGGTGCCTGGCAGCGGCGGCACAGCCCGGGGCTGGACATGGGCTCCGTGCTGCCGCGCACAGCATGGAGCCCCAGGAACGTCCCTCTCCCTCTCACATCAGGCAACACACAAATAATGAGAAAGAATGGAGGGATCAGGTTAGGGGAGAGCTAAAAGAAGCAAAAACCTTGTGTGCTTAGGGAGCCAGGCTAAAAGAAAAAAAAAAAAAACCCAATGAAATCTCCGGTGGATTAAATTCCCTGTCTATCCTCATGGCACTGAGCTGAGATGTGTGAACAGGAGATGTAAGTGATATCAGACTTTACCTTGGAGGACAACATTATCTGGCTGTCACTTTCGGAAACATCTTTCTAAAAGATGAGCCTAGACTCAAAGGCATTTTAACTTGGGAATTAAAGAATTGAAAGGAATTATTCCTCAAAGGAAACCACCCATGTAGTTAATTAGCAATGAGCCCTACCATGACAGGGTGCTTTTTCATAATTTTACTTTCACTGAACTCAAATGAATTGTATATTAGCTTTTAAAAATGCTTTGAAATGAAGATTTTTGGATTTAATATAAGCCGGCATAAGAGAATGTAAAGGGGGTTAAAAGTTCAGGAAGATACTTGAGACAAATAATTGCATAAAATGTGTCAGTACATTCTTGAGGAGGAGAAAAAGCAATGGCCGTTTATGAATGTTTAATGATTTTACTCCGGGATCAACAAAGTCTTAATCAAAGTGAGATGCATACTTAGCCTGATCAAATAACGCATGAAGATTCAAACGTTCTTTCTGAATACTAATGTGGCATTATACTTGGACTTTTAAGTAATCAGCATTTGAAAACTGTCAGAAGACCTCCAGAGCACATGGAAGAAATACATGATTCAGTGAAACATTTTAAATTTCATGTCTTAAACGTGGATACTATCCTAATTACTGAAATTAAAGTGGCTACTAAATGCTTTTTCAAGCAGTCAGGAATGTTGAATGTCATCTGGCAGAAAGGTATCTGAATATTCTCTTTAGCATCTGAAGCTATTTATCTTTTCTTCACCAAGGAGCACAGCAGGCAATAATAACACACGCATAGGAATGCTGAAAGTTAGGAAACTCCAAACTCCACCCTTCCGTGTTATGCCGAGTTTGCTATATATACATAAATACACACCCTACATCCAGCTCCTGTCCCCTCAAATTGTTCCTTCAGTGGGAGAGGTTTCTATTTTACTTTTATATGGAATCTGCAATACACACATACAGGTGTACAGGTCAATACAGCAAGTCACGAAACAGGTCCATGAAATCGGATATGTGCCTTTGGGTGTCCATAATATCACAAATAAATATTTTTCTCTCTGTTGAAAAAATCCTTCTATCTGAAACTCTGTGGGTTATATTCAGAAAAATTGAAATCTGAATTGACATTCCAGGTTTGTCTACTGATGCATTCTGTTCAACCAAAATAATATTTTCAGGCGGTTTGGGGTGGGGTGGGGCGGGGGTGGCGCGGTGGTGAGGAGGGAGCAAATTTAATATTAAATGGAAAGTTTTCAAAGTTTTCACTTAATCATTTCCTCCAAATGTACTTGTGCACAGTGTGCAAGTCTGTGTGTCTGTTTTCCCTATTCATGCCCCGAGGAGTTTCCCTGCGGGACAGGGAGGCTCCCATGGGCCTTACCTGACTCCAGCATTATGAGCCCGTCTGCAGACACAGACTAAATGCTAGTAGCTTGTGCTCGCACAAGGATCTTGTTTGCTCCAAAAAGATGTGAAAATGGTTAAGCATTTTCCGGGAGCAAAAGGAACTGGGAGGAGAAGCACGCTGCTGGTTTGGTTTTTGTAAGACTTTTTTTTTCTTTTTTAATACTTAATAACATTGATTAGAAAGCAAAGTAAATTGCATCTAACTCCAAATACGACCTAACAGTTTATTAGGTTTTGTAGTGAATTAAGGCTACAATCACAACTAACAAGATTTTGACTTATCTCTGCTAAATTGGCCATTTTCCAAAGGTACCGTGGTATGAGCGCTTCTGCACCCCTGGGCTTTGCTTTTACAACTGTCGCTGTTATTACGCATGCATACACACGTTGCCTAAACCAGGAATGATCCTGAAATCACAGCAGTAGTAACACCACTCACCCATGATTTGCAAAGCTCCCTGTGACAGCTCTTCATGTCAGAAGCAGCCTGCTTAGTCGGTTGTATGGAAGTTCAGTGATGCTCAATAGTCAAAAGCCAAACTTTCTCACTGCCAAGACACAGAAAGCCAAGGATATTTACCAGCAGGCAATACAGTCTAGCCAACACGTGTGTTAATTTTAATGAGAGAGAAGGGCTTGCTCTTCAGGTGCCCAATGCAGAAATATTTTTACATAATGTACGTCCCCCACAAAAGCACACTTAATATTTTGATATTTATTTAAATTATATACACAGGAGAAAGCCTAGCATCCCATTGTAAACGAAACAATAGATTGAGCTATGGAATTATTTTTAAGGAGTCAGGTTTGTGCAGTTAGTTTTTAGGGGCTGAAGAGATGTGTGTGGATAAATTACTTATGAAAGAGGGTAACGCTCATATATTTTGCTATAGTCAGACTGTCCAAAACCTATTCCTTGCTAAATATATGCGATATAAATCCATGGAAAACACACTAAGCAGAGAGAAAACACAGTGAATGTATGAAGACCAGCAAAATGCACAGGACAATGAACTGTTAATTCTTAAACTTTAGGAAATGGATGTTCATCCCTTGTTTACTTTAATTACAAAAACAGGATTAGTAGTTCCTTCTTGTATATACACTGAAATAACTTGTCCTTTTAGGAAAATTATTACCAGATTCCTGCAACTAACCAAAACTAATCTGCAGTACTTTTTGCAGTCTAGTACTACTATGAATTAGGTTTTTTGCCTACATCCAGATGTGTCATTAGAATTTTAGATTAAGTTCTTCTAATGTGCATTTAGAACTGCTAGTAATCTGCCCACTTTGCTTGTTCTTTTCTAGGGTCTTTTAAAGTGTTTGCTGGAAATAATTCCACTGTTACGGTAGTCAGAATACCTTGCTTTAACTATTATAGCTGTGACGTAAAAAATGCAAACTAGCCATGCCCAAGGAGAAGTGGGTCCAAACAGAATATTCTGACATTTATGTCGCTGGTATTTCCTTCTATGGCTTGATGGAATAAGTCTTGAAAGTATGAAAATCATCAGCACTCACAGCAAACTCTGGAAAATATTATGAGGGCTGTGTTGTTGAACTTGTCTTTTGCTCCTGGAGGTGGCCCTTTCAAAACACAGCGGAGTATCTTTGCCAGTGCTCAGTGCCAATGTTGGTGTTGGTGCATACACTGAGCTCATGGTTTCCACCTCTGCTGACATTTGGCAGAATTTCTTTTTAGGAAGAAATGAAAGAGAAATCCTGATTTCAATGGAATATCTGAAAGAGCAGCTTTTCAAACAATAATAATAATAAAAAATAATCTAGCACAGCTTTCTAAAGTTAGGTGCTTCTGTTTACAGAGTTCCTAAGGGAAAAGGGGCCAGACAGTCCAAATCAACAGCTTCTTGCCCCTACCAGGTTTGTGGGTTAGTGGTATGAGTTGTGTCTAGCCAAAAAAAGCTTACAGTCTTATGGATCCCTTATTCAATAAAGGACTTCGGGAACAAATATTTGATGCTGCAGTCAAGAACTGATTTCTGGTCGCTGCTCCCGGTGGTTAGAGGAATATCCAAGGGAGACACAAACACCAGCTCTGGGGCTCGTCTCTTCAAGGCAGCACTGGAGTATTGCTGGATCTGACTCCAGTTTGACAACTGCGAGCACAGATTTATCTATACTTGCTGGGCTTTCTGGCAATTAGATTAGCAAATCCTCAAAAAACTTAGATAATCTCTAACTATTAAAATAGTAGTTGTCTCACTTCCTTTCCTTTATGGTATTTATTATTGAAAAATCATTGTTTTCTCCCCTAGCAATGCAGATATTTTGAACTAGTAAAGTAAAGCAAATATATACGGCCATCTATACTGCTGCTTCCCCAAAATGGGAACATCACACGTTCCTTGTAGTTACTGTTTGCAGATAAATTGGCTCCTTGATTGCTCACTCTAAAATGTTTTCATAAGTTTTTTATCCAGAAGTGACATTTCTGCTCAAAATATCAGTAGAAATAGCAAAAGAAAAGGTTGGTTTATTATCGATGGCTCTCTACTGGAGGTTTTATTTTCTGTCATCGCACAAATGCTAAGTGTTTAGATCTTAAAATAGGCATCAATTATTAACAAAGATGGTGGAGAAAGAAAGCACAGTTTTTCTGACAAATTACACCATAAGCAGAGTTCCATAATCCTGCATGCTGCGTTTTCATTCTTCAGAGGACAAAGAGAAGAATGACTAATACATCAATTTCAGTCTTTTTTTGAAAAGCACCTTGCTCTCTAAGACTACCCTTAATTTACCATCTTTTGAAGACAGAAAATGGAATGAAAACATCCGTCTCTGGTTTCTGCTAGCCTGTAATATTAAACATTAGAGTAATAGTTATTCTCCACCCACTCAATCACATCCCTGCTCCATGCAGACTCCTCTGCTCTTCTGACACATTTTATAAACTACCTAAAATGGACACCTCTTCCTCTGCTTAAAGAAATTTCTATTGCAGAAGGGAGTAAAATCTCTGAACTCTGTGAAGTTAAGATGTACAGGACTTTATACGCTGATGATCCAGAGCTTTGGATCCAGAGCTTTAGTGCTGTTAAGGATTTTAGAATTCCTGGACTTAAACTCATCACAACATACCAAATGCCAAAATCCCGCAGCAAGATGTTTGTAGGAGCTACGCAGCCAGCCACTTCAGGAGAATTAGGGTATTTATACCCACCTGAGTGTTTCCCATCCTTTACTCAGTTAGATATACAGGTAAAAGAAAATTTGTTTATGATACTTGGAGCCAACTCGGGTTCACTCTGCCTGTGCCCTGGAGTGGCAGGACACAAGCCAGCCCTGATCTAAAAGCCACCTGACGGCATGAGCGTGGCACAGAGCCCACACTAATACACTTGTTTCTCTGCGGGACTTACAAACTCAGAAGTAGTGCCATGCTCATATGGTGATGGAGCCCTCAGCTGGCTCGGAGCTCCACCAGGGCGGGCTTGTTTCTGCCACATACCACGTCACCATACCCACCTAAGGAGCTTCACTAGTCTGTGAAGCACAGCTGGATCATGGAAAGATTTACGAGACAGCTGAACAACGCCAGCCTCTGTGTTGTCAAAAACTAATAGCAATTTCCTTTTAGTATCAGTAGCAGGGTCTGTGCTTCTCAGCTGCACAAACTCAGCTGGTTAACCTCACTGCTGCCTCAAGGTTCTCTGTGGCCACAATGTGCAGCCTCCTACCGACTGGTCTGTCGTCCCACAGCCCCGCTTTACGAAGCTCTTTTCATTTTTCCAGCCCTTCAAAGGTGTATCTGAGGGTTTTGCCTGTAGTCACTCAGTACTTGTCCCAGGATGCTTTGTAGAGTCCCTGACTCCTCCTCCACAGTAAGAAGTCGCTGCTGGGGAATAAATTTCAGATCTTTTATGGATGCTCAAGGGCTAGGAAATTGGGTGTCTAAGGGATTACATATGAGGGTGCAGTGCATGTTGAGCCCTTCATTTTTATGGAGGACAGTTTGTGTTTGTGTGTGAGTGCAGGTGCATCTTGAGCAAATTTCTCAGTGTAATAATTTGGAAACATCAGTTAATTTTTCTCATCCTTTCATCTACTTCATTGACCTAGGCATAATCTCTGCACATCCTGAATAAGACAATCACTACAGTTCTATGGATTTTTGCCAGGCCTTAGTTACTCCTGAAGGTCTCAAGAGCAGTGAATCACAGCCTAGTCCTGGCATACATAGCAAGGGCCCAGAGGCCAAGGAATTAATTGAAATCAGTGAGTTTATACACAAACACACATACATGCATACAAAAACACATGCTTCACTTTGAAATGCATTATTTTTCAACTGAAAAATCAAACCAAGCCAGAAAGTACTCACAAGTACTTGCTAGCTGCAAACTACTGGACTGGATACCATCCTAACTGGTAAGTTTGACGCTTGCAGCTTTGTCCAAGAGGTTGTCATCATTACTCAATGTTTAAAAATATGTTATCTGAAGCTTTCGATTTGTCAAGGCTATGGAGTAAGGAACAGAAGTCCTTCATGTTTATGTTGAAACAAAACTAACCCCTGTAACAACATTCTCGCTAGTATCCTCCAGTTTCCCATTTTCCTCTAGGGTTTTGCCATTTGACAACTTTTCCATGTAGAAACTTGGGCTACAGTTGGATCTAGTCCAAATATTTCATGTTGGTTGGAGGCAGAGGGGGAGAAAAGGGGTTTTGTTTTGATGGGCTGTGGTTTTTTTCAATATTTTATTTCCATACTACATCATCCCACTTGCTATAAGTCAACTGTCAATGAGAATTCAACACTCACGGGCACTTCTTGTAGCAGCAGCTGCAGTTTCAGGCAAGTCAGGGCAGATTGCACTCATCTGAAATAAAGTCTTACCTACTCCTGTTATGCTAACGTAGAGTTTCTAGCTGTAAACCAAGGACTGAAAGGGAGGACTCTGGCAGGGCTGGGATTGCTTCACCCATTGCGCTCACCTGGCTGAGCACTCGTGGCTTCCTCCGCTACAGGGATTCCTATAGCCAGAGAAGGTGCTGGGTTAGACACAAACCTGAGCCTTCCTCCTTCCCATCCACAGTGTGACCACACCTGCACATTCCCATGTGTTCACCTCTATGTGCTTCTTTTGTGCCCTCTCCACCCCCCACCCCCTTTTTATTTTTTTCCATTCGATATACCTGACTGCTCTTATCTTTATTGGGCAGTATTCCCCCTGTAAAGATGCACAAAGCATCTTGCTCCCATTGGATTTTGACAAAGAAGTAGGAGGAGGTAAAATACGAGTGGGACAAATCCCCTGAAACCCTTTCACATAAGCCATCAAAAGTAAGTCAAATGCACATGTAGAAACTGGAGTTACTTTTAACAAACTTGCTCTGCTAACCAGCTGGGATTGCCTGTTTTTTTTTTTCTTTTAAGTTATTTTATAAGCATCATTGAACTTTACATAAAAGCACTAAGTGTTTTTATTTCTCACCTTGAAACAGACCATTCTGATTAATCTCTTAGTATCTGTACTTACCCTTTGTTGATAGTGAGTTGAGCAAATGCATCTGAAGACCCACACTTCTTACTGGCAAGGCCAGGACAGCATAGACAAACAGAACTGTCATTATGGAGATCAACAACACAAGGCCAACAGAGCAGGTTTGAAGGCCAGGTCATTTCCAGATTTCTAGACTGGTTGTTTGGGGTTTTTTTTCCTTAATTAAAGTATAATACTCTGGAATGGTTTTCAAATGCAAGTCTGGCTCCCAAGGACTCAAAAAGGGCATTTGCTGATAAAAAGCAAAATGGACATGGGCCTGTTCTTCTACTTGAGCTTTTTTGAGTCTTGGCAAGACTGTGCTAGTTTCCCAAAATTTGGGAAATCTAGCAGAGAGTTAATCTTACTGGCTATATGAAACTATATATCTGCCTCTGGCTAAACTAGAAGTGATACACATCCAAACAATTACTTTTCTAATAAAATACTAGAAGGTATCCTGTCAAAGCTGGTTTAGTATATGCCAACATACTTTGTGATTCCCAAAAAAAAAAAAAAAAAAAAAGAAAAAAAAAAGAGGGGCAGAGGGGAGGCCTAGCTCATTCTTTCCTGCTTTGAACATTAAAACGAGACTTCAAATATTATCCACTTGCAGAACCATGGAACTTGGCACAAAATCCATGCCTTGTTACAGACTCCTGGTTTTCACTTTCAAAAATGCTTTTAGCCTATATGGCTGGGGGGGAGGGGGGGGGCCGAAACTTCCAAACCATAAATTTTGTTTGAATTAGCAACATGTCTTCTCTATGAGACCACTAAGTGCCTGAATGAAGATCTCTTAACCATACAATTAATATCCATGGAGTATGGGCATAAAAACTGAAAGCTCCCTAAACTTGACTGCAGATCAGTTAATCTAATAAGAGACACCGCTTTTACTACATAACTTTGCCTTGTTTATCCCTCCAGATCACTTTGGTTAGTAACACCAATGCTATCAGTGCCTGGTACACCACAAGCTCCAATTGGGTCTCCAGTCCCCTTACTGAAAAGGGCCTGAAAGTTCAGGCCCCTGGGTAATTTCTCTGGCAAAAAAAGCTTTGCCAGCCAAAGGGATACAGCAGAGGTGAGGTTTGAAGAAAGGTTTCTGATGTCCCTGTTGCAGTCACTGACCCTTCTCTGCCTTCCTTATCTCTCAGCACCAGCTTGGCCATCACCTAGGGCTCAGCATCCTCCAGTGGAAATGGGTACCAGATTGTAGAGAAAGCCCCTGCATATTGCACTTCCTTAGGCATCTCCTTACTAAGTCTTTAGCCATTTATTCTTTACTACTTTTCTCCATTTCATCTGCACAAAGGGTTTGTGGCAATAATGATAAAGAGGTATGTCCATAATGAAAAAAGCGAAACACCGCAGTCCTGCCCTCTTCATCCAGCCTGAAGCCACAGCTCACAGGCTCTGTGTTTGGAGCAGCCTGTTTGTCTTGCCCTCCTGAAGGTCTCTGAGCCCTTTCGTGTATCAGCATGATGCTCGGTGCCCTCGTTCCACTTGGCTAGCCCAGAGCTCCAAGGTAGGTAGGGTGTTGCACATGCTTCTTGGACCGCTCTGCCATGCTCCAGCTCAGAGCCTGCTCACCCCTGCACAGTAACAAAGGCAAAGGTACCAAATACCCGCTCCCATTCCTGCCCTGACATGCCTTTGCTCCTCCTTACTATTTCTAGCATGTTTCACTACCTGTGAAGAGGAAGAAATGCTTTATTTTAGTAACTGACTGAAAACATCACATGTCCAGAGTCTCAGAAAGCACAAGCGCCACACTCCCTCTGATCTGGCTCCTCAGGATCTGGCATATCTGCCTCATTTCTCAGCTCCTCCGGAGTCAGGCTTCTCAGCCTCCCAAAGCATCCAGCTCCAGACTGTGATCAGAATTTACGGAGAATACAGGTTACTGCAAAACAGGAACCCTTTGTGCAGCGACATTTGCTATTCTACTATGACTAGTGAAAACCACCTGCATTAAACATTTTAGCTGATACATTGCCCAAATAACTGAACTTTAAATCATCAGTATCATGCAATTCTTAGCCTGCGATCCTTGTAACATAGTCCTTAACATACATACATACACTCTTCAATAACTCCACAATTCAAAATCATAATCCTAATAGTCCATTTTCCTCAACAAAACACTTAACAGAGGTTGGGAACAAAAGCATGAAGGAAAAAAAAAAAAAAACAGAGCTACCATCTAACAAACAACTTCGCCTTATTCTTCACAACACATTCTTGCTGGCCACAGATGACAAAAGCAATTTAGGACAATTACAGATTAACCACAAATACAACCAAACACAAAGTCAAAGTGGATGCAGATCAACACACCACTAAATAGTCATAGTCTAGAATATCTCTAAATTGGCTAATTCGTTTCAATTCATTAATTCTTAAATTAGTAAACTGTACACCTGCTTTGGCAAAGCCTGTTTGTTTTAGCTGCAGCTCGATGTTGCCCTCCTGTGGGACGAAAAAAGGGAGAGTGGTTGTGTTTCTTTACGCCTTTGCCATATCAAGAGAAATCTGGGCATGGTCTGCTCCTTTCCAGCTGAGACAGAGTAAGCACAGATGAGCCAAGTCCCTGTGCATCATGTAAATGTAACATTGTTCTCCAGATTTAATCACTTCTGGACAACTTTTGGTACAAGTCTTTTCCAGATCAGCCATAGAAATAAACATCTGCATCTTACTAAATCAGCCCCAGCTTACAATATGGTATTTACACTTTCTTCCAGCTAAGGGAAGAGAGCTGATAACTTTGCTGGAATGAAGAACTGTTTGTCATTTTTTTCAGCAGGTTTGAATGGCAGAGTGAATTGTTTTTTCATCCTTTGCCTCCTGACAGCATGAGTGCCCGACAATGGGGTCTTCAGTCTTGAGGACCCCAGACATAAACCAGTTTTGCTTCTGATTTGATGAAGGCCTTTCCTGTGTCAGGCTGGGGTGGATTTGTCTGCAACAGCCTCGTAATAACACAGTTAAGTGCTCATCACTTGTGTGACACTTCCCATGTTTTTGTCACTTGGAGACTGTAGGTCCTCATTTCTGTAACAGACTGAATTGGGGACCCATCTGAATTCTAAACTATGGTTGAATTGACTTGGGGATGGCAGGTAGTTCAGTTGGTGTCCAGTTAGTCTTCCACTTCCTAAGGATGGGATAAAGGGGCCAATTCCCCACCAGCAGGAGGTAGGAAATGCTCCAAAACCAGTGACTTGTGAAACACAGACAGCACTTAAAGACTGGGAAGCTAATAATTGATCTCTTCACACCTGAAGCAACAACCAGGAGACAACATGGGAGTACCTGGGCTATGTAAGAAAAGACCATACTCCTTTTCTTGTGCACGATGCACGCGTAGTGAGAGCCATGAGGAACACAGGGTAGTAGGGTTTGTTTTGTTATTTAAATTGGTAATTAATAATTCTTCCTGCATCAAATTCCCTAGTGAATTATTCATAGTGCTGTCATGGCTGTTGCTTTAGCAAGGTTGGCTCTCCCGAGACTCCTTCAGGACCTGCGCAGTGCTAAGGGAAGGAAAAGGTGTTTGGGGCAGCCACAGGCAGAAACTGAGCTTCAGTTCCTCATATCGGAGCAGCACAGCTCAGGTCTGTGCCAGGGTCACTGCAAAGCTCAGGGAGGGATGGTCTCACTTCCAGCCTGCCAGGTGACTCTCTTCCTCCCTGAGATGATATTTATGGCACTCTGGAGCAAAATCACGTCAAGCTCAGATTTTCAGTGCATTTATTTTTACTGAAGATGCAAGTTGCCTACAGCATTGTTCCAAACAAAAAAGGGGGTTAAATCTTTAGCAATAGAGTTTGACTCTACACGTAGTCAACATGAAGCAATAAGTTGCGTAGTCTTGGATGACTGGTAAAATCCACCTCCGACTTCAGAAATGAACTTTGCGGCTGGGTTTGACCGTTGCTATAGGCCAAACCAACATCTCAAATCCAAACCTAACCTCAAACTGAGGAAGCTGAGGTCAGACAATTGCGGCTTGGGTTCATGTCTAGTTGCTACCAAGTCAAAGGCTTGCCTCTCGAAAACAGAGTGCTAATGATCAAGTGACAATCCAAACGCAAGCAAGAAAGAAGCACCAAGAAAACATCTGGAAGCAATACTGCTAGGAAGAGAACATGGAGACGTGGCCAAATGCTTCACTGCCAAAAAGGGGAAAAAAAAAAAGAAAAAGATTAATGACAAGGGGCTTTTCCCTGCTTGCATTCAAAGATCATCAACAGAGCATCTGTGTAGAATAAAAGGCTAGGAGAGAAAGTACATACGTGGCTAGGGAATGAAGAAATAAGAAGCTACTAGAAAAGAAACCCCAGAGTAGCTAAGGAAAAGGCAGCTGATTAGCACGCAGTCAGTTGATATCTACACAATAAATAGCATACTCAACATTCATATACATCTGTCCAATAAAGCCTGTAAGAGCCACCATTTTTCCTTAACAAAATCACCAAATTACCACGCACAGGCAAACAAAGTCAAATTTCTGAAATCTTTCTTGCCACAATCGATCTATTGATTAAGCATCAGGATAATGCAAAAAGTCAAATTACTGAAAGCCACTGGAAACTTTTATATTAATGCTTAGGCTATGGTGGCTGCTGACACAATGAATTTAAATGAATTCCAGAGACTGGCTGGCAAAGAAAATGTGTTGAAGCAGAGGGAAATTTTTAAAGCAAATCTGTGCATTTCTGGAAAAGGTAGTTTTGCTGGGGCTTGTTTCTGAAGGAAAAAAAAAAAAAGAGCTACTTTTCACTCTCCTACAGCAGTTTTAACTTAAACAGGAACATCACTCCTTATTCAACAGTCAGTTCTTACAGAGGCCCCCCCTTCAGGGCAGACTTCCAAATATTAGGAGATGGACAGAGATGCAGCACAAACATTTACTCTGCCTTGTGAGGTAGAAAGTGAGAGGCAGTAAAACACGGGTTTGTTAGGTCTTATAAAAACAGAGAGAGAGAGATGCATGTTGGCAAGAGCATCCATCGCCCGGTTTCCGTTTCCCAGCTCCCAGCGCCTCTCTGCAGGAGGGTGAGACTCCCATCGAGGGTGGGGGGAGAGCCCACTACCCAGCTGCCCGCAGGGCTTATGGTCTGTGTCCTCGGGGATAAGCTTTGGCACATGCCTTTGAGCAGAGCTTCTTCCTCACGGGCTGCAAATACAGGAGCCAACACCACCTCACAAAAAGTCAGGACGCAGGAAAATCCGTTGTCCGTACGAGCTGCTTTTAGAAGAGCTGGTTCTGCAGCTGAAAGCACTTTTAACCTACTATCAAATTATATAATGGAGCAAGGGACAAATTACTGCCTCTTTCCAGCCCTGCTCGAAACGAGTTTCACAGGCTTTATTCTTCCTCTGAATCACTTCAGCTCTAGCACAGTCTTCCAGTTGTTAAAAAGCCATTTCTGAAAGTGCCTTCATCCAAATGACAATTCAAATAAAATATACTACATGCAGGCATTTATTTGTCCCTAATAGCACCTTCCTTGATGGATATATACTTTCCATACATCTAGGAAATGAAACCTGAGCAGAGATGTGAAGAATTTGCGAGGAGGCAAGATCCGATGAGTAAGCAGCTGCTTTATTAGCAGCCGTACAGCTCTTGATTTAGAGGCTTCATTCACTCAGAGCTGAGGAACATCTTCCGTGCCTGATGCTGTAAATGTTGGTCGGGACTAAAAATGGCAACAGGACATTTTTGTTGTTGCTTCCCAGCCATGTCACCTGAGTCCAAAGAAGCTGAACGGGTGATATAGGAAGTGGATTCTCTGGCAGCAGTGTTAACAGTCCTGTCCCTCGCATCCGCGCCTCCTCCTCCTCTCCCGCAGCGGGGATGGCTGTGGAGGGAAAGCAGAGCCATGAAAACAAACAGGTCTCCCAGCGACCAGCCGGCAGCTCCACACACACACTGAGCCCTTCTCTGCATCTCTAAACTTTCCACCGATGTAATGAAAGCCTGGTCTCTCCAGAACCGCTTCGTACTTTCAAAACCATCTGGATTGTCAGACCTGTATTCATTCCTGGCCAAGAATGACCTCTTAAGATAAACAAAGCATGATTTACCCAGCTGACAGCCCAGCTGTGGTCAGAGTGCTGTAGGACAACAAGACGTCCGGTGGGATGCTGAACGAGACCAGCACTGTAGTATTGGTGAAACAGTGCTGACACGTGGCACGAGAGCAACTCAATGCACCTTAATTTTTCCAGCAACCTGCTTTCTTTTTAAAGAAAGTTGTTCTTCCCCCCTCCTCAGCCCAGAAGTCCGCTTTAACTTGACTCAGTACAAGTAACCACAGAAGTCCCTGGGTAATTAAACATATACTTGCTACATTTTCCATTCTTATAGGAAAGAAGGTTCTTAACCCTTTATGGTCCTTTGGGTTTTAGTCCATTTAGAAGGAGCAGAACCTCAAGTAACCACCAAACAAGATAAAGACGAATCCAGCAAAAAATCCTTAAGGCTCATTTATGAACTTTATTTTCCAGTTAGTATTTTAAAAATGCTATTCCCACTCACCACATCTATAGAGGAAACCCACAGCATTAAAATATTCCATGTGGTTCAAAGCTGTAACTTTTCAGCTCACATAGAAGAGGGAGTTAATAATCTCTAATAAGAAAAAAATTCTGCAGTTGTATTCTCTGATCTGTCACACCCGTAAATTCACACGCCAATCCAGAAAAAACAAACTGGCTTTACTCGCTAAGAAATTGCCTCTTCTCCTGATAATGACTTCCTCTGACAACAAAATTACATTGAAACAACTGAACTTTGCCAACAGAGAATTTATGAGATAGGAAGGGAAATCTTTGTGCTATCAGAGTGAGCAGCTCAAGATCTAGTCCAGTGCAGTTAAGGGAAATAGAACTATTATTAAAAACGAATATTTATAAAACATAATGACCCAAGC
Organism: Fratercula arctica; assembly: GCA_947846985.1. Taxonomy (NCBI): domain Eukaryota; kingdom Metazoa; phylum Chordata; class Aves; order Charadriiformes; family Alcidae; genus Fratercula; species Fratercula arctica. The sequence goes on from CANTUZ010000006.1 coordinate 35,754,150, forward strand.
ATTTCACAGTTTTAAGGTATAAAATGTAAATTATTTTTCCATTTTGTCTTTTCCTCTGCAGCCTGCAAACCACATAACCAGTTAATATACTCACTGAACTATAGAGTTTCCATTTAACTTTTTTCTACTTAACTAGAATGAGCAGACAAACCCATCAAATCAGAGTTGACAAAAATGGCTCTATCCATCTACCTCTTGTTGTTAAAAGAAACAGTTCTGGGCAAATATTTTTTTAAATACAGTTTTAAGTTCTATATTCTTTTTTTGACCTGGCTTTGACAAGGTATACAACCAAACATATGTCAGTGGTGACTTGAAATACTCGACAGTGTTTTGGTAAGGACTGGAGATATCAAAACAAAAAAAACCCCACCAAAAATAAAAACAGGGTTTCAACCTTTGGAATAGTAAGAGATTTCAAAGAAACAAGGTGAAATTTTACTTTTAATTCCAGAAGATAATGGCTATTTTCTCACGTCCAAATAATTATCAGAAGAACTTGGAAAAGGGGCCCCATCTCTCCACGCCCTTCGTACTTAGCTACATGCACCATACTGAAAGGGCACATCCAACCAATACCTAGGAAAATAATAAACACGTTACCTGCTCCACCATGTATTAACATTGCCCCTATATATTAATATTCAAACAGCAGCATAAGTCAGAAATAGGATTTCATTAGAATGTCAAACAAGTGCCTAAGTGCCAGGTGCAGGAGAGATTGTGTGTAGCGTAGTGAGGCGGAGGGCTCCTCGCAGACAAGACGAGGGAAGGGAAGGAGGTGCTCCCACGGCATTGCATTGGCTGGCGTTGCTCTTGGCTCCTACAGTCCAGGAGATTCTGGTTTCATACCAGAAGACATTTTTAGAAAGGCACAGAATAGGACTAGGGAAGAGATCTCGCACTAAACATCAACTTGTTGGGAAAGTTTTGTCTTACTTTTTGCTCTGCATATCGAGCTGGCAGAGAGCTCTGCCCGGTATTTGAAGCATGTCCCTCCTCGCAGCCCCCTCCCGTCCCGCCACCCCCAGACTCTATTGGGACTGCCGGGAAGGCGGTCGGATAAATCGTGGATGCTTGCCTGGCTACTGAGTCACTCAGACGGAGGTCAAAGCCAAGCCTGCAAACTGAGACTCTGCAGTCTCTTCCCAGATCTGTTGCCAAATGGTATGAACAAATCAGCTTTTCTGAGCTTCAATTTTCCCATCTACTTATAAAATACTTTGATGCATTTAGATGAAAGGCTATGCAAGTACTGCTCTATTACCAGACACTATTTCACCCTCTCTCGGGTTATAAATTGTAACTACTACATAAAAACGTGTGTATGCAAGTATTTTTCAAGGCTTTTTAGGTATACACGTACAAATGCACACTGCCCAAATGTGAACAGTTTACTAGACTTGAATTCTAAAACTGTATCTTAACTATTATGGTTAAGCATTTTTGCAGCTATTATGTCTGTCCTAATTTCTATTACCCAGATCCCATCATGGCTTTAATAAACATCTGTAAAATTCATTTTTGGCCACAGGATGGCAGAGTATAAAAGCACTATTTTACCTTCAGCTTCTACTCACCAAGGAAAAAGTATATACCTAAGGCAAAGCGTTTTTTTTCTTTCCACTGTCTCTGTTTGCTCATACTTTCATTAACTAGGTTAAATACTTCCGACTTCCCCGGTAAATTACAGAAGATGGTTTCTAGAACAGACGTATCATGAAATTAAATCAAGAAAGGCCATTTACAAGAAGAAGCTCAAGTCAGATGTGTAGAAATTCAGCAATTTGCAGGCATGGTCCCAAACCAGATCTCACTGTTTCATTGTTCGTACATAGCGTTAATTGTGTTAAAATTAAAGTTACTGTTATTTCCATTTTACTTAGCAGAGCTTTTAAGATTATTCTTGCAAGCAGCCTTAAGTAACCACCAAATGAATTAAATCATGTTGTTGTGGTGTATTTACTCAATACATACCCAAGATAGCAGAGTAAATGACCAGAAGCTTAGCAGACAGAAGGTTATTGTGGGACTACACAAAATTCACTCCTAAATTATAAGCATTTTTTCTTGCTGTTATTATTATTGGTTCAAGTTCAGTGAATCTGAGATTTTTAATAGCCTTCTGCCCCAACTTCTAAAGAAAAGGAGCACACAAAGCACCATTAAATATTGCAGAGGGCTTTCTTTGAACTTCATGTGTTATGATTTAATCAAAGCGTAATGCACTCCAACTTGCAGAGGGCAGCAGTTCAGTTCAAAGAGTTGCAATGCTTCTTCAAGTAATTTCCTGAGTGATGAATAAGTACAAGATTGACACTGTACAAAGCCATTAGTCCGTATCTATGCAAGTCTTTACGCAGTCCTGAACCTACTGGTGTTCTAAAAAGGAGAGGAAAGCTTTTCTTTGGCATTTGAATACGTTTATTTCTGAATTGAAGGAGGGATGGAGACAAAGAGAAGAACTGGAGCCTGGAGAAGCATACCATGAAGAAACCATGCTTCACATTTAAGTAGCATTTATATTGCCAATGATACTGGCCGTATTGCTGGAGTGTTTTCTCCTTTCCCACAGCACTTTACTACAAAGAAAAACATTCATAATTCAAAGCTCAGGAGGTTGGAAAGCTAGCTGAAAAGGATGAATATTCTCTTTATCAAGGTTCATTTTATACAGAGGGCTACCAACATGCTGAACTAAAGCCAGGTGGGAACACAGAAAGAAGCTCTGTATCTACAACCAATTTCCAGGAATTTGAAAGCAGAAGTGAAATGTTTAATAAAGCGGTAAGGAAGGACTGCAGGCATCTTTGTAATCGCTTTACCAGTGGACCACAGGCATTTAGGAAAATACTGTATCCAAGAAAGAAGTTGGCACGAAGTATGGAGAAATGCCATGTCTTAGTACTCTGCTTGTACCATGAGACATTCCACCAAGCAACACACACTGAGGGCAGCACAGCAAAGTTAAAAAATAATGAACCAAAGTCATCTAAAAGCTGATGAAAAGGAAACATAAAGAGTAAATTTAAGCTGCCGGCAGGGGCAACCTAGGAGTTCCATTAGTGGCCTTATGAATAATCTTCAGTGTTTCAGCTGACCAAACCTGCCAAATGACAGCAGAGATGTTTGTTGGGGATTCAGTCCCTTAGAGCAGAAAAATAAAAGGCAACAGAGGATTTGCTAACTTCTGACATGATCAATATATTTCACTGTCCATTATAGCTTGGCATCGGGATTGAAAAAAGACACTACACAATGTTATTTTTCTCATGAATGGTAGGGCATGATATGCAAAGTTGTCGCTATCTTACTCAATTCCACTGCCTTGCACTTTTTCCAAACTCATTTCCAACGCATGAACATTTATAACTTTACTTTGTATACAATCACTTGGCTCCATTACAAAAGAACCCCAAAGTTTTATTTCTTTCCTCGTGAAAAGCAAAACTGAATCCCAAACCAGTTTTCTTCAGTGGTTTTTTTTGGATCTGCAAGTTTTGTTAGTGAAAGGAAAACATACTTATGATCAGCAATAAACACTCTTATCTCTTCTTAGACATTTAAAAGAGAAAAGATAAAAATCCACTAAAATTTGCTATAAGTTTTTAGAATGAGTAAATATTCTGTGGAAGACATTCAGTCCGAAAGAGCTTCCTTAGTTTGTCTCTGAAGTAAAGAAGTAGCACTATAATACAGCATGTTGCACATAAAATCTTCAGCTTGAAGATAAACACATCAAAAACAAAAGAGCAGCAGCAGTACTTTTACATATGGGAAAGATAAAAACCAACCTACATTTATAAAATAAAAGTAGCTATACAGTAGTGGTATTTGTGTATGAGTAATCATAATAAACACAAGGGCGTCCTTCTCTAAAGTTTCTTTGTGAAGTAAGGAAATATTTTTCAGCCTTATGAGACCAATTCCTTTTGCATTAGCAAAGAACTGCAATTTTACTTCGCACATATTTAACTCCATTATCTAAAGAAATCAAATAATTCTGTAGGGGCATTTCCAGCAAAAAGAAAAAGCTTTCCTTACTGTAGACCTCCTAGACTTTGTCAATAGGAATTTCTTTATATTTGAACACTCTGACTATGTATTTTACCTCTTTCCCTGCAAGAAAGGAGCGTTCACTTCTCATATTTTAACACATTTCTATAGTTCTAGTGATTCACATTATTCAAGAACTATATTAGCTTCCTCCATTCCTCAAGTTAAAAAAAAAAAACCCCAACAAAAAAAAAAAAAACAACTAAAAAAAGGGCATAGTAAAATACCACATATCAATACCGTGAAAAATGACAATTCCTCTCTTCCAGGGTCTTTGCTCTGCCTCAGTGCCTCTGCTTAGATGTCCATCAAACCCTGGTGCTACTCTACAGTTGCCAGCCTGCTCCTACAGATTCACAAGAAATGCATCAGAAACAGAGAGCTCTAGCTGGGTTTCTAAAATACCAAGACAAGAAAAGACTCTGAGATTTCAGCATCCTTTGAGAAAAGTCTTCCATTCAACAACTGTCTCATTTATGCTAAAGGTGGAGCTTGTCCAGGAAAACCAAGAGAACAGAATGGTGGACATATGTCCTCTCAACCTTCGGCCCCAGTGGTCTCAATATAAAATAGCATCCCCTGCTTTGCAGGAAGCAAATAAACTAGCACTTTAGGTGTAAGTATTTTGCAAACATGTTATCAGCTTAGGTACTCGCCAACAAAGGACACTTTGAAGCTGTACACACACACTCCTCCTAGCTGAAATTGACCTTACATCAGCGACCTGCATTCACAAATGCAGTTTCAATTCCTGCATGAAATCGGTTGAAAAAACACCTGTCTCTATACTTGTCTATTTTTTTCCTGTTGACTTTGAATAACCTATTTGCCATACAGTTTTAATGCCAGGCATGAGACCTAGTAGACATTAGTGCTGCATGCAGTATTGTACGCTGAGGGCTTCTCAGGTAAGCAATGATGACTAGGTTAGAGGTTTGGCCTTATTTTTGAATACGTTTGCCCTCTGATATCCCTCATCTTTGATTGTGCATGAAGAAAAGACCCTTCAAGGAAGAAAGTTTGCAGCTAGGAGCTCTTCCCATTCATTTTTTTTTTTTTTTTTTTAGAATTATTTTTAAAGAAAGATAAATTTGTATTAAAATAAAAATAGGCTGCGGTATTTTGACGACAATTCCTCAAGTGCCTCCTCAGGGTTCTGGTCATAAAATACTCCGTGCAGGGAGTAGTTTTGTTGTCTTAATGGCTGCAAAGTTTTCCTCTCCTCTGCAATATAATGTCAATTTTTTTTTTTTTTTTTTTTTTTTTTTTTTTTGTGAGCTTATGATTCCCAGCATTTGAATGCTGCTATGGCTTTATAATGTGTTTTTGTTCCCTTCAGACGAAAAGTAAATAAGAACGGGAACAACTTGCCAAGAACAAACCATTTATTTGCTCAAACAACATTTCAAGAACACCTGCACAGCTGTTTTGGAAACATTCTGGTATCCCCACTCAGCCTTTCGTGTCTGTGTTATCCTATTCAGGTAGATTATGTCTACCTAAAGATGAAAAATGCACAGCATTTCCCATACCTCTGTGTTCAGCTAAAGAACACCTCATTTTCCTACTTTGCCATTTGAACAACTAATATGGACCAATTAATTCATGGAAAGTTTATATTCCCTTTGTGTCAGTGATATTTAGAGAAAAATCAAGCCTTACCTGTGCTGTGTGCCATAATTTTTTGAAAAAAGGAAACACTTTTTTCAATTCTGAGCAGCACAATGAAAAAAGTCCTCTTCGTAGAACAAGGTCAAGATACAGCCAGGCTATGGAAAAAGATCAAGCATGGGTTTGTATTTGTACACACATAGGCATATGCTGATGGCTAACAAGATGGAGACTAAAAAAGCCTCACCAAATACACATCATGACAGTGAAACATCGCAGCAGTCACCTGCTCCAACAGCCACCAGCAATGCCACAGATCGGGATGAAAGGCTCACCTGTGGGATCTGAGAAACTGCACCCGCCAGTGGCCCTCTGCATCCACCTCATCCCACTGGCAGCATAAACTACAAGCAAAAAGTATAATCGGGAAACATCTTTTACGCTTTTCTACAGAGCATATCTCAGTTATACACTTGATATATAATAGGTCACTAGTTCTGATCCTAAGGCATCTTTCCTTACCCCAGAAACAGCACTTTAACATTTACACTTCATGAACACTTTAAAATAAAGATCCCTTGTCTCTGCCTTCCTTGCTCCTGCCTTCATTTATGCAAAAGCCGTCGGCCACCCGTGCTTTTTTTTTTGGGTCCCTGCTGGAAAGCTGACATCTGGCAACGACAGGAGACGTGAAGAGGGCATGGTTTGGATGGAAAGTGGCGTGCACATGTACAGCTGAGTGATAGGGCATGGGCAAAGAGTCTAAGAGAACAAAAAGTTCATACCTCATATGGGCAAAATGCTCTCATGCAGGTTAATGCACGTCACTGAAGTACAAGAACTGAGAATTTCCTCTTTTTGCAAGTAATGCGATCAAGATCTCCACTTTACAATTCATGAGAGCACAGCAAAGACAAGTCTGAGTCGGATCTGGAAATTTTAAGGCAAACACTACTTTATATAGCAGGACCTGCCCTACCTTTACATGGTACGTGTTTTAAAGAATGACCAAACACTTGAAATAGGTCCCTGGTGAATCACAGTTTGCAAAAGTGATTCAGAGATGACAAGTCTCTAAATCTGGCTGTGATGGAAGTTCATTGTTGCATTGTGCACCTGCACACCTCTTACATTCACCCAGTACTTCAAAAGACAAAACGTAGTTTTTAATAGCTTATGCTTAATACTTTCTGGCTCAACTTCTCATGCATTGTATTTACTTCATGCTGGAAAACCTTCCTTTAAAAAGCTGCAATGGCCTCATGCTTTTGGGACTTGAAACTCACTTAAGGGACACCACTTTTTACAGAAATCTCTTCAGTCACCATTATGCCCAAGTTAAAAGTCTCTGGGGTAAAAACAAGTTAAGCCCCCTAAAATCCTCATCTTCTGTACGCTCAGAGACTTGAGAGAGTTCAGGAGCTAAAATACCAGAGGAGTTCATCCTTACAAAATACAGTCCGTTTTCTCCAAGGTCTTTATAAACATCCTGGGAGCAACTAAGTTGGATGCAACTACAGCAGCAAAAATCAAATTTCTCCGTAATCAGTGTGCTGAGTGCCACTGGGGACTAGAGCAGGATACAGCTGCCTCTCTCAGGTACCCTCACCAACCCCACCTCTGTGTCCTCACTGCTGCCACAGTAGGATGGAGAAAGTCCTATCATTCAAATATTAACAACAGCAGTTGGACACACCTTCCCCTTGCAGAAGAATAACAATTGTTATTAGTCACCAAGTTACTTTAAGGAGCAAAGACCTGTGCAATTACTTTGCTAGTTCTGCTGCTATATTATATGGAGAAGATAATTTAATTTATATGCTTGGAAGAATATGCTTTAATTTCAATTACTACTGAAAATTACTACTCTAAAACAAAAGTGGAAAACAGTAAGGTTGCAAATCTTTTCACACACCGCCAGCGGACGAGTGTACATCGTGAGAGATTAGCAACCCAAGTCTGAGAAAGCTTAAAGCCTGAAGTGTTAGTCAAGGCCACTTTGAAGGGTAGCTCCTGATGTCTTAAGCTATTGAATATTGTAAACCGCCTCACGGGCTTAAAGTATTGCTCACATTAAGTGCCATTCCAACTGAAGCTGTGAAAATGCAATGTTTTCATGCCTCATCTGTACTACAGATGTCATAGTAAGGAAGTAGCTTATACTAAATTTGCTTTGCTACTTTCCTTCTCGCTCTGTTCTCCGCTCCCAAAAGAGTGCAGAAACAAAATGGTGCAAAGCCATGAGTATTTGAACAACTCCTTTCACAACTAAGCAAAATTCTTGGAAATAGAATAATTCTGGTTTCGATCCAAAAGACTGTTCCTGAATAAATTTGTTACTATGCAACTATGTATCTCCCTTGCCAATTTCAGGTACTCTGAGACATTCAACAACTGTAAATCAGTAGTAAGTGGAGCAGGCAAGCACAGAGGGAACAATATTCAGGACCCAAAAGACAAGTGAGCTTTTTCATTGCCCCGAAGCGCTGCCTGCCATATGGCCAATATCCTCCACACTGGCCAGGCTTTCAGCTTTGCTATTTCTGAATTTGCACTGAAGCCAAAAAAGGCTGTAACTATGATGGACGAAATCCTACTTTTGAACGGCTGCCTTACTCTATTAAATACCTTAAGACGATCATGCTTTTATCATGTAGCTGATCTCAAGTTTGATTCTTGTGCAAAATAAAATAATCCCGAGGGGCATTGCTTTAAATGCAGCCAAAACAGCTTTTCTGAAGTGAAGCTGAATCCATAAAATTAACTTCCAAAAGCAATAAATTACCAAGAGAAAAATGACAATCATCTCTACATTTAGCAACCTTAACATCACATCAAGATAACAACTGCTTCCCAGAACTCCTCCTGTTAGTTTGGGATGGAGGTGCCGTAGGAACATCCTGCACAGCTGTGTGCCAATAGCTGCAGAAGGAAGCGATTCTGTGTGGTGAATTTTAAGCTTTCCCGAGCTTTGACCCACCAACGCAGTTGGTGAAGGTACTCATTTTCGATCCCCCCAACCCTGAAATGCACTAAAAGACAGCCATCACCCCATAAGTGGGGTGTATTTATACGGATCTTAAAAGCTATGTCAAATGGGAAGATAACTACAGAAAAAAAAAAAAATACAACAAAATAAAATGTTTCACTGAAAGTGATAAAAGCATCTCTTTCCAATTCTGTTTAACATTTGATTTGTATACAAGAACAAGGTTCTGTTGAGCAGAACTATCTGCTTTCTTAGATGCAGAGTAACTTGTTATATTACTGACTCTGAGAAAACATGTCGGAAAGCCATTTGAAGTGACACTTACACCTTTTGGGTACAACAAAATTCTGCACCATCAATTCTCATTTCAGTTTTAGTGTTGGCTGGAAACTAACTTTCTGTCAGAGATCACCTTTCTTGGCAGCAGCTACAGGGAAGAAACAGAACAACTGGGACTTCCTGGCAGTCATAAATTAATTACTTACTCCTGCAACTCTACAGTTAACTCTACTAGTGCAAATCTCAGCTCTAAGAACTGACAATATCAATTCTACAAATGCATTTTATAAAGGCTCTGCCCTCTAATTCATGCTCTGCTATGGATTCAAAAAATGCCATAATTAAAAAGAAAAATAATCAAGTCATTTACCTGACACCTGACAGAGGGCTGCTGGGACAGGTATTGTGTTCCCTTTCACTCACAAAAATAGCAGAGCAGTCTACTCTGCCATGCAAGAAAGTGAGGATTCAGGGAAGTGAAGATGCAGAAAAAACTTACTTCTTTCAAAACTGAATCCATGGAAGACCATATCAGAAATAAATCAAAGGAAACTGAAATGCATATATTCTTTAAAAAGATCATTGCAGTAGCTGAAAAGAAAAATCTGGAGAAATTCTTTCATGCAGAAAAACAAAACCAAAACTAGTAGGCGCACACAGGAGGAAGGAATGATAAGGGTCTGTTTCTAGACGTTTCCATCTCTTTAAATGCCTTTGTCTCCTTATTTCTTACACGCTGCAAAAGAGAAGCTGTTGTGGAAGTCCTGCATTGAATTAACATTTATTCCACGAATACAGTAGATGTGGGGGAAGAGCCATTACAAAAGAAAAAGGCACAATCAAACAGATTTCATTATTATGGCCTCATTTGGGCTTATCATAGTCTTACTCCTATCAGCTCACAGTACGAGTGGAACAGTAATCCTTTGGGGGAAAAAAAAAAAAATAATGAAGTGACAAATACACATTGGAATTACTTATTGCACAGTGATGTTAAAGAAGATTAAATGTGTAAAATACTACCGAATACCCTGAACATTTTTTAGGAGTATCAGAATCAGAATAGTTCAGAATATGAAATAAAACAAAGCTATATTCAGTCTCCTTTTGGTCAAAAATATTAAATTCTCTTGCCCATATACTGCTGTCCCACCCCTTACCCACACAACAGTACCTTCAAGTACTTAACAGTGAAAAATAGAGCTTGATGAAAGCAGAACAAATCAAGTACTTTACAAATGTCTCATCTGTTGCAGAGCACCTTTATGTCCCTGTACTCCTGAGGTTTCTCATACACTGCTGGAACTAAAGGTTGCTGTTTTCCCCCTGATGCATATATCGTCTATGCCCCAAATCAAACTTTGTTAGGAGTCACAAAGTTTGTTTTGTGAGAGTCTTTAAGTGCTTTTAAAAAAAAATAAAATTAAAAATAATTTCCTAATAGTGACAATTCTGTTCTGCTCGTGTATTCACATGCTAACAGTACAGCAAAGCTTTCAGAAACTAATTAAAGTGAACTGTTAAGAGCAAACTTATTCCTGGTATCTGTCAGTTCCTAAGAAATGAATGAGGACACTTCCATACATGTTGCCATCCACCTGACAGGTAGCAGTTAGCCTTTGCAAATACTTCGTCAAAAGAAAAAACAAGAGAGAATTTTAGCAATGTGAGCGCGGTAAACACGTTTTTCCCTTCCAACAAACGTGCAGCACAGTAAACATAGCATTACATGTCACTACGTGACAGAGTAAATTAATAGTTGCAAACATAGAAATTTAACAGTAAGTAAAGCCCTCATATATAGGTTGAGGGAAAAAAATACACGTTAAAAAAATTAAATGTGGCTCAGAACTATAAAATACATAATTAAAATACAAGTTATGAAAAAAAATCTGCAAAAGAACTTCCCCTGTGTGTTACAAGATTGTATTTTTGTGGGTTTTTTTCCAAGCAAGCTCCTCATAACAGTAAACTGTCTGTAAGGGATCCAGTGGTAAAAATATTATTCTGTCCTGAGTTAGTCTAAAAGACCACAGGCAAAAGCTCAGAAAAAGGTGATTAACAAAGGCTGCTTTCATTCTGAAGGCCCAAAGATTTTCTGATCTGTAAAGTTTGCCTAAGCAGGGGCTACATATATAGAGACGCTCACTACGGCTGAAGTGTTCCATGTCTGGAAGCAAAGTCAGGGGATATCAACCCCCGAACATTAGCCTGAAACAGAGAAAAGTTAACAGTATAAAGAAAGAGAAACAAAGAGAAAGCAAAAGAACTTCCTGTGAAAAGCCATTCCTTTTCACGCCAGCCCACTTTAGCACATTATTGAAGTTACCACATTTTGATGTATTTGCTTCGGCGTAACTTTAGTAGGGTTACAAGCCACTCCTCAAAACTGCTGAACAGGGAAATTAGCAGACTTGCTTATTTTCCGTAACAGAAAAACCTTTGAACTCCTCTCCCAATCCTTTCAGCTCCAAGTAAAGCTTCTGTTTAGGAAACGTGATATAAAGTTTCTTCAATTATTAGCAGATATAAAGTGAACTACTGTTTAGATCACCAAAAAGCCTCTATATAAAAAAGGATGGTTGGTACAGAAAACAAGAAACAACCATCCTGCTGGGGTCATTCTGAAAGGGCAACGCGCTTCCGGTAATGTACACAGGCACCAACTCACGTGAGAAATAATTTCAACAGTAACAGACTAAATAAGCCAAAAGCTGACACTTAGAGAAACCTCCAATTTAAATATATCTACAATTGCTTTAAAAATATTCATCATTAAATATAATTTCTGTAAGGACAATGGCAACATGCAAAGCAACTACCTAATACAGTCAAGTAAAAGCTTTTACATTAATTTAAAATTACCCTTTATTTTTCACAAGTTTTTCCAACACATTGTGCATTTTGGAACGGTAGACTTTGAGATAGTTTGCTTCAAGTTTCTTTAAATTACAAACAGTAGATACAGTAGGAATATTTTAAACTGATTTCTTTAAAAGGCAAGTTAAGACCCTTAGTTTTAAAAGAGACTGCCACAATTTCATTTTCCTGACACAAAATTCAAGTAATTTTAAGTAAGAGTAGAAAACTGTCTTTATAAAACATCCTCTTATGAAAATTTACCAGCTTTCTGAAAATAAACGTCGAATTTCCAGTATCAATTGGGTGCATTTACACGTTTAGAAAAATAACTCATTTTAAATGAAGGTCACTTGGTGAAGAAAAGTAAATTTGCAACAGTATGAGTTTTTAAAACAAATGATAAACCATTTTTTTCTTAGCTAAATTATTTAATCCTTGCTCCATCTCCACAATTAATTTATTTTTTCTTCTAAAGGTGTACATTTCAGTATTGAAAATTAATTAAGAAAACAGGTTACTGAGATGTTTTCCCTTCAGTATATACTAGCATACGGAATTATTGCTCATCCCCAACAACTGTACAAGATTCACTTGATTTTGGTTTTATGCTGTGGTTTTCAATTGTTTGGTACCAAATATACACACACCACAAAAACTTTAGCTGTGTCACTTTACTGAGTGAAAACCACAATAAACTTTTCATATGATTTTGTATCTAGGGTTGTTTGGGGTTTTTTCAACAAAGAAATGGATTCATTATAAAATGCTTTTCCATTTTCCCTCCTTACCTACTTTTTAAGACAGCAGAATGGAAAAATAAGCAGGACATGTTTACTTTGTGACTGAAGGCTCAGAGCAGATATTGAGAAGTCTTCCAACAAATTTAGAACATTTTCTTTTTTTTCATTCTGTTATCCCAAAGTAACTTTGCTGTCTAGGAACAGTAACTTAAAGTTTCTTTTATCACCATCTTCCAGAAGAAATTTATAAATAAGTGTTTATATAAAGAATCAAACACTGCTGAAGAGGGCAAAAAAATAAAAAAAAAAAAATAAAATTAAGGATCAATAAATGATACTGCAATGTATCTTGTGCCATTCAAGATAGGGAGTCCTTCATGTAAATGAGTAAGTCTTCCTGGGTGCATGAAACTCCATCCTTTCCTGGGAGACTCAATGGAGCAGTTGTACCTAAGAAATTTACATCCACCTCCCTGCAGGAAAAATAGAAAGAAAACAAAATGCCAGATATTTACCTTCTGTTTTAATTAAGGTCCTTTTTATTTATCCACATTTTCAAATATTTTGCTATTATTAATAGATCGTTAACAATATTTTTTTTTTACTATCCCTAAACCCAAGGTTGTTTAAATAACACCATCTTTAGAGCAATACATAACAGACGTGTTTGCAATCAAAGATTTCCCCTTGCTTTGCTTTAACATTCCCTGGACAACAACTCATTCAAGCAGCAACTCTGACAAACAGATCTTCAATAACTTTACTGTAGGTGATACCAGGGAGAAGCAAATCATGTTCACAGGCCCTGTTCCAGGACTGCATCCCTATCCAGGATAGCATTTAAACAAATCATAAACAAATTAATCTGGTTGTTTCTTTCAAACTGAAGGCATGTTTTCTAAAGTACTAAGTTTGAGAAACACACGTATGAACGTTAAGTGGGAATATGAATAATATAGGTTTAGAAACAAAACAGGTTAAGTTTCGCTACTAGTCAAAGTGGGACATTACTGCCACCCTCCTGCCTATGTCCATACTCTGGGGACTGTTTTATTCGAATCAATATCACAGCAGAAAATAATTTATCTCATAAAAAAACCAAACCAAACAACAAACCAGGAACAGCAGCTGAAAAATTTCATTCTGTGTCTGATCTAAAAAAAGAATCATTAAAAAAGTTGTAAAGAAAAGAAGCCATTTGAGTCAACTTCAGACTATTTAAAGTATTTTGTAAAATTGGTTTTCACCGTACAGAAACGAAGCATTCCAGAAATGTTAAAAATTAAATGGCTAACACCTCTAAAGTTTTTTTTTTAAACCCCTTCTCCCCTACCATCTGAAACCATTTTGACCAATTCAGCCTGACTGCACCAGCAGTTCTAGATCCTGCAATCAAGCAAATTGAGCACTTGTCAAAAAAACCCAAAGAATAATATATCTCAATTTATGATGCACATCTTTTCCTTTTCAACATGGTCTTTAAATATATCCATTTGGGCTCTAGTTTGGAAAAAATATTAGACAGTCAAAGGACATTTTTTAAGTCAGTAAGTTGTCAACTTACTTGGAAGTCCTCTCCTACTTTGTTGAGAGCGATGTTGATTGTGAATGTAGAGGAGTCATGATGAGGTCTGAGCGACCGTTGTCTGTCAGGGCTATATTTTACAACAAAATTCAATAAAGCATACCCCTGAAACAAAATATACAATCAGACTTCAACATGTGAACTTCACAGTCACACACAGCGTTCTTGGGGGGTTTTTTTTCTGTTTAAAGTTGTTAACAACATTCATCTATAACTTCTGCTACATCACGTACAAACTCCCAACCAAACCAAATAGGGTACATTCAATAAAACTCTTAGAATTACTCATGCCATGCAGTAATTATCGGCAAAAATTTTAAACACATACCTTGGTATAATAGCCAGCAAACACTTTTAGCGTTACTGGTGCAATGAACTCTCTTATGAAATGCAGCCATTCATTATCCAGTCCAATTTGCTTCATATGAATATCATCAGTTGGGACATTTTCATAACCTCCAGAAATACGGCTGTCCTAATGAAAACACCATAAATAGCCTTGAAATATGGACATGGAATGCTTCTGGCACTTCTACAAATATTTATTTGAAATCTGCAGAATCACAAAACTACAACAAAGAAACGCTTTAGTGGGCATATGTGAGCTCGCTGTACAGTAATTTCAGAGCTAACTACTGTGGAAAAAAAAAAACTGCTGAGCAAAAATTGGAAATTTTTTAAAAGGTGAGTCAATATTTGAATATGTTGCCTGTAAATAAGGGCTTCCTGGGGTAATGGTTTAATTTCTTGAGATGTAGACGCAACTGAAGTTGTATCAAATCAAGGGAGTCCAGGTCTCAACGTCACATGGTAATAAATGTTGAAATAATTTGAAGACAAAAGTATGTTAAAATCCTTTCCAGAGGCTCCTCCTTGCAGTAAAATAATGACTGTAATTTGTCTTGTTTCCAAGGTAACACATTTGTGAATATGATAAACATTTCTCTGATTTTAGCAGTAGTTAATGAAAGCCTTGAGCTTTCTGCAAACACAAACACAATAGCTCATAACATTTGTGGATAACTTCTTAGGGGGACAAGTCTAACAAATTAGTACTGAAGAGGTAAACAAGTAAAACTTCTCTGAACGCTTGTCAACAGCTACCTAAGATCAGCCTTGGATAACCGCTGGGTAACTACTAGAGCAACTGCACCACTGTTAGTGCCTGAATATGCCAGTTCAAGGTTAATTGAGGAATGTCTCTAAACAGAGCAACAAGCTATGTGGTAGACTAAACTAAGCATTTTGTACTACGAGGCAGATGCCTCAGGTCACTGGCAACCGTTGGAATGTTTGTTGCAGTACACTGTTACAGTACACTTATTATCATAAAGATACTCACTCATTAAGGTCATGTTTATATAGGCAGACACTTACTTGGTGTTTTCCACCAGACCATTGTCCAAAATGTTCCATTTCTTCTACCAATTCATCACAGGCAGTGTCAGAAAATATGGGAAACCAAAACACATCTGGACATGGCTACAAAAGAAAAGAAAAAAAAAAAATTAAAAGACCTACATTCATGTCTTTCAGGGGAGTTAAGCTTTAACAGCTATATTTTATTTTCAATCCTAAAAAAGGACATCCCTTTTATTGGTCACTAAAGAATATCAGTTGTTCTCATCTGAGAGATTATTCAGATACATGTAAATAATTAAATTTTGTCTTGATCCACAAGCACATCCTCACAGAATGAAGCAAAAACTACAAGCTACCTTGTAAGCTGTGACCCAGCATGAACAGCTGCGTCAGTGTACCTACATATGCTGTGTCTTGGTTGGTCTAAATAACAACCTAAATCTTCTACATTACAAGCTATTAAGAAAAACAGTTTAAAATTTAACATTGTTTTAGCCACAAAAACAATTTATCACAGCTTCTTAGGGAAGCAAAGTTCATTAAATCACTGGCCCCAGTTGTGACAGAACTGATCATCCAACACCAGCACAACAATTGTCTTCTTAGAACTGCAGATCAGTTGCATGAAAGCAAGCAGCCAGGCAGACAAAAAAAATAAAAAGACAGACCTCATCTTGGATTCATCGTTGTTAGACCTTAGAGAATCCACAGAGAAAGGCGGAGGCCAAGGAAAGTGTCTAGAAAAGCTTCCCTTTACTAGATACCAGAAAACACAGCAATCTGCTACATAAATTTTATTAGGCTTTCCACTAGTGGCAGTAGCTAGTTCAAATAAATAAGCTAATTACATCTGTAGTCTGGAGAAGGAAATTACTTGGACAACTACATTACTCTGAGCAATCTAGTAATTATTTTTTGGACTCCTCTAATCTAGTTTTCAAAACGGCAAAAATTTAGTTCTGATCCAAAACATTAAAAAGCTGTTCAGCCACACACCAAAACAGCATTTGCGTGGAAACAGTTACTGTATGCCAACTTATTATCAGTCAGTCCCACAAATTTTATGAATACTACTTATACCCACCTGTTCTACTATATTATCAGTGAAGATCTTTGAGTAGTTTGGATTTATATAGGTTTCCTTCCAGTCCTAAAAAAAAAAAAAAAAAAAAAGAAATTTAAAACATTAAAACAGAACAAAAGAATTTGTAAGTAACAAAAAATAATTTATATTCTATTCATTTGCAATACTGAAAGCACTGGAAAAAGTTAAAAATTTCTTATACCTATAAACGAACTGGTTCTCATCATGGCAAAAATCATGACACCTATTACACCAGGGCCACATCTTCAACCCCTTACTCTTGTCATCAGCTGGCTTGTTGATATGATATATTGTCATTTGCTTAAGCAGGTAGTAGATAACACCTCTTAGCGCACAACCAATATTTAGTACATAATAAACATGTTTTCCACGTAAAGTCTTTAAATTCTGAGTTCTTTACAATACATATGCTTTACGATTTTTTCAAATAACTGTTTCATTAGTAATTAGATGCGTACCACGGGATTTTCAAAGATCTGCCAGAGGTCGTTGTTGTAGTGGGAAGTATTGTAATTGGCCGTAGAAATAAGTCTTCCGAATTCATGTCTGTTGGTAATGTACATGAAAACACCCTATACCAAGTAGAGAAAATGTCATTAGCAAAACTGCCCATCTTAGCAAAAATGTTTTTAAAAAGTCTGTTTGTTTATGCTTGCACTTTCATGAAATATATCACACACTTGTACATACATATTATACACGTGCTGTTCATTTCGCAGCCTTAATTTTCAAATGGTTGGTTCTAATCACCAACTAGTCTTCATAATTTCTTCTTTACAAGCATTTGGTTGAATTTATTTTCTAAACACATTAAACGAAAACATATATTGTTCATAACTTAAACCCACATACAGTTATAGAAAGGAAAAAACAGAGAACTGGTTTGTTGATTTGTTTTCCGTAAAGCCTAAGCAGACACACTGGAAGCACCTGTTCTCAAACTGAAAATACTCATACCAGAAAATCAACATCTAGCGTTTAGTTTCTGATTAAAACCGGAAAGAATAATCTAACAATAAAAGGGCTAAAGGAAGTCAGAACAAGAAACTTATTTCAGAGTATTCACTACATGATCCTCTGGTGAATTGGCCTGAAATAAAAAGATATTGGCAAATACAGCATAAAAGAATATTCAGATCAGGGTACAAAACAGCTGTGCACTGTGAAGTGTGTTCACCTAAGCAAACATCGCAAAATATGTGCAAGGTATCAAGTGTGGCAAGACACAGCTTTATTAACGAGCTATTAACAGAAGATATTAACAAAATTCTTGATTAGAAATAGTAGCAGAAAATAGTTCTTTTTAAAGAAATTTAGGTTTTGTGGGTTTGGGATTTTTTTAGTTAACTGTTTTTCAGACTAAAACCTAATTTCAAAAGTGTTTGTGACTTTTAGATTTGCAGCAGATGAAGACATTCTTGTTTACATATATTGGTATTTCTGTCTATGTTTCTGTCTGAAAAAGAGTTAAACAGTTAGAAAGATAATAATTATGTTAAACATGTGCCCAGTTTTGGTCACTTACCGAATCATAAAATAGCTGCAGCAGGGAGAATAAGGAGGGTCTGGGTCAAGAAAAACAGCTTAAAATGACACCCATTTCACAACTGCCCTGTATGGTCACCAAGGGGGTCTGTCTGACCTGCTAGGGATTTGAGCTTTAGACTTTCCTAGGACTGCTGAAACAATTTTAGCTACAGAAGCACAGCTTCAGCACACCTCGACCTCAGAAGCACTGAGAAACCTCCCTAAGGAAACAACGAGCCTCTCTAAGACATGTTGAGCTGGTCATGAAGAACCTGTCCCTGGCAAAAAGCTTGAACCTTAGAAGACTGAAGAGAAAGCTAGAGGAGTATTTCATTAGAGTAAGTGGACAGAGGAGAAGTATCTTCCTGTGGTAGAATAGTACTGCACGTAATAATAACTAATGAATAAAAAAATAAAGCAACACCTTTGGGGGTCTGAGCATATGGAATGTTTCCGAAGAAGGGGAGTCTTTTTCCCTTTGTAAAGTCTAAAATGAAGGAGAATCATCACATCAGTTTTCTGATACATAAACTCTTTCTCTTTTTCCGACTACTATTAGGTTTCCACAGTCACATTAGGGAAATAGCAGCCTTTGATCAAAAGCTGATATGCCTTTACAGACAACATGCATCTCCAAGCAAAGCTCATAATACACATGTCAAAGCTGTTTCCACCAGCCCCTTCTTATCTGCTGCAATACAAATACAAGCACGTACCAGACCATCTTACAGCACAGTCTGACAAAGAGGAAAAGAGAAAGCAATTTTCTGATGAGCCAGTCAGATTAGTTTAATGAGCGCATGGGAAGCACAGGTTTGCCATAACTGACGCTGAGAAGGTTTGAATACAACAGAACTGGACGGGGATGCTCCAAAGAATCAGTAGAAAGGAAATCATGCCTTGTTATGAGGGAATAAAAAAAATAAATACTTGCCAACTTTTCTTGTTCAACTCAGCAAAATTATTTTTCAATGCTACAGTGTCTGGAAATAGGTCTGGTTTAGGTCTTATTTGTTTCTGTGCTGAAACTAGTGTAAATATCAGTAGAAATGTGGATTTACATATTCATATTTTTACAGTACAAATAGGTTTTTGCTCATTACTTACAGATTAATGCAAGTAACAAATTTCTGATACAGTTTTAATATATCTGGAAAAATAAATGAGTAATTCACGCTCCCTAAGAAGATTCATACAATTTCATAAATCACTTCAGCTTTTTATATCAACACGGCCTGTCACTAGTTCAAATATGTATCTATTTAAATATAAAATTGCAAAATATTCCAACTTAGTCTGACAGAAGGTTCACACTGTATAAATATGTGCATAATAGAGATGCTCTAAATGCATCGATACATTTGAGGTCACACACAGCCCAGAAGTTGAGCCCTCTTTCATCCTGTTGAGTTTGTGCCAACAAGAAAGGTATTCCAACCTCAACAGGAATTTTCAGTGCATTTAAAAGCCATCATGCAGTCAGTGCACTGGCCTTGCAAAAACCTCTGTTCTCAACAATTTAAAGAAATACACCTAAAATGTTCTGTGTCACAAAAATTGGCCAGTACTTTGAATTAGAAGTAAAAATATAATATCCAAGATCAATCAAGTGAAGCAGTCAAGTGTAGCAGGACACAAAAGAAGTCTGTGTGTATTTAAAAGCAAGCCGTTATAGATACACCTTACCATTTCCCTGGTATTCCTGCAGAGAGCCATATCAGGATCCAACTTATCACGCATAAAGTAGTTCTTTTCTTTCATCTCCAATCTGAGAGTTTGTCCCTTAATCAAGTATATATTAGCCATATAAGGAATATTCCATACTCCTCTGTAAAAGAAAAAAAAAAAAAAACACAACCAAATGCAAATAGTTTAAAGTCATGAAAACTAATTTGTTGCCTATCCTATCAAATCAGCATCTCTATATTTGCTGACAAGACTAAGCAAGTTTCAAGGAAATTAAGCTGAAAGGTTACAAAGACATTTGAAAAACTACAGCTGGACATTGTGGACATCTCACACGTAGGCGTAGGCAGTAATTCAACTTTTATGAAGTACTGTTATAAAAAATAGAAAGGTCAAATTCTCTAAGGAGTTTTAGCTACAAATGTACTTCACGTTTCCATAGCTAAGGCAATCAGTCAAACTCTTATATTATTCTACACTACCAGATGGAGAAAGTAATTCTAAATCAGATTTTTAAGTGAGTTTAAAGATTTCACTGAAGCTTCACAGAGCTGGTCTGACCTCCTCACACAAATACCCACAGACCACAGCAGGCCACGTATTTATGTCAGTTGGGCCAATATCAACAAAAACGCATAGCTGTCACAATGCTTGCTCTGCAGATTTCCTCCCTCCCAGCGCCACGAGCACATCTTTCAGCGCAAGTGAAAATGAGCCGGTCCTATTCAAGCAGTCAATCTGTTTCAGACCTTGTTGTTCTTCCAGGGCAATGAAAAGGCATCACCGCATGGAAAAGTCAAGCTTAGAACAACTTACATCACATTAATTTAGGGGAAGGACAAACCCAAAAGGCTATGTGACAAAAATGTTTCTCAAGAGCTCCTTAGGATATATCTGACATAATAAACAGGGAAAAACACAGTTAATTCATTATTTGCCCCAAAGAGATGAAGAAGTCATTTGACGAATGCAACAATCATTTCTTCCGACTGAGGTTCCAGGGATACAGAGTTCTGTGTTTGCTATTTGTTTGTCTTGCCATTTTTTGTATTATGCACTGCTAGAGTAACCAGACCCAATCAGACAGGTACTAGTAATGACTATGTCCATTGCTAATACCAGCTCATTATGTGTTAAACCCTTTGCTTTTTTTATTCAAGATGCAAATGGGAAAAAACAAATGGGAAAACAAATGCATTCCTATGAAATAGAAAAAGGTAAACAATAAAACTAACCTAAGCTGTTCAGGAATACCAGATTGCATGAAAATGTAAGAATATGTTGCTAATAACCATACTGGGTGCCTTGACTTTAAAAATTAGCTTACAATTACTTACACTCTGTTCCCTTGGACAATATCAACATAATCTTCTGATCGAGCATAATAGCCATCTGGGCTCAAAGCACCCCAGAAATTGGACCAAAGCTTCCCATGACGAGTTACAAGCGGAGCAATTATCTTTCTGTGAAGTGAAATATTGAATAAGAAAATATGAACTGCTGTATGTAGACTATATGTCAAAATATACCAGCTTTCCTCAGTCTTGAGTATAGTGTAGTTAAAAAAACCAACGACTGGCAAATCTCAGAATAGCTATTCTGAGCTTAAGCTGGAAGAAACATTATGAAGTACCCACCGCCCAGAGACATCATCAATGTAACAGAAACAAAGATTCCTATAAATCAGAGGTGGCTTGATTTTCAGTCAAGCAAAAAAATACTGCCCATAGCATAATGACAAAAAGCATCACAAATTCAAAGACATGGGGGAAGGGGGGGATGGGAGAAGGCACAATGAGATTTAACTCTAACCAAAATTTAGTAAGAGTAAAAGGGGAAATCTAAGTTGACCAGAATAAAAAGAATAAAATAGCACTTTGTTTCAGAAGGTGCCTACTGGTAGACATATTTTGCAAAGCTTCTGTTTCTTCTACCTGCCTTTTAGCCTCTTTCTACAACAGTAAATATTACAAGGAGAATAACTCAAGGACCGACAGCCACGTCTTTACTTAAGCTCCATCCCTTCTCACTAGTAGGTCACAACAGACATTGATAGTTTATCTTTCTGTGATACACCTGAGATTCCCAGATTTGTTACGAGGCAAACATGACCTACCTGTCTAATACGGGAAGTTACAAATTGGCAGGAGTGAAGTGCACAGCGCTGACAGCAGGCCCAGTCTGCTGAAAGCTGCTACTGATAAAGTCACAGCTTTGTATAACTTAAGAGATGATACTAATACAAGGAGAAACTGGTCATTAAAGTTGCTTCATGGCCAATACCTTTCCACTATTCTATTGCATCTATGATTTAAAAAGAAAGTAACAGCACTGCAACATTAGAGTAATAAACTCTAGGGAGTTTTTGTTTGGTTTTATTTAGGGGGTTTTTTTTGTTGTTATTTGGGGTTGGGTTTTTAAACATTTTGTGTGTGACCAACTTTGGAATTAATATTCAGTGCAATCTTAATTCATTTCCATAAAACTTGCTTACACCATACCATTCTCTTCAGAGGAACTTTGAAGCATTTGAAATTCACACCAGGAATTGTTGCTTGACAGGGACAAAATGCTTTGCAAATCGCTGGCCTTCAAGCCTGTTATGAACTACAGCAATCAAATACCACAGGTAAACAATGAGGATCTAACTCTGCAAGAGCAGACGGGATCTTATTTTCTCTGGACGGGCCCCAGAGAATCCCTTCAAGTTGGAGGAAATTCTGTAAAAATCAAGAGATATACTACACCTGTTCTGTTCTAGCAGTATTCTTAAAGTTTTTGGGTTTGTCAGCACAACATCTGCATCTATGCTGAAGTAATATTCACATGCTTTATCCTGGCGACAAAGGTCCCTAAAAAGATGAAAAGTAATGGTTAACTCACGTCCAGAAAACATTCATAAAAAACATAACAAAAAAATGCAAAAAACCCAAACCACAACCAAGTGCTCTACTCATAAACTGTATTAAAAGCCCTCTGCTGCGTAGTATAAGAAAGGTGTCTTCAGATTACAGTATTCTGATAAATTAAGAGAAGATTTAAAAACATGGATCAGATGCCTTGTATTTTCCTTTTAATAAACTAAGTGATCTCTAACCTTTACCAAGTTCACTAAGATCTACTATGAACTGCCCTAATGGAAAATGGCGGGGCCGGAAGGGAGGGGGAAAGGAATCAAGCCACTAGTTTATATAGTTGGATATCAGTACAGTTACTTAATAGTGAAGTATGAGCTTATTAAGTACACCACTAAGT